>OW388298.1:31606807-32806807 GCA_936450465.1 Gibbula magus
CTGGGCATCGACGTCATCTATGTCAGTGTCCAAATTGTCGAAGATGGAAATCAAACTTTTGAAGGATTATCCGAATATGAAGTCGAAGATTAAGATGAAAGTGAAAGACTTTGATATATCACTATTTCAGTTCAAACTGATAGCAGGCCTACAAAAACATTTTTATTCACCTTCATAAATTATTTGAAGGTCATGCGGGTAACCTTGAACTGCATCCTCTCTTCCATTTTTTTCCTTTTGAATGTTTTTTTTCTAATCAATTCAGCGTGTTATGTTGATGTAAAATTGATGACGAAGCGAAAAATACCCTCTTTGATGATATGAATATTTATAGTCCCGAAATATTTGTGGTAAACCGCAACTCAAATATTATGATAGGCCCGGGGTACTAAGTCAAGGAGAGGTATAAGTGCATTATGTTAAAATAAGCCTCTCCCTGTTTTTCTTCCAGGTTCGGTTTTTCGCTTATTTGCTCAGTGGATATAAATCTATTAAACTTCGGTTCAGGAAATGTTTGCGGTCAACCATAATTGGGTATACTGGCAGGCAAAGATGCTGATGACACACGACGCTCCACAGCTGGAGAAGCTAGGAGTGGTTGTGCTCCAATAGGCTGGTCAAAGGGAGGTAATTCCACAAAGCATCTAAATCATGACTACTGCTGTATGAGAGAGGGCGACAGAGGGAAGGGGGAGAGGGAGAGAGAGAGAGAGAGGGGGGGGGGGGGGGGGGGGGGTGAGGGGATGGGGGGAGAGACAGAGAAGACAGACACAGACGGACAGACAAACAGAGACACAGACAGACAAAGCGAGAGACACAGGTAGGTAGAGAAAGAGACAGGCTGTGAGATAAAATAAGGGAACAGATGGCGAGATACCTTCATTGGCGGACAGATAGAAAGAGTGACAGAGTGAGAAATGAAAGAACAAGAGAACAAGAAAGAGATATGATGGTCGAGAGAAAAAGAAACGATGTGTATCAAAGCACACAGCAACAAGCATATACATATTCTCATTTAATTCAAAAAGTACTTTTAAAAGAATTAAATAGATAATCATATAAAAAGTTTTCGAGGTGCCTGCAGTTATTATACAAATGTATCATCCAAAACCGTGTTTACAGGAGATACCGTTTGTGTGAGTTCAAGCGATTGGTTTTACACTAAGACAAAAACATAATTATTCTGAAAACATCACCATTTTATTAAATATTGAAAAAGGAGACTATGAGAATTGGAATTTAAGAAAACAGAGGCTCCTTTTCAATATTTAATAAAATGTTATAAAAAGTGTTATACTTGTTTCACTTATCGCATACCTGCACAATGCCCTGATAACAGTAAATATATACTAGGCAGGCCCCGGCTATTTGTAACTTTCATCAACTCGTGTTGATATATTCTATATTGGGGGAGATTATCTATATATTCACAAAGACATTTTCAGCTGAACATTTAAAGAAGGTATATACACAGTTAAGGAAACCATCACCAAAGTAAAGAGGTGAGGCATTCTTGTCGATTTCATCATCCAAACAAATATCATACCTGTCATAACGTTTTCGCCTAGAAAAGAAAAGCTTATAAAGATATTAGAGTGGTGTTATAGAGTTTTCTCAATAGTGAAGACTAAACAAGTGTAGTTGATATCCTAAGCTACATAAACAGAGGCCAACTGCATCAACGTCATCAGCAATGACGTCAACAATTGTTGTCGTCGTCAACGTCAATAGTAGTAGTAGCAATAGTATAACTGGTTTGGACGTCATTTTGCAAGAGCATCAATGACATCGGCGTCATAAGCAACGGCATCATTGTTTTATAGGCGTCATCAGTAAATTAGTCAATGGCAACGACGGCACAAGCATCAGTGACAACAACACGGACATCATTAACAACAGCTTCAGTGATATCTACGTCATCAACAACAACCTCAGTGTTATAGCCGTTATAGCCGTTACCAACAGCCTCAGTGATATCGACGGTATCAGCAACAACGTCAGCCACTTCGTCAACGTTAACGTCAACGTCAACGTCAACGTATATCTTCTTTTCGTTACTTGCATATTCTCATAGTTTCATTACCTCCTAGTTTACATTCTATAATAGGAACACTTGCAAAATTCAACGGCAAAAACGTGTCAAATGAACTGAGGGAAGTCAGCTTTTAATCATTTAAAAAAAAATATTGATGACATTTGTTATCATCACAATAGAAGTGAGGAAATTTACGGAGAAGTTTACGATGAAATTATGACGAAAAAAATTATCTGGCGTACGAATCACTCCGTACGTCAGGTATACAATTAATAACGAAAGGTATTGACTCTAATTACATGTAAATTAATTAATTAGGTGATGCGTATCAGATAATGAAATGGAGCTAATAATTCAAGTGTATATAATATAGAACGATTAAAGGGGCAGTAGCACGTTACTTGCTTAAATAAGTCGATGAAATATATTTGAAAAATAATGTCACCAACAGTAAAACACCCTTCTCTCTTTGGAAAATCAAGTTAAAAAATTAGTGTACATGGTTCGGTAAAGCCATTGGAATTGTTTTTGTAATTCAAAATAATAAATTGTGTTTACAATAAAATGTCCGCCATGCAATTTTTGCTTTATATGCAACATCGTTATAACCATTACGGATAATTGGTTTGTATAATAAGATGTTTACCCCTCTAAAGTTGATTTTAATGACATAAATAATCATTATAAATGGGAAATTTAAATTAATTTTTTTGGCAAAAAACGTGCTACAGCCCCTTTAAATGTTGCACTTCATCACAGTTCTCCATATTCCATGTGCATGTCCATCAACTTTATTTATCAATGAATATTTTATGTCCTTTTAAAGGGTATCTGATTTTCATTTGATAACCTCGACTGTTTAAACTTCTTGTATACGTACAACTATATTTTGTGTATATAAAAACATCATCGACACATTTGAGTGTACCATTGATTAAATTGCAAAGCTAATATATACATGAAACTGGTCAAAGGGTGCACATTTTCAGCCAAATGTATGTGCCTGATGACAATAATTCCAAAACAATTGATATCTATTACATCTAAAAAATCATGGGTTTTTTGGCTTTTGTTGGGGTACACGTGATAACGCTTTCAGTCTGTTATCCATATCCTTAAATTATTAAGAGCCTAGACTAGTAAACAACAAGACAACAGAGCTTAATTTAAAATTAATCATTTTTATTTCATTTTAATTTTTTCACATTTACAATTTTCAACACAAAAATTCATCTGAGAGACTTTAAGTTCTGTATAGTACATGTACATTCCAAATTAAAATTAGATAAATGAACTATTCCAAGACCAGAAATTTCGGCGGAAAAGGGTCTTCATATTTCATGTCATGGTCATGGTTTATAAATTTTAATGAAAGATGCATCATTTGTGTTTCAAACTACTTTATTTGGTTTTAATACGCGCCAACATACTATGTGCTAATTTTAGTTCAAATAAGTTCACTCAACTTGCATATCCATACCAAACGCATAATATATAATAATTAGTAAACATATATATTGTATACCATTCGCATGCTTCACCTCCTTCATGTTTGTATTACAAATCCCCATTGTATACCATTCTCATGCATGTTAATCTCCCTGATTGATTTTCCTCACCATTGTTTTGTTTGCAATATAAATGTACCATATTTTGTTATTTCCTTACACTCCACCTGATGAAGGAGAGAGTATGTACTCCGAAACGTCGTGTATTTTCACATTAAAGAAGTTGTTATCCAGAAAATCTTCCTGTTCTTAATAATTAGTAGTTTTAATATAAAATCGAACAACATTTTTATACATGTATAGAAATCGAAACTACACGTCCCATTTATACAAGCACATTTTGTTTACCTGTATATATGACAGTTTAAGATCAAATGTTATATGTATATGTGTATGTATTTATGTATATAATGTAAAATTTTATTCTCATATACCGCTGCCTTCGGCCTGAGAGTAAATAAAGTTCAATTCAGTTGAGTTGTATGACCTATCAACTATTATCAACTCAAATTTGTCCTCCTGTCTGTTGTAGATAAATATCCAAAATTACGTTTGACTTATTGACGCGCGTCAATCGTTGTGCATTGTTCGATTTTCGATCAGATATCATTACTTCTACCTTTATATTGTCACAAAACTGAGTCGACTATCATAAAAATAGTATTTTTCGTCAACAGTCAGTACTTCTAGATAAAATAACACCATTTATAACATTTGACAGATGTGACCCCAAACAACACAATGGATACACCTCCAAGAATGTACACCTGTAAAATACTCTTGCAAACTTCATACATATTACCCCCTTAAAGGGGCAGTAGCACGTTTTTTTGCTACATTGATTTTTTCAAATTTCCTATTTATAATTATAGTTTGTGCTATTTAAATGTACTGTAGCGGGTAAAACATCCTATAACACAAACCACTTATCCGTTGTAGTGATAACGGTGTTGCGTATAAAGCAAATATTGCATGGCGGCCATTTTTTTGTGAACACATTTTATTATTACGAATTACAAAACTGATTCATATGGCTTTACCGAACCATGTACACTCATTGAGTAACTTGATTTTCCGAAGAGAGAAGGGTGTTTTACTATTGATGACATTATTTTTCAAATACATTTCATCGACTTATTTGAGCAAAAAAACGTGCTACTGCCCCTTTAACACCGGGAGAAACGAACATCAAGGGGACATTCCTGTTTACAAGTTATTAATACATGGTTATTACATAATCCAGTTCAACTTAGTTACTGAGGGTGATATGACATTTTGATTATTTCACATTTGATAATTCGATAAAGACTGACACACATCCATTTAAAAATAAAAACATGAAGTGAAGCCTTTCATCGGTGCTTCGAGTTTTGAAACTTTGCTAAAGCTATAAACACGATGTCGATAAGTCTTATTAAAAATATTTGTCACTTTGTAAAAATTCTATATCAATGTATATTTTTGATAACTAATAAGATGTCAAATTAGTAAAAAAAGATTAGTTTTCCTCATTTCATGCACGTAAGCACAACAACAGAACATGTAAGATAGCAGAACCCGAAAACTAAGACCAGTTATAGGTTGCTTTAAAATAATCAATATATTTTCGCTAGGGAAAAACTTACAGCACTTCAATCAAAATGTATTTCATGTAAGGGAATACATTGCAATTATATATAAATAAATGAATGTCGATATATGTTTATCCTATACTTATTGCATTTCTTATATATAATTATGATAGCATTTATATCTCTTGGTGTTAGTCTTGATTTTTGTTTCTTATATGATATATGATATATGATATATGAATAAGATAGGGTAAGATATTCAAATCGACAAAAACTATTTTGTCGAATCAACAAATTTCGCCTGCGTTATCTTTATCATTTAATATCCACGTGTAGTTCATCTGACGCTAACTGCGTAGGAATATAATAATGCTAATAAAGTAACATGTTGCCGAATCCTGATTGGTCGTCGATGAGGTCATTATTTAAGTAGTGTGTTCTCATTGGTTAGGCTTGTATGAGGAGATTTAACCAGGAATGCAAACCACGCCCATTTATTCAAAGATTTGGGCGAAGGTGAGAAGGTTAAAACCCCTATGGCATCCATGGTTGTTAAAGCTAGGGTGACCCATATTTACACCACATTTCTAAAATTTAGAATTCAAATCATATTTTAGCGAATGAAAGCGTTTTATGGTATTAACAAATAACATATTGTAAAGTGGTCTGTATAATATTGTTATATTTGAAATCACACTATATATATATACATTGCACACTTTCTGATAAGTTTAATTTGTCTACATTCTTTTTTATGTTCAAACCATGACCTGTTTAAGATTGAGAATTCATGCAGTTACTGTGATTACCATAGATCTTGCTTTTCTTCGACTCATTAGCTTCTAAAAATTACTAATAAAGAAAACAATTGCTGTAGTTGAGTAACGGAACTGAGGTCTGCGATGTTTTAATCATGAACATCGCGATAACGTTTCACCGACAGAATTAATATGCACAGCCGTACAATATTGTAGTGAAAATCATAGTGTTTTCAATTGGTAAATGTGAGCAGACTGATGCGCTTTCGCGACGTGGTTACGATATGATATTGATTATTTTTCACAATTGAAGACTATTTTCAAAATACGAGTTATATTAAAGCTAGTTTTCTATGCTAAAGTATTGATTCGGTAGCATCGTAAAATAAATTCAATATTTAATTTTCTGCATTTGCAACAAGCGTTTGTAAACTGCCCAGCAAAAGTACTCCCTCTTAGTTGATTTTATGTATGATTTTCAATTGTAAATATCTCAAATTTTCGATGTCATCATCTAAAACTGAGAAGTACAGATGTTTAGTCAGCAGTCAAAGAATACTTCTACATGTGGGGTTTTTTTTAAACCCAAAAATTTAATTTTAATTTTGTAACTCAAATTAAGCCACAGTCACCTATTAATTCATTCAAACTACTGCAGGTAAGTATCATTGTATCGTGCCATAGTCAAATGCATCTGATTTTATTTTAAATATTGGATTTATCGAAACCAACTGAGACGAGTACTTTCTTTTGACTGGCAGTTCAGAGAATGTATCGGAGAGAGATGTTTTTTTTATCTACATATGTATATTGAAAAAGGAGCGTCAGAAAAAAATATAAAGTTCAATGTCAATTAAGAACGGTTACGCAGAATCCAACTGAAATATTGGTTATACAGTATACCCTTCGTTACTAGGAATTTTGCATTTAAAAAGTTATCTTTTTAAAGCACTTTCAGTCAAGCTCATTTCTGCAAAAGTAACAAATAAGTGTGAAGGCCAAAATGATACAATAAGTCAGGCACCCCCAAGTTGTTTCACCACAAAAGTTGTCTGATAAGAAGGAAACGAGGTGTCAGCAAAACGAAAATTATGAATATTAGAATCCTTACAGTTAAAGAAAGAACATTTCTTTCACATAACGTTTCACCTCTTTTGGATACTTGCATTTATAAAATCATGGTGTTTTGGTGTCCAAAAACATGTTTAGTTATACTGAGAAATGAAAATTGATATTGTTTCTAGTATATGTTGTTAATTTCATTCTTTCAAAAGAACTGGTTAACTGCCTTTTAACGAAAGTTACCTGTTACAGCAATATGCATCTTCAAAATAACAGATTTCGCAGGTAAATTTAAAAGTTTCCTTTTGACTCAATGCGTTCAGCATCAACTGTAATGACCCTCTTAAGGTACATCCATTGTGTTGTTTGGGGTCACATTTGCCAAACGTTATAAATTGTGTTATTTTATCGAGAAGGACTGACTTTTATTGAAAATTGATGATAGTCGACTCTGTTCACCGGCGATATAAAGGTAAAAGTGTCGATTTCTGATCGAAAACCGAACAATGAACCGCGTGTGGAGCGTCAGTTAGTCAAACGTAATTTTCGAAACTAAATTACATCAGACAATAAGACAACTTTGAGTTGATAATGTTTAGTAGGTCCTATAACTACTGTGCATGTAAATGGGGCGTGTAGTTTCGGTTTCTCACATGTTCTGATGACGTTGCTCGATTTTAATTGGAAAATAGTAAATATGATATATTTGACGATTGGGGATGAATATGCAAGTTGGGTGAGATTATTCCAACTGAAATCAGCAGAAATTGATTGTTGGCACGTATTCAAGTGAAATATAATTTTATGAAACACAATGGATGTATCTTTAAGCATAGAGAAGTGCTTGATTATTGGAGCCTATTATTAAGCCTTTTTAAAAAGTGTTGAAACATATAAGAATGACATTTTCACAACCATTCAGTTACTTCTTTATTTTGCATGATGAAAGATGTTTTGATGTTTGAAATTCAACTTGATAACAACATTGTTGTGTTTCTTCATCACGCGGTTTCCTCACAAGGACAATATTTATTAAGGTATTTTTGAAGAAATATCAGCACAATAAATTTCTAAACATTTCAATAAGAATAATTAATATAATCTTTGACAAAACCAATAATTTATTTTGTCCATATCGAGAGAGATTTATCCATTCAAATTAGCGTATCATATCCACATCTTCACATTTCAGTACACTACACTAAGAACCGTATGCAGATTTTTGAAAATTTGATCCCGTTGCCATGGAAACTTCACAGGAGGAAGAAAAATTTGAAGCAGATAATGTTTCTATAGTGGAACAGTTGAATACTACACCTAGAAGGATTTGGCAGCCAATTTAAACTGACGGGCAAAAGAAAGTATATCACTCAGTTGTATTTATCATATGTATAATTTTCAAAGTCTAATATCTCGAGTTTTCGACGTCGTATTCAAAAACTGACTAGTTTGGGAAATTGGTCCAAAACATTAAATCATTCAAAGAATGCCTCTACGCGTTTTTTAAAAAAAATATTAAAATTTAAAATTTAAATTTTGAAATTCCCCCAAATTAATTTTGATAAAACACAACATATTACATATGCTCTGTGTGAAAATCAATAAATCTGCCTCGTCCTGCATACATTTACAACATTTTGAACATGGTAGGAGTCATGTTGGTGTAAATTTCATTTCTTACCCTTGTCTACTTAATTATTGATATGTTAGTTAAAACGTAAAACAGTCATGCACCAATTATTAAAATATATTAAATATTGAATTAATCGAAAACAAGTGAGTGTTATACTTTCTTTTGCCCGTCAGTGTAGTTATCTTCACATTGTGCATTTCTATTTCTTACCAATAAACTCATGTATTATCAAAATTGCATTTGTTTCGTAAAAAGTGTATGAAAACTAGTCAAATTTGACAACAGGGATACCTTCCCTGCACAAAACCGACATTCTTGGAGGTGAGGTGAAGTGATTTGGGACTTAACTTTGGTATTTCACTTATATCACGGCTGCTAGTATTATGTTAGGGAGAAAGCCCGCATCGCAATGTGATCATGCATTGCGGTGAAACCTGCGAGCATCGACTGGAATTAGCGAACCATGAGTGGTACTACGCTGAAATTCAGTGTAGCTTTGCACCCTAACCTCACTGCGGGTAGAAAAGTTCTCTACTGCAGACAAAGTTGCCTGGCGGGATTCGAACCCAGGACCTTTGGATCGGAAGCCGAACGCGATAACCACTGCGCCAAACCGGCCAGACATTTTTGGAACTAGCATGTTCGCATCTCACCGGTGAAGGAACTCCGGTCTTCTGGATAGTTTCTGAAACACACCGAAAACCCAGTTTATAACAACGTCGCTGTTTGAGCAATTAACTTATATAGCACACAACTTGGAGTCCCTGAATGCCAAGAATGCGCTCAGTTTGTACCTGACGTAACATGGGAGGAAATGAGTTGAGTAACCTCTGAGGGAGAGAATGTTTGAACAAGATGCGTATCATGACCAGTAGATTCAGTATGACTATTTTACTACTTTCAACAGTCGTATTCCTTTTATATCAGTCATATCTGATGGTTTAAAGGAGCAGTAGCACGTTTTTTTGCAAATTTTATTTTTGCAAATTTCCCATTTATAATGATAGTTTATGTCATTTATATTTACTTTAGAGGGTAAAGCATCTTATTACACAAACCAATCATCCGTAGTGGTAATAACGAAGTTGCGTTTAAAGCAAAAATTGCATGGCGGGCATTTTATTGTGAACACATTTTATTATTTCGAATGACAAAAACGATTCCCATGGCTTTACGGAACCATGTAAACACATTTTTTAACTTGATTTTCCGAAGAGAGATGGATGTTTTACTATTGGTGACATTATTTTTCAAATACATTTCATTGACTTATTTCAGCGAAAAAACCTGCTACTGCCCCTTAAAACGTAATAATTCACTGAAAAAGAGACGGAATCGGCAAACAAGCAAAATTATGCTTATATAAATGCCTCTTCCTACAAATTGCAAACAAAACAATCAAAGCTGCATACATTGCAGAATTATAAAACATATAAAAGCCAACAGTCATACGAGATTACAAGATACAATTGAAGGCATTAAACTTTAAAGTTGTTGAACTTTATATAACAGCAAGGCAATAGCATGATAATAGAACAAAGAATGAGTTATGAAAAGTCCGAAAATATTTTAGATTTAACGATAAAATTATGGACGGATTTCAGTAGTACTTGATTTCCCTGCAAGGTGGATGTTATATTGAAACCATTTTTAAAGAAGTATTCGATTACTCTTATTCTTATTAGTGTATATGGGACAGGTGAGAAAAAAAGTGCAGTGCATCCTCTAAATGGTGTCCACAGGCACATATACAGGGGTATAGGATATAAATCTCACGAACTTATCGCCGTTTAGGTCGTTGCATCCAAGCCGGAGGCGAGAGTGAATGTTCTGACAAAACCATGAACCACAAAATAGATTGAAATAGATTGGTTTATTGTTGTCTTGTTTTAGTTTTCTTTTCAATCCTCCAAGAGTATTGGAATTACCTACGTCCAAAGGGAGAGAATTCCAGATATTAACTGCGTCTTGAAGGAAAGATCTAGAATAATTACTGGTGTTACACTATATGTTTTATAAGTCGGAATTGTTTCTCAAGTTATATCGACCTGCGCCCTATACATTATCAGGTACTAAATTAGATAGATATCCAGGTACTAATTTATTTTCCATATTATAAAATACATATAACTTTTGACGGTGTCTCCTTTTTCCTAAGGAAGTTATATTTGTATCTGAGTATAATTGTTGATGGCTTGTGCCTCGAACTGCGCCGCAAATGGTTCTTATTGCATCTAGGTTTAATTTCTCAAGAAGTAGTGTCTGCTCCTTTGTACAATTGTCCCAGATATGACAGAAATAAACGAAAATTGGTAAAATGTAAGATTTGTACATTGTCTGTAGAGTTTTTCATATCTGATAAGAGAATCTGTTCAAGGTATAGCCCTACAAAAGCATGACTTGATATGCACATGTGTTAGGAAATTAATCACGACACTGATCTGGCTAAATCTTTTAATTAAAATACAGCATTACAACATCGAACTTGAGAGATGTGTACATTGTCATAGATGACTTAAAGACGCCGTTCTTGCTGAAATACACAATGAAGAGTGATCTCACGTAAAGTTAAATAATTGTTACCAGAGAATATATATATAAACTGCCGGGCAAAAGAAAGTATATCACTAAGTTGTATTTATCATATGTATAATTTTTAAAGTCAAATATATCGAGTTTTCGACGTCGTATTAAAAACGGACTAGTTTGTGAAATTAGTCCAAAACATTAAATCAGTCAAAGAATACATCTACGCGGTTTGAATTTTATAAAATTAAAATTTTAAATTTGAAATTTGAAATTCCCCCAAATTCATTTGGATAAAACACAACTGTTCATCGACATATAACACATACTCTGCGTGAAAATCAATAAATGTGCTTCATCCTGCACACATTTACAACATGTTGAACATGGTAGGTGTCATGTTGGTGTAAATTACATTTCTTACCCCTGTCTACTTTAAATAATGATATTTTAGTTAAAAAATAAAACAGTCAACAATTAAGTCATTCGAACTACTGCCGAAAGGTGTTATTGTATCGTGGCATAATCAAATGCATCTCATTTCTTTAAAATATTGAATTAATCGAAAACAAGTAAGTGTTATACTTTCCTTTGCCCTGTAGTTTAGTTGTAGTGGGTATGTACAATTAAGAAAGTTGTTAGCTGTAGAGGATTAGGCTGATCTCGACATCTCATGGGGAAAGTGAGGTGGATGGATGAGCGGACAGACAGACAGATGGTTTATTCAGTCTCACCTCATTTACATAAAATATAATATACAATATAAAATACATGAGCCACCCTAACAATAGGGTTACGAGAGACTAATTGTCTTTAAAAGAATTGTACATAAAATGGTTAAAGTTGAAAAAACGTTGTAAATACAGTTTGTAAGATATATATTCACATTAAAACGATACGTTTTCATAAAATAATAACTTCAATATAAGAACATAGAATATAAAAAAGGTAAAAGGGGTCAAAGTTTGGCTAAGATTTTTCGTCGTTGTTCTAAAACAAGCTTGCAGCTTCTGGCACTTTCCCTAAAAACACTTGGGCTAGCTAAAATAAAATACAATCGTTCCAGGTCAGTTACAGAATTAAAAGAACTCCATTTGGCTTGGCATGTGTTAAAAAGGGCTTCTCGGGTTGAAATATAGAGCGGATATATTTCTTCTCCAGGTTCGTTATAGTTGATTGATGGACTTGATTGCCACGTCCCCATGTAAACGGCGTATAACTTTTTTGAGAGGCATTTTAGAAGTTGTAGAGATGAAGAAAATCAAGATATATGGATAGTCTTCTTTTTTGCAATGAATGCGGAATCCAGTGTACATCACCTTGTTAATTGTACATACTCACTGCAACTATATATATTCTCCTCCTATACCATATTCATGTATCACTTGCTTGATAACGGTGTTAGTATCTACACCGAAACGTCGCATTCATTGCAATAAAGAAGTTGACTATCCATGTATCTTGGTTTTCTTTTTTTTAAATATTCTCCAATCAATAAAAAGAGTTCTAACACGAATGTACACGGTTCGGTTCAGCCATGCGAGTCCAATTTCCTTCGAGCGGCCATTTTAAGGTGTTCATATATAGTTTAAGTAATCTGACTGGTGGAGTGACACCTAAGCATCCAGGGTAGAGTTTTAATTATGGTACCATGATAGAATCAACTATCTTGCTAACTGAACTATCAAATTTGCATGAGACTTACAAAATCTACCTTCACACTGAAAATTTCAACACCACTGTCGCTTTATACGTCTCACGATTGTCTTCCAAAATGAATAACCGCTTTGTTATGGATACGGCTTATCGGGTCGTGTAATGAGATATTATACCCTCTAACGTAACATTATATTGTATAAACTTTAATAATAAATGGCAAAATTAGAGAAAACATATTCCCAAAAAACTTGCTACAGCGCCTTTAAGAAATGGTCGTTATTTCTAAAAAAAAAATAAAAAAAATAACACTAAATAAGAGATAAAATGTAAATATGAAAGAATACAATAAAGATGGTTTGAAATAACAATGTAACAAAAGCAATAAAAGTCTTGTTAATCACATTAAACTAATTTTAAGATGATCATAATTATATATAATTTTAAAAAATGGTAGAAGCTGAACCCCCAGAATGTAATAAAAAGCGTATGATCCCCAGAATGTATTAAAAAGCGTATGATCATGATTGTAAATCCTTAGGCAACAAGGGGAACAGGATACGTGTAATGGCAGTACTTTCGTTTCAATTAGTGACAGAGCCCACATGCAACTACGGGTATAAGATCATGTTCTGTCGAGAGCCGTTTATACATCTGTTCACATGTAACCCATCACCCTGGTATTACAGGGAAAGCGTATGCCAGGGGAGATAACTCCATGTAATAACACCCTCGAGGTAACTATCTTAATAAAGTACACCAGTCCATACAGTAATGGATAGATTGAATTCGCAGATCTTAGGCTTGATAGCATTTCCTCAAGGAAATACTTGAGACTGATTAATAGCTTTAGGAAAATGTGCTTGCTGGACGTATTTGAAACTGATTAATAGCTTTAGGGAGATGTGCTTGTAGACTATATCCTTGTGATTGATTAATAACTTAAGGAAGATGTACTTGTAGGAAATACCTGAGACCGATTAACAGCTTTAGGGAGCTGTGCTTGCAGGAAATACTTGAAACTGATTAACAGCTTTAGGGAGATGTATTTGGAGGACATACTTGACACTGATTAATAACTTTAGGGAGATGTGCTTGCAGGAAATACTTGAAACTGATTAATAACTTTAGGGAGATGTATTTGGAGGACATACTTGAAACTGATTAATAACTTTAGGGAGATGTATTTGGAGGACATACTTGAAACTGATTAATAACTTTAGGGACATATGCTTGTAGACTATATCCTTGTGATTGATTAACAGCTTTAGGGAGATGTACTTGTAGGAAATACCTGAGACTGATTAACAGCTTTAGGGAGCTGTGCTTGCAGGAAATACTTGAAACTGATTAACAGCTTTAGGAAGATGTATTTGGAGGACATACTTGACACTGATTAACAGCTTTAGGGAGATGTGCTTGGGGGAAATACTTGAGACTGATTAATAACTTTAGGGAGATGTACTTGGAGGACATACTTGAGACTGATTAATAGCTTTAGGGAGATGTACTTGGAGGAAATACTTGAGACTGATTAACAGCTTTAGGGAGAAGTGCTTGGAGGAAATACTTGAGACTGATTAATAACTTTAGGGAGATGTACTTGGAGGACATACTTGAGACTGATTAATAGCTTTAGGGAGATGTACTTGGAGGAAATACTTGAGACTGATTAACAGCTTTAGGGAGAAGTGCTTGCAGGAAATACTTGACACTGATTAATAACTTTAGGGAGATATGCTTGCAGGAAATACTTGAGACTGATTAACAGCTTTAGGGAGATGTGCTTGGAGGAAATACTTGAGACTGATTAATAACTTTAGGGAGATGTACTTGGAGGACATACTTGAGACTGATTAATAGCTTTAGGGAGATGTACTTGGAGGAAATACTTGAGACTGATTAACAGCTTTAGGGAGAAGTGCTTGCAGGAAATACTTGAGACTGATTAACAGCTTTAGGGAGATGTACTTGCAGGAAATACTTGAGACTGATTAACAGCTTTAGGGAGATGTGCTAGCAGGAAATACATAAGACTGATTAATAACTTTAGGGAGATGTACTTGGAGGACATACTTGAGACTGATTAATAGCTTTAGGGAGATGTACTTGGAGGAAATACTTGAGACTGATTAACAGCTTTAGGGAGAAGTGCTTGCAGGAAATACTTGAGACTGATTAACAGCTTTAGGGAGATGTACTTGCAGGAAATACTTGAGACTGATTAATAGCTTTAGGGAGATGTGCTTGGAGGAAATACTTGAGACTGATTAATGACTGACTTGACTGAATATGGGCTGAATTTAAGAAATGTAATGCGCCATTACTATAAAGAACTGTTTTAAAGGGGCAGTAGCACTTCTTTTGCTTAAATAAGTCGATGAAATGTATTTGAAAAATAATATCACTAATAGTAAAACCCCCTTCTCTCTATGGAAAATCAAGTTAAAAAAGAGTATACATGGTTTGGTAAAGCCATGGGAATCGTTTTTGTCATTCGGAATAATAAATTGTGTTCACAATAAAATTGCCGCCATGCAAGTTTTGCTTTATGCGCAACACCATTATTACCACTAATAATTGGTTTGTGTAGTAAGATGTTTTACCCTCTAAAGTAAATATAAATGACATAAGCTATCATGGAACATTTGAAAAAATAAAATTTGCAAAAAACGTGCAACTGCCCCTTTAACATTTATGTGTCTTCCCCAGGAGACGCATAGTGAAAGATAAGATGAGAATCCACTCAAGGGGTCTTGGGATATCCCACTGACAAGCGTAACATGCAAGGTCAAATGCCTAAACATTCAAAATTTTAGCGGTGTCCTTGAGAATAATGGCAATGATGTCAATCAGCCCTTATCCTTCTCTAGGAGAAGTTATGTGTAAGATATACAGAGAATCCGGTCCGGATATCCCTCTGACAAGGGTGAAATGACAGTGTCTCGCTTTGACCTTGAAATGAAGGCCAATGTCACAAAACTATGGTGGAGCATTACTCCCAATGTGGTGAACCTATATACAAAATATGAAAACAATCCAGTGTATATTGCTTGAGTTATTCAATTTTGTACGTACGGACGCGCGGCGCCGAATAACAAGTTGGTACACTGAGCTACGCATTTATTAGATTGTTATCCTTTATCATAATCTACTTACATTTATCCCTTGAAAAGTATGCTTCTCTGGTGTCCGTTTTTTAATTTAAATGAAAGGCCAGAGGTATGGAGGTATTTTAAAGGGGCTGTAGCACGTTTTTTTACAAATTTGAATTTTTCAAATGTCCCATAATGATAGTTTATGTCATTCATATTTACTTAAAACGGTAAAACATCTTATTACACAAACCAATTATCCGTAGTGGTAATAACGGTGTAGCGTATAAAGCTGCCATTTTAATGTGAACACATTTAAATATTTAGAATTTTACAAAAACAATTCCCATGGCTTTACCGAACCATGTACATGCATTTTTAGCCTGATATTTCGAAGAGAGAATGGTCTTTTACTATTGGTGACATTATTTTTCAAATACATCATTCATCGACTTATTTTAGCGAATAAACGTTCTACTGCCCCTTTAAAGAAGAGGCTGTTATGCCGTGCATTGTTTATGCAGGTAAGCAGTCGCCGTGATGAATGTCAATATTCCTATGTTTTGTTGTAATTGGTCATTGTATGTCATATACATTGTTAACTTAAAGGGGCAGTAGCACGTTTTTTGCAAATTTTATTTTTTCAAATTTTCCATTTATAATGATAGTTTATGTCATTTATAAACACTTTAGAGGGTGAAACATCTTATTACACAAACCAATTATTCATAGTGGTAATAACGGTGTTGCATAAAAAGCAAAAATTGCATGACGGCCATTTTATTGTGAACACATTTTATTATTTCGAATGACAAAAACGATTCTCATGACTTTACGAAATCATGTACACTCATTTTTAACATGATTTTCTGAAGAGGGAAGGGTGTTTTACTATTGGTGACATTATCCTTCAAATTCATTTCATCAACTTATTTTGGCGAAAAAACGTGCTACTGCCCCTTTAATGCACTGTAGCACGTTTTTTGCATTTATTCAAATTTACCATTTAAAATAATGGGTTATGCAGTAAATCTTTACCTATACGAGCCGATTTTCCGTAGTCGTGGAAAACGACGTCACGTATAAAACGAAAACTACCAGTGACCATTTTAGAGCGAACACCTTTAAATGATTCGAGGATCCCCGAACCATAACCAAAACTTTATTGATTGATTGAGAAGGATATTTTTGCAATTGGTAACATTTCTTCTCCATTTTGTGAGAACTTTGTATTTCGATTGGAAAACGTGCTACGTCCCATTACAATGACGCCACAAACTCATCTCATTAGAAACATCAGAGGAATCAAAGCAAGAAGCAACTTTGTTTCATTTTCATAAAAAAATTTGTATAGTTACCTCAATCTCGTTCGAATTATCATTAATCACCATTATAGACTTACCGAGTCACTGATATACAACGCACCTAAATACATGATATTCATATAAATACTATATATATATAATATAAATAATGATAAATGATAATAAAAATAATATTAAATGATATAAATGATATATACGATAACGATATTTATAAGACTGCATGTCCTAACAATGCATGATACATGATATATTCTCGATGGGAAATGGACTCGCATGACCATGTACATTTGTTGTAGAACTCTTTTTATTGATTTAGGAGTATTATTTAGCCATTGGTAACACTCATTTACATTTGTGTGAGAGCACTTTATTTCAGTAAGAAAATCGTGCTCGTGCAGGGCTAAATGTGACTCTGATGAAAACGTAACTGCATTATCAAGGATGCTTATATGTAGGCTACATACTAGTTATACAAAAAGGATAATGTAATTATTCCTTTGAAAACCATATACGTTATATCATTAAAAATTAACTTTGAAATTTGATAATCGTCAACTTTTGCTGTAGTTAGGGGAAAATGACAAAATGCAGTATCATATGACTGATATTGTGTGAAATAACATCAAGAAGGATAGTGTTATATAACGATTGTAACAGTATACATAATCTCAACATGATAAGTAATACAATATTTGAAAAACACGTATTGTATAATATAATATCATAGATATTTCATATATCTATATAAAGCTCAACATGATAGGTCATAAAATAGAGACATGGGCTCTGTAGCCCATCAGGGTTTATATTCTTTGATAGTGAAGACTGAAATAGATTGTTCTCAATACAATGCACAATCCCCAGCTCTGAAAAATCTCAGTCTTGAAATTGTCACTGCATAACATGTAAAAAAAACATGACTTGACACTAAATTTTGATAAAATGGGCTGTCCAAGAATCACAATTTCCGCAAAAATATTGAAGAATAGGTGATCCTCCCAATTGAAATCGAATAAACCTATCCCAGAAGTGGTATATATAGAGGGGGGGGGGGGGGGGGGGGGGGGGGGGATTCCGCAGAGGAAATCGAAAATGTGAAAAGTTTACGGACGACGCCCGACGGACGGCGGCCGTGACAACAGCCCATACCATAAACACGTCTGGCCTTATATCTACGAAGGTAAAACTATTATGGTCAGCATGATAGGTAATAAAATTTATTTACACCTACGAAGGCCAAAATATGAGGGTGGACATGATAGGTAATAAAATGTACTTAAAGCAACGAGGATCAGCATATTAGGATCAATATGATAGGGAATAGATTACTTACAGCTACGATGGCCGATGTTAGGGTTAATATGATTTGTAATACAATTAACTTAAAGTAGTCTGTCATTTTGACCCTAGAGCAAAAAAAATTTTTGCCAGTCTAGTTGCCTCAGTTCTAGGCCTGAAATTAATCTTTTTATTTTATTTCCTATCAAATTTTAAACAGTAAAATATCAGTAAAACACATTTTCAGGGACTATATGTAAGTGTATACTTAAAGCTATTTACGATGGCCAAAATATTAGGGTGAACATTACAGGCAATACAATTTATTTACAGCTACGAAGGGTCAAATTGAACGGAAATGAAATTTACTTAAAGCGACAATGGTCGAAATATTAGGGTGAACATGTAAGGTAATAACATTTAATAAAAGTTACGATGGCCAAACTATTAGGGTCAACATGATGGGTAATATAATTTACTTACAACTACGAAGGATATTTATTATTTGGGTCAAATTGATAGGTAATGAAATGTACTTAAAGCGACAATGGTCAAAATATTAGGGTCGACATGATACACAATAAAATGTATCATATTTAAATATCATATCATATAAATCCTATTTGAAAATTATACCACCTTGTCATGGGGACGTGACGTCATGAACAAAGCTGTGTCGTCATAGTTTTCTATGACGTTGTATCCTCTCTGGGACATATATTGGTAGGCAGTATAGGCAGTATACACTGAATGGGACAGATATTGGTAGGCAGTATACACTAAATGTATATAGTGTGTATGTATTTTACACGTTCGTGTCTAACTCTCTTGTTTGGAAAATGACAAAATGACAAAAGAGTTTTGACGTAAACAGAATATTAATATTATTATATTAATTCATCATGCTATGTATTATTTAGTAAAGCAGGATTTCCTTGCAATAAAGACAAACAAATGTCAAAGCAATATCGATAACTGTTTAAATAACACGAGTGACATGAGCAAGCTTGAACAGTGTAGTGAATGTTTTAAAATGTCTTGTTTGCAATATCTCTTATATTATCTAATTAATTAATACCATGTAATTTGGCATGTCTTTGGGGCATCATTTCAACGCAAAAACTAAACCGACCATTTATCATATTTGCAGTATTTGTTCCATAACACCATCTGATTTGTTGGATTATAGTAAACAGTTACAGTTTTGACAGCTCTTTAGAGGGACACCGCATCGAGGATAAAAATAAGATTATGTGTATCTACCTATGCTAATTAACATGTCTCTTAACAAGTCACAGACACCCAATTTTTGACAATTGACGTAATTGGTAATAAAAACTTCTGTATGTATATACAGTGAAGCGAAGCGTAACTCATTAGCACACACTATAATCATCTTAAATAGATAAAGATGAGACACATTTTTATCCTCGACGCAGTGTCCCTTTAAGGTGACCAGGGATCAGTCTTTCCAATAAAACAGTGGGTTTTTTTTTTATTATTATCTGTGAATTATTCAATGGGTTATCAACTGGATCAAACGTACAAACGTCAAACGTCATGCAAACGTCAAAAGTTGAATTTGTTCCGATTAAGTCAATATGACAACTTTTATTTTAAAACCAATGAAATTTGAATTTTCAAAATTTTACCCCTTCTGTCTATTTTTCATTATGCCAAATTTCATAAACATGCACCACTGATGTGACGATCAAAGGATATGTTTGAGAATGATGGTTTTACTTATGGATATACATGAGGATATATTGTCATTGTGTGATGTAATTTTATTGACGTTACAATCAATGCCACTTTACATGATATTTGCACTAAGATACACCTGTAGGTGAACGAACTTTCGATACGCAGGTGTACATACTTACATTATATATATAAGCTACTGAGTGTAACAATAGCCTAAGCAACCTATCCACATTTCATATCACTGTCCATTGCAATTGACTTCCATGTTAAAGGGACACCGCGTCGAGAATAAAAATCAGATAATGTGTATGCTGATTTACATGTCTGCTAACAAGTATTGGTAATAAAAACTACTGCATGTAGACAGTTAAGTGAAGCGTAACTCGTTAACAGACACTCTAATCAGCTTAGTGAGATAAAGATGAGACTCATTTTTATCCTCGACGCGGTGTCCCTTTAAACTCCATTCGATTATTGGGTTGTTGGATTTTAATGCAGTATTCTTAATAATAATCGAAACATGAAATTGTAAGGATGTATTGTTGTAGCCAAGATGATTTCCAAGATTGCAGGTACGCTCTTAATTACATTCGTCAACTTTTTTTTATGAATGTTTATATATTTTATTTTTGTAGCACGTGTACAAGATTGATATTAATTCGATGGCACATACATGTACACGGGAAAGGGTTACATAAGGGTTTTTCTTTCTGTACAGCTTTATTAAAGATGCATCCATTGTGTTCCATAAAAAAAAAATCCGCTTTAATACGTGCCAACATACGATATGTGCTGAATTCAGTTGAACCAATTTCACTCAACTTGCATATTCATCCCCAATCGTCAAATATATCAAATTTATTACTTTCCAATTAAAATCGAGAAACATCATTGTACATGCGCAGCAACTGAAACCACACGCCCCATGTATGTGCACAGTAGTTAGACCTATTAAACATTATCAACACAAATTTGTCTTTTTGTCTGTTGTAAATAAGTTTCGAAAATTACGTTGGACTGATTGACGCGCGCCACAAGCGGTGCATTGTCCGGTTTTCGATATAAAAAAAATCGATACTTTCCCCCTTATATCACCTGTATACTGCGTCGACTATTACCAAAACGGCAAATTTCGCAAAATTCATTACTCATCGATAAAATAACAATATTTATAACTTTTGGCATATGTGACCCCAAACAACACAATGGATGTACCTTTAAAGCAAATGATTTTGTAATTGTGAATTTACATATACACGTAAGTCTTTGGAAATGTTACCAATGATAAATCACGTGCTGGCAACTAGTATAACTTACAGTTATAAGATGGCCTTCGCGAAGTATATAAAGACGTCGTGAATAGCAATATATATATATATATATATATATATATATATATATATATATATATATATATATATATATATATATATATATATATATATATATATATACATACACACACAAAGTCAGACGTCCAAGTGTATGGCAGATTGCAAAAATTAAGGAAAGGAGGTTCCCTAAATAACGAAAGTATGGAGGCTAGACTGGTTCCATTCTATTTAGTGATCACCACATGACGTTGCCATGCATGCTATGACGTCACATGATCACCACATGACGTTGCCATGCATGCTATGACGTCACATGTCAACAAAGGGCACATAACCATGCGTACATACTTATGAATGACGTCATGTGTGCACATTCGTCATACACACAGCAGTTGGAAACTTGTAAATTGAGTTTTAGGTGATATTGATGTTGTATAAAATATAAATGTGTATGCATATCAGCAGATATTGTTGATATATATAATATAGAAATGGATGCATGCAGATTAAAAACTACTGTTTTATATGTAGAAAACTATACATGCTTATAAACAGATGTTGCTATATACATTTATAATTGCATGGTGCTGATAAGCACGTATTTCTATATGTGTACTGCAGTAAATATATATATAAATGCATACAGATAAGCAGTCGTTGCTAAATTTGTAGTTATTCATGCAAATGTCATTGATATTTATTTAGAACCATATGTATACATCTATAAGCAGATAAAGTATACGGTATTTTGAATGTGCAAATGCATGTAAAATGTAAAATGGCATACATTCAGATTTGCAGGTACTGGAAATTAGAGAGAGAGAGAGAGAGAGAGAGAGAGAGAGAGAGAGAGAGAGGGAGAGAGAGTGAGAGAGAGAGAGAGAGAGAGAGAGAGAGTGAGAGAGAGAGAGAGAGACAGAGAGAGAGAGAGACAGAGAGACAGAGAGACTGTGAGACAGACAGACAGACAGACACAGACAGACACAGACAGACAGACAGACAGACAGACAGACAGACAAAGACAGAGACTGTGAGACAGACAAACAGACATACAGACAGAGACAGCGAGAGAGACAGAGAAAGAGAAAAAGACAGACAGAGAAAGAGAAAGAAAGGGAAAGAGAGACAGACAGACAGAGACTTTGAGACAGACAGACAGACACAGACAGACAGACACAGACAGACACAGACAGACACAGACAGACAGACATACAGACAGAGACAGCGAGAGGGACAGAGAAAGAGAAAGAGACAGACAGAGAAAGAGAAAGAGACAGACAGAGAAAGAGAAAGAGAGAAAGGGGAAAAGAAAGATACAGACAGAGACAGATGGAGACAGGGAGTGACATAGACGACATACAAAGAGAGAGACAGACAGAGAGAAAGTGAAAGAGAAAGAGACAGGCAGACAGACAAAGAGACAGACAGAGACAGCGAGAAGGAGACAGAGAGAAAGGGGGGGGGGGGGGGGACATTGTAGATATAAGCAGGTTTCACTATTCTTCTGTAAATGTGTGGGCAGATCTAACTGCACAGATGGCGCTGCATTCATATTTACAATTTTGCTACCAACGTTTTATAATCTTAGCTTATAAAACACACGTTTGTGTACAGTTTTCAGGCAGAATAGACTATATACAATACTCTTAGTACTAGTAATTACAAAAATGGGGTGAGGGGTGATCAGACAAATTTATAACTGGACAAGGATATATACTGCATCGATTGTATATCTAAACTAGGACTATCCTGAATCTGTGTCATTCATGTTATGTAATCATTTTGTGTACAGAAAGTGTAACATCTTTTCTCAGCAGTTTGTATTTAATATCAATACATGATACGCACATGTCAAATACAAGTATGTTTGATAAATGGTTATAACGACTCTTCGGTATGATAGAACATTATAAACGTTTGGTGTGAACTGAAAGTAAAATGATATTTTCATTTCTGACTTCACCTTTAAACTGGATCCTTTTGTAATACGAAAATGTGCAACTTCTATATAAACTCTTCACATTGGTGATTCAAAGTTGAGTTTATTTTTAACACATTTAGAATAACCAATGCTATATATACGCTTTATACAGCGCCAACACAATAAGACTATTCCCATAAATAGTCGAAAGATTAATTTCGGAAGATAAAAGTGAACTTCCCAACCTTGCAAATGCAGGATGAACCCCCAAAACTATATATCAATTAATTCTCCGTCTAGACAACCCACTTTCCCTCTTTCCCTGTGATTTTAAGTAATAGTTCAATTAAATGATTTAATTTAATTGAAATGTAATGCTGTTCATGTTATTGAAAGTGAAGTTGACAGATTTTCAACTTTATTAATATTTATGTATCACGTGTGTGATTAAAAAAAGGGGGAAATAGGAATAACGAAATTGTGTAACGAATAATGCAACACTAGATATTGCCGGGGGCATTTGAATTAAAAATTATCATTTAAACATTTCAAACATTCAACTTGACATATTTTACAGTTGGTATATGAATACAATGTCCTTCAAACGTTTATTATTGTGGTATTTCAGTAGAATAATAAGACATTTTGACAAATCTAGGATAATTAATTACATCAGAATGTCAGTGGGAATGACGACTTGACAACTGAATTTAAATAACATTCCATTAATCATGGATATAGTTACTATATATTATTTTTAATGATGTTTTTAGTTACAATTTCAATTGTATATAGCCTTACATTATTCATGATTTGAAAATATGAATTTCAATTTTGACTAGATACATTATAATGTAGATAACAATTTTTTAAATCATGAAGTTAGTATGTAAATTAAATGTCTTTTTGTTTACATTTACGTTTATGATCTTCTAATTTCTACAAATTTAGTTTTTACACGAGGGTTAATCATAAGTTTGAACGTTCGTGCTGCTCATGTGGGTATCAGACTGAAAACGCCCTACACTATTTTTTCAAATGCAGTAATTATGATCACCTAAGACAATATATGTACTTTTATATCACAGGTTATAGCCTGGAGACTTTCGCATAATCAAAATCAACAATTAGTTGATTCAGTTCACAATTTCATCACCAAAACACAACGATTTAAATTTTAACATTGACGTTTGTTTGATTTATATTTTTACATATGGGTCGTTGGACACACTGAACCGTAGCAATGTATGTCTACTAGAGAATATTATTAAATCTTTGTATTTCTTCAGATGGGTTGATAAGCCATTCCAAACACAATTTTCTATGATTGATTACTAGATAATATTACCGTTAACCTAATTGGAGCATGTACACATTCTGTCATTTATAACAATCTTTATCATTGACGTCACTTTGTATTTCATTCTGTATCATATGTTGTATTTTAGCGGTGTTAATATAAGCTACACAGCTTGTTCACCAATCCCGATTCACTACATGAATAAAATATGTTTGTTTGTTGAACCATTATACTAGTAACGTCAAATATTAATTTATTTTCAATGATTTTCTTTGATGATTTTTTATCAATAACATAAACATTGTAAGGAAACTTGATTAAATCCACTTAGAATTTTGTCTCCAAAATAAGTAGGGGAGATGTATGCTGTTCAGACATGCGCAGTACCTTTGCCATTTCTGCTATTGCTTTACTTGACTTCCCTTGGAAATAATAGCGAAATAAATATTGGTGTTAAATTTCTATGTATACTTCAGATATGGAATAGGATTGGTTTCTCTAATTTAAAAAATCGATTTTGTTACTGTAGATAAAACAAAATTTAATTTCTGACCATAAAGAACTATATAACATATATATCTACTGCATCCTTGTTTGCAATTTTAAAGTTTTATTTTACACTGTTTTATAGTCTCTCATAACCCTGCTATTGGGTGGCTCACGTTTTTATGTATTTCATGTGTTTTTATTATGTGTATAATTTTGTGAGGTGAGACGTTAATAAACATTTATCTATCTATATATAGCTATTGGTGTAAATTACTTGTGTGAAATTTGTTCAAAGGGCACTTATCTCATAACATACTTTGAAATAGTACATGGTTATAATTTATTAAAAAACTAATTTCAAAATTCCTTACACGGTCAACGACAATATACACTGAGTAAATGTGTGAAGATATACTTAAAATCACGTCTCATATTAAAACATGTTCATAAACAAATGAAATACATAAAATTCAGATTTACAACCTAAATGTTTTTAAACTAGTCATATCAATGAAATTACACTTGACCGTGAAGCTTGGACTGAACTTAATGACAAGTCTAGACGGATATATTTATTCAGCGAAGTAAAGTTTAATTCTATAGAAGAGCATATTCTTAAACAATACAGTAGCAAATTGGGACTGATTCCACAACAGTTTGACCAAATGTATGCATAGTGTTTTAATGAAACGTTGAATAAAATCGAAAAAATCATCCATGTTGGAAATTTAGAAAAGATATGCCAACGTGAATCAAACAAACTAAAATGTCATTTATTCCAAAATAAATTCATTTTCTGAAGGGTCAAAATTTGAAAATCCGATCGTTGTCGTTGTGAACAGTGCAACGTAGAATGCACTTAACATTGTTAAACATTGTTAAACAAGCATGAGTCAGCCACGTGTTACATATGCTGTTCCAGACAATTTAAAACCTCAAATTCAAATCCCTTTAACTGCAAAGGTATGTTTGATATTATGCCCTGTCTGCTTTTCCCAGACATTTTCATCTCGAAATGATAAATTTAACAATGCTTTCTTATGCGAGGGTGGCAACTTTTGAATTAGACATCGAGTTTTTTCCGTCTCGCAAAGGTGCCTTGCGAAAAGGAAATTACTGTCGGTCCGCCTTGCAAGAAGACCACGCCTACTTTTCAAAATGGCGGCTGATAGCCATCAGCTTTAAAGGCAGCAAGAGAGGTCACGGCGGTCGCTGAAATAGGAAATAGTTTACTTAATACAGGTTTTGATTGGCAATCAGGTGGTCTAAGTTTATAAGCAGTCTCCATTTCGCTTCAATTTCAACCAATCAGCTGTTAGATTACTCGTCATCTGCCGGCTTCGATCGCGTGAGCCTCCAGGTCGTATTGACCTAGACCGCCGCCCGTCTCGTCACGTACGAGGCTAGAGGTTACAGCCAGCTCGGATCTCACAGTTCGGCAAATAGAGATGGTTAGGTCACGTGACTTGGCCTGTCATGGCGGCAGGTTTATGGAAATCGTGAGCGATATTTAACATCATCAAATCAAATAGCTCTTATTGAGTGAGCGTTTGCATGACTTTGATGACGTATTTCGTTTCGAGAAAAAATATTGTTTAATTTTGGTAAAATAATTATCGTAGTCTTGATAAGAGTAGATTTATTTCGTTCATCATTCGTTGAACAATTGGCCCGGGTCCTTCAAAATCAATAATTGTATTGTCAAATGATTAAGCATTTGTTGTGCTAATATTATGGCCAATTCATATATTTTGCCTTATATCCATCTGGAAAACCTAAAATCATTAAAATTAAAAATATATATTTTATCATTAAATAAACAGACTTGCAAAAGAATCGCCACCAACAAAAATACATGATATTTAAATCCACGGGAAATACAAACGACTGAAACAGGGTTACATCATTCTCAAGAAGTCAACTGAATTAATTGTAAAGTTTTCAAACATTATCTGATCAGGTTTTTAAAATGACGTTTTGAAAATCTGCTTAACTATGAGAGATAGGAAAGTGAAAAGGGACATCTTGGCTCGTTTTATGGCGTCCTATTATGATGATGCGTCAACGATTTAAAATCGAAAGGAGGTAAATTAGACCTTCAACATATTTTATTAACTAAATTTCTACATTTCATAACATTATATACATAATTGCCAAACATTCTGGCCAAAAACATGTTGGAAATGCGATTTCAGCACCCCAGATGTGTTTGAACAGATATGACAATTAAAGTATCATACCTTGATGAATGAAATTGTGGGTATTTCTTTACAAAACCTGTTATCATCAAAGACACTTAAAATCGACTTCATCCGACTGCAGTATTTCAGTTTTTACTCTGTTGAAAGCGTGGTGATGTTTCTTTTGCAATTCAGTTTACGACATATCCAAAATGTTCATATGAATACATAAGAGTTAAATTGTTGTACTCTCATAACTCAGGTGTTCTAAGTTCTTCTCACTTATTAAATGAATAAAACATATCCAAGACAAACAAAATACAATCCAATCAACTGCCTACATTTGTATGTCCAGTATATATTTTTTTTAAATCTAATTTCTCTTATATCAATTTATAAATGGTGTAAAATACATGTGAATGATAATTACAACTTTGGCAAATAAATGACAGATATTTCTAAACCTTTAAACATTTTCGTCATCAAATACAATATAATATATGTCACCAGTGTATGTTATTATATTATCAAAATGTATCTTTAATGTTTATTTTTGACGAGTCATAACGACAATATCTGTAAACAAAATGTCTTAATATAATATAATATAATATAATATAATATAATATAATATAATATAATATAATATAATATAATATAATATAATATAATATAATATAATATAATATAAATTATAATCCAAATCGTTGTTAATAGTTGCAGTTAATAAATATAAAATATAAATGTCCATGCAAGGAGACAAAATTACTTATTCTATAAACGGCGACCATTGTATATGACACATCTTTTAAGAAAATGTCAGATAGCAGCATTTTAGATGTTAACTTCTTTCTAACGTGAGTTTAAATTATATTTTCTTTATTGATTTGTTTTAATTAACATTATCAAGATTATTTCGAACATTTCACTGCTGTATCTTACCCGGATATACATATTCTTGAAAACGGTATAAACATCTATGCCAAAACGTCACAGTCTAAGAAGTTGAACATCCATAAAACGTGTACTATATATACACCTTCTAGATTGCCACTAAAAAACGAATATATTATTTTGACACTTTCTCAGCAAACAAGCTTAAAGACAGTTGAATAGTTAAGATGTCCTTTCTGGATTATGACAAGTAAGTGCAACCGCAACCAGCAAAGTACAAAATATTTGAGAAAATTTTATTTTGTTCAAGGAGATTTTACCTGTAAACAGAATGTCGTAATTGTGTAAAACAATTGTTTAAGCTTAGCTATGTTTGTCAAAATCTAAAATCATGGAAGCATGCATTTTATTATAAGCGTCTAAACGTTTCTCTTACCATGATTGACAACCTTTCATTCTTAGATGATGAAGAACGAGGACAACTTTTATGGATAACAACTTCTTTATTCTATATGTGGTTTCCCCCTTCAGTTAAACTATGGTTTCTATAAATTTCCAAGGTAATACTACCATTGAAGAAGTTGTTATCCATAAACAATGTCCTCATTCTATGACTGCTAACGTAAAGAGAGGTTGTGTGAGTTATGGTCAACGAATCTTGGGCAATATTACACCCATTAGGGGCGACCAAAGTGAGGAAAGGATGTGTACAGCATTGAAGTTTTGACAAGTATAGCTAAGTATGACACAATTCAAATAATGAAGGAAAATATGCGGATAGCAACGTCTTAGTATAACATGATTCAAATATTGAGGGAAATATGTGGATAACAACGTCTTCGTATAACATAATTCAAATGAGAAGGAAATTTTTGGATAACAACGTCGTAGTATAACATAATTCAAATGAGAGGGAAATTTTTGGATAACAACGTCTTAGTATACCATAATTCAAATGAGAAGGAATTTTTTGAATAACAACGTCTTAATATAACATAATTAAAAATGTGAAGGGAAATATGTGGATAACAACGTCTTAGTATGACATAATTCAAAATATGAACAACATCCTATTATAACCATTTAAAAATATGAAGGAAATATGTTGGATAACAACGTCTTAGTATAACAATTCAAAATATGAAGGAAATATGTGGATAACAACGTCTTACTATAATTAATTCAAAATATGAAGGGAAATACGTGAATATAAAATCATATTAGTATAATATAATTCAAAATATTGAGGGAAATATGTGGATAACAACGTCTTAGTATAAAATAATTCAAAATATGAAGGGAAATATGTGGATAACAACGTCCTAGTATAACATTATTCAAATATTGAGGGATATACCTAATGTATTAGAATAACATAATTCAAAATATTGAGGGAAATACGTGGATAACAACGTTTTAGTAAAACATAATTCAAAAGATGAATGAATATGTGGATAACAACGTATATACGATCATTACGTGATGTTTCGACACTTGTTTCCCCGTACTTGTTTTATATTCCTTTTTACTGTTCTATTTACGTATACATATGATTTTGCCTTAAAATGGTCGCTTCAGGAGTGGCTTGCAACTGTATACATAACCATAATTTTATATACGTTTAAGGTATGTATATAAACAAGGTGAGACTCTAATAAAACAATCTGTCTGCATTGCGCAGCGGTTAGACAATATCCCATGTATAAGAAAAATATGTAAAACTGACATAAATAGTAATATAAGCTTGACAAATTATCGTTTAAAATAACCACTTATGAATACCATCTAAGATGCATGCATGCGTATATATATCGAGGGTTTGGTGCAGAAAGGTACCAAGTGCATATTTCCTCGTTTCGAGAAAATCGCATTTTAAGTTTCCAATGGTCATATCTCTTGCACTGAAAATGTATCTAATCACTTCAAGGATTCTAAATGAAGGTGGTTTTCAAGTATAACATGCCTTATTGTCTCTGGCAACTACAACCATAATTTCTTAATTATGTTAATTATTGCAGATGGTCCCTTTCTGCACTGACATATATATATAGATATATATATATATATATTTATATATAAAGTGGCAAAACAAGTTATTTACAACATACTATATATGATAATGTTATTCTTAGGCAAATAGTTTATATGTGAGAACTTTAGTATATATGACGAAGATATGTTAGTAAAACCAACAGTCCTTAGTTCACTTATTATTTGGAATTTTGGGTTATATAAACAATGTTCCTTGTATTTCATGTTGTTCAATAGTCCTAATATAGTTGTGATTACTCACTGTATTAGATTATGGTTTTACTATCACAAGAATTACGTTTTTATTATCATATCTGATTGTAATCTCTTTGAATACATTGCAATTCATAAATAGAAAATGTGTAATGTTTACTGTAAACAGTGTAAAGTAAATGTATAACGTTATAAAATGTAAAATATGAAACGTTAAAATGTGAAATGTAAAACGATAAAATGTAAAACGTTAACTTGTAAAATGTCAAGCAAAATGTAAAATGTCAAATTAAAAAAAGGGTGCATAAAGCTTAGGTGTATAGTATGATGTTCATATTTTGGCCTCATGGAGACAAACTATTTTCAGAATCAATATGTTAGTTTTATGTAATGGATGTACGGGGTAATTGTGTGGAGATGTATATACTTGAATATTATGATCAAAAATATGATTCATATATAAACTATTTCATGTGAAATTGACCGACCCTTAGAGAACACCAGTTTGAGACATAGGCTGTCTCCTATATAGTGCTCAGGATTATAGTAAGAATTTCAAACATTGATTTTACTACACTAAGAATTAAGTACATATGTGTTACAGTTAATCTGTGAAATCAGTAAATACTTGTATTTTTATATTTGCTGTTTCGCTCCGTAAACAACCGTATTTATAAATTTTCTAGGAAATACGTGTAATTACTATAGGTCACAGTTTAACAAGAGAATATGAACAGTATTTAAATGTTGTAAATGTTGCTGTATTTAGAATTTCTCTCAGTCAGTTTCGTACCTCCAGCAGTGATGTAATGATATCTCAGGGTAGGAAATTTGGTATGCCTAAAAGTGAAAGACTTTGCCCATTTTGTATCAGACCAACTGTAGAAACAGAGTACCATGTCTGTCTTGAATGTCATTAATATGATTACCTAAGAAGACATTTTCTACCAAGTTTTTATTACACTTTTCAATCTGAGTGTAAACTTAAATTGTTATTTACCACCAGCAATGAATTTGTTATTAATAATCTTGCCAAGTTTACATTTTTTGCTATCAAAATGAGGAGCAAACAACTGTCCATAATGTAACTATAACTGCCTTTATCATCATATGTGTATGGTCTATGATATCATTTACTGTGCATTGTGAATATACTGATTCATCTACGTATGGCGCAACAACTTTAAAATGTATAATATGTATTGTAAAATGGGCCTACTACTATAGGGTCACGGTATACGTATAATGTAAGTACATGTATATGGCCAGTCATTACACTATACTATACACTTCAGTTTGAAAAAAATATTTAATTCCTTTTCTAGACATTTTGGTAAATGCGTGTATACTGAGTGAAACAGTACTTATATGTGTTGAGTTTGAGTTTGTGTTTTTACTAGCTGGTTTCCGAGGTTTACTATAAATTATATAAATTATACAGTCTTGTTGCTTCACTCGTACACGGTATCCTTAAGGCGCTGTAGCACGTTTTTTCGCTCAAATAAGTCGATGAAATGTATTTGAAAAATAATGTCACCAATAGTAAAACACCCTTCTCTCTTCGGAAAGTCAAGTTACAAATGAGATTACATGGTTCCGTAAAGCCACGGCTATCGTTTTTGTCATTCGAAATAATAAAATGTGTTCACAATAAAATGGCCGCCATGCAATTTTTGCTTTATACGCAACACCGTTATTACCACTACGGAAAATTGGTCTGTGTAATAAGATGTTTTACCCTCTAAAGTAAATATAAATGACATAAACTATCATTATAAATGGGAAATTTGAAAAAATAAAATTTGCAAAAAACGTATGTTATTTTAGTTGTTTAAACAAATATTGTTATTACTCGTCAAAGCTTACATTATGGTTAATTCATTTAGTTGGAACGTCTGAATGGATTTATTCGTTTTATCTCAAAGCTATCTCTATAGTTTAGTTGATCAACTTATATGATGATAAATGTAAATTACGTGACATTTAAACATAGACATAACATTCATCGCTAAGTATTAAATATTATTTCTGAAATATTACTTAATGACGTAATCGTTTTCGATGATATTGCTGCCGGACACATTTTGAATGTTCTGTGACATAACAAGGTCGCATTTGGGATAACACTACTTTCAATAGTCAATTCTTGTACTTTTTCGGACCGAGTCTCTGCGGGTTTCGAACCCACACCCTCAGAGTAAGGCAACTATCGCCAGCAATGACCGTACCGACATCTTACCCGAGCTGAATTTGTACTATTAAAGGTGGTGTTATTTAAAGGGGCACGTTTTTCGCTGAAATAAGTCAATGAAATGTATTAGAAAAATAGTGTCATAGATAGTAAAACACCGTTCTCTCTTCGGAAAATCAAGTTCAAGAGAGAGGGAGAGAGAGAGAGAGAGAGAGAGAGAGAGAGAGAGAGAGAGAGAGAGAGAGAGAGAGAGAGAGAGAGAGAGAGAGAGAGAGGGGGGGGGGGGGGGGTGTGGAGAGAGGGAACGGGCATGCAGGTGGATCAAATATGGCAACGCCTTTTATAATAATAATAATAGTCCATTTTTAAAGTGCTATTTACATGTACATGCTTAAAGCTATGATTTGTATTATTACCTTGAGGGAATTGTTATTTCGGTGCCGCTACTAAGCGCTCGGTGCGACCATGTAAGTACATACTTCCCTGTGTTCAGGTACCCATTTAAACAGCTGGGTGAACTGAGTGCAATGTGGATGAAGTGCCTTTCCCAAGAACACATCACAGTATGAGACTCAGGTCAGACCCATTGTTGGTGTCTCCGCCTGGATTCGAACCCGGACCTTTGACGTGAGAGGACAGCACGCTAACCGCTACACCACTGTGCTCCACATATACGTTGGTTTGTCTCATTAGAAGTACTATAATCGGGTAGGAGTAATTTTTATCAAATATTTTCTGTTTCTATTTAGGTAGTGTTTTACTCTTTTAATTTGTGTTGTGGATACAGGCAATTCTCTATCCAGTACCTGGTTGGTCTACTGAAAAGGGGAAGTCGATATTAATTGTTGTAATTTGAGAAAATACATTTTAACAGATGACTAATCTCGAGTTAAAATCATCAGTGAAAGTAGTATGGATCATCAATTTCACAAAGTTGTGAAAATGTCAAATTCAAAAATAATTGCAAAATGAAACAAAATTTGTGGCTGTAATGGCCTTGTGTTTAATAGAGTGTACCTTTAATTTTTTTGTCAATTATTGTTGAAAAGAACTGATATTTCAACATCTGGCTATAGTTCGTTATTACTTATGCATGATAAAAGATAAAATATAATATTGTTTCAACGCAGACATAACACTTCAATGGATCACCATTTAATTATTAATTTATTAACTTTTTAACTCTTTATTACATAAATCGATATATTTCTTTGCAGAAACAATGATTTGATTTATTAATTATTTAAAGGAATTACTTTTATTCACAAAAATGAGTTCTTAGAAAAACCAGTATTATATCAGGGGTGAGTATCTGCAAGTTTTAGTGGAAACATTTTGAAGTATACCTACACACATGTATGTATGCAAAAGGACGTGTGAGTGCAAGACTGGTCTGCACGTGTGCATGCATTTTCCATTTAACAACCCTACTGTAAGACCACTTTTAAGATCACCCTTCGAATGGAGCCATATTTAAATCAAATAAAATCATCCAAACTGCGTCGCTCTCTCTCTAACTTTCGATGTTCTTCTTCCGAATTAAAAATAGCATCATATAAACTCTCTATTTCGAGAACAATAATTGAGGCAATGTGTCCATTCTGTGGGGGTGGTCTTGAAAATGAATACCATATTTTATTAATGTGTCCATTTCACACATTTAAGGAACGAGTTTATACCACTTTATATTATCACAGATATCCAACTATAAACTAAAGATCATATTATAAATGACCTAGCATAATATGTCACATAAATGTTCAATGCTGAGTGTGAGTCTGAGTGTGAGTCTGAGTGTGAGTCTGAGCGTGAGTCTGAGTGTGAGTCTGAGTGTGAGTCTGAGTGTGAGTCTGAGTGTGAGTCTGAGTGTGAGTCTGAGTGTGAGTCTGAGTGTGAGTCTGAGTGTGAGTCTGAGTGTGAGTCTGAGTGTGAGTCTGAGTCTGAGTCTGAGTGTTAGTGTGAGTGTTAGTGTGAGTGTTAGTGTGAGTGTGAGTGTGAGTCTGAGTCTGAGTCTGAGTCTGAGTCTGAGTCTGAGTCTGAGTCTGAGTATGAGTGTGAGTATGAGTGTGAGTGTGAGTGTGAGACTGAGTATGAGTCTTAGTGTGAGTGTGAGTGTGAGTGTGAGTGTGAGTCTGAGTGTGAGTCTGAGTGTGAGTATGAGACTGAGTGTGAGTGTGAGTGTGAGTCTGAGTCTGAGTCTGAGTCTGAGTCTGAGTCTGAGTATGAGTGTGAGTGTGAGTGTGAGTCTGAGTGTTAGTGTGAGTGTGAGTGTGAGTGTGAGTGTGAGTATGAGTGTGAGTGTGAGTGTGAGTCTGAGTGTAAGTGTGAGTGTGAGTGTGAGTGTGAGTATGAGTGTGAGTGTGAGTGTGAGTGTGAGTATGAGACTGAGTGTGAGTGTGAGTGTGAGTGTGAGTGTGAGTATGAGTGTGAGTGTGAGTATGAGTATGAGACTGAGAGTGAGTGTGAGTGTGAGTCTGAGACTGAGTGTGAGTGTGAGTATGAGTGTGAGTATGAGACTGAGTGTGAGTATGAGACTGAGTGTGAGTATGAGACTGAGTATGAGACTGAGTGTGAGTGTGAGTGTGAGACTGAGTGTGAGTGTGAGTATGAGTATGAGACTGAGTGTGAGAATGAGTGTGAGACTGAGTGTGAGTGTGAATGTGAGTATGAGTGTGAATGTGAGTATGAGTGTGAGAGTGAGTCTGAGTCTGAGTATGAGACTGAGTGTGAGTGTGAGTGTGAGTATGAGACTGAGACTGAGTGTGTGAGTATGAGACTGAGTATGAGACTGAGTGTGAGTGTGAGTGTGAGACTGAGTGTGAGTGTGAGTGTGAGTGTGAGTCTGAGTATGAGACTGAGTATGAGTGTGAGTGTGAGTATGAGTATGAGTGTGAGTGTGAGTATGAGTATAGGTGTGAGTATGAGTGTGAGTATGAGTGTGAGTATGAGTGTGAGTGTGAGTATGAGTGTGAGTATGAGTGTGAGTATGAGTGTGAGTGTGAGTGTGAGTATGAGTGTGAGTATGAGTGTGAGTATGAGTGTGAGTGTGAGTGTGAGTGTGAGTGTGAGTATGAGTGTGAGTATGAGTGTGAGTATGAGTGTGAGTGTGAGTGTGAGTATGAGTGTGAGTATGAGTTAGAGTATGAGTATGAGTGTGAGTGTGAGTGTGAGTGTGAGTGTGAGTGTGAGTATGAGTGTGAGCATGAGTGTGAGTGTGAGTGTGAGTATGAGTGTGAGTGTGAGTATGAGTGTGAGTTTGAGTGTGAGTGTGAGTGTGAGTATGAGTATGAGTGTGAGTATGAGTGTGAGTATGAGTGTGAGTATGAGTGTGAGTGTGAGTGTGAGTGTGAGTATGAGTGTGAGTATGAGTGTGAGTATGAGTGTGAGTGTGAGTATGAGAGTGAGTGTGAGTGTGCGTATGAGTGTGAGTGTGAGTGTGAGTGTGAGTAAGAGTATGAGTGTGAGTATGAGTATGAGTGTGAGTGTGAGTATGAGTGTGAGTATGAGTGTAAGTATGAGACTGAGTGTGAGTTTGAGTATGAGTCTGAGTGTGAGTCTGAGTATGAGTCTGAGTATGAGTGTGAGTATGAGTGTGAGTGTGAGTATGAGTGTGAGTCTGAGTGTGAGTCTGAGTGTGAGTCTGAGTGTGAGTCTGAGTGTGAGTCTGAGTGTGAGTATGAGTGTGAGTGTGAGACTGAGTATGAGTCTTAGTGTGAGTGTGAGTGTGAGTGTGAGTCTGAGTGTGAGTCTGAGTGTGAGTCTGAGTGTGAGTATGAGACTGAGTGTGAGTCTGAGTCTGAGTCTGAGTCTGAGTCTGAGTCTGAGTCTGAGTATGAGTATGAGTGTGAGTGTGAGTCTGAGTGTTAGTGTGAGTGTGAGTGTGAGTGTGAGTGTGAGTATGAGTGTGAGTGTGAGTGTGAGTGTGAGTCTGAGTGTAAGTGTGAGTGTGAGTGTGAGTATGAGTGTGAGTGTGAGTGTGAGTATGAGACTGAGTGTGAGTGTGAGTGTGAGTGTGAGTATGAGTGTGAGTGTGAGTATGAGTATGAGACTGAGAGTGAGTGTGAGTGTGAGTCTGAGACTGAGTGTGAGTGTGAGTATGAGTGTGAGTATGAGACTGAGTGTGAGTATGAGACTGAGTATGAGACTGAGTGTGAGTGTGAGTGTGAGACTGAGTGTGAGTGTGAGTATGAGTATGAGACTGAGTGTGAGTATGAGTGTGAGACTGAGTGTGAGTGTGAATGTGAGTATGAGTGTGAGTGTGAGTATGAGTGTGAGAGTGAGTCTGAGTCTGAGTATGAGTATGAGACTGAGTGTGAGTGTGAGTGTGAGTATGAGACTGAGTGTGTGAGTATGAGACTGAGTATGAGACTGAGTGTGAGTGTGAGTGTGAGACTGAGTGTGAGTGTGAGTGTGAGTGTGAGTATGAGACTGAGTATGAGACTGAGTATGAGTATGAGTATGAGTGTGAGTGTGAGTATGAGTATGAGTGTGAGTATGAGTGTGAGTATGAGTGTGAGTATGAGTGTGAGTGTGAGTATGAGTGTGAGTATGAGTGTGAGTATGAGTGTGAGTGTGAGTGTGAGTATGAGTGTGAGTATGAGTGTGAGTATGAGTGTGAGTATGAGTGTGAGTGTGAGTGTGAGTGTGAGTATGAGTGTGAGTATGAGTGTGAGTATGAGTGTGAGTGTGAGTGTGAGTATGAGTGTGAGTATGAGTTAGAGTATGAGTATGAGTGTGAGTGTGAGTGTGAGTGTGAGTATGAGTGTGAGTATGAGTGTGAGTGTGAGTGTGAGTGTGAGTGTGAGTGTGAGTGTGAGTGTGAGTATGAGTGTGAGTGTGAGTATGAGTGTGAGTTTGAGTGTGAGTGTGAGTATGAGTATGAGTGTGAGTATGAGTGTGAGTATGAGTGTGAGTGTGAGTGTGAGTGTGAGTGTGAGTATGAGTGTGAGTATGAGTGTGAGTATGAGTGTGAGTGTGAGTATGAGTGTGAGTGTGAGTGTGAGTATGAGTGTGAGTATGAGTGTGAGTATGAGTATGAGTATGAGTATGAGTGTGAGTATGAGTATGAGTGTGAGTATGAGTGTGAGTATGAGTGTAAGTATGAGACTGAGTGTGAGTTTGAGTATGAGTCTGAGTGTGAGTCTGAGTATGAGTGTGAGTATGAGTGTGAGTATGAGACTGAGTGTGAGTTTGAGTATGAGTCTGAGTGTGAGTTTGAGTATGAGTATGAGTATGAGTGTGAGTGTGAGTGTGAGTGTGAGTGTGAGTGTGAGTATGAGTGTGAGTATGAGTGTGAGTATGAGTATGAGTGTGAGTATGAGTATGAGTATGAGTATGAGTATGAGTGTGAGTGTGAGTGTGAGTATGAGTATGAGTATGAGTATGAGTATGAGTATGAGTATGAGTGTGAGTGTGAGTGTGAGTGTGAGTGTGAGTATGGGTATGAGTCTGAGTCTGAGTCTGAGTATGAGACTGAGTATGAGACTGAGTATGAGACTGAGTATGAGACTGAGTATGAGTATGAGTATGTGTGTGAGTATGAGTGTGAGTATGAGTGTGAGTGTGAGTGTGAGTGTGAGTATGAGTGTGAGTGTGAGTGTGAGTGTAAGAGTGTGAGTATGAGTGTGAGTGTGAGTGTGAGTATGAGTGTGAGTGTGAGTGTGAGTATGAGTATGAGACTGAGTATGAGCCTGAGTATGAGACTGAGTATGAGTATGAGTATGTGTGTGAGTATGAGTGTGAGTATGAGTGTGAGTGTGAGTGTGAGTGTGAGAGTGTGAGTATGAGTGTGAGTGTGAGTATGAGTATGAGTCTGAATGTGAGTATGAGTGTGAGTATGAGACTGAGTGTGAGAGCGAGTCTTAGTGTGAGTGTGAGTGTGAGTGTGTGAGTGTGAGTGTGAGACTGAGTCTGAGTGTGAGTGTGAGTGTGAGTGTGAGTGTGAGACTGAGTCTGAGTGTGAGACTGAGTCTGAGTCTGAGTCTGAGTCTGAGTCTGAGTCTGAGTCTAAATTTGAGTGTGAGTATGAGTATGAGTATGAGTATGAGCATGAGTATGAGACTAAGTCTGAGTCTGAGTGCATAGATTAGTGTCAAATGATATTGAAAATAATCGGATATATTGTTACAGAGAAAATTTTGCACATAAAAAAGTTTCTCAAAATTGTCTTCTTCTTTGAGTTTTTAAAGCTCCACATATTTGCAACTACATAATAATGAAAATGTGTGTAGTTTTGACATGAATGCCTATTTCAAGTGACTGCCCGATTGACGCTATCATAGCGATCGCTAAAAAGTTTGTTTAACTCATATTACATACAAGTGATGATCATACGAAATTTTTGTTAACTTATGGACTGAAATAAGTCTTATTCGAAGACCAATGTGACTTTACAATGCTTATCTCTTTATGTTTAAGGAGAAACATAACAAAATAGTGACTGTACGCTCTAATGGTTGTTGCACTAGCGCTGTACAGGGAGAAAGTGAGCTTCTGACTGTACAGGGAGTTGTTATGATTAAAATGCATGATATAGAACGCCATTCATGTTACAATGGATTTACTTCACTGTTCAGACTAGTGCAGAAAATCCATAGAAGTAAGTAACAGATATGCCCATAATGATTAATGACAACGGATTACCATGGAATGAGAAAGTAACCTGACACGGTATGGGTTTTTTTATTCTCTTTCTTAAATTATTAAGTTATTTTCATTATGTCCAGTACTTGATGAAAGTTAAACAATTCCAATAGTTATACGTCGTAAGTTTCACTTTCTAGAATCAAAATACTTTGAGATAGTATCATACATATGTGTTCCATTTCATTTCAAATGTTAAATACTGGATTAGAAAAACGTGAGACAAGAAACGAGATGTGTTGGTGCTAGCAAGATGATCTTGTTCTTCATACAAATCTTCGTTATCACAAGACTTATGTTCAAAGCGAGATTTTATTGCTAGAATCATAGTCAGACATAGCGGAAAATGGTCAGTGATAGACAAATACACGAAGTAAGGCTATAGAATTGACACTTCAAAATGACACAAATAAAAGACAATGGCGGTAGATTTACGCTGGGATCCACTCGGCATTATCGGAGATTAAAAAATCTTAACACATGTGTACAACAGCCAACGTTAATTAACGACTGAACAGAATAATCCGACATTGTTTCTAATAGCTTTGATCACTTTGAGGCTGTTTTGACAAGTGAAATCCGCGAAAAATACGTGCGTCTATACGAGTGTATAATGTAAACAATAACATAAGCCAGATACTGACTCCTGAGTAACACGTCACACCTCCGCTAGCAGCTGATTGGCTAATAACACGTTTGGCGGCTGTGTTAATGAAGTATTTTTCAAAATCGTTTTTTTCTTCAATTTTGGGTTGGATTTTTAATCCAAAACTTTTGTGTCGTTATTCTATTGGTGTTGTCAGAATCATTTCCGCAAAACCTACCCCCCTGAGGTTAAAATATCTTTAATGCAAATCAATGAACAAATTCATTCATGGCTTATATACACTTATCATTCTACACAATCGGGGTGAGAAAGTGATAGTTTGCATTTAGTGTGGGCGTGAGGTGTTTTCGAGCTGTATGCGATGTGGGTCGTAGGCGATACGAGGGCAAGCCATTCTGTGGACGCTCATCCAACAAATGTTCTAAAGGTCCGACACCGAATTTTGGATTGAAGCACTGGTAAAATAAAAGTTCAGACTAAAAACTTTCCAAACATTGTACTTGCTAATCTGATTAAAACAAACAAGACATGCTTTCCTGATCGTGAGCATCCTCGGTTACCCATGGTTTTATATATGCTCCGTTACTCTCCACTATATCACCCATGGGAAACCTTATCAGAAAATTCTGTACTAAAATTACCCGCCCTTGGCCAGCGTGACGAAGTCAGTAACCAAAGAAAATGCTCAATAGCATAAGGCGGAAATGGTCAAGGGAGATAACTAGTGACGGATGGCTAACAAAATGACCTCGCGTGCTTTGCAACGAAGTGATATGAATTGTCATTGGTTCGCAGGTCCAAGCTGCGTAGCAGTTTGATTGGTTCACGCCGGCCAAGGGCGGGTAATTTTAGTACAGAATTTTCTGATAAGGTTTCCCATGGGTGATATAGTGGAGAGTAACGGAGCATATATAAAACCATGGGTAACCGAGGATGGATCGTGAGTTACTCACAGTGAAAATTCTAGGAATAAGTACAAAAGTGGAAGCAGCGTCTACCTCACATCAATAACTTGATATCAATACACAACACATAATCTATAGCTATACCAATGCACAACATAAATCCTATACAGTGATATCAATACACGAGATATAGGCATCGATATATCAATACAAAATATTTAGTCTGTAGGAATATTAATACACAAAATCTTGAAGTACAAGTCTAAGAAAATCATATTCAGAAATGTATTCCGTTATGAAAAATCTCGTTGTGATCTTGTTTGATTGTTACGTCATTACATGTTTATGTCATCATTTTTTAACCTCAGTACATTGTAATACAACCAGTTTATTGGTGTCTAAATGTTAAACGTAGTTATAACTATCGACTTGTCTTCATGACGTAACACTGATGTGCAATATATTTTATTTATTTATTTTGTTAAACTCATTACAAGATATGAAATGCAAATACAGAACATGTCATCACATAACAAAGTTGCATAAACATGCTTCTAGAACATGTTTTGGTTGATAATCAGTTGACATCAGGTAGAAATAGGAAGGTAGGCTACATGGAAAAATAAAACACCATCATTTGTTTAAAATAGAATAATTTCTTACTCTGAAGTTTACACGGATTCCCAAACGTTGGTTGGTTCATAGCGCGGTCATGTGATCAAAATTTCGAGGTTCATTATCCATGAACTCTTGGAAAATCGTTCATACTCGTATGAACGCTTTCAGGTCGTGTGAACGTTCGACGGTAGGACTACGGTACTGTTGGCCTACAGTAGCGTTCTTTCCTGATTGAGCGTGCTTTTGTTAGCAAATTTCAAACGGTTACCATTTACCGACTTATTTGATTGAAAATGATAATCTCAATATCATACTATACCTTCTTAATTGTTAAAATAAATAAAACATTTCATAAAATATCGCGCATAACTGTTTGCTGTTGAACTCAACGAGTCACAAGGCCTAGAACTGAAAGACATTCACGATCGCTGGCTGAATACAAATTATGCAATCTAGATAAGCAAATACTCACATTCTAACCATTATCAACTAACGCGATTCGGTTTTGAGCAGTCGTGGTAATGAAATATTTCTTTTCCGACTGTTGTTTACATAATATTTACGAGGATACAACAAAACATGGCGGCCTACATGCCGAGACGTCATTCAAAGGACGGATAACTCTGATCTCGTGTCCCTGAAAGATTATATTTTATTACGCTTCACTAAGCATGACGAGTGCCGCAGGTTTCATCAAACAGGTAATCATGAAAATTAACGTAAGAAATTATAAGAATTGAATGTCAGTTTGTGTGTTTGCACTGGAAAATGAACGATGTCAAAGCGGGATTCAAAATAATTAAATAGGAATTGCTTTGCGTGAATCTGATTCGCTGAACACTCTCACAGACATTCAGTTCATACCTGCATGAACTTAATTTCGTGACGTCACATCCCTTTTAGCCACGCCCCCATGACGTCAGGTTCATGGCTAGTTGCGTTGTGCATTTTCATTGGCTAATATTTGGTGTCTTCATACGCGTTTATAGTACAGCTGTAATTGTTGCAAATTTGTATTTGTGTAGCAATGAAACCTTTTCAAAACATCAGGTACGAATATATTTATTTATAAGTATTGAATTCAATATTTATTAAGTTCATGGAGGTATAAACTTCGCGTAAACCCGCTACGCGGATTTACACAATTTGCACAGCGTTTTTTAAGTTTATACCTCCATGAACTTAATAAATGTTGAAGTCAATTCTTAATTGTGACAAATCGACCAGAATTTATAAAGTTGTCATGTTTGCAGTTCGAGTAGGAGTTATAGTGGTCAATACAGTATATATTGTTAATGTCCACTTTAACATAATTTATATTTGGTAATTTTTCTTGTTGTTTCATGTTGTATATATTGTATTTCACGGTATTTATTATTAAGTTCAGGACTTGATTTCGCTTTTCGCAATATAATAGAATAATGTTTTTTCTAGAGAAAATAATATCAGTTCCTCTTTCTCTATGTATTTTTTTCGGGTTTTTTTCAAATTGTTTTGATACATTTACAATCATAAAACAGATGTAATATTGTTTCTTTCTCAGTTTTGCAAAATGTGCATGTGTTTGATTCTTTATGTTTTGTTAGTAAATCATTTTTTAGAAGGATATGCAAAATATCGTTTATTCTCGCATAGCGGATGATGTTTTTATCAAGTTATATATAAGGTATATATAATATATATGAACCATTCACAATCTCATTAATATGAGATAATTGAATTGTTCCCTATAGGCTAATTTGAGTTGTCACTTAGATAAGAACCATTCACAAATCAGTTTCATAATACAAACATCAACAGAAACCTATCAATTAACCAACATCATTTTGAACAAAAACTTTCAAAACATCAATCAACACATGTTATTCTTTGAATATGTTTTGACCAATAGAATGATTCTATGTAATAGATCAGCAAACCAGGTTGATTGTTTCATGACTGTTAGTTCGTGATGATTTCATTAGTATTTAATCATTTTATCATGAATGTTTCATTTTATGATTTTTTTTGTTTCATGATTATTTAATCATTGTTTTGTATCATAATTGTTTAATTTTTTACATGATATTTTAAGGTTATAAAACCTTGTCACAATTATTGTAAAATAAAAAATGATGTGACAAAAACGCCACGTTCAGTTCCAGAGGGAGGTGAGGTGAGTTAGGGGATTTAATGCCGCTTTCAAGATTATATCACTTATATCACGGCTGCTAGTATTATGGCAGGGAGAAAGCCCGCAACGCCATGTTCCTATGCATTGCGGTGAAACCTGCGAGCAACGGCTGGAAGTAGCGAACCATGGGTGGTACTACGCTGAAATTCAGTGTAGCATTGCACCCAAACCTTACTGCGCGTAGAACAGTTCTCTACTGCAGACAAAGTTGCCGTGCCCCTGGTGGGACTCGAACCCCGGACCTCATGATCCGAAGCCGAACGCGCTAACCACTGCGCTATCCCGTCCCTGTTTGATGTTGAAAACCAAAGTTCGTCGAGCATCGGCTGTAACTATTGAACGCGATTGCTCAATGTAGCGCTACGTAGCAAGGCGAGCAAACTTCGAAGAATTTGCAATATGCAATTTAGGCTTTATACGCAACACCGTTGTTACCACTTCTAATAATTGGTTTGTGTATAATAAGATGTTTTACCCTCTAAAGTAAATATAAATGGCATAAACCTTCATTATAAATGGGAAATTTGAAAAGTCAAAATTTGCGGAAAAAAAACGTGTTACTGCCCCTTTAACAGGGACCAGCCGCATCTCCAGCAGTCTATGCCATTTTTGCGTGACAATCAGTTTTACGCTGACATGGGTGTGATTTTACAGGCGCTTTGGGCCAATGTATTTGCACAGTGAATTAAAACATATCTATTCAAACAACATTACAAATTATAATGTTATATCAAACACTACATATCCAGTCTACCCTCTAATAAACCAATGGAATTGTTTATCAAATATACAATTAATGAGTCTCCATGTTCAAATCATGGCTGAGCTGAGGGATTTTACGGGCGCTTTTGGGCAGAATCAATGCTGAGTAAAATAAACTTTGTCTCAGAGACCAAGAAAATAGATGGTTAATATGTTTATCATCCTCACATACCCATGGTTTTATATATGCTCCGTTACTCTACTCTACGGAGCTTATATAAAACCATGGGTAACCGAGGATGTATGTTTATGTGATATACCGGTACTAGTATGTAGGCATGTATACGTTTTGGTCGTACAACATACTTGTCAACGAAAACCAATGTTACGCCAGGCAACACAATCAATTTGAAGGAGCTGTTAATAATGATACTTTTACAAAAATATAAATAAGTATTACCAATGGCTAAATAAAACTAATATTAATTTTTAGGTGAGGCCCTGTGAGTCCAATTCCCATCGAGTGACCATTTTAATGTGTTCACATTAAAATGACCGCTCAAAGGCAGTTCAAGTTATCGGACTGATGTCGCGACACCTAAACACTCAGAGCATTGAGTCTGTCTGCACTCTCCAATTCTCATAAGACCTACAAATCTACACTGACGGGCAAAAGACAGTATATGGCTCAGTTGTATATATCATATGTATAATTTTCAAAGTCAAATATCTCGAGTTTTCGACGTCGTATTAAAAAACGGACTAGTTTGTGAAATTAGTCCAAAACATTAAATCAGTCAAAGAATATCTCTACGCGGTTTGATTTTTTATTTTATTAAAATTTAAAATTTAAATTTTGAAATTCCCCCAAATTAATTTTGATAAAACACAACTGTTCATCGACATATAACACATACTCTGTGTAAACATCAATTAACGTGCTTCGTCCTGCATACATTTACAACATTTTGAACATGGTAGGGGTCATGTTGGTGTAAATTTCATTTCTTACCCCTCTCTACTTTAAATAATGAAATTTTAGTTTAAAAATAAAACAGTCACCAATTAAGTCATATAAATTACTGCCGAAAGGTGTAATTGTATCGTGCCATAATCAAATGCATCTCATTTCTTTAAAATGTTGAATTATTGGAAAACAAGTGAGTGTTATACTTTCTTTTGCCCGTCAGTTTACATCTTCACGCTTCCAAGAGTTCCACACCACTGTCGCTATGTATAGGTCGCACCATTTTTCTTCGAATACGGACAGCCATTTTCGTAACGATATGTTTTACCCATTAACGTACCGATATATTGTTTAAACTTTGATAATAAATGACAAATTTGAGAAAACATAATATGCAAAAGAACATGCTACACCCCCGGCCAAAAGAAACGCCTACTTTATGTTCCTTAAAATGAAAGATGCAATAATTTCTTTAATATAATTAATGGTTGTCTCCACGTTATGCTGAAGCAATAACTAATATCGAGTCAATAACATTCATGAAAACCACGCCCAATTAAGACTGCTATTTTCGGTTGATTCACATGCGCACCTTAACCACTTACATCGGTAGCATCATCACCACTTTAACGCGAATGTGTGCCTGTATTGTTGCTCGTGGTTGTATGAACATCTTTTTAAAACAAATTTCTGATCAAGCACTGATCGAAAACTGAACAATTATTGTTTTCTCATTTCAACAATCGCCCTTCTTTCGTGACATGAACTTCTGAAATTCAAATATATAATGCAGAAATGGTGCAACTTTATTATGTTATAATATTGCTTAACTGTTCATAACAGTTTTTACAGTATCTGATAAGACATCTAGTAGGTGTTTCTTTTGGCCGGGGGTGTATGTACAGCGCCTTACATGCAAGAAGTTTGTATGACGTCACACACACAATATATTCGCTGGGGACCCGGGTTTAATGTTACGAATTTTAAACTTTTTCAAACATACATTATCTACCTGCTTAATTCGAAATTAATTCCTTTCAAATGTCTTTCATTCCCCAAGATGATTATGATATTTAATCTACTTAATTTGTCGGTCTTAGTACAATAGTAATCAGACCGGTTTGACATTCTGAAAATTTTTCTTGAACGAATTACCAGTCAGATGTAGTCATTTTAGTGGCTGTTCAGAAATAAAGGAGTTAAAAACTAGCGCAAATGAGTTGCGCAACGGAGATAAATGACCAATTCTCAATCGTATGTACACAGATAAAACTGGTGATAAACTGGTACATAACCAATTTGCGCTAGAATTCGTCTGTAAGTGAACACATTCGTGTAAGCCTATGACCACGTATCTTCTTTTCCAAAATGAGTGATGTAGAACTGGTTCTTTTAATCCTGTATACGACAAGAAGAGGTCATTGACCCTGAGACGAAAAGTTTTCAAAAGGGTCAAACACAAAATATTTCTGCCGAATATAGTCGATTTTGAATGTCTGTGATGAAGATGCGTCTCTACTGTTGTTTCCGTGAATATTAACAATGGACAAGGAAAAGAACTCATGGGGACTTTTTTTTATACTTGCCTCCGTTTTTTATTTCAAACATTCTGTACTTTTTTATCAAATGTTTAACAATACTTTTTCAGACTTTTTTAAGTCTGTAACAAAGATGATCAGTCACAAGCTTTTGGTGTAGGTCAGAGTTCATTACACAAACAGTCGAACAGTCTACTGAATTATGTTTAAAAGAGCCATCGAGTTAATGTTTCAAATACAAAATATTTTTTGAACACCTACTTATGACATCAATCACCTAGAGACATATTTTATCTACAACATAATAAATGTATATGATATAATAAATACTAAACGATGTTCTGTTTAATAACATATTTATGAAACGAGTGGTTTGTATTTAACGAGCGAAAGCGAGTTAAATACACATACCATCTCACGACTTTCATAAATATGTAATTAAACTGGACCGAGTTTAGTATTTTATTTATTACTCACTGATTTAAATGCCACTTATTCCATGAACTCGTCGATAAATGGGACACTTTCCATTGCGACCGCAGCGCTATTATTGTGACGTCATATTTATGCCATTATGATGTCACGTCAATCGGCAGCACGCAATGTTATTAAACAAAATGTAATAATATTGTATATATCTTCAACGGGCGAGTAATAAATATAATTTTCATATCATGACAATCTGATGAAATTTGATTTCAAGACAAACACCTTTCGATTAACGCTCGCCAATAGAATCTGACGTCAGATAAACAGAACTCCCTTACAGGCCACAGTCGAAACCTGAAAATTCATAGCAACACGAGTTTCCGAGGCACGAAGACATGTCAATTTCACATATCGCCATAGCAACCCATGAAAATCTCATGCTTCTCGGCTGTTTTGGTCCCTCGTCACACACTACTGCATGTGAAGATTGTTACATTAAAGGGGCAGTAGCACGTTTTTTCACTCAAATAAGTTGATGAAATGTATTTGAAAAATAATGTCACCAATAGTAAAAACACCCTTCTCTCTTCGGAAAATCAAGTTAAAAAATCAGTGTGCATGGTTCCGTTAAGCCATAGGGAATAGTGTTTGTCGTTCAAAATAATAAAATGTGTTCACAATAAAATGGCCGCCATGCAATTTTTGCTTTATACGCAAAACTGTTATTACCACTACGGATAATTGGTTTGTATATATTGGTTTGTAATATGATATCTTTTACCCTCTAAAGTTAATATAAATGACATAAACTATCATTATAAATGGGAAATCTGAAAAAATAAAATTTGCAAAAAACGTGCTACTGCCCCTTTAACGGGTTTCTCAATGTCCTGTGAATATACAAATTATTGACATTTTACCGGTTACATGTTATTTCCATTGTGATTATACCAGCATACTTCACATTGATTATACAATTCAAGCAAAATACTCAGTCGGCTAGTTCAAGTAAACTTTTGATTTCATAATCTGTGGGAACTACACAATTGAATGAAATGGTAACTAAACAAACGCTTAAAAACGGCATATTTCAATTCCTTTGAGTACTCAAACTGTGTTTTTCTTTTGTTGGTTTGGACCACAATGCTTTGAGCTGGAAAATAATTGTCTATATTTAGACTGGAAAACACCTTTACTAATAACTGCGATTTCTCCACTTAATTCGAGTTGAACAATTAAGTATATTTTTTTCAACGAGATAGATTTTTTAGCAATTTTTCGGTATATCTCATAAGCATACTCGATGGCTCTTTAATTACATCGATTCCCCTTAATAACTTCACTGCAGAAAATTCAAATAGAGGCATGGCATGTAGCTTTCTTTGATTTATCAAACTGGGTCAAGGATTATTGTATGAAATATATGTATTAAGACATTAGCCATGAGACTAATTTGGACTGATTAACTGGAGTCTAGATAGATTTATTCTTTTTATCTTCTAAAAAGATAAGCTTTAGTTAGTGTAGTGTGAGATAATTGCGACTCGAACTCTAACATAAATTTTGGTAAAATAGCAAAACTTTGAGTAGTTTTAAGTAGGTTAAAAGAGCTGTAGCACCTTTTTTTAAGAGCAACTATAGAATTGGTGAGATAGGGTTTAACGGTGCTTTCAAGAATATTTCTCTTATATCACGGCTGTTAGTATTATGGCAGGGAGAAAGCCCGCAATATCATGTGGACATGTTTTGCGGTGAAACCCGAGAGCAACGGCTGGAACTAGCGAACCATGGGTGGTACTGCACTGAAATTCAGTGCAGCATTTGCACCCAAACCTTACTGCGTGTAGAACAGTTCTCTACTGAAAACTAAGTTGCTGTGCCCCTGGTGGGATTTGAACCAAGGACCTCTTGCTCCAAAGCCGAACGCGCTAACCACTGCTCTATCCCACCCACTAGAATAAATTCTGAAGATTAACCCTAACCAATTCTACAGTTATACCCTACAATGTTGTGCAACTGAGCTCTTCAGTGTGAGAGGAAGATGTGTAGGTCTCATGCAATTTCAGATATCAGACAGCAAGATAGATAATCAAGCAGCCGGTTTACCAAGACTAACATTTAGCCTCAGAAATAGTTTTTCTTACTAACACCATTTTACAAACCATTCAAATATTTATACAAAATGGAGCCCTAAAGATGCTAAATTTCAGAGCTAGAGCTGTGTAATCTCGATTTGCTATAATTCTCTAGACATGGGCTGGTCGACTACCCATTTACAATTTTATTTGAAATTGACATTGTTTAAACCACAAGTGTTCGAATCGTGTTTGGACAATATTTTCAAAATTCTAAATTCAGATTTTTGCAATCACTTTGTGTTTATATACGATGTGGCGAGTTATATTCCAAATTTGAGCGAACATAGCGGGTATATCTAAAAAAATTATTTCTTCACGGATTTGAATTTCGCTCAAATTTGGAATATAAGTTCACAGAAAGAATTGAGCTTCCGACATAAACTTGTTCGAGACGTACTTAGGGATAATGCTTGCCATGTCCCAGTTGAGGTGATTTGGGGTTTAATGCCACTTTCAAGAAATATTTCACGGCTGCTAGTATTATGGCAGAGAGAAAGCCCGCTACACAATGTAGCTAAGCATTGCGGTGAAACCTGCGAGCAGCAGCTGGAACTAGCTAACCATCGGTGATACTGCACCGAAATTCAGTGCAGCATTGCACCCAAACCTAAGTGCGTGTAGAACAGTTCTCTACTGCAGACAAAGTTGCCGAGACCCTGGTGGATTCGAACCCCGGACCTCTTGATCTGAAGCCGAACGTGCCAACGACTCTGCTGTATGGGTGCAGCAGTTCTGGTGGAAAGTGTATGCAGGTCATTCTAGCTGTACATTGTCATGAACAATGGTGGTACTTCCCTGAATGGCATAGACAAGCATTTACCAAACTGACAAAATTCAAACCATGAACCTCATCACTCAGCCAAACAATACTGAAGGGCTCCGAGACCAACATCTCAAATAATCACCAAAGCATAGTGTCCCAGGGGTGATCTACTTAATTTTGTTTTCAATAAATTCCTTTCCGTCAACACCTCATTTAGACTATCCAATCAGATAGGTCTTACAACCAACCTTGTCTCAGTTGAGATATAAAAGGGGTGGAAGCTCTACGCAAGTGTAGTTAAACAAAAGAGCATAAAAGATAAATTATCAGGCAAAGATGAATCCAGGGTCCAGATTTATCAGAACATTTACTCTGTAGATTATGATGTCAATTCAAGTCATAGTCCAAAGGCAATATTAAACAGCTCATCCTGCCAACTGTCTTGGCGATTTGTCTTAATTACAAAAAGACAGTCATCAACATCCCCCGCCAGAGCCAAGAAATTGGAACAAGAGTCATCAGAAGATGACATGTCCCACCGGTTCCACAAAATTTGTAAAACACATCTTTGACAGATACTTGTGTATCTACTACCGTACTTCAGTTAGTGGGTATTACAGATGCTGAGTTTCAGGTATGTTAAGGGTTTTAGACTTCTGCTCCAGAAGCAGTCAAACTCAACAACCAACATCCCTCTCATGTTTCTATGTTCTATGTTTGGAGCTGTGCTCCGGAAACGAACCTGTCTCTGAACAAAGTCCAAATTCAAAAAGTTTCTATGGAAACGAAAAAAATAGAGCCATGGGCTCCGTAGCTCATCAGAGTTTATTTTGTTTGATGATGAAGACAGAAATATGTTGTCTCAATATAATGTACAATCTTATTCTTGAAATTGAGAGAAAGCACTCAGCAAGGTCAACACACAGGAGATTATGCAATATTCTGACCCCTTGGCTCTGGTTATAAGCCAGCTGTGTTTTGTGTTTTACCGCCAAATTATGTAATAGACTCTTGCTTGCACTAAACACTGGCAGCACTGATCTAACTGTATAAGGTTTAAAGAGAACAGGCAATGTGATGAATCTGATGGTACAAAGTACAATTTAGAATCACCTTGGCTAAACAATCTCGGTTCTAAGCCTTGTCATCCAAACATCTAAACATTCTGAACAAAATATTCCTTCTAGTTTGTTCTGGATGAAAACAGGATTTTAGGTAATGGCCTGTGAGGCCCTTATTTAAAGAATTCTTAACTCCTCTTTAATTTAGTCCTTTGTGGCTTGTCACAATTTTCAGTTCATAGGCTATTCAATAGTTCTCATTTCACATTGATTACATCAATTTGACAAACGTGTCCACAATGTAGATTGTTATCTCAAGTCGACATATATTTAAAATCATTGTGATTGTAGTGTCAAATATCAGCTCAAAATTCATTTTCAAAGGTTTTTTTAGGCTGTGGCCCATATTTGGGGTCACCAAATTTACAAGTTGGCTCAAGAGTTTGCATACAATATTACAGCCTTCTAGATCTTTTTGTTCCGGAGAAAAAGATGAAAACAGGATTTTAGGTAATGGCCTGTGAGGCCCTTATTTGGGGCCACAGGGTCACCAAATCTACAATTTAGAATCTCCATTGGCTAAAGACTCATTACACAACATGACAACCTTCTAGGTCTTTTCGTTCTGGAGAAGAAGATGAAAATAATCTTATCTTATCATTTCATCACCAGTCATATGCAGTTCACATATCTCATGTAAAATAAAAGAATTCTTAACTCCTCTTCAATTTAGTCCTTTATGACTTGTCACAATTTTCAGTTCATAGGCTATTCAATAGTTCTCATTTCACAATGATTACATCAATTTGACAAACATGTCCACAATGTAGATTGTTATCTAAAGTCGACATACATTTCAAATAAAGTGAATGAAGTGCACATAAAATATCAGCTCAAAATTCATTTTCAAAGGTTTTTTAGGCTGTGGCCCATATTTGGGGTCACAGGGTCACCAAATTTACAAGTTAGAATCCCCATTGGCTAAAGAGTTTGCATACAATATTACAGCCTTCTAGATCTTTTTGTTCCGGAGAAAAAGATGAAAACAGGATTTTAGGTAATGGCCAGTGAGGCCCTTATTTGGGGTCACAGGGTCACCAAATCTACAATTTAGAATCCCCATTGGCCAAGGAGTCTGTACATAAAATTCCAGCTCTCTGGAGTCATTGGTTCTGGAGAAGATGAAAATAGCTTTTAAGGTTATGACCCCTGTGACCCCATTTGGGGTCACGGGGTCACGAAATCTACAATTTAGAATCCCCATTGGCCAAGGAGTCTGCACATAAAATTTCAGCTCTGTGGAGTCATTGGTTCTGGAGAAGAAGTCGAAAAAGCGAAAAGTTTACGGATGGGCGGATGGACGGACGCCGGACACCATGCCATAAGCCCATCGGGCCTTTCAGGCCTGATGAGCTAAAAATAAAATGTTAAGAAATCTGAAAATATCAAAAGTCACCACTTCAGTTGGTGGGTAATACACATGCAAAGTTTCAGGAAGATATCACGAACGGTTTTAGAGTTCTGTTCCGGAAACAAAATGATTACGGACGTACAGACGGACGGGGCGATGACTATATCCCACGGTATTACATACCGGTGGGATAAAAAGGGCAATAATTCGAAATAATTGTGCATTACTCATTTTCATTCCATCAAGGTATGTATGCCCTCAAGCAACAAACCAATTTTGGTTCTATCTTAAATAGTTTGAGAAAAACTGTCGACTTAGGAGATGAACAAAGGCCAAAAATACGAAACAAGGGGAATAACTCTGGGGAAAAAATAATTGCACTCTTCTAAATTTCGAACTCAATCAAGGTATTTATACCTTTTAAACACACCAAATTTGGTAACCCTATCTTAAATGGTTTCTGACAAAAAGCTGTCCCCTTTGGAGATACCATGAACAAAGTCCAAAAATACGGAACAAGGGCAATAACTCTGGAAAAAATAATTGCACGCTTCTGATTTTCGAACTCCAAGTTATTCATGCCCTCAAGCAACTCAAATTTGGTAACCCTATCTTAAACGGTTTCTGAGAAAACCTGTCGCCTTTATCTCTGACAGACGCACGGACGGACGGAGCCCAAACCTATACCCCCTTCTACTTCGTGGCAGGGGGATAATAATTGACAAACCATTTTCGGACTGGCTGCTTATTTTACAGGTTGCCAAAGCGTCATTCTATCAACAGGTTTGCTCACCTCACTATCTTCACATGTAACCTCTTACAAGTGATGCACTTTCTGGGTTAATTAAGAATTGAATCCTGAGAGGTTGCAATAAAATTTGGTTTTGCAATCAGCTATGTTTAAAACATTTGACCTGTTCCCACAGCTGTGAAATGACAAGTTCATTCTGTGCGATGCATACATCTTTTACAAGACGGGAGTCAGTGGGAGATTTTTGATTGGATGAAAACAAGAACGCAAAGTCACCTTTGACAATAGGCCATTTTTCTGTCTTAGTCTCCTGGTTAATAGTAAAAAAAAATTTCATCCAATGTGCAAAATGATAGAGAATTTGCACCCAAACCTTAGTGCGTATAGAGCAGTTTTCTACTACAGACATACAATTTTTGCCGTGCCCCTGGCAGGGGAATTTTGGGAAAACCATGAAATACAACTCACTTGTAACAGAGGTTACAAGGGAAGGAATTAGTGAAGAGTAACGCTAAAGTATGGACAATTTTCCAACTGAGAGTCAGTCTTGGAACTTCATTTGAATAAGAGACACGGTGCATGATTTTTTTGTATTTTATTTACACAGACATCTACTCGTTATCTCCACCCTTTGTGTTCCTGGTGTAGATGAGCTGAGAACTGTGCTTTGATACCAGCCGAATAAGACCTGGAACAGAAAAACATTCAATTATTAGTATTAATTTCATGAATGAACTTGGAATATTTGACATATCTAGCTGAAAATGTATGTCTATTGACTATCTTTAACTTTGACATGAAGTTTTTCTTCAAATGTAAGCGTTATTCCATCTAGATTCCATTTCAGGTATCTCTTGATGAATTTGAAAATGTAAGGCATAACTCTTGTCAGTCTCCATTACTGGCTGATTTAGGCCTTGCAGTATTTCCTTACAAAAACTGTTTAGAAATCCAGGCCCGCTATGCATTTCTGGTGCAGCAATTCACTATCTTGATACAACAAAGCGAGGGAAATACTGCAAAGGTTAAATCAGCCAGTAATGCAAACTGGCAAGAGTTATGCCTTGCGTTTGGAAGTTGACTAATAAAGGAAACATATGTGACATGTACATAATTGGCTAAAAGATTTTTAAATTGCTGAAATTATTAGTTTTTTAATTCAAAATTGTCAGTTATTTTGAGGTTTGAATAATCACCTTTTCCATGGAGTTCCCTGAGGGCAGCCTTGGCGAGAGATCCTCGGATCTTCAGTCTCTCGGAGACCACTGAGGGGGTAATGAGTTTGTAGCTGGGAACTTCTTTGTACAGTTTGTCGTAGGTGCCCTTGTCGAACAGGATCAAGTTGTTCAACTTATCCCTGACCTTTCCTTTGGACCACTTCTGCAAAAAAGAATTGAAAGAAAAAATTTAACTTGAGGAAATGAATATACATTAAGAAACCATGGCATCTTGCTACATTCAGATATCTGCTCTTGTCATTTTCTGTGAACCCTTCGATCAATTCAATCACTGACAACGCTCAAATCAAATCACTACCGATATGTTAGAATTGTTCAGATAGGTTGAATGAAAAGGGCAAGAGACAAGATATGATAAGCATGGGTTAGTTCTTAAAGTAGCTTGGAATAAATGTTATTTTTTAGTAGGTACCTGGTAGAATCCAATTTCAAAGAGATTGGACTGCAACATTACAATGTAAAGAAAATTTCTCAACCTATAGGAATCAATCTCATAAGAGCTGTTCAAGATGTAACGCTGTATTTCGTATTATTGCCATTCCGGATGTTGACACTTTATCACGTGTGATGTGCGTGATGCCTCATGCATCATGGAGGCTGATTGGCAATCTCTGAAATTTTACTAAGAATAGACATGGAAAAGTTCTACATTCGTGAATATGTATTTCTTTTTATTTGACAAGTCTTTTATTACCTTCTTCTTGGCCTTGCCACCTCCTCCTCCCTCCTTTTTCTTGGCTGGTGCCTTTTTAGCCCCTCCCTTGGGATCTGGCTTCTTTGCTCCCTGTTGGATAAAATTTAGCCATGAAGTAATTTTCAGAATTAAATTCGTACACGTCATAATCAAAAACATTTTTTTAAAGGAAACTGATAGAAATGCAATTCAAAGATTAACAGCAGAACAACTTTTACCAGTGAATACTGTGATAGAACTGGGTGAATTATCAAGCTTGTGTATGCTACTCATTTGAGGCAAGGGGAGTTTGGATTCAACGCCACTTCCAGATTACTCATTTGAGAATGGCAAGTTAGACATAAGTTGATTATATCTGCATTAATGTAAATCGTAAAAACTGCCACATTGCTATATAATACAGCCAATTTGGCTAACACGTAAGCGAGTGTGTAGACATAAGCTATTCGGCAGCCATGTTTGAAAGGCATGGTCACCATGTGCTTTTTAGAAAAACGCTCGATTAAACCTTTTGACAGAAGGTTATTCCTCAAAAATCAGCTTTATTGTACGACATGATACGAGGAATTAAAATAACGTGTAAAAATAATCAAAGCGCATGTAATGACTAAAGAAATATATGTTTTAGGAACACGTTCCAATAACACGCACCATCTTGATGAGAGGATATCAGAAAGAGGCTGATGATCACGTGACAATAGCTAAGGTCCCTTACGAACATGTAAAAATAGATAAACGTATCAATGAATAATAATTAGGTTTGAAATTATCACTTAAAGCATTTTAAGATATAGTAATAACATGAAAGATATATTTTCATTATTTTAAATATTTCTATGGCATTGTAATATTTTTTAATGATACGAGAGGTGCGTGCAAAAAGTGCGCAAGAGAACGTACCAACAACAACAATCAGCTGCTCGAAGAAAGGAACGTAAACAAAATGTAATCGTGATTTAATTAGATATTTGACTGCAGAGTCATTGGCTTACAGTAAACGACGTGTTCCTGATTACAATGTGTTATTACTCAAATTATGGCTTGAGGACAAACGGATGTCACTGCAAAACGTAGATCCAGAGAATGTTTATTTGTGTTCTTTTTAGAACTGAACTCACAGTTTATCAAGGTCTATAACCTTTGTTAATTTCGATCGTTTCTGATAAAACATCTGATATTTTGCAGTATATTGACCCACTAAATATACATTTAAATATATAAGCATAATGTCATCATTATGTTTCTTTTGCACATTGATACAAGGCGTTCTAAATGTTGTAAATTTAGGATTTATATTTCCATTGACAGGTAATCCTGGGGTTTACCTTGGAAAGTTGATATAAAGATGTCAAAGAAAATGTTACTTAGGTGAGGATGCTGCTTTCTGGGTCGAAAACTGATGTGTTAAAAATAACATTAAGCTTCAGCTTTACATTGTGATACATTGTTATTCCATTTATGCATTTTACTTTAATCCTTATCTTAGTTTCAGTTACTTTAGACGAAAAAATATATTTCAGTGGTATGTTTATCCATTATCCATCCATTAATATTTTTGTTACAATAGTTAAAATTTTATTATTCTTGAAAAGAATGATTTTAATGCTTATGTAATTTCATGAATTATATTTATATAAAGTTTCATTTTATGAGAAACTTTGGTAAACCTTGTGATCTTAATAGCTATCTATTGTATAGTATGTAAATTTTACCACTAAAGGTACACATCATAGTCACAAACAGGTCATATAAATAAACAACAACAACTTGATAATCTGAATCTTTATTAATACTTATGGCATGATTTCTAATATTTTTTCAGTTGAACTTACTCTCTCTTCAACGGGGTGATCTCAGGGCGGATAATGCTAATGTCAACAATATCAGGATATCAGAGGCATTAGCAACGTAATTGTACAACATGGCGGATACAATGAAGAGCATCGTGGGTTCTGCCATCCTCGGTTTCCGTGATGCTATCCTTGGAACACGAAAAGTTATGAATCTGGATTCTGACGTTCAAAATGATGAAGAAACTGAGGCGAAATCAAATGAGCCCATGACAGTTTTAGCTCGACGCAGATTAGAGAAAAATAAAAACAAGGAAGCAAGCAAAACTAAGTGAGTGGTGCTTCTATCTCCAGTATTTAGATACTATATATCAGAATGTAAATAGACATGACTAAACAATGTCCTGTTTAATAGCACGTTTATGAAATGAGTGAGTGGTTTTGCATTTAACGATCAAAAGCAAGTTAAATACCGGCACCATTCACAAGTTTCATTAATGTGGACTAAATTTAGTATTTTATGTATTCCTCACTGATTTAGTAAGTTGCATGAACTCGTCGATAAATGGGACTCGACACACTCTTGAGCGGCTGTGGAGTTGATATTGTGGCGTTATATTTTAACTTCTATGACGTCACATCAATTGAAAGCAAGCAATGTTATTAATCAATTATTCTACAATGGCAGAGTTATAATGGTAAATACTGCAATATTCATAATGTTTTTGGTTTTTTTAAAGTTTGTTTTACTTGAAAGTGGATATGGATGTCATCCAGCTTTTTCTAACATGGCACATATTTATAAAGAATATGTAGAAACTGAATATCAATACACAGACTGTTTTCATACCCTGTAAAATTAGGGATTGAATATATTTTAGTTCATACTTTCTTTTTATCAGGCTCATATTGACTTTTAATCAAATTTAAATGTAAGTGCAACGTTATATATTAGGCTGAATAAAGAAAGTGAAATTATCCCGGGCACCTGCGCATTACTTTTATTTATGCTCAAAACAGCTTTATATTGACATGGAAATTAGTTTCATCTTTTTTTTGCTGAACCCCAAAATCCATTTGTCCACAAAATATATACTGGTTGGAACTTCACTTTTGTGCACTTCTAGCACTTCCAAGCTATATTAGATGTAAATAAATAAAATGTACTTCTCCTGTCATTATTTGTGCCAACAAAAAATAAAGATAAAGTCCAACCTCACTTGTCACTTTTGAATAAGGCTGTGCAATATTATTGCATATTGCAATACCAATATATTGCAACACAAAGTTGTGCAATACACGTATTGCAATACGATTTTCATATCGCAATATATTGCACCAACAAATATTATGTCAAATTTAGTCATTTATCTTGTAAAAGGCACATATACTGGCTTAACTTTTATTAAGAAAATTATTTTGAAGTGCTAGAATGTGTGTTGGACTGTATAACAAATGATCTTTTTTAACATCTGAAAGTCATTTTATCAAATGCGTCATGTTAAAACTGCAAAAAAAAGGTATAAAAGTTGAATGTAGAGTTCATTTAGTATGTTGCAATTTCATTGGCACTAGTTAAAATGGTTTCTAGAGAAATATCTCATTGTCAGAGGATCTCGCAATATATTGTGGTACGTATTGCAATACATTACAGTTTAGCAATACCGGTACGTATCGCAATACACAAATTGAAGCAATACACAGCCCTACTTTTGAAAATAATTTGCCCGAGCAACATTTAACTTTGTAAAACCCTGAGTGAAACCGAAGGGGGTTTATGTTGTGGCTTCCTTCCTGAATGGGTACCTTTGTTTTTAAATCAACTCCTCCCACAGTTTTGGTCAATCTTTCTGAAACTCCACACATTCCTTTATTCACATTCAGTATATTTATATCATAATAACAACATATAAGTTATCATAAGTGACTTTACAGGTTTTATCAAACTTGCCAACGGGTAAGCAGTAAACATTTTAGTTTTCCTGACCCCCCTTTTGTAGCTTGCATCCTTTCACTGCAAACAGACTCAAAGTCATGTTTATACGAAGTCAATAAAAGTAAGAAAAACATAATAATTACTTGATTACTTAAACATTTTTACACTTCAACAAAACCACGTGTTCATGCTCCAATTAATCAGTCATATCGTTGTAACAACAGGAAATGGCCATTTGGATAGTCAAAATTTATAATAATATTTATACTGCAATATTAAACTAGTTTAATACTGCCGCACGTTTGACGTCACCATAGTTTGCGGTTATGACGTCACGATGGGAGTAACGTCGTTACAATGGTATCGGACTTGTGGGAAACGTAGTTTCAGAGCCATGTTGGCTATTTCACTGGATTATAAGTGGGCGAGTAATAAACAGAATACTAAACTTCCTTCTATTTAATACCATTTTATTAAACTCGTTAATGATTTGGTATCAAACTCGCTTCACTCGTTTTATACAAAATCATTAACTCATTTAATAAAAATAGTATTAAATAGAAGGTCGTTTAGTATCCTCTATTATCTACTTCTCAAAGATTTAACGGTAAGTAATTTGGACGAAGGTTTGTATGTTAAATCGACTTTTAAAAAGTTGTTAAAATACACCTAAATATCAACAGGGCTAATCAGTTGCCGGGTGTAACGTCATACGTGGCAGTATACGCTTCAGTGACCACAGCCGCCTTTTCATTTCATCCGTCGGCTATAATTTGGGGGTGTTTTAAAAAATAGCTGGATATAATTCATTTATTGGGCGATTTAAAAAATTCAAAGTGAAATTGGAAAATTGGAATCCCTTTTAAAGAATTTTGAAAGTGGCCATCGGGCATAACAGTCGACCTTATGGTTGAAGAAAATAACGTAATAAATAAAGACATTTTCTGTTCTCAGGGTCCCAAAAGTGAAAAATCGGATATTCATGTGCATCGCTTGGAATGGTGGAGTTTGTTGGGTAAGTCATTCACATCATCTTCCTGAGAGATTAAAACTAGTGTGTATTAGTCATCAGATTATATTATCTATCATAGACGTCATAAACACACACCGCTATGATGTCATAGTAACCCCGCAACACCGCTCCCACCGCTAGAGCATGTATATAAGGACCGTGCATAGCTTTATCCTTTCAGGCCCGTAGCAACGGGTGGCTTTTTAGGGAGAACATTTTTTTTGTGCACTCTATTCCAAAGTGTTTTTCAACCTGAAAGACATTACAAATAACTTCGAGAGAGAAAAAACTAATTTTCACTTATAGAAAATTCTGATAATAAATGTAACGTTTGCATATAAGTTACAAGTATCGTGTCTGACATATCTAAATAGACAGTGACAATAAACACAACTGGCTCTGTATACTTTGTAAGAAGTGAAGAAAATTCTAATAGTGCAAGTGGATGTTTGAGTATAACGCATACTGCGTAGACAAGTATTGCAACGTTTACCCAGCGTTCCTTTAGAGTATGAGTATGAGTAAGTTTAGGTACCCCCCCGCTGAGCTTACAAATTCCCAATTCCAGCCCCCAACTCCCGAAATTGGTGCTACGGGCCTGCCTTTAGTCTGATGAGTCCTAGTTAAGGACGAAACTGGTCACTCTCTCAAAGGCAAATCAGAAGCAAATCTCCTGCGGTGCGCCCTCACCGTTGCCATAATATCAACTATCATACCATTTGTTTTGCATGAATGACCTGACAATGTCCCAGGGTACAGAGGTTATGTTGGATTTAACAACATGAGGGTCGAGTCAATGTACGCACTTTGACCTTTCTAATAAAAGCATTGAAACACGACTCGAGAGTTGACTCACAGCATTAAATTTCGCCTCAGCTGTAGACAGAAACAATTTCATTTTCTGTTGAAAACATATAAATATAAACATGTAACTATATATCAAAATTCAGTATGTAATTCATAATGTGTATGTGTGACTTGCTTGGAGAGGAATCTGCACTACCCATAATGCATGTGACGTCACAACTCAAGGGGGCGGGATAGTGCAGTGGTTAGCGCGTTCGGCTTCGGATCAAGAGGTCCGGGGTTCAAATCCCGCCAACTTTGTCTGCAGTAGAGAACTGTTCTACACGCAGTCAGGTTTGGGTGCAATGCTACACTGAATTTCAGCGCAGTACCACCCATGGTTCGCTAGTTCCAGTCGATGCTCGCATAACCACATTGCATTGCAGGCTTTCTCCCTGCCATAATACTAGCAGCCGCGATATAAGTGAAATACTCACAACTCGAGTTTGGGGAGAACATTCTTGACTTAGAGTCGAATTGGTCGTTCTCAGTGTTCTTTCAGATTTACCATAGAGATCACTCAAGTCTTATCTCGAGAGGATTTTAACGTCACTGAGAAAAGAGCGGATTTAACAGTAATTGACACACTTCATTGTCTTGGATGATACACTTCAATCTACGAAGTTTTTTTAACTAAAGGGCATTTTGAAGTTGAAAAATAAGCATGATTTTCTTGAAAACAACTTCTTTATTGTGAACATACACATTTCGAAGTATAGACCTTGTGCACAAAGTAACGTGATCTGACTTCACAACTTGTTTATCCGCAATATTGGTGATCAAGCGTCGGTGGTTGACAAATAACAGAGATATGTCATTTTCAATATGACCCCAATAGATCTAGGCCCTATGTATACGGTAAATCCTTGACAACAGCTAGTTTGTGTCAGACGGAAAAAAATCACGTCACTTTTCCGTTTTTTGCGTAAGAGTGTAGACTAGATGCATACAGGGTGAGGACAACACTCTTACAAGTTGAGGGTAAAGTTATTGCCAAAAACAAGCAAGAGCCACCCCCGAGGCGGGCGGTCGGTTGATCACCAATATGGCGTCGTAAACACTGATGATGTCATGGCACATGGTCTATAGGATTACTCCTTCATTGTAGAATGTAGGTTATACCAAAAGGGATATATATTTACTTGAATGAACATCAACCAATTGTTTTAATGATGTTATGTGATATCTTTTCAGTTGAGTATTTTTGTGTTCAACTACATTCTGCTGCCATGTATATACTGGTTTACAGACACCGTGACCGGTGAGTGCTGTGATCTCCAACAGTCCCCTGATTATGTTATCAGCTTGTACTTTGTATTGCACTATAAATAACCAGCCAATGAAATTATTTTAAAGGGGCAGTAACACGTTTTTTCGCTGAAATAAGTCGATGAAATGTATTTGAAAAATAATGTCACCAATAGTAAAATATCCTTCTCTCTTCGGAAAATCAAGTTAAAAATGAGTGTAAATGGTTTGGTAAAGCCATGGGAATCGTTTTTGTCATTCGGAATAATTAATTGTGTTCACAATAAAATGGCCACCATCCAATTTTTGCTTTATACACAACATCGTTATTACCACTATGGATAATTCGTTTGTGTGATAGATGTTTTACCCTCTAAAGTAAATATAAATGACATAAACTATCATTATGGGAAATTTGAAACAATAAAATTTGCAAAAACCGTGCTACTGCCACTTTAAATCAAGCAATATTGGCAGTGCCTGAACCAGAAGATTGATAAGTGATCATCAGAATTTCAAATAATGACAATTGGCTGACAACATATGTCAAACATAATGACAAACAAATTAAAGTGATGAGTAGCAAACCTTCAACTATACGAGGCAAACGTTGGTTTCATAATCAGGGGTTTGTTGATTGTTGGAGCCATGCGATTACAAATATCCTGATTGAACAGACTTACTCATCATCAGTGTATTTAATAAAATTGAAGCTTTGCAAGTTGCTTGCCGACTTTATTGCTAATGCTTGATTTTTGCATTTTGAAGAAATATCTTGTTCCCTATCACCCCTACAGGTCTACAGAAAAAGTATTAGCGTTCTGGTTTCAAAGTGGTTAGATGCATATGAATAACTGATTCCTTAATTAAGAGTAAAAATTTAGCCTGATTAGCAAGAACTATTTAATATTAAACCTTAGAACAATTAAAATAACTTTTTTTTTTACAGGTAACTCAGGGATGGTTTGGTCCTGGTTATCTCCCTTGCTGTCATGGACGTTCAGTGCCCTCTGGGTTTTGCCTCTCTTTCTCCTGTCCAAAGTCATCAACTGCTTTTGGTTTCAAGTGAGAAAAATTAAAATAATAATAATAATATATATATATATATAGCGCATATATCCATGCACATTGCATGCTCAAAGCGCTGGTCAACATATTACCCCTGGTCAACGAGTACAGAACACTCCCTGAGGAGAATACAACTGGTCGCCTGTCAGGTTCAAATTTAGACTACCATCGTATCATACCAGGTACCCATTTACTGCTGGGTGGACAGAGACACACTTCGAACTAAGTCACTTACACACTTACCCAGGGTGACACCACAAGTATCTCAACTTATGTCTCAGTGTGGGGCATGGAATAAGCCTTCAACTATCAGTTTATCTAGTAATGAAATGGGTAACCTACCCATGCGGCGAGCCACGCCCATTGTTGCTGAACTTCACTGATAGTGGTCAACTGAGCTATGCACAGGACCACGTACGTGCCACCACATATACATAATACAAAATACTGAACACAAAACCCAAGACAATAACATGACAAATCAAACTTTATTGTATGTCTGAGAAATGAAATCTGTGCATGAATAGAGACGTTGTTGGACCATGGAACATCTGGCAAAATGGGGGGTGGGCTATAACTCGGGAATAACCCCAACCAGGACAACCCTCTGAAAAGTGGTCTTATGCTCACGCATGGTCTTATACCGGTGTATACCCGCGATAATACGGTTTATCATATAATGGTGGGTGTTATCGATGCAATAAACTTGGTATCCAAATCTGATAAATATGCAAAACAGGTCAAAGGTCAAATACACGAACTACTTTCGCAAAATTTAACTCTGTTCATGCGAATCCTAAAACTGTTTACGAATCATTGAACAGCGTAACCGGGAGTTTACCCGCGTATTTCCGCTTGAATGAATGGATATTCGAAAACACCAAATCATCTGATATGGTACAGTATCCTTGGTACAGTGCATTTATAGTTTTAACAAAGTCGAGATAATTGTAGATTTGTTTTAAAAATCATTCAAAACGTCAGTGCGCTATTGACCAACAGCATCATCAAGTAGCTGCAGTGTGGTCTTAGGCTCACGTATGGTCTTATACCCGCGTATACCAACGATAATACGGTATATCAAATGCTATGCCCCTAAAATATTTGTAGGGATGGAGAATTGAAATTAACTTAATCAAAGCATGGGGGGGATCCATAAATTTTCAAAGGGAGGATGCCTTGATTAATCACGTAACAAATTGGTGTTTGAAATCAATAATCAAGGATTTACAGTAGTTTATTTTTTTCTCCGCAGGATATAGCTGACGCCGCTTACCAAAAGATGAGAGGGAAACCAAAGAATCTAAACCTTAGCACCTTCATCGCGGATATATCTTTCAGCTTGGCCCTGCAGGCGTTCTTTCTCATTCAGGTAACTACTCGTGTGGATTCTGAAATAGATGGGATTAGAGAAATTTGGGTGCCATAACATCGGATTGGCTTTTGGATTCTGAAAAAGATTATGTTGTACCCATTTGGGTGTCGTAAGTTTGGCACTGGTTGGGCGATTCTAAAAAACATTATGTTGTACCCATTTGGGTGCATTGGGTTGTGAATCCTGAAAATGATATAGTAGTGCCCATTTGAGTGTTAGAGGGTTATATGGGACACTTTTAATGTTATATAATAAAGTTTTGTGCCTTTCATCTCTCTTCTGCAAGTCTGTTCTGTGAAAGTCTTGTTAAACACATCTGAATATGAAGGGAAAGTCACAATTTGATTATGATTTTCACATTGAATGATTTTGGGGTTTTTGTTTAAGGGAGATTTCTCCAAATTAAAGATCGCCACCCTCCACTCCCCACTGATCTCTCTGTCATGTTCATAGGATTGAAACAGTTCGCTTAAGTAACTCTTTATTTATGAATTCTTCTATCAGGCAACGATGGCGAGCTCTCTGCCGATCTACGGACTGGGACAGGTGGTCAGTGTGGTTCACTTCTGTCTGCTCTACTCTCTCTACACCTTCGAGTACAAGTGGTACAACATGGGTGAGCAACAATCTTCAATCATCACTTATCAAAACATTGGGGCAGGATAGCGGGATAAGGATTGGGATAAAGAGGTTCTGGTCCACGAGCATGGCAGTGGTTAGCGCAATCGGCTTCGGATCAAGAGGTCCGGGGTTCGCAACTTTGTCTGCTGTACAGAATTGTTCTACACGCAGTAAAGTTTGGGTGCAATGCTACACTGAATTTCAGCGGAGTACCACCCATGGTTCACTAGTTCCAGTCGATGCTCGCAGGTTTTACCGCAATGCATAGCCACATGGTGTTGCAGGCTTTCATCCTGCCATAATACTAGCAGCCGCGATATAAGTGAAATACTCTTGAAGGCGGCGTTAAACCCCAACTCAACTCAAAGTACAAATATATTTTTCGATCAAGTGGTGTGAACTGGCCAATGATATTCTTACAAATTTAATAGAGGTATAATAATCTTCAATCGTCACTTATAAAAACATAGCGGGATAAGGATTCGGATAAAGAGGTTCTGGTCCAGGGCACGGCAGTGGTTAACGCGATCGGCTTCGGATCAAGAGGTCCGGGGTTGGAATCCCGCCAGGTGCATGGCAACTCTGTCTGCAGTAGAGAACTGTTCTACATGCAGTAAGGTTTGGGTGCAATGCTACACTGAATTTCAGCACAAACCACCTATTGTTTGTCAGTTCGCAGGTTTCACAATGCAGAGTGACAAAGATGTTGCAAGCTTTCTCTCTGCAAAAATACTGGACACAGGGATATGTGTTAAATTCTCTAGAAAGGGGCATTAAACCAAAAATCAGGTCACCTTTAATTACACATGAGCTGTTATATAGTCTTGAAACTGCAGTTTAAGGGTTAACATGTGTCTGACTTTCTCCATCGCTGCTGTAAGAAGTTAATGTTATCAGGAAACCAGTTATCATAAGCAGATCTGCAAATGTGTATATGGAGAGTTCATCAAATTTACATACAAACTCTTTCAATATCTTTGATATCTGATTTGTATATTGTGAAATAATATCCACAGAGTAACATTAACGCTATTCTTTGTCAATTTGACAAATCTAAATCAAAATATTACCCTTTATATTAGTATCATATATGTATTTATTACCCATATGGTTGAAAATAACTGAGTTAATATTATTGATATGAGCACATGTGCACATATCACGTTTGCCTAGCAACCATTGTTTCATCGCGACTTGCCGTATTTTGTCGTCTATGACGTCATAAAACGATTGTTCGTGACATCACTGTAGCTTGCCCAGAGAAGTGGGCCGTTTCTTGGCTATTTTACGCGAATCAGACGGAATAAAATTGGTTATAAAGAAATAACTTTTACGAAACTCTCTCTAGCTCGGGCAATACAGAAATTCACACTCGTTTCGTAAAAGTCATATGACACTCTCTCGCGGGTAATAATCTCTATTTATAAACAGAAGATTTTCTTTGAAGGAGTACAAGTTGTGTATTTTTATCCATCCAGGTCTAGAGGTACACACCCGTCTGCTGTTGGTGGAGTGTAACTGGCCGTACTTCGTCGGGTTCGGGCTTCCCATGTCCCTCGCTACTTCCATGACAACCTCCTCCGTTATCAGGTTGGTGATCTCTCATAATGTTGGTAATGTCCGTGCAGTCTGATTAAAATAGACAGTTTTCCAGGAAATAAAAGCTGCAAAATAACAAATTTATCGGGCTTTCCTCACAAAACTGTCTGATAACAGCCCGTAGACTCCCATGTTCTGGCGCAATTCAGTTAACCAATCACAGGACCTCCAACAAAAGCTTTCGGTGAGAGATGCTAGGGGCTTATTAGGGCTGCAACGTTTCACCTAGACAAGTTCGATTCGATTTTTTTCTTTAAACAGTTCGATTCGATTTATTTCGATTCGATTTTTTAACATTACAGAAAAACAAAAATCCGCCATTTTGGTCGTTGCTATGCGGCGTTGCTAAGAGAAATGTATAAACAACGCTGATTGGCAGAGAATCTCGAAAGGTGAGGATATAAACCAATCATTGACTACGTTACATATTGTAGACACTGAACTTTGTCCTGTTCACATGTGACTTGTCACCGCTCGCGAATGGAATTTCATGATCTAATTGTAATAAAATCAGGTGATATTTTATTATTTTAGCATGAAAAGGATGAATGTGAATCGAATCGAAATTTTGAATCATGAATAGATTTTCGATATCTTTAGTTTGTATCAATTTTCGATACATCGTAGTGAATCGTTGCAGCCCTACACATAAGTCTAAACAACTGTCCTTTCGTCTTTTCCGAATGCTTTCAAAACGGCGACTGTTTAAAAACTATGTGATTGGTCAGCTATTTGACTGGACTTTGTCTGCAGTAAACTGGAACAGAACCACGCCTATACAGGATGTTCTCAGACCTTGTGGTGAGGAATTTACAGATCCTGTTTGTATTATTTTGCAAATTTTATTCCTCAGAACAAGGCCGATTTTAATCAGACTGAATGTCTGTGATGGATATATATAGAGAGATTTTGCACCATATCTCTACAATAAAGAAGTTGTTATCCACAAAATCTTGTTTTCGATATTGTTTATTATTAATTAATTTTCAATGTTATGGTACTTATATGGCTTTTACGGCCTTGAGCATATGATTCGACAACTGGGCCAATACGGGGAAACTGGGCCAATACGGGAAAAACTGGGCCAATATGAGTCATGAGCATGCGCAGTTGCACATTTTGGTGAAAGCCCGAAACTATCGCTTCACAACTTTGACTCGTGCTATTTGTTCACCAATTTTGTTTATAATTATTATTTCAATATAAATGAGATATCTAGTGTTGTGCAAATAAAATGAAAAGAAGTTAATTAATAAAATTGTCATTAATTAAGTATTTCCGTATTGGCCGAGTTACAGGTCCTCGGTCCGTTGTATTGGCCCTCGACTTCGTCTCGGGCCAATACAACGAACCTCGGACATGTAACTGGGCCCATAAGGAAATACTTAATTAATAACATTATATCGTATTCAGCACAATTTGTCAAGTTATTGCTTTTCTGAATAAACTTATATACTTTAGGTTACTCAACTCTGATATTTGTATCTTATTTGTCCATGACCGTATAAATTGTTATTTTCTCTGCTTACAGTGGATGTATCTTCTCCATTTTGTTTCCACTGTTCATCATCAGTGCTAATGACGCCAGGGAACCAACCGAACCATTGTGAGTATTTTTCTCCTACAAATATTGTTTCTGCTTCTTTAAAGGAAGGATTCTATCGGGGTATTTTGGGGGGAACATTTGAGAGGATATTCCATTTTACATATATATTTAGAAGTTGGTAGAGTAATGAGAGATGGATCCCCCTGAAGAAGTGGCAAGAAGTAGCCCAGAAACGTTATGTGAAACAAAATAATTTAATAAAGAAGTTATCCATAATATTTGTCTCTCATTACACATATATGTTATTAATACATGATTATAAAGCAATCCAGTTGAAACATATTACTGAGTAATATTTTGGTGATTAAGATTTTACAATTTGACAAAGAATAGTACACATTCATTCGAAAATAAAAGAATTAAAACAATTACAAAGTCATAAAGGTTGTTTTTGATCATTGTATATATTTTACTTTTAATAAGTTAAAAAAATTAATAGAACTACTGCAGGTTTCTCATTTCATAATTCATGTATTGAATGCCCCCCAAAAATATGGCCGGTACTGATCATAGAACTTTAACCCTTAACATGCGGGCGACGGAATAATCCGGGCGGGCTATAAGCGATTCGTAGGTACTCCAGTACGGATCCCGGATCGCTTACTTAGAAGAATTCACGCCTGTCTATGTACTGGGCTAGCCTCCATACCGGGTCCCGAGTCGATTGTTTCCGCGACTCGCTGCATGAGAATGGCTGTATTTATGCCTCGCAGCCCGCAATGAGAATAAAACTTTCTTCAGTGTCTGGTCAGAACGTCCAGCAAAATTCACACCAATTTGCGTGTGCATTGTTGACCCGTAACGCATCGATAATTAGCTTTACAAAAGGCCAATTTTGTCCTGCTTCGCTCCGATGGCTACACTGCCCGGCGGCTAATTAGCACCTAAGTGTCTGCACTGCCCCGGGGTGAGATAGGCCCGTACAGGCTTATCTGTCTCGCATCCCGCCACATGGGCAGATAGCCTATGCTTATCTGTCTCGCATCTCGCCACATGGGCAGATAGCTTCTAATTACGGGAAGATATTGCGATAAGCTACCTTTCTCTCGCACTTCGTATCATATGAACCAATTGGTTATTTTCATTTTTTTTTATACCAAAATAAAGAGGAAAGAATGGCCTTTATTCCCATATAAAAATCGCAATTGCGCTAACATAACTGAAAATACAGCAATCGCACAGAGATAGCCGACTTTCGCACTTTTGAATTTTGATACATGTGGCGCATTTACCCCAACATGCCTCGGCGCTCTATTTCTAAGAAACTACTTGGGATATTTTCATAATTTTTTTATCAGTATATAGATAAAAGAATTGTCTTCAATTCCATATAAAATACGTGTATTTTCGGCAATAACTTTTGATGCGCCAGGTGTCGCGCAGAAGGTGATATTCGGCTTTGAATAAGTGGCGCTCTTAGCATATACCATCATTACGGGCTTTATAACTTGTGAACCGCAAGTCCGATTTTTATAATTTTTACATCATTGTAAAGAGAAAAACATTGTCTTCAATTCCATGTATAATGCGCATGTTTTCGGGAAGAACTCTGCATGCGCAAAGCGCCGCGCCAAAAGGTATAATTTTCGCACTTCATAACTTTTGAACCGCAAGTCCGATTTTTATAATTTTTACATCATTGTAAAGAGAAAAACATTGTCTTTAATTCCAGATAAAATGCGCATGTTTTTGGGAAGAACTATGCATGCGCGAAGAGCCGCAATATTGATGTACGCATAAGTGAAGAAGTATGATAATATATAACTAAAATACTGTTCTTTTGATACGCAAATATAGAGCTTTATAAACGATGAACAACTGCCATGACGGAATTTTGTTTCCAGTTTTGGAAAAAAAAATATAACATAAAAGCGAAAATATATTTGAGTACGGGACCCGCCGCTCGGGGAAAAGCCTTTTCGTGGGAATATTTTCTCAGGAAAATATTTCACTTTTCGGAGTTTCTAAAAATGCGTGAACATTTTTGTTACTGATGCCATTTGCGAAAGGTTTTTATTTCTAAAATTCAAATGCGAGGGCGCACCTTTCCAAACCATTTGAATTGAATTTATTATTTTATCTTTTACATTATTGAATAAAAGACGTTTCATTCAATAAGATTTGAAGAATTATTTATATGTGTAGCGGACTGAACTGAGCAGATGGAGAATTTGATTCCTCACCACTTTTATTACCAAAGTTCTTTTGTATCACAATTACTTTTTTAGGTATTAGTTTTTTCGTGAGCAGGGGAATTTCCGACGGGATTCGCCATGACATAATGAGAAAAAATTCCCATGAACATGGGCGTGGTCCGTCATCTTCGGGACCGACCCACAAGTATAAATATCTACCGGGGGGTGCGCGGACCCCCCCGCTTTTGGTCGCCACCCCCCAAACTTTTTGTGCAAATTATTTTTTTGTTTCTACTTTGAAATAAAGGTTCGTGTCATTCCGAGGTATGAAGGTTTCTGCTATATATGTCGAGAGGGCATGGGAACCCATTCCCAATAGAATCCGGGGTTCGTCCCATAGGATTGTTCCTCGGAGTCTCTCGTTCTCAAAAGAGAACATGGGAAACCTGTCCCGCGATTGAATCCGGGGTCCGCCGCGGAAGACGGGGACGGGAATTCCCGGAGAGCATGGGAGTATGCTCCCATGGGTCCGGGCTCCGCCTCGAGAGACCGCTCCTTGGATGCTCTGCTTCTCGAAAAGAGAAGTCATTCGGCAACTGACAACCCGAGCTTCCCTGACATAGTAGTTTATTTTCCGGGCCTCTTGCCCGGTGCTACACGTCGCCGAGGAAATCAGAAAATGGTCCGTTTGACATATGCGTCGGAAAAATCGGCGCGATGTCAGAAGCCGTCGGCGCCGTCGGCGCTTGCGGCGCAGTCGTCCTAGATGCGCCGGGAGGTTCTGAAAGTGGCAAATGAACGTCCATGAAGCTCACATTCATTATCTCTGTATGTTTATTGTCTCTAATCACATGTTATATGTTGCATACATCTAACGCATTTTCAATCATTTACAGGTTGAAGCAGAATGCTGCGCGGACGTGGACGCAAGGCCCTGCGACGGCCTAGGGCGTTGCATACTAGGACACGCAGCTTTGAAGCCGTTTCAAGCGACGACGACTTCATCAACGAGATCCATGCTGATGAAGCCTCTGATATGGAGTCAACTGACAGTGATGGTAGCAGTGGTTTAGACAGTGATGATGCATATGATCGGGACACTGTAATAGATAGTGAACATGGTGACACAGATGCTCTGAGTGATATAGAGACAGAGATTGCCAGAAAGATTCTAGCCGCCGGTAATTCCACCGAAGAAGACTTTAGTGGTTTTGAGGAGGAGTTTGCCGAAATACCACAATATAATCATGATAATTCACAGACGTTTGATGAGTGGGTGGATGGTCCGCGGCCACGTGTAAACTTGCCTTTCACTGGTCAAACTGGGTTGCGCCAGTTCATAGAACTTCCTGAGAACCCTGAACCTATTGACTTTTTCAATTTGTTTATACATAATGATGACTATGAGGATATGGCAACGGAAACCAATAGATATTTCAAACAAGCAATGGAGGACAAAATTCTAAGACCCCGTTCAAGAATGCAACAGTGGCAAGACACTAATGCAGAAGAGATGAAGGTATTTGTAGCCATGACAATTGCCATGTCATTGGTTGTGCAGAGAAACTTTGCTGATTACTGGTCAACAAGTGATGTTACCTCAACGCCTTTCTTCGCCAAGTGCATGCCCCGAGACAGGTTTTGGCTTCTTATAACCTACCTACACTTGGCTGACAACAGGAGGATGCCGGGCCGTAACACCCCGTGCTTTTCACCAATAAATAAACTGGGACACTTGTATAACCGGATAGTTCACCGTTTTTCAAGAGTGTATAAACCGCATCAAAACATTTCAGTCGACGAGGGCATGGTGCCCTGGAAAGGTAACTTATCTTTCAAAGTTTATCTTCCCGACAAGCCTAAGAAGTATGGGATAAAGGCTTTCATGTTGTGTGACTCGCACAACGGATACGTTTGCAAGTTCAAACTCTACACTGGAAAAACGAATGAACCGGTTTCTGAAGGTGGCAAAACTTATGATGTAGTCATGGACTTGGTGAACGACTACGTTGGACAGGGGCATCACATCTTTATGGACAACTACTATTCGTCCACAAATCTGTACATAAATTTGTGGGAGCGGGGAATAGGTGCCACGGGGACGTTGAGAGCCAATCGAAAGGGACTTCCTGATTCAGTCAAGAAACCTAAAAAGAAAGCCAAGCAAGGGGACATGACAGTTTCTCACAACCATGGCCTACTCGTTCTTCGCTACGAAGATAGAAAATCAGTGCTTCTCATGTCTACTGTTGAAGATACACAACTTGAACAAACAGGGAAGAAGAACCGGGCAACAGGGGAACCAGTTCTCAAGCCGCGCATTGTAACAACGTACAACAAGTACATGGGAGGTGTTGATCGGGCCGACCAGATGTTGTCGTACACGCCGTTCCGAGTGAAGACCCTGAAGTGGTGGAAACGGGTTTGGTTTCACGTTCTCAACGTTGCCATGTTGAACTCTTACATCGTTTATAAAGAATACAGCAAAGATAAACCTCTAAAAACAATTCGGGAATACAGGAAGGCTTTGGCGCAACATATAGTAACATTTGCGGACAAGGAACAAGTTCCATCACTTTGCAGACGTCCCCGTGGTCGGCCGAGCACGAGCGACGAGAGTGTCACTCGTCTTCATGGACGTCACTTTCCGACGAAGATTGAGCCTGTCGGAAGGAAGAAAAACGTCACAAGGATGTGTGTGGTATGCTCTAAGGCAAAACGCGCCGTCCTCGCAAAACAGATTGAAGAAGGCAATGGGCCAGCAAGGAAGAAAAAACGAGTAGGCAGAGAGTCTTCTTATGAATGTACAGATTGTAATGTTTCTCTGTGCGCCGCACCATGCTTCAAACTGTACCACACCGCCACTGACTATTCCAGGGCTTACATCACTGCCACGGAAAAAGAAAGAAATGAAGAAGGGAATGAAGAAGAAGAAAATTGAAAGTAAAGAGAGCCGAAGTGTGGACTAGTATATACACATTATATACATACCTTGTTAGGTCCCTAAAGCTGTTCTGCGCACAACCGCAGGTAAATATTGTGTATATTTGTACATAAATGCATTGTAATTTCATTGTAATACATGTCATTGCAAATAAAATATTCTTTATTTTATCAAAGAGACAGAGAAAGTGAATGCGAGCTTTCATTGGAAGTTCAGCCAGAACCGCATCATAAAAAACACCCATAAATGCTGAACCGGGTGGCCGATTTTCATAAAACTTACATGGGGTAAAGAGGAAAGATTCAGCTTTGATTCAATATAAAATTTATACATGCGCACGAAAAACTAAAGTTGCGGCACGTGCCCCGATATGCGCGATAGTCAAAAAGTTGCCTCAAAGTACCGAGGGTACCTTCATTTGGCACGCTATAGCTTCCGAACGAAGTTGCGCATTTTTTTTCTTTTTACATCATCGTAAAGAGCAATAAATTGTCTTCAATTCCATGTATCATATGTATATGCGCAGCGAAAAATAAACATGCGGCAAATGATGCGCCAGATGTCGCAAAAAGTTAGTTTTTCAAAAATGAATTTTCTAAGTACTGGGGGTGCCTTCCTTACGCTCTTCATATATTGCGAACCATTTGACGTATTCCAATAATTTTTATATCATTGTAAAGAGGAATAAATTGTCTTCAAGTACATACGTGTTTCGCATGCGCGCGAAATAATTTAGGATTTTATAAAGCTGGAAATAAAGACAAACTTTACACCGCGCAACATGTATTGCGTTCGCCGCGGTGATTAGTATATGCTGTGCTCATTAGTACCCATTAGTTCCACGCGCGCTCGGCTCTGGCACCCTCGAGGAGGTCTCGAGGAGGTCTCGAGGAGGTAACGGTACTGTAATTAGCACAGTCCCGGGGGGACCAAGCAGTGCCAGTAACTTGGTGCGCGTCGGGACCATTCACGTGGTACTGTCGGGGTAGCGTCACTCTCCTTTGGTTGGTTATATTTTCTGAACCATAAGTCGTATTCTAATAATTTTTATGTCATTGTAAAGAGGAATAAACTATCTACAAGCACATATAAATTTCGCAATATGCGCGCTCAGGAGTTTTGATTTCATGAAGCTGGAAATAAAGACAAACTTTAGATGACAATAGAATTATAACCATAGGTCGCATTCTAATATTTTTTATATCATTGTAAAGACAAACATCTGGTCTTCAAGTCCATATAAAAATTTCAGTAGCGCGCTCCAAATTCATGATGTTATAAGGCCCGAATTAAAGACAATCTTTACAAAGTAATAGAAAAGTAAAGAAAAATCGTAAAAAAATAATTCGAAGATGCGGGTATAAAGCAACCATTTGTGTACGGGTGCCGCGACTTGAATTTGTATTCAACGCCCGTATATAGCCCGTATTCGCCATGTAGATGCGGTATATTTCGTAAAAACGGTACCGGAATCGCCGCCTGTAAATTCCGCCAGCAGAGCTAGTTAGTGCCTAAGCTCAAACTACTGCTGCGAGCTGCGAGCCTGTAAATTCCGCCACAGGGGCTAAAAATGGTAAAATATATATTCGCAACGTAAGGGTTAAAGGGGCAGTAGCACGTTTTTTGCAAATTTTATATTTTCAAATTTCCCATTTATAATGATAGTTTATATCATTCATATTTACTTTAGAGGGTAAAACATCTTATTACACAAACCAATTATCCGTAGTGGTAATAACAATGTTGTGTATAAAGCAAAAATTGCACGGCGGCCATTTTATTGTGAACACAATTTATTATTTCTAATGACAAAAAACGTTTCCCATGGCTTTACAGAACCATGTACACTCATATTTTAGCTTGATTTTCTGAAGAAGGAAGGGTGTTTTACTGTTGGTGACATTATTTTTCAATTACATTTCATCGACTTAATTCACCAGAAAAACGTGCTACTGTCCCTTTAAAAATATGGCCGGTACTGATCATAGAACTTTCCCTTTAAGGGGACCGACCGTTCAAAAGACTGTAACAGATTTGTAATCGCAAGTTAATTTTATGACCCCAAATACCCACACCTGCACACCCCCACCCCTTTTCGCTATGTAAAGCCACCCTTTGAAAAATTCCTGGATCAATTTATGTATAAAACCAACAGAATATTATAAAAGGTTCCTGAAATTCCCATTTCCATCTGTTTAAATGGATAAATATGAAGGAATTTAGCTATATTTGTGTTATACAGCTTATAGAGGTTTAAAATAAAAATATTTCAGTGAGTTTCCGCTGAAACTGTTCACACCCGTGAGAGTCATCACCAACTTCCTGTTCCACCGATCGATGACCAAGAAGACAAGGACGCCATCTGGTGGCAAAACTGGGCTGCAGAGGACTCCCACACACGAACCAAGGACAAGGTGATCATGTGTTAAAGATGTGAAGCAGGCAAACTTTGTTAAAGCAAATACTGTTTTAGATTAAGACGATCCAGTTTTTGGTAGAAAATAATTTTAAAACATGGATTAAATTCAAGGTGATGATGGGTTCTTGAACCTTTGGTGGCTGTAAACGCATTTATCATTACTGTGTAATAACCACAATTATCAAAAATTTAGAAAAAATCCTTTTGATAAATACTACCCTTAAGTTTTGTTTTAAGATGTTTTAGAAAAATCAGTCATGGTGATGTAAGTGGCATTTAGTCCTCTTTTCTACAGAAATGAAAACAACACTAAGACTCAAAGATTACAAGAATCCAAGTGATCTCATGTCATTTCAAAGATTCAGTTTCATTTAACCTTACAAATAATTACTTGATATGTTGTTTGCTGAATATATAGATATCATGCTAATCGTGGCGTCAATCACATTAATTTTCAATTTGTGTTTTTTAGCTCATCAGGCCTGAAAGGCCCGATGGGCTATTGCATGGGATGTCGTCCGTCCATCCGTCCGTCCGTCCGTCCGTCCGTCCGTCCGTCCGTAAACTTTTCACTTTTTCGACTTCTTCTCCAGAACCAATGACTCTAGAGAGCTGAAATTTTATGTACAGACTCCTTGGCCCATGGGGATTCTAAATTGTAGATTTGGTGACCCTGTGACCCCAAATAAGGGCCCCAGGGGTCATAACCTTAAAAGCTATTTTCATCTTCTTCTCCAGAACCAATGACTCCAGAGATCTGAAATTTTATGTACAGACTCCTTGGCCAATGGGGATTCTAAATTGTAGATTTTGTGACCCTGTGACCCCAAATAAGGGCCCCAGGGGTCATAACCTTAAAAGCTATTTTCATCTTCTTCTCCAGAACCAATGACTCCAGAGAGCTGAAATTTTATGTACAGACTCCTTGACTGATGGGAATTCTAAATTGTAGATTTAGTAACCCTTTGACCCCAAATAAGGGCCACATGGGTCACAACCTCAAAAAGCATTTTTCATCTTTTTCTCCAGTCCCAAAAGCTCTAGAAAGCTGAAATGTTATGTACAGACTCTTTGGCCAATGGGGATTCTAAATTGTAGATTTGGTGAACTTGTGACCCCAAATATGGATCACAGGGGTAATCACTTAAAACGGCTGTGTTATTGAACTGTGAAGATAATGAGATTTTATGTGCACTTCATATGTCAGCTTAAGAGTAATACTACATTATGGACATGCTTGATGTAATCAATGTGAAATAAGAACTATTGAATAGCATGTGAACTGAATATTGTGACAGGATGCATAGGAATTTTTTTTAAAAGGGTTAAGAAATGTTTTATTTTACATTAGATATGTGAACTAAATATGACTAGTGCTGAAGTACGATAAGACTATTAAAACTAGCTACATGAGTTTGTGATACCACATCTTCTTTTCCAATAAAGAAAAATAAACAAAATTTAAAATATATTATTTACTGGCTGTGAGTCCAGGGTCTGCATGTTGCGTAATTGCAGGTGCTGACCTGGGGAGTGACCACTCCCTGGCAGAGATGCAAACAGCAGCTAGCTAATACGCAGAGGTTTCAGGTTACCTCTCTGCTGTGTTACTGATTTAGTCTTACACTCAGATGCTCAATAGAATTTATTAATTAAATATTGAAAAGGATCCTATGAAACTATGAGCCTTTGAGAAACAGGATTTTTAGAAACAAATAGGGGCTCTTTTCAATTATGTAATAAATGTTGATAATTCCAGGATAAAAATAGGAAGTAAAACAATAAACTGCAAAGGTCTACATTATTTATAATGAATATGGATTAATGTGTAACCAATTTTGACAATAAATATGATGACTGAGCAATGACTTATTACTGTATGTGATATCTTAACCTTTTCCTTAGGGATAATTAATAACATGATTCCTGATGAGCTTCAGAGCCAGTGGCTCTATTTTTATTATGAAAATCTGCTGGAGTAGAAAGGAGTTTTAAAAAGTTCATGTTTGTGCAATAACGTGTGCGATGTGCGATGCTGAAATGTCTAAATAGTTCTTGAATTTAATTTTGTATATATTTGACCCTTGCCCAGTTCCGTGCATGAAGTGGATAGCACAATAGTTTAAGGATCTTCGCTCCTTCCTGGTGAACTTAAAAAATGAAATATGATTAAGTAAACATTTTTTGTCATTTTTATATACTTCACGATATTGTACATGAAATAAAGAAAATGTGACTTTAGAAGCTCTAAAAAGTGCTTAAATATCATAAATGGCCTAAATTTGACAAAAAAGGGGGCTTTTCAGGTTCATTTTGTGTCAAAGGTTTAAAAAAAGCACACTACCATATATATATTTTCATGGATTTCGGTAGGGAAACATGAACTTTGTAACATATCTAAAAAGGAAAAAAAGTTTAATACTTGAAATGTAGTATTTTAAAGTTTTTAGCAGTTTTTTTCTCATTTTCCCATAGACTCCCATGTTAAAATTGTACTTCACCCCACTATCTTACAGGCGTCATATCTCGCCAAAAAAAAACCCCACACTACCCCCTATTTTTTAATGCAGATTTTTAATTCATATACTTTGATCTTTTAAAAAATATAAGTTAGAAAAAAAGTTTAATACTATAAATTTGAGGAGCGAACATCCTTAAGTAAACAGGGATATCCTCTCGAATTTCGTTTCCACAAAAAATACCCCGATAGAACCCTCCTTTTAAGGACAGTTTCAAATTTTCACTACTTGGAGCTTTTGCCAGAAGTGAGAAAAAATACCCACTTCTAACAGAGGTTCAATTGGAAGAAATGACTTGAGAACTGCAGGTTTCAAAAGCATATCTCCACTACATATTATACAATGTATGTTTGCTGTTAGATTTGATCATATCTAAGTTGAATGACATTTTTAAATTTGATTCAGTCTTATTTTCATGAAATCTTTGATGTGAAACAGTTACTAGAGCACAAGACAAATTTTGTAATGAATTTCAATTCAATCTGACGAAAAACATCCAATAGTTATTGATGCTTTATGAGTATCTTTTTTACTTGATTTTTATGAAAATTCATTATAGCCAAACCATTTTATGTCATTTAGCAATTTTAATTCAAACAAACACTTTCAGTGCACAAACAGGTAAAATTATTTTTTAAATTTCATCATATGTACATATTCATAATTTTCATTTGGATGAGTTACAGATGAATCTATTCATTGCTTATGAATAGATATGTATATATGTACCTTGTTTCTGCTGTATAGCATTCTTCACCCACAGAGGTTACTCCACTGAGTTCTTCCATCCTGACCTCTGTGCATATTGAGCATATTTCACGATTCTTACAAAATCCCCTGGTGGTGAAAGTTTGCACCACAGGTTACACAGGCCTGTAGCAACAGGGGGGGCTAGGGGGGCTTAGCCCCCCCATAATTTTCAGGAAGAAATTTTTTTTGGGCTCTTTATTCCAAAGTGTTTTTCAACCTGAAAGACATTGCAAATACCTTCGTGAGAGAAGTGAAAAAAATAATTTTCACTTATAGAAAATTCTGATGATATACGTAACGTTTGCATGTATCGTTACAAGTATCGTGTTTGACGTATCTAAATAGACAAGGACAATAAACACAACCGGCTGTATATACTTTGTAAGAAGTGAAGAAAATTCTGATAGTGCAAGTCGATGTTTGAGTATAATGCATACTGCGTAGACAAGTATTGCAACGTTTACCCAGCTTACTTTTGCATATGAGTAAGGTCAGGTACGAAGCTGTACTGTATTCAGTATTTAATCAAGGTGACATCGCTTTTTAAGTATCTGCATAACAATTAATACAATGAAGTTGCTCTCCCTCCCGAAATTGGTGCTACAGGCCTGTTACTTCTACGACCACCTCTTACAAACAATATGTGCGCATCACACAGATGAAGCAACTGATAGCACAACTAACTCTTGATTGACTATTCTAGCCGAGACTGTTTGATCATCTTCCGCACGCATCGGGCGAGATATGCATTTTCAAGAAATTCATATTCACCCTTGCAACAACTCGACGGATAAATTGACACAGGAAGTAGCCCGATTATTGAGCTATGGTGTAGGCCAATCAAATGCGGGGATACAAAACGCACTTCTGTCGCGATGTTTTGCCAACAATTAAGCTGAGGCAAATATTTTTAACGTCATTTCTGGTTATAAATCAACTATTTTTTGGTGACCTATATTTACGCATCGTTTTTATGACTTTTGTCGCAAGATAACTAAGGGATTAATTTGAAATTATTTCTGACTTTGAACACTCCTTATTTAAATAGGAAAAGACTGGGTTCGTAACGAGCGATTGATTGGTCAATGGAAGGGACATAACTCTGTTTGTTCTACAGGGGGCGCTGACAAGTTTTCTCAATGGTGGATAACTTAGGCTATGCTTGATTCGTTTTGGCGGCGTATACACCTGCCATGTGTCCGGCGTACGCCGTTCCTGGACCCGGCTTAGTTGAAACAAGTGTATCGGCGTACAGACAGGAAGACGTCATCATCCCTCAAACATTTATATCAAACAAGTATTTTTTTTAAATTATTTCAAAACTTGGATTAATATTATATTATTGTGTAATGCATTGTTTTAAAGAACCAGCAATATTTTTAAATAACCAAAATAAATTAGTCAACTATCCAATTGTCAAAAGCAAATTCATTAAAAAATCGTTATTGAATGTCGCAAGGATAACATTTGTCCGCCATTATTCGCAGCCTTCGCCGGTCATTTCAAACCAGCGCATGCGGAGAACGCCCAAGGCGTGCACCGGGTTCCAAGCAAGTGATTTGCCGGTGTACGCCGGGTCCCGAATCAAGCATAGCCATGGTGTTTGATATGCAACAGAGGTTGGAAGAACTAAATGGAGTATTAAGAATTGTTGTATACCGGTAGATGTACTGGTCAAAAATGCTTTTAATTTAAATGTGTTGCATATGAGAGTATTCATCGCTTATGGATGTACGTGTACATGTATTTACACTGTTCTTGCTGTACATATGTTTGTCCTACAGGGGGCGCTGTCAAGTTTTCCCAATGGTGGATAACATTGTGTTTGATATGCAACAGAGGTTGGAAGAACTGAATGGAGTATTAAGAATTATTGTATAGATGTAGGCCTACTGGTCAAAAATGCTTTTAATTTGAATGTGTTGCATATGAGAGTATTCATCATACTTGTAATTCTTGTAAAAATGTTTTAAAATGAATTTGTATGGTGCTACATTGCCTCGTTTGCACATTTAACAACATCTTGTCATGAACTGTTTGCATAAATATATATGTATACTTTCAATCTTAATTTGAGTTAGAGATGTGATATGTTTTTATTTAAACTGATTAATGCTTGTATTTAGACATATATAAACATATTTATTATTAACTTTGTGTCTTGTGTATTTATTTTATTAGTGAATAAGAACCAAGAGGATAATGATTGTCTTCAAAGGGACATAACTCTTTACAATTTAGGGCACACCAGTTGGTTTTGGTGAGAAATATTGTCACTGGCATTAAAACTGTAATTTTCCGCAACTAAGTACTTATAGATAATATAACAGCATTTATTACCCATATGGTTGAAAATAACCGAGTTATTATTTTCAATACGAGCACATATCACATTTGCCTAGCAACCATTGATTCACCACGTCCCGTATTTCGTCATCTGTGAAGTCATAAAACGATTGTTCATGACGTCACCGTAGCTTGCCTTCGCAAGAGAAGTGAGCCGCTTCCCTTACTTCTTTTACACGAAGCAAATGGAATAGAATTGTAATAAAGAAATTATTAGACTCGAAAGTGTGCCATATGACTTTTACGAAACTCATGCAATTTTATGTATAAACCTTGTTCTCGCAATTCACACTTGTTTCATAAAATTCATATGACACACTGCCTCGGGTATTAATCTCTATTTATATCGTTTGACATATGTGAGTCAAAAAGCTATTGAATGTCCAATGACCAATAACAGGCGACTTCTGTTGTTCAACTCTCTCATTGGGCAGTGTATTTGGTTCTCGTTGATAAAGAGAGAAGAATTAATCTCTTGTCCAGAGCGGGAGCTTGTGATAATAAGAGGCATATCAGGAGAGATGGCTTATCCCCCCGGCCCCACATAAGTTGAATAATCAGTTTTAGCAGTGTATAATTAAAACTAGAAGGTGTATTTGCTCATAAAAACAGATGTCTCCTCCTTCACCCAATTCACTTCAACTTATTTCCTTTCTAAAAGACAAAATGTTACCATGGGAAAAAAAAACCCAAAAAGGCACATCAACATCATATGAGGAGGTAGCATACAAAATTTGGTGAGGATAGGTCAATCAGTTTTTAAAATCCACTCCGGAAAGAAACTCTAAACATCCAATAAACCAGGGACCTTATATAGAGGGACTAGCAACTAAGCAATTAGCTCGCGGAGCTCACGGAGCTCACCTCGTCATGGTCCAACGCACATCTGACTTGGCGCCTGCATTGCGCTAATAACTGGCGTAGCACACTAGTATATCCAGTTAATCACTATATAAACAATAGTGACAGTTGTCGGTTCAAGACAAGCGGAATCCAAAACTTGTACTTTTACCTAAGACAATAAATTCTAAAATATTAAGTTAGCGAAAGATGAATAGTTTTCGGATGTAACTGCGTCAAGCTGGTATTTTACGTTAAAGAAGCCAGCATGTAATACGCTCGTACTTTGCAGTTAAAATAGCGAGTCAGTCCGCCATCTTGTCTGTAAGGAGCGTCAATGATATTGGTAATGGTTCGAGGGGAGTCCAAAACTTTTACTTTTACCTAAGACAATAGATTCTAAAATATTTAGTTAGCGAAAGATGAATAGTTTTCGGATGTAACTGCGTCAAGCTGGTATTTTAGGGGAAAGAAGCCAGCATGTAATATACGCTCGTACTTTGCAGTTGAAATAGCGAGTCAGTCCGCCATCTCGTCTGTAAGGAGCGTCAATGATATGTGTAATGGTTCGAGGGGAGTCCAAAACTTTTACTTTTACCTAAGACAATAGATTCTAAAATATTAAGTTAGCGAAAGATGAATAGTTTTCGGATGTATCTGCGTCAAGCTGGTATTTTAGGGGAAAGAAGCCAGCATGTAATATACGCTCGTACTTTGCAGTTAAAATAGCGAGTCAGTCCGCCATCTTGTCTGTAAGGAGCGTCAATGATATTGGTATTGGTTCAAGGGGAGTCCAAAACTTTTACTTTTACCTAAGACAATAAATTCTGAAATATTAAGTTAGCGAAAGATGAATAGTTTTCGGATGTATCTGCGTCAAGCTGGTATTTTAGGGGAAAAAAGCCAGCATGTAATACGCTCGTACTTTGCAGTTCAAAATAGCGAGTCAGTCCACCATCTCGTCTGTAAGGAGCGTCAATGATATGTGTAATGGTTCGAGGGGAGTCCAAAACTTTTACTTTTACCTAAGACAATAAATTCTAAAATATTAAGTTAGCGAAAGATGAATAGTTTTCTGATGTATCTGCATCAAGCTGGTATTTTAGGGGAAAGAAGCCAGCATGTAATACGCTCGTACTTTGCAGTTAAAATGGCGAGTCAGTCCGCCATCTTGTCTGAACAGATGAGATATGATATTTAGAATGGTTCGAGGAAAAATGAAAACTTTTACTTTTACCTAAGGGGATAAATTCTAAAATATCAATTTTGCGAAAGATTCATGTTTTTTTTTATGCGTTTGTGTCAAACTGTTATTTAAGGGGAAAGTAGTCAGCATGTAATACGCTCGTACTTTGTAGTTAAAATAGCGAGTCAGTTCGCCATCTTGTCTGCACAGAACATGGAGGGTATGTTTCTGTTCCCCTTGTACTGTCTTTCCTACATTCATGTAGAATGTACCGGTTCGAAGGGGAAAATAAATTTGAAACGAACTCCTTGATGAATGGCCTTTCTGTCATGTTGTAGCATCAGCATAAATAATAAATAATTACTTCTTTTTTTTTTATATAAGTTCATGTTTTATTTAATTTTTTCTTAAGATCAATAAACAGTAATCAACTTCAAAAATAATAGAATAATACATGTGTATAACATCAAGTATTCCAAAGCACTAGGTAACCTAACATTGTATATATATATTCTATGTCATATCACATTTACAAAATAAATGTGCATTTTCGTAATTTTGTAACAATCATATATAGCACACTTTTGAGTATAATAATTTCTTTATTACCAATTCTATTTCATTTGATTCACGTAATCATTCATCTGCTTGGAGATAGACACTTCCGATGTTGTTACAGTTTCAAAGGGAGTTACTTTTATGTTTCTTGACTTTACGAAGATTGCCGATTGACGCACGGGCGAGTCGGCAAGACTCGGAAACACCAACTGGTTACAACAATACAGTGCGATAACAAACAAGCGCTAACGCAAGCAACAAGTCGCTTGTGCGTTGAAGCGCGACGAGGAGAGGTCTAATTGCATCGCTCAGTAGAAATGATCATGTAACGAGCAGAAGTTGCTAGTCCCTGTATATAATGTCCCTGAATAAACAGTCAAAATTGTTGCCATGGAAGCAGAATTTTTTTTTTTCAAAAGGTTGAAACTCCAAAAGTCACATCTACATGATATTGGGAGACAGTATACCAAACTTGGTGAGGATTGGCCTAGTAGTCTTATTAGAGATTTGCTCAGGAATCAAACCATACCCTTCAAAAAGACAAAGTCTGGCCAAGTAGTTTTCAAGTACTGCTCCGGAAACAATGTGATCACGGACAGACAATAATGATCCTCAGGGAGTTAAAATTTTGAATGATCTTTTGTTTAAATTGACAAATATCTGGCCTATCTAGGAAGAAATGTGTTGGATTTAACAGCAAGAGTACTTATGCTGCGTTAATCTCCACACCTCAAAGGGGCATGTTCAAAGCACTCACTCATTACCCTGTTGTGATGACCAACATCGTTCCTTTTTCATTCTCAATCTGTCGCATTGCCATCACTTCCATACCAGGTACCCAAGGAACCACCACAAATTTCACAACTTGTGGAAATCAACACTTCAGTTTCAATTATCCAGCTTTCACAGAAAGAGTAAAAAGGTGGTTGGCATTTTGCTCAAAACTACTCTTTCTGTGACGGCATGTGAAGAACTTTTCGATTGATATTTATTACATTCAACTTCTTTTTTTGTCTTAAAGGGGCTATAGCACGTTTTTTGCCAAATTTAGTTTTTCAAATTTCCAATTTATAATGAAAGTTTATGTCATTTAAATTTACTTTAGAGGGTAAAACATCTTATTACGCAAACCAATTATCTGTAGTGGATATAACGGTGTTGCATATAAAGAAAAAAATGCATGGCGGCCATTTTAATTTGAACACATTTTATTATTTCGAATTACAAAACGATTCCCATGGCTTTACTGAGCCATGTACACTCTTATCTTAACTTGATTTTCAGAAGAGAGAAGAGTGTTTTACTATTGGTGACATTATTTTTCAAATACATTTCAGCGACTTCCTTCAGCCAGGTCTTTGAAGGGCATTTAGAAGTGGTATACATAGTCTAAATGCCCTTCAAAGAGTGAGTGAGTGAATTATTGCTTAACGCCGCTTCGGCAGTATCGCAGCCATTAGCGGCGATCCCTTCAAAGACCTGATCCGACATCAACATGGAGATGAAGCAGTTTCCTGTTCTTACTTCAGCCAAAAAACGTGCTACTGCCCCTTTCTGAGAGTGCATTGCACAGAAGACATGCATGTCAAATGAACACAGAGACACAAGTGCTATTTTGATGATATTTATTCAGTTAATGATGCCACACCCCTTCCATTCACCCAAATAATTCTTAATTTCCTGTCAACTTTGTTTCCATGACAACTTATTATTAATAGATATTAAAAAAAAACAAAGGTCTGAGTTATTTCCTTAAACAGGCAAAACTGTTCCTTTAAAATTTTACATCCTTGAAACAAAAGTGACAACAAAATCTTGCTCGTACATATTCCAAAGTCAAAATCATTACATTCTAACTTTGAAAAACATATTTTAAAGAGGAAATAACTTTTGTATCATGCAACAAACGACAGTCGATATAATATTACAATTCTCATAAAAAAAAAAGAAGATAAAAAAACAGGAAATGGTGGGATAACAAAGTGTTAATATAAATCTTAATAACCAGTTATTTATCCTCAATCTCACTACAGGAACGGTTCTGAATTTAATTCATCTCATTTTGCAAACATACCATAATATACATAGTTGAACGAAGCCATAATATACATCTTGTTTACTGGGGATAACGAAGTCAACATGACTAGCACGATCGGATGAAGTGAACGCAGATGAACTTGATCACAAAGGCAACATGATAATCACAATTAACTTGCCGGTGAAAGATACATTAAACTGAAGAGATTTTCTTTCAAAAATGAAATGAAACTATTTTAGTATTCCTTCGAAAAAGGTTTTTTCAGCATCGAGGAAAAGTGTTTCTAAGTTAGAAAATTCCAAATTCAGAATCCTTTCACCTCTCAGAATCCAGGCTGATTATATTTTTTCTGGCCTCTGTAGAGGCCTATAGGGTGAAAGGGTCTTTGATTAATATAATGATTTGGTAAATAGTAGATAACAAGAAATAAGAATGATACAGCATCACATTTAAACGCTATTAACAATCTTTGAAAATTGTATGATTCCAGATAGTTTGTCCCAACAATATATCATATTTCAACAAATCTATGTTAACCAAACAACAATAAACTTGGTATACCAGACAGAGGGATATCACTTTCCAAAGCTAAGATTTAACAAAACATTTCACAAGTTATAATTCAACCCCTACCACATTGTCAACTACTTCCCTTGCAAGTCTTAACAGCACAGCTACACCGAACTTCATAGAGCTAATGATAACACAGGAAATTTAAGGAAATGCAGCAAGGCTTAAATGAGCCAATGATGCAAACATCTTCACAACGTCACAGGCGTTACGAAAAGATTTCCATATCTTCTCCTTCCGCCCTTGATCTCAACCCTTGCATTTTAACGTACTGTAGGCTAATCGGATAAGCCAATCAGAAGACTCGCTATTTTGAATTGGTTCCAAATGTAAACAACGATTTCATTGGCTGTATGTTAGCAGATGGTAAGGGTCGTGATCACAATAGGTGTCGCTGATTCGTTTCACCACTTCTGCCTAGGCTGAAGGCAAGGTAAAAAATGGAGAGATCTCGATACATTTTCACCTTGCCGTGGGAAGATGGACTGCAAAGGGAAGTCGATTGTGGAGCTACAGCAGTGAGAATGTGAATGGAGTAAGGACTGAATGTGATGAGAGATATAGGGACAGATAATCACATATGCCATCTTCTTTTAGCATCCGCCATATCATAAGTAAAACGTAGAGAATCTGAATATTTGATGTAGTGGTAAGATGCTGGTTTTTTTGCATGATATATTGCAAAATGTTCCCGATATCTGACCCTATTCCTCAGGAAGTTCACAAATCTGCAGTTGATATCAACAAGTAAAATGACGGTGATCGACACGCGACGATTGCGATACTATAAAACACTGGAATGATATCATTTGTGTAGCACTTATCGGAAACAGTTCTCTAGTGACAAACAGTTAACAACAAACAGTGATACCTTTACACAAGATGGATTTCTTCCTAGACTTTACTAAGCTAAATCTGACTACACTCATCCAAGATGGCCGAACATTTCAAATTTGCGTCATAAGTGTAAATCTCGCTTCTCATCCAAGACAATCGAACATTTCAAAATTGCGTCAGAAGTGTAAATCTTGTGTTGCTATTTGCTTGAGGTTTAACCCACAGTGGTATAAGATACACATTCATATTTACAATATTCTAATATCTACAAATACTCTGATCAAGTGATCACTATGCTCATTATATTATGGTAACCATGGCAACGTACTGGATAGATTTTAAACATTCAATATTTTGATTCTTATAAATATTTGAATTTTGCCAAATTTGTGCAAAATGCTTCTTTTTAAGGTAGGAATGATATGACAGCAATGTTGAACAACCTTTTCTCACAATACGCATATTTCTGACATTCTAAAGAGAAATTAAGTAACATTTGTTGTAGGTCTACACAGAAATGATCATATTTAGCTTTCAGCACAATACATTATTTAGGTATTCTATAAACACAGCCATTGTTTCGCAGAGGTCAGTGGCCTTGACCCCTGACCCTGAGAGAGATCAACATCCTTGACCTTTAATCTTCCAGGTTTCTGAAGGCAGTTTGCATTTCTTCATACAGTTCATCGAAATCGGCCTTTATTTTTGCCTCTCCATCTTTCACTGGATCCTGGAAAGAAAGATAAAATTATATAAAAAGGTTTATAAAATGTAAGTTAACCATACAGGCTGAATATAAGGTACTCTTGAGAAATTTATGATAGTTCAAAAAGATGATTTATTAGAATTCGTGAATTTCAGAATTTCAACATTGACATTTTCTTCAACATAAAAATATACCATTTTGGATTTGAGTAATTGAATAGCATCAACTGATCAAGGATGTTATATGACTAAAATAATGATCCTTCAAATGTAACATCGCTTTCAAGAGTATTTCACTCATCACGGCTGCTAGTATTATGGCAGGGAGAAAGCCTGCAATGCCATGTGGCTATGTATTCTAAGGGTTAAGAGTTTAGATTAATGACTGACCTTGAACTTCATACTGCTGAGTTTGTACAAGATATCGTTCATCTGGTCACGGATGATTGACCACGTGATTTTGTTCTCACTCTGCGCTGTGCTCTCCACAGCATGACGTGACATGTCGTAAAAAGCGATGATGTTCTTCAGCATGCCCACCGTCTTGTAGAAGGGACAGAACCTAGAGATGACCAAGAGACAGTTAGCAACACAGGTTTCTTATTTCTCTCACTAATGTTCTTTTATAAATGTTAAAGCATATATGAAAACTTGAATATAAAAACCATACAATGACTGTATACATACAACAAATTGTAAAACGAAAAAATCGTTTAACACTTTCACTGGTAGATGGCTCAATGTTGCAACTTCAAAGAAAAAGCCGCCCATTTTTAATGTGTTTGATGTCAAAGAAATGTACAAAGCCATGTTAATAGCTTGTTGGTGTGTTGTACACACCACTTTTCTCATCATGTCTGCCTACTTGTTATAGGGTTTATATTTACCTGTCATAAGGTGTACATCGATTTCAACTAGATCTACCTTTCATAAGGTGTGTTTATTTTAAGTTGACCTACAAGTCTTAAGGTGTGTATCTATGTCAAGTCTGCCTTCTTGTTATAAGGTCTACATTTACTTGTCGTAAAGTGAACATATACCTGTCGTAAGGTGAACATTTACCTGTCGTAAGGTGTACATTTACCCGTCGTAAGATGTACATTTACCTGTCGTAAGGTGTTCATTTACCTGTCGTAAGGTGAACATTTACCTGTCGTAAGGTGAACGTATACCTGTCGTAAGGTGAACATATACCTGTCGTAAGGTGAACATTTACCTGTCGTAAGGTGAGCCTTTACCTGTCGTAAGGTAAACATTTACCTGTCGTAAGGTGTTCATTTACCTGTCGTAAGGTGAACATTTACCTGTCGTAAGGTGAACATTTACCTGTCGTAAGGTGTGTATCCGTTCTGCTGCAGGTAGTCATCCTTGATGAGTTTAGCAACTTCCAGCAGGATCTTGTCAGGTTCGGCCAAGGAACCCTGGGTAATAAAATACTCTAAGTGAACCACAACATATTTTTTACGACACATAAATAATAACATAAAAATAGGTCCTCAACAAGATATATATTCATCTAAAACACGTTTTTAGACAGTCAACTTTCAATTTCAAAGAACATTTAAAGTCTTAAAATTTTTTTTTTTTACTTTACTAATGTTCACACATTACAGTATTCATCAATATCTGTTACTGGATCCATAGGTGGATCAAACTCATCAAGCAACTGCGTGGACAAGTGCTACCTTTTTTTGTGTTTTAACGTCTTGTCAAAATAATTATTCAGCATGTTCATAAAATTTCTGCTTCCATCATATACAAGCTTCTAAACATCAAATACAGTGGTCCCTCGCTATAACACGGTTCAATGTACCGCGGACTCGCTTGAAACGCGGGGTAAACAATGGATCCCAAACTTTAGATTCAATTTCTGATTTTCTACAGACAACTCAAAGATTTCTGTTAGATTTATAACTACTATTGTTATAAAATCATTGAAACATTCACGCTTATTTAAAAATCACTTTTGTAGGCATGTAATATTTTTTTATAATCATTTTGATTCACACACGTGTTTGTTGTCATTCCAGCATGAAGTAAATGTATACGTTTGAATTTGATTTTTTTTTTTATTCGTTTGTTGACATTTAGTCATAATATGGAGCTACAATATTTAAATCAAGTGGATTCAATGAAAAAATCGTAAAATTCTTATCTTCGATAAAACTTTTGTTGACGATAAACTTTCTGTTTCAGCCATGTTGGCTGATAATCCGATTGGCTATTGGATACTCCGAACATCATTATGATATCGCATAAATTAAACAAAAGGCTTGCGTCAGTGTGAGGAGCTTTGCAGACGATTTTGTTATTCATTCTGTGGCTTGCCTTGTTTTTCGTGCGAGCCCTGTAGCAGCATAAATAAAAATGATTTCCTTTGTCAAACTGTCGACTGGTCATTGTTTTTCAATACACGTTTAGGGCTAGCATATGCTAAAAACGGCCTGAAACCAGCATATATAACCCAACAACTTCCTGTCTGTAAGCGTGGCTGTAGAATTCGACGTAATTTTTCATAATTGAAACAATGTAATAAAGTAGTATGTGTATGTCTAAATAACGATGTTATTACATTTTATCAAAATACTTTTACTCTCATTCAATGGTAAAATGGCCTCAATGGTTACACAAATAAACAACGATCGCTTAATTATAATGATTTGCTCAAAATTGAAAAAAAGCTTCTCATGTAATTTATAAAAAGCTATTTTGTTACTTATTTTATTACGGCTGAAAACTGATGGAAATGGCGAGCAGAGGTTGTAAAATAAACTTTTAAAATACATAAATATTCTCTATCAATTTCATTAACATTATTCGGATTTAATACGTTTTTGTTTTCCATATTCGATCTCAATATTTCTATTTACAACAAATTATTTCATTGGTGGAAATGTGACCTTCACCCCGATTACTCGTATGAAATATGTTACAACAAATCTGATTGGCTGAGAGATGAGCAAGAGCTGCAAGTAGATTCGTAGCCTAAAACTAATTCGTTTTCAACTGTAAGTTTGGCGACCAAAACTTTTATTTCAAAAGAGATTATTTTGTTCAGCATTACTCACTTTAACAATTTGCTTTTAATCTCAAATTAAACACGTGAGGGATCGAAATTTAAAAAATACGAACTTGTTTTGGATACGATTTTACTGTATGTTCGTGCAAGCAATATGGCACCACAAGATCTTTCCAACTTTCGTTTTTTTGAACGAGTTTCAAACTTTTTTAAGCTTGGCATTTCTATTGAACAATATCTTTATTTGAAAAGTAAAACAACACACAAATATTGATATATTTTATTAATACAAAACGACTGCTAAAAGTTTTCCGTGACTGCAAGTGAGTGAGTATCTGATCAAATCTCCTTCTCCGGTTCTCGTTTGTACCGCGGATTCTCTATACCGCGGGGTCAGATTTTTGGACCCCATACCTCGCGCTATAGCGAGGGACCACTGTATATTGTAATAACATAAATTATTAATATGAATTTCAGTCATTCAAGATACTTTAAAATTTCCAGAACTCTTATTGCTGAACTAAGATCTTACCTTTCCGACGAGCTGTACGATTTCGGAAACGTCCTCTTCTTCCTGTAGAATCTCCTTACACTGCAATACAAGGGAGACAACTCTTGGTAGAAAAATATCTCTCCCATTCAAATATCCTTGATAACATAAGATAGGGATATTTGAATTTTTATGATTGATATTGTGTCAGTATTCCAATGAATAGATAGATAATTATTCATAATATTGAAATTTATCATATATCCTTAATTATTTGTGTGCAGTATATTTTCCAGAATGCCATTTAATCAAATTATTTGGATAAAATCAATGTAAGTAAAAAGATTTTATAAATAACAGAAGAGGAATAAGAAAGAAGATACTAAATATTTTTAAACTCACGATAGAAAAGTCTTCATAGTAAATTCTCTGATTTTGTTATGATAACCAATCTCATAAAAATATTTTAATATTTTTCGCTTAATTTTGTTTTTGTTCAAATCTGAAATAAAGTTCCATCTTGAATTTTTTTTCTTCTGAAATACATAATCTCTCAAACTCTTAATTCGAAATTCTTAAGTTATCAATTTTTTTCATAATGTTAATTCTTTATAAATCTTATCTCTTCATTTTCCACATACCTTCTTTCTAAGGGGAACGAACTCTGGGAAGTTTTTATCGTAGAAATCGTCGAGAGCACGCATGTACTTGCTGTAACTGATGAGCCAGTTGATGGAAGGGAAATGTTTCCGCTGGGCCAGTTTCTTGTCCAAACCCCAGAAAACCTGCACGATACCCAGGGTTGCAGAGGTCACAGGGTCAGAGAAGTCACCACCAGGGGGAGACACGCTGAAAGGTCAAGGTTATGTTTGAATGTCAAGGTTTCCAATATGGCTGCATAGAAGAAAGGGAACTGAATCGGTTTCACTGCACAATTGATTTTATTTCACTACATATCTGAATTGATTTAATTACACATATGAATTGGTTTCACTACACATCTGAATTGATTTCACTACACATCTGAATTGATTTCACTACACATCTGAATTGATTTCACTACACATCTGAATTGGTTTCACTACACATCTGAATAGATTTCACTACACATCTGAATTGGTTTCACTAAATATCTGAATTGATTTCACTACATATCTAAATCAATTTCACTACATATCTGAATCTATTCACTAAATATCTGAAACGGTTTCACTATACAGTCAGGCCTCGATAATCTGAACGCTTCCGTTTTTCATCAAAAACGTTCGGATAGTGAAATGTTCGGATTACCGAGTACTGAGGACTACGTAAGAGATTAGTTTGGTTACATGTTCCTACCGTTCGGAAACTGCTAGATTCGGATTATCGGTGGCCGGATAATCGCGGCTTGACTGTATATCAATTTCACTACATACCTGAATATATTTTACTGCACATATGAATCGGTTTCACAAATATAAACCATCACTAGTCAAATGCTTGATGACTTTGGAAAGGTCGGTCAAAAATCACTTTTTTCTCTCTCATTGCAATCAAGCACATAAAAATGTTTTTCTTGTTTTGCAGAATCTCACGTTTTCTTCTCCTAAGAATCCCTCACCACTAAAATAATGTAAATTGTTATATTTCATTGAATTGTTTGCCTTCTGTAACTACCTGAAAACTTTCAGGCTGTACCAAAGTTACTATTTTTTCCTGCCTTTACCTTGACCAGTACTAAAGTTATTTGATATTAATTGAAATCTCACTTACACTCACCTTACCTAAATTATAACTATGCAAAATAATAAAAGTAAACAAATGATAAAATAAAAACACTCACGCTCCGACAATACTGACAGATCCTTCTCTGTCAGGGTTTCCGAGACACGTCACACGACCGGCTCTCTCGTAGAAGGAAGCAAGTCTAGCCCCAAGGTATGCTGGGTAACCGGAATCAGCAGGCATCTCAGCGAGACGACCAGAGATTTCTCTCAAAGCCTCGGCCCATCTGGATGTTGAGTCAGCCATCATAGACACGTTATAACCCATGTCTCGGAAATACTCGGACAGTGTGATACCTAGAAAGAATATTGTTAAGGATAAAGATCCAACATTAAAGATAAAAAGAAGCATTCTTTACCAACAGCGCCAGTCACTTTTCTTGTATGGCATTTAAAGTTACCCTTGTCCTACTTCAGATAAACAAGCAAGTTTCATTTCCGACTCATCACTTGTCTTTACAGGATCCGTCCGGGCAAAGGGAGGTAACTCTGGAGGTAAGATGCAACACAGACCACTAAAAATATTTAATCTTTTCTGTTTTATCTGTACTTATTTCTTGGTGTTGAAGATTAAGGCAACACTATTCAAAGGCAATAATTTGCAAACCAAAGCAAGGGATTAATTTTTCTATCCAATTTTATTAAAAAAAGACAACATAACACTTCACTGTTTTGATCAGAGTACTGTACTGCTCTACAGGGTGATCTATCTCCTGACATTTCACACAGCCATTCAGCGACAAAACTAGGAAATCCTAGCCTAGATTCTTTATTCTTTTATTCTTTGATTGGTTACATTTATGGAAGGTCAAAGGTCAGAATAGGCCATGAGGCATGACCTCTACAGAGGAGTACTTGATAGAAACGCATCAAAGTACGAATGTAGGTCAATTGATTTTAATGAGATTGCTATCCTACTCCCCTCAGCAGACGGCAGATTTCACGTTTATCCAGGAAAATCACACTAACAACTGCGTTACCCTACCAAGTTCTGGGCTACTCACCTGTATAAATGGAGGCTTCTCTGGCAGCTACAGGCATGTTGGATGTGTTGGCGACGAGCGCTGTTCTCTTCATGATACTTTCAGGCTTTCCCTCCACTTCCATTGTCAACTGTAACCAAATAGTATCCAAAGAATTAAAGGGAGGGTTCGATACGGGTATTTTTTTGCGGAAATTAAATTATTTATTACTTTGTGAATATTACATAAATATATACCGGTATCTTATATCATTAAAACGTTATAAATATATAATATATAAATAGTAAAATAGAGCTTTTTTTCTCAAATCACATAATGTTAAAAAACATAATGGCTGATACTCTAATTTAACTCTTTCTTTAAAAGATTGATTGTAACCATAAAGGGACTTAGCAGTATCTTCCACAAGTAAGCTTATTCTAGCTGGTATTATTGAAGGAGGATAGCCCAATTAACATAGTCTCCATGAATTTTTTCGGAAACCTGTGAGGAACGACAGGAACCTGTGAGGGCTGTGAGGGATGACAGGAACCTGTGTGGGACAACAGGAACCTGTGAGGGCTGTGAGGGACGACAGGAACCTGTGAGGGACGATAGGAACCTGCGAGGGCTGTGAGAGACAACATGAACCTGTGTGGGACGATAGGAACCTGCGAGGGCTGTGAGAGACAACACGAACCTGTGTGGGACGATAGGAACCTGCGAGGGCTGTGAGGGACGACAGGAACCTGTGTGGGACGATAGGAACCTGCGAGGGCTGTGAGAGACAACACGAACCTGTGTGGGACGATAGGAACCTGCGAGGGCTGTGAGGGACAACACGAACCTGTGTGGGACGATAGGAACCTGCGAGGGCTGTGAGGGACGACAGGAACCTGTGTGGGACGATAGGAACCTGCGAGGGCTGTGAGAGACAACACGAACCTGTGTGGGACGATAGGAACCTGCGAGGGCTGTGAGGGACAACACGAACCTGTGTGGGACGATAGGAACCTGCGAGGGCTGTGAGAGACAACACGAACCTGTGTGGGACGATAGGAACCTGCAAGGGCTGTGAGAGACAACACGAACCTGTGTGGGACGATAGGAACCTGCGAGGGCTGTGAGGGACAACACGAACCTGTGTGGGACGATAGGAACCTGCGAGGGCTGTGAGAGACAACACGAACCTGTGTGGGACGATAGGAACCTGCGAGGGCTGTGAGAGACAACACGAACCTGTGTGGGACGATAGGAACCTGCGAGGGCTGTGAGAGACAACACGAACCTGTGTGGGACGATAGGAACCTGCGAGGGCTGTGAGGGACGATAGGAAGTGGTTAACCACTCACCTGAGGGAAATCTCTCAATACTTCTGACATCTCGTTTCCTCGCTCACCGCAGCCGACGTAGATGATGACGTCGCTGTTGGAGTACTTGGACAGGGACTGAGAGATCACAGTCTTACCACAACCAAAAGCTCCGGGGATGGCTGTTGTACCCCCTTGCACACATCTGTTTAAGTGAAAGTTTAAAGTAAGTAAGTGAGTGAGTTATTGTTCAATACCGCCCGGGCAGTATTGCAGCCATTAGCGGCAAAGGAAGGTCAGCCCAGAATACACTGTAGCTTTAAAGTACTTCATAGCTTCAATGAGGTTTCAAGTATTCATGGTTTAGTCTGCACTTAAGCATCCTCAGTTACCTAAGGTTTTATATATGCTCCGTTTCTCTCCACTATATCACCCCTGGGAAACTATCAGAGAAATCTGTACAAATATTTACCAGCGCTTGGCCGGCGTGACGAAGTCATTAACCAAAGAAAATGCACAATAGGATAAAACGGAAATGGTCAAGGGAGATAACTGGTGATGGATAACAAAATGACCTTGTGTGCTTTGCAACGAAGTGATATGAATTGTCATTGGCTCGCAGGTCCAAGCTGCGTAGCAGTTTGATTGGCTCACGCCGGACAATGGCGGGTTATTTGAGTACAGATTTCTCTGATGAAGTTTCCCAGGGGCGATATAGTGGAGAGTAACGGAGCATATATAAAACCCTGGGTAACCGAGGATGGCACTAAAGTGGCATGGTGACATTCTATTATATATGGGATTATACCCTGTGGAGAGGAATACATTGAACAAGTTCGCATAAAGGTATTGCGAAAAATAACTTATCATAAAGAAGAATCAAATGCATCGGCCTACCACAGACGCTTAACTGAAACCAGCTCAATCGGCTAACAGCCGGCGCCTCATCCTTGTTCAGCCACTCCAAGACAAGTGTCTCAACCAGTGAAAATCCAGGCAAACAGATGCCCCGGCTAGCCAGCTGATCAGCCGTTGTGCAAATCAAGTGTACCCTCAAACTCACAGAAAGAGAGACAAGCCTTTGAATGATGACGGAAAGTGACAAACTTACGGGAAGAGGGAGTCGAGAACCCGTTGTCCGGTCAGGAGGGGGTAGTTAGCGGCGAGCTTGTCAGCAGACGGCCTCATCTGACGAACTGGCCATACCTGCAACATCGTGTACTTGGTCTTCTCTCCGTCGAACTCTGTTTCTAGGATCACGTCCTGTTGAGAGAAACATTTTGGTTAGGAACTAATTATAGTCAATTCTGAAGAGGTGAAACAGTACACCTGATCTTAGGTATTGTGGTAAAAGACAATCGGTTCAGTAACATAACCCAGAGTGCAACAAAAATAAAAACACAAACATTTTTTTTTTTAGAGGAATTAATTCAAGTGACGTCACGTAGCACTCACTTGTACTAACCCAACCATGCGGTTAGCCTTTGCACCTGAATGACCTCAATCCTTAGGTCATAATAACTATTATATTATAAAAATTTCAATGTTTTTCAAATCTATTTTTTAGGTGACTCTTTCATTGTTGTGCATCTATTACTGGACTATGGCAAAACAAATTACCTTCAGTTTAATTAAACGGTTATCTTTTTTAATCCTTTAGCCCTTGGAATATTCTAGAACCTTTCCTACGCAAGTGATCAATCTCTCCGTTACGAGTCCTGTAAATTCGCTACTCAGAAAGAGACAGGCAGTGTTACCGGTAAGTGAAACTCAAACTCACGTTGACATCATAAGAGCCGGGTTCTGCGACGTAGGTGACTGTCCCACGAGATTTGGGCGGCACCATAATCTTGTGTTTGATGAGGATGTTCTCGTAGACGACGCCGTACACGTCTCCACCAGTCACGTGACTTCCAACCTGCAGGTCAGAGGTCAGAGGTCAATGCAAGATGGATAACTCTCAACACAAATGATATATATTGGGATGGTAATGGTTTTTACGAAAAGATATTAAATTTTTTACACACTTTTTGTATTTTTCCTCAAGCTGACTTGGCCCTAGTCTGGTAGCCCATGGATATTGATAAATATGCTGGGCTGGTAAAATGTAAGGGCCAGTTCAAAGTTCAAAGGTACAGTTAAAAGAGACAACATGATGGTGTAGATGTATTTGGCTATCAGGTTTGGTTCTTTCAGAAACATACTTGTCAAAATGGCTTGCCCTTTGATATGGTTAATTGCGACCATTGCTTAAGTTAAAAGCAAAGGTATCGCACAGCTCCATTTACAGTCAGACCTCATTTACCCAGACCTCATTTACCCAGACCTCATTTACCCAGACCTCATTTACCCAGACCCCATTTACCCAGACCCCATTTACCCAGACCCCATTTACCCAGACCTCATTTACCCAGACCTAATTTACCCAGACCTCATTTACCCAGACCTCATTTACCCAGACCTCATTTACCCAGACCCCATTTACCCAGACGACATTTACCCAGACCCCATTTACCCAGACCCCATTTACTCATTTACCCAGACCCCATTTACCCAGACGTCATTTACCCAGACGTCATTTACCCGGACCCCATTTACCCAGACCCCATTTACGCAGACCTCATTTACCCAGACCCCATTTACCCAGACGTCATTTACCCAGACGTCATTTACCCGGACCCCATTTACCCGGACCCCATTTACCCAGACCCCATTTACCCAGACCTCATTTACCCAGACCTCATTTACCCAGACCCCATTTACCCAGACCCCATTTACCCAGACGTCATTTACCCAGATCCCATTTACCCAGACGTCATTTACCAAGACCTCATTTACCCAGACCCCATTTACCCAGACCCCATTTACCCGGACCCCATTTACCCAGACCCCATTTACCCAGACCCCATTTACCCAGACCTCATTTACCCAGACCTCATTTACCCAGACCTCATTTACCCGGACCCAGACCTCATTTACCCAGACCCCATTTACCCAGACCCCATTTACCCAGACCCCATTTACCCAGACGTCATTTACCCAGACGTAGACGTCATTTACCCAGACCTCATTTACCCAGACCCCATTTACCCGGACCCCATTTACCCGGACCCCATTTACCCCGACCCCATTTACCCAGACCTCATTTACCCAGACCTCATTTACCCAGACCCCATTTACCCAGACCTCATTTACCCAGACCTCATTTACAAAGACCTCATTTACCCAGACCCCATATACCCAGACCTCATTTACCCAGACCTCATTTACCAAGACCCCATTTACCCAGACCCCATTTACCCAGACCTCATTTACAAAGACCTCATTTACCCAGACCTCATTTACCCAGACCTCATTTACCCAGACCTCATTTACCAAGACCTCATTTACCCAGACCCCATATACCCAGACCTCATTTACCCAGACCTCATTTACCAAGACCTCATTTACCAAGACCCCATTTACCCAGACCCCATTTACCCAGACCTCATTTACCCAGACCCCATTTACCCAGACCCCATTTACCCAGACCCCATATACCCAGACCTCATTTACCCAGACCTCATTTACCCAGACCCCATTTACCCAGACCCCATTTACCCAGACCTCATTTACCCAGACCTCATTTACCCAGACCTCATTTACAAAGACCCCATTTACCCAGACCTCATTTACCCAGACCTCATTTACCAAGACCTCATTTACCCAGACCTCATTTACCCAGACCCCATATACCCAGACCTCATTTACCCAGACCTCATTTACCAAGACCCCATTTATCCATACCTCATTTTCCCAGACCTCATTTACCCAGACCCCGTTTATCCATACCTCATTTATCCATACCTCATTTACCCAGATCCCATTTACCCTGACCCCATATACCTAGACCCCATATACCTAGACCCCATATACCCAGACCCCATATACCTAGACCCAATATACCCGGATCTCACCTCATTTACCAAGACCCCATTTACCCAGACCTCAATTACCCAGACCTCAATTACCCAGACCCCATTTACCCAGACCTCATTTACCCAAAACCTCATTTACCCAGACCTCATTTACCCAGACCCCATTTACCCAGACCTCATTTATCCAGACCCCATTTACCCAGACCTCATTTACCCAGACCCAATTTAACCAGACCCCATTTACCAAACCTCATTTACCCAGACCCCGTATACCCGGACCCCATATATCCGTAAAAACCCTGCCATCTGCACAGTAGTATTTCATATCTTCTCTAATCTTTTCTATGCAAATGATGATTCGCTTAACCACACGATCGACTCTCATACTTGATGATTTTCAATTGTAACCAAATCGTGTGGATAAACAGCGCCTGACTGTAAACACATTAAAAAATCGACTCCATGTAAACTAATTTCTAATTTTGAAAATAAATAGTTTATAGGAAAAGCTGAACAGCATTAACAGGACTGTTACTCAACAAGATGACGTGATAATAAACGGTGTCGTTTTCAACACGTCAATCAAAATATGATGAATTACACAGGCCCAAGTGACAGCGTGGTACAATTGATATAATATTTACCCTGATATTGAGGGGCTCGAAGTCCCACTTCTTGGACCGGTCGAGAGCGGGCGTGTTGATACCTTTCGGGATGTAGATACTCTGCGTCATCTCACTGATGTCTTCCAGGGGTCGCTGGATACCTGCACAATTATAAATTTATTTGTAAAATGTTCTAAGTGAAAACTGAATTCAATAAATTTAAAGGACAATTTTAACTTTTCAATCAAAACACTGTAAATTTGGACAAAATGTGACACCAGGATTTATTAACACCAATTTTGGAGTATTAAATCAGAGTTAATTCAGTCTACTTTGTGAAATTTGAAAAAAAGAGCTAACAAGCTCCAGGTTTAAATTCAAGGTTTGCTCCTTAATTCTGTATCATTACGAAAAATAACAATTATCCATTTTAATTGCTACAATATTTTTTTCCAAATTTGAACTTGAAGAGGAATTTCACGCCTGTGTTCACTAAGTTCACGAAGTTGTGTTGAGATATTTATTAACGCTGCTTGGATGGGGCTGTAGCTGGTTTCTTGCAAAATTTATTTTTTTCAAACATCTTATTACACAAACTATTTACCAATAGAGGTAATAATGATTTTGCGTATAAAGCAAAAATTGCATGCGGCCATTTTAATGTCAACACATTTTATTATTTCGAATTTCAAAAACGATTCCCAATTTCCCATGGCTTAACGGAACCATGCACACTCATTTTTTAACTTGATATCTGTAGAGAGTAGGGTGTTTTACTATTATTTTTCCAATACATTTCATTAACTTATTTGAGCGAAAAAACGTGCTACTGCCCCCTTAAAGGACCATCATTAGGGGTGACTATTGACCAAAAGAGACAATTGCAATAGTGATAGTCTATTGCCACTTACTATTGCGATAACGATAGCCTATTGTAACTCACTATTGCAATAACTATTGCGATAGGGTTTTTTGTACAAATATGCAATAATCAGCTAGATTTCTTATAGGTTTTAGTAGAAATGTTTAATTGATGCAAGGACTATGGAACCAAAATCAGTAAAGAAATTATAAATGAAAAGATTTTTTGTCATTTTGCTATTTCCTATCTCTAGTTCTTTCCTTTTGACATTCTAAAATGAACGATCTTGAATTAAATGCAGTGAGGCTTGTGTAAATCATTCATAATTAAGGGAAATTTAATAGTTTCAATAGTATCGATAGTTAACCTTACTATTGCGATAGTGTTTTTGTATATACTATCGATATAGTACTATTGCCAAGCTAACATTCTAGCGATGCATCGATAGTTTGATGTATTGTTACACCCCTAACCATCATACTGACCATCAAAGATGCTACCCATGATACCAGGCCCGAGCTCCACCGAGAGAGGCTTCCCAGTCCGCAGTACAGGATCTCCCACCGTCACACCAGCTGCACAGGGGTTAAGGAGGCAATGGAGCAGACACGTGACGTGAGAGAATAATGAGCGAGTTTCTTATATCGGAGAGGTGAGCTGGGAAAAGTTGAATCGGGAAGAGGTGATGTGGGAAGGTGGGGTGATGTTGTGTTGTATTGTGCCTAGGTGTGTTTATAGTGGTTTATTATGTGAGCATATTTTTCCAGCGATCTGATTGGTCGAGAGGCCATCACGTGACCGTCGACAGAAAAGCATATAGACTCCAACCGAGGCCGACCAAAAGCCATATTGACTTGAGTGACGTCAAACGATTGTTGCAGTTCCAGCTGTTTAAAGTAAATTACATTTTTGACTGTATTTCATTGTTTTCCTTTCATTTCTGTATTAGATACATAATAAAACAATTATGGACTGTCGATTCGGTCAATACCTGTTTTTATGGACCCGAGAAAACAATATTGACCGCGGACTTCGTCCTTGGTCAATATTGTTTTCTCGGGTCCATAAAAACAGGTATTGACCTCATCACCAGTCTATAATTGTAAGTGGCATGGAATATTGAGCTGTGGTATATTGTGGTGCTGTATGTGTTTGTGTGCTTGGTGTGGGTGATGTGGTGTTGGGTGATGTGGTATATTGTGTTAGGGGTGGTATAATGTGGTGTGGTATATTGTGGTGCTGTATATGTTTGTGTGGCTTGGTGTGGGTGATGTGGTGTTGGATGATGTGGTATATTGTGTTGGGGGGTGATATAATGCGGTGTGGTATATTGTGGTTTGGTGTGGTATAATGACGTGTGTGGCATATTGTGTGTTTTGTTATATTTTGGTGTGGTGTATTGTGGTGTAATATATTGTGGTGTGGTTTAAATTTTATTGTGATGTTGTATGGTGTGGTATATTGTGTTACCGGGATGTGGTGTGGTATATTGTGATGGGGTGTGGTAATATATATTTAGGTGTGGTTTTGGTATATTATGGGGTGGTGTGATATATTATGGTGTGGTGTGATATATTGTAGTGTGGTTCAGGTATATTATGGTGTGGTTTTGGTATATTATGGGTGGTATGATATATTATGGGAACAGTGCCGCCGTCAAGACGCCGAACGGATAAATGTGCCCCTGTACTCTGATCCCAGGGTCCTCAGTGGGTCACAATAATACCCCCCCTGGAGGAGAGATGAGATCTCTATAACAGTGTTGTGTAGTGATTGAGGAATGATCAGTCACAAGTTTTATGTGAAATTCCATTAGACTTTGGTTCTCTTCATTTTATACTTTATATGTCTTACAAACATGACTGTGGACTTTAAGGATCGGACAATCCACTCAGAACTTTCGTTGTCATTAACTCGGGTCATGTGGACAAGTTTTATACGTACCCTTTAAAACTTCTCCCCAGGGAAGGGAGATAGATAGATATGTCATTTATGTTGATGTGTATTATGTTCCAGGTGACTCATCAGTCATCCTCTGTTCTTGAATAAAGACAATGGAAGATAGAATACCTGTCTGGTATGGTATATTATGGTGTGGTGTTATATATTGTAGTGTGGTTTAGGTATATTATGGTGTGGTTTTGGTATATTATGGGGTGGTATGATATATTATGGTGTGGTTTTGGTATATATGATGGGGTGGTGTGATATATTGTAGTGTGGTTCAGGTATATTATGGTGTGGTTTTGGTATATTATGGGTGGTATGATATATTATGGGTGGTATGATATATTATGGGTGGTGTGATATATTATGGTGTGGTGTGATATATTGTAGTGTGGTTCAGGTATATTATGGTGTGGTTTTGGTATATTATGGGTGGTATGATATATTATGGGTGGTATGGTATATTATGGTGTGGTGTGATATATTGTAGTGTGGTTTAGGTATATTATGGTGTGGTTTTGGTATATTATGGGTGGTACGATATATTATGGTGTGGTTTTGGTATATTATGGGTGGTATGATATATTATGGGTGGTATGATATATTATGGGTGGTGTGATATATTATGGTGTGGTGTGATATATTGTAGTGTGGTTCAGGTATATTATGGTGTGGTTTTGGTATATTATGGTGTAGTTTGGGTCTATATTGGTATGGTTTAATATATAGTGGTGTTGTTTTTGTGTGGTATGATATATTGTGGTTTTGGACGGTATATGATGGTATGGTCTAGTGTGATGTGGTTTAGTTTTTACAGGCGCTCACTAAGAGGCATGATACCAGCTGCGTCATAGAAGGATACAGGTATCCTCGTATACTTGTATAGTCGCCATGTCCCCCTCCAGTCGAATAATCTCCCCCACCAACTCAGCGTGGCCCACTCGAACCAGCTCGTACATAGCTGCTCCAGACATCTGCTGTGCCGTCACCACTGCGGAGAAAGGACATCATATAATTCTCATAACACTTCACTATTATACAGACTTAAACAAATATATTTAAGAAATTCTGTAAATAATGTTTAAAATTCTGAATCACAAATCAATGGACTTTCACGCAATGTAAATACTATCTCTTAATATTTTATTTCATTGAGAAATGATGAATAAAATTTCTTCATCGAATTTTCAACCACAAAACTGCATGTAGTTGTATGTCTTACATCCTGATAAAAGTGTCATGCAGTTGTTTCAGAATTTCACCCATTTGGACCGAATGGGTGAAATTCTGTAACAACTGCATGAAAAGTTATCACTTTGTTGATAGATACATTGTATCTAAGTTGTAGTTTTTGCACTACTATAAGATACCCACGGCAATAAAACACAGGCAGTCAATGGGACAGACAACTTGCTTTATGAGACAATAAAACATGCCCGTGATTTGAGACGTCAGTTAGAGCGTCGCTTAGCAAATGACGTCATATGTTACGTCACTTCGATTGTTCAATGCTAGTGAATGTGTTCTATGACGGGAGGCATTAATATTCTCAAAATAAAGTTTATACAAACAACATAATATCTCCACGGTTTTTATATAAAAAGAGAGTAACTAATTAAAGGCATCTCATATAAAAAATAGAAGACTCGTTGTCGTGCTTTATGCGCCCTTTGTGTTTTATGCACCCTGCTATGTTTTATTCAACAATAAAGCATAACAACGAGTCTTCTATTACCATATCAAATACAAGGAAACATACCAGGTCCGGAGACAGCGTACACATATCCGTACAAAGATTCTTTTGAGGCATCTGCAATCTTCGCCAACCGGCGAGCTCGTTCCATTGCACCTGCCTGAAACAAAATTGTAATGATTATTGCTTTATCCAAAATAAGTTATCGTTTCAATGTGGTCATGTCATAACAGGGTTCAAAATTAGCTCAGTAGCCCAGAAACAGTTTTGACTGGTAGTGAAAAAGCTAGCTTGAATTTATAGATGTTATGATTCTATATATGATTTAGGCTAGCCGGATTCAAACCCCAGGCCTCTTCAACAGAAGTCTTGCCTACTAACCACTGTGCTACTGAAATTCAATGTATGTATCGATAAATTATATACATCGGATGAAGTATGCTTTTAGCCCCCTTGGCAGAATATTCTGACCCACCAACCTCGCCACTGTTTTGCCTTAGGCACTTATTGGCACCGCCAGTTAAGTTTCAAAGATGGCGAATCTGGTACCGTCTAACTGACCGAGAGTCGCTAGCTAGTATCTCAATGGTAATGATTGGCTGTGAGAAAAAGTTCCCTTTCCGGGGATTGCCTGTGGGGACTACTATTTCCATCTCGGACTTACCCGTGATTTGCAAGTTAAGAGTTAAAAACAAGGGGTATGTTACACAGGGGGTTTATCAAATTTACATGTAAAATTATTCGAAAGGAAGGGGGCCGAACCCCCCCTCTTACATCCACCACCCCCCAACCCCATCCCCACCTCCCCCTCAGGATTCGCTGTTGCATAATTTAGGAATTTATTACAGGTCTACGAGGGCAATCATTTGGAGGTTCATATTTTCATACGATGCCCCGGGGCAAAATATCACTTTCATGGTGACGTGACATCATAAACAATGACGTCACGCTTCTTCTATCACGTTTGGTTAGTAATGTGGCGAGCAGTAGCCGATTGCTTGAAAGTAGATTTTAGCGTATTTTCGTCAATTTCGTGACTTTGGTAATATCGGGAAATACTTATATTCAGGAACTTGTGTTGTAAACATAGTATGACATAGACACTCATATAATATCCTCTAAGAATTAACATGACCTTGCCTTTATTACCCTCAAAATTATAAATAACTTCAACAGATACAACAATGTTTACATGAAAAATATAAACTTAAAAACATTTCTCTAATACTACACAAAATGCTTACCATGTTTGTACGAAAAGACAAATTCCCAAAATCCAAACGTAAGGGTTTAACAAATCAGTAACGTCAAAATTTCAACAAGCATATCTATCTTAGGCATATCATGCGAGTCACAAATTTCTACACTCGTGAAGATTTTCTCTCCAATGTCACCTTACGGACAAACGTAGAGATAACAAAATGTTGCTTGGTAGATAGAATATTTTGTTTACTTTGCAGACTAAGTATATGTCTACATGAGCGACTAGCCATCCACGTATTTAAGAGGCTGCAGACTGCGTGTTTCTTTATTTTGACCCACTTTGGGGGCATTAGAGAGCTGAAAACAGTTCATAGCTTAATCCGATAATGAAATAATTTAGTTTAGAATTTAGATATCCAGGAGGATATTTTAAGGATTTTCTTTTTCTTTAACTTTCATAACAAACAGGACCTATAATTTTTTAAATATTAATTTCATTAAATTTCTTGAGAATTTTTCCTTTTGTTCAGATAATAATTTCTTGCAATTCTGACATTCTGAATTTTGCTTTGATTTTATTTTTATTACTGTTTCGACATAATTTTTATCTTTTGATTTGAATATCATTATGATTCTGACAGTTCGGATTTTAATTCAAAACAAAATTTTCTGGTTAACAACATCTTTATTGTAAACATACATAATATTTTGGAGTATATACTTACTCCTTCATTTGAAAATGATGATTTTCTTATGTACCACTTACAAATGTCCTCATAAGAATCTTTAGCTGGTAATATTTATAGAATCCATATAGGTGATAAGAAACTGCATAAATTAAGGCACAGTATACACTATAGATAAATATAACGATTTAAATACATGTAGTATTATATCAAAACTGCCTGAAAGAACTGTCTTTTCATCCCATTCATCTGGTTAAATAGACTGAGGTGAGGTGAGTTGTGGTTTAAAGGGGCAGTAGCACGTTTTTTGCAAATTTTATTTTTTCAAATTTCCCATTTATAATGATAGCTTATGTCATTTAAATTAACTTCAGAGGGTAAAACATCTTATTACACAAAACAATTACCCGTAGTGGTAATAACGGTGATGCGTGTAAAACAAAAATTGCATGGCGGCCATTTTATTGTGAACACATTTTATTTTTTCGAATGACAAAAAACAATTCCCATTGCTTTACGGAACCATGTACACTCATTGTTTAATTCGATTTTCTGAAGAGAGAAGGGTGTTTTACTATTAGTGAGATTATGTTTCAAATACATTTCATCCAGTTATTTCAGCGAAAAAACGTGCTACTGCCCCTTTAATGCCGGTTTTCAAGAGTATTTCACTTATATCACTGCTGCTAGTATTATACCAGGAAGAAAGCCCACAACGCCATGTGGCTATGCATTTAGATGAAACCTGCGAGCATCGGCTGGAACTAGCGAACCAGTGTCCATCAATTTTACAGTCAAATAATTAACAAATATTTGTTAATGATGTAACTGATAAATGATGTGGTAAAAGCTATATTATTAGGTATTTGAGTGTGTTTAGACATATTTGCATTATAAATCGATTGTAGCACAAGCTGTTCACGAGAGGTTTCATGTTACAGAGAACGGACAAAACATTGAATATATTCATGAACATCCAGCACAGCACATGCCTGTACTAACTACACCATGCAGTAAGATGGAGGTGTAACAATATATCGTGATGGCACAAACCTATGTTTGATACCAATTTGATTTGCACTGGGTGAGACAAAATCCTGTTTTGTTCCATTGAGATGAATTTTTTTTTATTGTTTTAAGGATTTTTCACCATTGGATTTTTAAAAAAATGCTACTCAAAATCCCTCCCAAATAAATATGTTTCCATATTTTCACTTTTTATTTAACTGTTGCAAGATTTTACGGTTGCCACACTTAAAGTAAAAATAGAGCCATGGGCTCTGTAGCTCATCAGAGTTTATTTTGTTTGATGATGAAGACAGAAATATGTTGTCTCAATATAATGTACGATCCCTAACCCTGACAAATCTTATTCTTGGAATTGAGAGAGAGCACTCAGCAAGGTCAACACACAGGAGATTATGCAATATTCTGACCCCTTGGCTCTGGTTACAAGCCAGCTGTGTTTTTTGTGTTTTACCGCCAAATTATGTAATAGACTCTTGCTTGCACTAAACACTGGCAGCACTGATCTAACTGTATAAGGCTTAAAGAGAACAGGCAATGTGATGAATCTCATGGTACATAGTACAATTTAGAATCACCTTGGCTAAACAATCTCTGCACAATTTTATCGGTTCTAAGCCTTGTCATCCAAACATCTAAACATTCTGAACGCAATATTCCTTCTAGTTTGTTCTGGATGAAAACAGGATTTTAGGTAATGGCCTGTGAGGCCCTTATTTGGGGCCACAGGGTCACCAAATCTACAATTTAGAATCTCCATTGGCTAAAGACTCTTTACACAACATGACAACCTTCTAGGTCTTTTCGTTCTGGAGAAGAAGATGAAAATAATCTTATCTTATCATTTCATCACCAGTCATATGCAGTTCACATATCTCATGTAAAATAAAAGAATTCTTAACTCCTCTTCATTTTAGTCCTTTATGACTTGTCACAATTTTCAGTTCATAGGCTATTCAATAGTTCTCATTTCACATTGATTACATCAATTTGACAAACATGTCCACAATGTAGATTGTTATCTAAAGTCGACATATATTTCAAATCATTGTGATTGAAGTGTCATAAAATATCAGTTCAAAATTCATTTTCAAAGGGTTTTTTTAGGCTGTGGCCCATATTTGGGGTAACAGGGTCACCAAATTTACAAGTTTGAATCCCCATTGGCTAAAGAGTTTGCATACACTATTACAGCCTTCTAGATCTTTTTGTTCCGGAGAAAAAGATGAAAACAGGATTTTAGGTAATGGCCTGTGAGGCCCTTATTTGGGGCCACAGGGTCACCAAATCTACAATTTAGAATCTCCATTGGCTAAAGACTCATTACACAACATGACAACCTTCTAGGTCTTTTTGTTCTGGAGAAGAAGATGAAAATAATCTTATCTTATCATTTCATCACCAGTCATATGCAGTTCACATATCTCATGTAAAATAATAGAATTCTTAACTCCTCTTCAATTTAGTCCTTTATGACTTGTCACAATTTTCAGTTCATAGGCTATTCAATAGTTCTCATTTCACAAGGATTACATCAATTTGACAAACATGTCCACAATGTAGATTGTTATCTAAAGTCGACATATATTTCAAATCATTGTGATTGAAGTGTCATAAAATATCAGTTCAAAATTCATTTTCAAAGGGTTTTTTTAGGCTGTGGCCCATATTTGGGGTAACAGGGTCACCAAATTTACAAGTTTGAATCCCCATTGGCTAAAGAGTTTGCATACACTATTACAGCCTTCTAGATCTTTTTGTTCCGGAGAAAAAGATGAAAACAGGATTTTAGGTAATGGCCTGTGAGGCCCTTATTTGGGGTCACAGGGTCACCAAATCTACAATTTAGAATCCCCATTGGCCAAGGAGTCTGCACATATAATTTCAGCTCTCTGGAGTCATTGGTTCTGGAGAAGAAGATGAAAATAGCTTTTTAGGTTATGACCCCTGTGGCCCTTATTTGGGGTCACAGGGTCACCAAATCTACAATTTAGAATCCCCATTGGCCAAGGAGTCTGTACATAAAATTTCAGCTCTCTGGAGTCATTGGTTCTGGAGAAGAAGTCGAAAAAGTGAAAAGTTTACGGACGGACGGATGGACGGACGCCATCCCATGCCATAAGCCCATCGGGCCTTTCAGACCTGATTAGCTAAAAATGAAAATTCTGATTTTCGAAATAAATTCTGTGCCTGTTTTGCTTGCTTGAACATATTTCATCTACCGTATTTCCTCTAATAGGGGCAAGCAGCCCTTATTAACATGTAAGGGTTCTTACCCCTGCTCCTGTTTGAGGCCCGGCCCAAATTAGAGGAAATACGTTACACTAAAACAAAGTTGCCTGTTCTTTTTGCCCCCTGCCTTTAGACATTCGCCCAAAATTCTTTAAACCAAGTTATTAATTTTGCCTGGTCGAATGAAGAAACAGTTGTAGGTCAGATGAACATTTTTTTGTTTAAAGTATCGGTTTTGGGGTAACGAGTTGGGGGACATTTCTGACATATTTAGTCTCCAAACTTGGACTCAAATGTTCTCAAGTACAGAGAAGAATTCAAGAAATGTCCAAAAAACATTTTTTAAACAAATACATTCATGAAGTTTATGAACTTGTAATCTGTGAAAATTTACAAATCGAGTAATTTTAAAAGCTCTACTCTGGTGTTAGGAATAGATTCCTTTTTTCCTTCAACTCACTGGGAGTATGAAACCTAAGGCACTTTTAAGGTTACCTCTCACGTTGCCTTCACTTCCATACCAGGTACCCAATTGTACAGCTGAGTGAACAAAGGCACACTTTGATTAAAGTTTGCCCAAGGTGACACTACAAGTCTTCACAACTCATGTCTCTGTGTGGGGCAGGAGATCGACCCTTCAAACTCAGTTTATCCAGCAATATATTATTTTACAATATCTTATATGTGTTATATTTACTTATAACCAGTGTTGTTCCTAGGTGATCTGCTGAGGGGGTCATTTTGCCCATTTCTGAACAAGTGGACCCTTTCCAATGGTAAAAGTATCCTACTTCTCCAAATGTTAACGGACACACAGCCAAAAAGGTGGGCAAATGTCTCCAGGACCCCATCTAGGAACAACACTGACTTATAACATTATATTTACTGTGAATTTGTTTAGTACCTGCTCCACATCTTCATCTAATTAAATAGTCATCACAAACTAGGATGTTCTCAATCTATTAGGCTGTTCAGTTTTCCCCCCTCAGGGCAGTGAGGAACAGGGTTCATAAATACTCGGTATGGCCTAAGCTTTGGCTTAGGGAAATATTTTCTAGGTGTGAATAATCCAGCTAGCCAATGACCAGGCACTGTCAATCTTAATGCATGCTGATTTCACCTACAATAAAGATTTATGGACAATGTATGGTGTTTTATTGTACAGCCCAAAGGGTTAATTAATTGGATTGTTGGTCACACCTTAGAGAAATCGCAAACTATCTTTTTCAGCCCAAGGCACATGGGGGTGGGCGCCTGGGCGGGGTTGTTTATTTCCATTTTATTGATTATCTCGTTTATCTAGTTGTGATTCCATTCAGAATGGTTGGCACAAAGTGATTCAGCAGCTTGATCAGTGTTAAAGGATAGATGAAATGACATATGGTCCAAATCGGATTCATTAAAATGGGATGTCAATTTGACAATTGCTCGATTTTAAATTTCTGAAATCGGTCCATAAATTACTTACCGTATATACGGCTTTTTAAAAAACCGCCTGATTTAGCCCCGGCGACCAGAATGAAAGTCTGCGGGGGTGTGACCCGTGAAGGGATGACTTCTGTGACGTATGTGGAGGAATTTGATTTTTAGCGAGTCACAATTCAACGTAATTTCGCAACATTTTGATTGTTAATTTCACAAAGATACCTTCAATAAACCAACTTAAATTTCCCATCTTTCGAATGTTTAGATATCCAACTAGGTAATTTCGCAGATGACAATTACACAATTATTACATAAACATGTCTTTTTGGCGATGTAATACACCTCATAAATTCATTTAGCGGCAGTGATAATCATCATTAATTAATTAATGAGACACCGGCGGAGTAGCTATCTAGGCGCTTGTCGCTTATCACAGTCACGCCTCAGTGAGCATTTTCAAAAGGATTCGCCGAACAAATTGCGATAGTGTTAAAATGGGTGAATTAAAATCGTCTTAATTATCAATTGCAAGTGTATATTTTCTCGATTTTATGCTCAATTGATTCCGATATACAATATACGTAGAGGTAATCATCTGTCATTCTTGAGAAAAATGCATATCATCTATCCTTTAAATATCCAGGGCATAGATTTTCGAAGATTTCATAGCGTATGATAGCCCTGTAATGTATTATCATCTCTTAATGTCAACACTCAACTACATCTCACTGAAAGTGAAACTGAATATTCACGTTGAACAGGACAGATTTAAACACATGTTATCCGTGTTTGGGCAATAACCTCTAAATCAACATAAAACTCCTATAGCGAACTATAAACACAGCAGAGACTTTACTGACAAGAATCTACTGAGCTGAACCAGGATGTGGCTATGTCAACTTCAAGGATTCAGGATGTAGACACCTGGGGCTATCCTCAACCATCAATATATATATTTATATATATATAGACAGGTAAATCAACTTTAACCCATTAAACGCTGCAAGCAAAGCAATTGCACATCCTATATATATAAACGGTTAATTCTTGCTACGCGGTGATGGTGAGTTGGGGTTTAACGCCGCTTTCAAGAGTATTTCACTTAAATCACGGCTGCTAGTATAATGGCAGGGAGAAAGCCCGCAACGCCATGCAATGCGGTGAAACCTGCGACCAACGGCTGGAACTAGCAAACCATGGGTGGTACTACGCTGAAATTCAGTGTAGCATTGCACCCAAACCTTACGTGTAGAACAGTTCTCTACTGCAGACAAAGTTGCGGTGCCCCTGGCGGGATTTGAACCACGGACCTCTTGATCCGAAGTCGAACGCGCTAACCACTGCGCTATCCCATCCCCACCATCTAAAGAATAGTGAGATATTAAATTTTTCTGACAAATATTCTGAAAAAGGTTATGTTTTCTAATGAAAAAAAAAAAAGTTTTCTCCAACGTACCGCGGTACGTACCACGTACTTCATTGAAAAACCATGGTTTTCTGGTATAACAGTGAAACCACCCATCTCTAGTATCTACTTGTAAATACTATAATCGTGTTTATTATCAAGGTGAGCAGTTTGCTCAAAATATACTTGATTTTTCTTTTTGTTGTAAATGTAATTACTTACTTATTGGGCATAATTGGGTAAAACTATGAATATCAAAAGCTTAGCACCTTCATGGAATTTAGAGCTAAAATTAGAACCAACGTGGGTTTATCAGGTCAACTGGTAACCATCTAGTCTAACACTTAGACTCTTCACTAAATTCACTAGAAGATGGATATTCAAGTTCTTCGATGATTTTGTTGGGGTTTCAGATTAATTCTGGGAGTAAGCCATTCACTTCAGAAAACAAGTCATCTGAGACAGGACAGCAAGTTTTGGATGAAATCACTAAGTCTTGTAAACCAACCAACACTAGGGGAGATATAGACTTGTTGTAATCTGCCATCTGATGGTATTTATCTGCTGTGGTAAAGAAATGATATAATGATAACGAGGAGTCTAGGAGTCTTGTTGACAGAGGCACTTTAACTCTCCCTCCACCCAAGAGGTCAGAATTTAACAACGGGGCCAATAAATTTGCCTGTCAGTCATGCGGCTTATCTGATGCCTCCTTGTTAATGTGATGTTCTAACTAATTGATGGTAAATGCACCAAATCCGGATATCAAAAGACTATGAAAATTCCATTTCTTACAGTCTCCTTTTCAATATTTAATAAAATGGTGATATTTTCAGAATAAATACTTTTTTCATAGTCTGAGTGTAAGACTAGGAACGGTTACTTCGGAACCATCTATTGGATCAAATTCAACCATTCAGTTTACTGGATATAAGAATATATATGGTATGAAATGGGGACCATCACCAAGAAAACATGTTTGTGTATTCTGGGACAATAAAGATCTGCATCAATGAGCGACCACTGCAAATACACATGTTGATTTATAAAATGCTTAGTGGACTCTTCAAGTTGTAATATGGATTCCATATATTATATTATTACATGTTGTTGTATGACCTGCCAACTTCATTCCTGGATTGTAACTTTTTAGCTCATCAGGCTTCATGCTTATGGCATAGCGTCCGGTGTCCATCCATCCATCTGTCTGTCTGTAAACTTTCACGTTCTCGTTTTCTTCTCCAGAACCATTGAGTTTATGCAGCTGAAATTTTGTGCAGACTCTTTGGCCAATGGAGATTCTAAATTGTAGGGTTGGTGACCCTGTAACCCCAAAACCTTAAAGACCTATTTTAATTTTCCTATCCAGTACGAAAAGGTCTAGAAAGCTGAAATGTCTTGTACAGACTCGTTGGCCAATGGGGATTCTAATTGTAGATTTGGCATGATTTGCCCATCATGGTTCATGACCTAAAAACTATTTTAATTTTCATCTTATTCCTAAGTACTTAAGTTCTGAGAGTGTATGTTATACCTACCATAAATTTTCCTGAAAAATTTACATTTTGAAATGTATTTAGTTTATTGTTTAAAGCCTGATGAGCTACAGAGCCAATGGCTCTATTTATTTTATTAATTACAACATTGGCTATTTCTTGCCCCTTCATACACCAAGAGAAATCAAAGAAACTGTGTATTGTAAATAATGTTGGAATCCATATAACATGTGGTTGTAATGTAATATAACTCTTTTTTTCATTTCTGAATAATTCTATCAAGGATGATCGTTTCTTTCATAAATCATTAAAAGTAATATTTCTCCAGTGGTTGAAATAAATATCATTCCTTTGTAAGCAGTGGTAGAAGATTGTGTTATTCACGAAAAGGTGTTTTAACCTACCAACAGATGTATAATGAATATTTATAAACACTTTCTTAGTTGGACTAACAGTCACATGAGCATGAATTGATTTCAGTTTCATAATGCATTATGGATTCACATCGTATAAATACATATATCTTAAGGCTGAGAGAGGACATAACATTCCTGGCAAGATCGTAATGACCTAAATATTTAAATCATCTTAAAAAATTGCAGCATCTTTCAGTTTGACCTTCAACTTCTGCATCTGGTTGTCACAGCAGTGTGGCTGAAAATTTATAACTCTTGTCAAAAAACATATTTCACTCTGCTTGCATGTGTTAGGGAAACTATGTGACTTGATACGCAGCTCTGAATAGCCTCTTACAAAATATTGGATCTAAAGTGATTAGGGTTATTAGTGATTGGGGAAGCTAACCCAATTTATCACCAATCAATCAATATTGGAAGAGGAAGTGTGTGTGTGATTTCTCATCGGTGATATTTTATCAAACTGACGACTAAAATTACTATTTCAAAGGTTAACAACACACTGTGGGAAATAACTAACTCACACAATAAAACTAGCATGTCAAAACATATTTTAGGCTGTTAAATTAACGTGGAAAGCCGGCGAGTATGAAATGGGCAACCTACCATGTTGATGTCTTGCTATCATGTGATCCTTACATTCGCATAAATTCGGCAACTTCCGACGTGGAGCCGGGAATGATTTCTGAGATACTATATCACTAACGACATATTATATATGAAAAGGACCGCCATCGACCGTCTGTTGGACTTATATTTAAACCTGAAACCTGATGGGTTAGCTACACATTTAAGTAACTTATGTTTACCATTCGTGTTTCTTTATACTTTAGAATAAAAACTCAATAGATTAATTAAGTTGGAATACATATAATTAGTTATTAAACTACTGTTTTGATGGGTTATGGACGGAACGGCGACACGGCAAAACGGCGACAAGCCAGATGATGATAATTATTGACATTCCACCTGATGAAGGAGTGAGCATATACTCCGAAACGTCGTGTATCTATATACTAAAGAAGTTGTTTTTCAGAAAATATTGTATTCTTAAATATTCCACTTCTAAATGTCCCTCAAAGTATTGAATGATATGGTTCATTTAATTTCGCTTTAATATTTTCATATATTTTGATAATATTGTCTATTACCCACGATGGCTTCGTCTGTGGGTATGGTTGAAAGTGAATTTTAGCGTGTTTTCGTTAATTTCATGACTTCGGTAATAAACAGAATATTATATTCGTGTCTATGTCATACTCTATTTACGTAACTCATGCCTGAACATCGATATATCCCTCGCAAATGGCAAATTTGAGAAAGTGTAATTTGCAGGGGAAAAAACGTGCTTCAGCGCCTTTAATTATCAGCGTATGTGTTGTGTTCATATACAGTTAGTATATCTAAATTGTATATCTAATTGTATATCGCAATTGTAATGATAACTTTCAAAATGATGTCATATGCGAGCGTCCGTGTTAAACTATTTCTATGATACAGTGGGAGTGAATGAATGTTAAATTTGTAAATGTAATCTGGGGACGTCGGTTTCGAAACAACGATATAAAAGTAAAAAACCTGCGTAGAAAAGTATTTTTCCTTCAAGTGACAAAGAGCATGTTGTTGGGTTCATATATGTCAAACGTTATTGATAATCGAGTCATTTCACTCGGAACTACTGGCTGTTGCTGACAATTACCATTTAATTTTGATCGGTTCAGTATGGTGACAATCATCCTCGGTTACCATGGTTTTATATATGATCCGTTACTCGCCACAGATTCCCCTGATAAGGTTTCCCATGGGTGATATAGTGAAGAGTAACGGAGCATATATAAAATCATGGGTAACCGAGGATGGGTGACAATATAAAAAGCTCGTAATTTTTTTTATCGAAAACCAGACAAAATGTTGTAACTGGCGCACTAATGAGGCAAACGTTATTTTGGAAATTTAGACAAAAATACAGCTTTGGGTTGGTAGTATTTTTTGTCATATAACAAGTATACGGTACAGTTAATTTCATAGGTCCGTTGCTCGATTTTCGTAATATATACAGCATTTTGGGGGTTGATTCATCTTATTTAAAAATCGAGTAAGGTGATTTGAATCCAAATCAGTATAAGGTTGCTGGATAGTTCGAAATACTGTAAATCCTTAAATAGAAGTCTGTCTCGAATAGACGACCTTGCACAGAGCTTTCTGAAGGAAATACCGTAAATCCACTGTGTTTCATAACATTTTATATCGCTTTAAAGGGGCAGTAGCACGTTTTTTCGCTCAAAGAAGTCGATGAACTGTATTTGAAAAATAATGTCACCAATAGTAAAACACCCTTCTCTCTTCAGAAAATCAAGTTGAAATAGAGTGTACATGGTTTGGTAAAACCGTGCGAATCGTTTTTTGTATTTCGAAATATTAAAATGTGTTCACACTAAAATGGCCGCCATGCAATTTTTGTTTTATACGCAACATCGTTATTAACACTACTGATAATTGGTTGATTTTAATAAGACGTTTTACCCTCTAAAGTAGATATAAATGACATAAACTATCATTATTAAATGGGAAATTTGAAAAAATAAAATTGGCAAAAAACGTGCTACTGCTCCTTTAATATGTGCCGACATACGATATGTGCTGATTTCATATTCATCCCCAATCGTCAAATATATCATATTTACTGATTTCCAATTAAAATCGAGCAACATAATCATACATGTGCAGAAACCGAAACTACACGCCCCATGTACATGTACAGTAGTTATAAGACCTATTAAACATCATCAACCAAAATTTGTCTTTTTGTCTGTTGTAAATAAGTTTCGAAAATTACGTTTGACTAATTGACGCGCGCCACACGTGGCGTATTGTCCGGTTTTCGATCAGAAATCGATGCTTTTACCTTTATATCGTCGGTATACTGACTCGACTGTCACTAAAATGGCAATTTTCGGTAACAGGCGATACTTTTCATTAGAATAACACAATTTAGAACATTATGCATATGTGACCTCAAACAACACAATGGATGTACCTTTAAGTCAAGCGTTTTATTGTTTTCAGGAAGCTCTATGCAAGGGCGTCTATTCGAGGCAGGCTTCTATTTAGACAGGCATCTATTTAAGGATTTACGGTAAACGCCGCATAAACGAATTTATATTGTACAATCGCAATCTAGTTAAAATTAGCTGTAATGTAATTTAACTAGCTAGTTTTAACTAGATTGGGTTCGAATAGACGCCTATGGTGTAGGCGGTTTTAAAAAATAGAAGCCCGGCATATAATGAATTTACTGTAGATATCTGTCAGCTATTAAATTGCTGCATTGTTATTTTAGATGGGGTCAGTTGTAAAAGTGACCAAAAAGCTCATCTAGTTTGTGGGATTTTCCAGATTTTTCCAAGTTCCAATATACCGCAGCGACCATTTATTTTTTTAGAAGGACTTGTTTAATTTTCATATGACTAACTCTTATTACCAGTAGACACTTACAAATATTTCGAACATTGATATGGTATTTTGGCACATATATCAATGGCAATAATAAGGGGAAATACTCGCTGTTTCGTCAATATAATCGCAGAATCACGCGTGTCTTATATACCTCATGGTTTTCATATACAATGTTTTGATAGAAGTTATCATAATATGACATTCATATGAATTACCATGAATTGTCAATCGTTATTTCCAATACTGTAAGGCCACGGGCCTATTGGTAAAAAAAAGAACACCTCATCGGTGGAGACATTGAATTGTTTTCAGTGTATGTGATATTATAAGGAGAAACCATGATACCGAGGATATGGTAAGGTTGTAGACCCTGATAGGAAGGAAAAGCCCGAGGATGCGAAGCATCCGAGGGTTTTTCCTTACTACCAGTGTCTACAACCTTACCATATCCGAGGTAGAATGGTTTCTCCATATAATCAACCGTTTTTTAGTGTAAAACAGGCTTTTTACTTGTTATCGCGTTATATTGAGGATCCCTGGCTTTATATTGAGGATCCCTGGCTGATGTCAGCCTGTTAACAGCCGCGCCATATGAGTTGCGTATGTACCGTGAAATCTCATCTGCCCCGTTGGTGCAGTGGACTAAGGCGTTAACTCAGTTACTACAGGTGATAGTGGATACGGGTTCGAGACGCACTTTCTGCAAAACATTTGCAGTTTATATTCTGTCGTAAATTTAAGAAATTTTTCAAAATTAGTCTAAGTTAGTTTCTTCAGATCTTTACTTTCAAGCCGTCTTCTTAGCAAATATATTAGGGTTAACAATCATTATGATTCCTTCTAACAGTGTTTACAACTGTCTGTGTAAACCCTCCTGGAGGGAATTACAATGTTGTAAGTCCCTCGTACCGGGTGATACGGTTTAGAGAGGTCGTTTCAAGTATCACGTTATATGGCTGGTAGGTTGATAAAACAAGATATAATATTAATATGACAAAATAGTTTTTTTCTTTTTTTCAAATGCATAGTAAATATATTTAGCAATGTTCAAACACGTTTCAACATTTTGGGTTGATAACAAAGAATTAAATTTTACTAAATTTGGAATAACAGAAAAATGCAACTATAAATATGTTCAACTTAAATCAATGTAGGCTGGACAGATAAGCAGACTATATCGGATATATACAAGAATATATATTTTTTAAAGTCTAAAATATGAATTATAAGTTCACGTTGTTAATATTCCCTTCGACAACCGACCATAAATACTCAATTAATTTAAAAAGGACCAGAGAGTACTATTTTTTACGGATGTGGAAATATAGCATTTATTTTATTCCTGGAACATTAAAATATAGAATGAAATATGGTAATTGGTAAATGAGTGTTCTAACTTCAATGTTTGTTTGACGATTGATTTATTCTCTGCAGCATCTAGTGAGCTGCTACTCCAATGATAAAAAAAATACGAAAATATTATTTTGGTTGTAACTTATAACTCTTTTTTGGCTTTCAATTCATTGGTCGCTCAACAGACGGTCGTATCTTCGGGAGTAACATGTTATTTAGTTGAGAAGATATTAGTACATCCGGTTGCGCCTGCGCTCTTCTCGTCAGTCAACTTCCGGATGTGCGGCGGGAAGTAACACGCGACTACCAACAACTTGTTAGCGACGATTCGCTGTTAAATAATCACAGACATGACCAAGTAATAATTCTTTGTCGTTGTATTACCTATGAACCCGTTTCTTTCTCGCTTACTATAAATAAACGGTAAAGTTACCTAGATCAGTGGCAGAAATTGAATTTATAGTTCGCACATTCCTCTAGTCTTGCGACTTGGAACATGAAAATAATGAAGATTACTCTTCATGTTCGCAACTGAACATAGCTAGATAAACATCTGAACTTTTCAGCACTTACTATTATTTGTCACACTGATTCCAACTCGGTTGTCCCACATCTTTAACCCTGTGGCAGTGTAAGATGTTAAATTCGTGAATGGCTGCTCCAATGACAGTCTTGAAAGCGGCGTTAAAACCCCAACTCACTCACTCCAATGACAGTTTGGTAAAAACATTCATGGCAACTGGTGGGGAACAGTTTCAAGCATTTCATCACCTGTCCGGGGTGTGGTGATTTCTTGCAATGCAGTGTTTTCGTTCCTGGTTCGTAGATGCAGCGATTTCGCAGTTGATTTGTAGACGATAAATTTGTAGATGGATTATTATTATTGATAATCAGTAACCTTTGATGTTTAGATGAAAATTGTATTTAATGCATATATTATCTCGTGTTTTTTTACTAATGACAACAGCATGCATTCATACAAATGATACTAAGTTATGCTATGTGAAGCTATTTATGCTGAATGTTATTGTCTTTATGTCTCACTTTTATACAACTTTTATGTTTTATTGGTTATTATTTGTTTACAACATTTTAAAGATAAAGTATATTTTGAGTTGCTTTGATTGTTTTCGGTGTAATTTACAACAGGAAAGTAATGTAATGTTAGTTAATTAAGTTGTTAATAAATTTTAAAAAACAGGATGTTGTCAATGACCTACCCGTTTTTCATCATCCTTAATGTCTGCTGATCTCTTGATTGTTGTTGGTTTATACAGAATATCTGTAGTGTAAAATGAAATATAATCATACCCGGCGTATCTATTGACTTATGTAGTTCTTCAATAAAAAGTAACACTACCACAAAGTATTAGACTGCTTTATAGCCAAACCTACTATTAAATAAAACATTTTAGAGTTATTTAATCTTTTATGTGAATTTTGTTACTATTGATTGAATTCCTAAATCAAGAAACGACAACAAACTGCAAATCATTCTAAGAGTCCACCAGAATTTAGGGGCGGGATAGCGCAGTGGTTAGCGCGTTCGGCTTCGGATCAAGAGGTCCGGTATTCGAATCCCGCCAGGGGCACGGCAACTTTGTCTGCAGTAGAGAACTGTTCTACACGCAGTAAGGTTTGGGTGCAATGCTACACTGAATTTCAGCGTAGTAACACCCATGGTTCGCTAGTTCCAGCCGCTGCTCACAGGTTTCACCGCAATGCATAGCCACATGGCGTTGCGGGCTTTCTCCCTGCCATAATACTAGCAGCCGTGATATAAGTGAAATACTCTTGAAAGCGGCGTTATACCCCAACTCACTCACTCACTCCACCAGAATTTACGACTATGAACCCATCTTGTTTACGAAATCATCTACTGCCCTAACCCAAACTGGGGTAATGAAGACAGTGAAATAATGCTGATAATCTAATCTCTAAACAAGGAAGCTATCTATTTATTTCACACAGGGCATGCTGTTACGTATATACAAGACACTGGTCGAGGTCGTTTGCCCCACTTAGTTGTTTAGTATGTGTTGATTGTTGGATTGTCATTTATCTAACTTGTGATTGACAGGGGTCGAATTGAGCTGGGTGACATCACCCAACACAACATCAAGCAGCTAAAGAGACTCAACCAGGTGGTCTTCCCAGTGACCTACAACGACAAGTTCTACAAAGATGTACTTGAGGTCGGCGAACTGGCGAAATTAGGTTTGTTCCCTTGTAGACTTTGTTGAGTCCACGGGGGCGTGTATCGCTTGAAAGACATATACCCATATATACCCTACCCTATTACTATATAAAAGAAAAGGGATGTAACGACGAAACCACCCCATGCTCATTATTTCATATTTCGCATCAAAAACATTTTTTATGGCACAGTCGATGACTACGATACAAAAGCTCAATTATTTCCCAACAAAATGAGCTATAAATGGTCACAATCACAGTCTGATTAAAATCGACCTTGTTCCGAGGAATAAAATTTGCAAAATTATGCATCTACCGGGATACGAACAGGTTCTGTAGATTCCTCGCCACAAGGTCTGAAAACACCCCGTATAGGCGCATGTTCCGAACCAGTTTAGCACAGCGAAAGCCCAGTCAAATAGCTGACCAATCACAACGTAGTTTTTAAACGGTCACTGTTTTGAAAGCATTCGGAACAGATCAAAGGATAACTGTTTGGAGTTATCTGCCCCTAGCTTGTCATACCGAAAGCATTTGTTGGGCGTTTTTTGATTGGCTACCTGACATTGCGCTCGAACACGCCAGTCTACGGGGTGTTTTCAGACGGTTTGGCGTGGAACCTACTACCGAGTTCGTATCCCGGTAGATGCACTATTTTGCAATTTTTTTTCCACGTCAACCGTCGATTTTAATCAGACTGGTCACAATCAGATCATTATTTAAAATGGTAAGCAACAAAACAGTCCGTATATCGCTACCTCCAAAGTCAATTTCCCTACTCACGAAAATCATTGAAAACTCGCCTTTTAAAATTGTTTATTAATTCCAGCAATGTTGACAGCAATGAATCGGCAGATTCGAACAGCAGAGTGAAACTAAAGAAAAAAAATAAAATATTACAACACCTACATATCATTTCTCCGACTGTACTACAGCATTTCGTCTCAAATCATCGCAATGCAGTGGCGATGTAGTTCGCTTGTCAGCATCATGACCTTGACATTCAGTTGACCCGGAGTGTCCCTTATCCAGGTTCTAGGGCCTATTAGCGAGATCGAAGGTATCATCTTGACTTTGATATCTTGTCCTCTGAAGATGACTACTTAAATATATGTATGTAAAATCAACAGTTAAAAAGGTGCTAAAACATGTTGAAATTTCATGTACACGGATATCAAAGCGTTGTGAGTGACGCTCAGATATATATATATTTATATGACTTCAGTGACTTTAGAATTCGTTTGTAGGGGTAATGAGGTGGTGTTTTAAAAAGGCCATACTTATAAGTACTTGATGATGCATTTTGAGAAATTAAAGTGGAGTAATTGTCAAATTGAAATCCCCCTTTAATGAATCCGAAAAGTTACCATGGAGCATAACAGGGCGGGTTAGCGTGTTCGGCTTCGGATCAAGAGGTCCGGGGTTCGAATCCCGCCAGGGGCACGGCAACTTTGTCTGCAGTAGAGAACTGTTCTACACACAGTAAGATTTGGATGCAATGCTATACTGAATCTCAGCGTAGTACCACCCATCGTTCGCTAGTTCCAGCCGATGCTCGCAGGTTTCACCGCAATACATAGCCATATGGCGTTGCGGGCTTTCTCTCTGCCACAATACTAGCAGCCGCGATATAAGTATAATACTCTTGAAAGCGGCGTTGAACCCAAACTCACCTCACCTCACCTCACCTCACCTCACCTCACCTCACCTGGAGCATAACAACTGACTGTAAGGCAGTAAATGAGGACTGAGAAAATGATAACGTCAAGTTTTACAGAAATAAATGTATACTTGGATCTCTGAATAAGAATATGAATCTTTTTCCTTCCAGCCTACTACAATGACATTGTGATCGGTGCCGTGTGCTGTCGTATCGACTCGTCGGAGAACCAGCGTCGTCTGTACATTATGACCCTCGGTTGTCTCGCTCCCTACAGAAGACTTGGCATTGGTGATGATACCTTCTTAAAAATATGCATACAGGCCTCAATATAGCAACCAATTTAGGAGCCTTTGATCTAGGGCTGAGTATCATGGGAAATCTCACGATACGATATGTATCACGATACATTGTTTTAAGTATAATTTCATGCATATTTTGTGAACAATTTCAAGATGGTGGAAATTTTGTGTTATGAGATAATCGAAAATCGAAGATTAAAACAGTTTTTGTTTCTCTAAAAACAGATTGCTTCATGCTAACTGTAGTTACTGTTACTGCACAACACTAGCTGGTTTTATAGTGTTCACTTAGTTTTTCTTTTCATTTTTAAGTAAGTGAAATCTATTTTTAGTGTATCACAATACAGGAAGCTCACGATACAATAATCACGATTTCCCAAGCTACGATTGTATCATAGGTATTGATGAATCGTTACAGCCCTAATTTGATCTGGCCTCAATATAGCAACCAATTTAGGAGCATTTGATCCCTAATTTTCTAGTTTGCTCCCTGTAATTCTGAGTTAGCACTCATTCTCCTTGACAAAATTTGAAGTCCACTAAAAGAAGTCTGTTTCTATACCAAATATAACCATAATCCATCACAATTGCTTCAAAATGGTATTGAACATTAGCTAGCTTACAGTTTTCTGCTTATATTCATTGATATGCAAGTAATTTTAGCAGTCAATAGATTTGCTCCTTGTAATTGTCTTTTGCTGCTAAGATTAATATGTTAGGAGCATGTCCGCTTCTTGAATTTTTTTTTTACCTTGAGTCATGTTGTATATATTCCAATCCCTTGTGGATTGTTCTTGACCTTCACTAGTTCCAGCCAATGCTCGCAGGTTTCACCGCAATGCATAGTCACAATAGTATTGCAGGCTTTCTCCCTGCAGTAATGATAGCAGCTCTGATACAAGTGAAAGTGGAGGCGGGATAGTGCAGTGGTTAACGCGTTTGGCTTCGGATCAAGAGGTCCGGGGTTCAAATCCTGCCAGGGGCACGGCAACTTTGTCCCATGGTTCGCTAGTTCCAGTTGATGCTCGCAGGTTTCACCGCAATGCATAGCCACAGCGGGCTTTCTCCCTGCCATAATACTAGTAGCCGTGATGTAAGTGAAATACTCTTGAAATCGGCGTTAAACCCTAATTCACCTCATCTCACCTATAACTTTAGATAATTTCTTATTTTGTTTTTCATTTCTTTCAGGCACTGTTATGTTACAGCATGTACTCAAGATATGCGACAAAGACGCCAACTTTGATAACGTCTTCTTGTAAGTATTTACTGTGCGGTGCTGTTTCCCATCTCTGTTCTACCGCTATATGGTGCATGCTCGACATTTCATCCAAGGACCCACTGTGGGCCAAAATCTAACCAGGGAAAAAGTTTATATTTGTCAAAATTGAGATGGGTGGGATAGTGCATGTTTGACTTCCGATCAAGGGGTCTGGAGTTTGAATCCCACCAGGGGCAGGGCAACTTTGTCTGCAGTAGAGAACTGTTCTACACGCAGTAAGGTTTGGGTGCAATGCTACACTGAATCTTAGCGCAGTATCTCACCCATGGTTCGCTGTAGGTTTCACCGCAATGCATAACCACATGGCGTTGCGGGCTTTCTCCCTGCCATAATACTAGCAGCCGCGATATAAGTGAAATACTCTTGAAAGCGGCGTTAAACCCCAACTCACCTCACCTCACCTTGACTGGGATTCGTGTGCGCTAAACTGGTACTGAACAAGCGTCTGTACTAGGATTTTCACACCGTGTGGCGAGGAATCTACAGAACCTGTTAGTATCCCAGTTGATGCATTATTTTGCAAAGTTTATTCCTTGTAACAAGGTTGATTTTAATCAGACTGATTTCAATCATCTCCACCGGGATTCGAACTCAGGTTTCTTAGGTGCGACAGACCAGCATGCTAACCTCCACACCACATATCTCCACACCACATATCTCCACACTAGGGACAGGTTACTTCACTAGTGACCAATTAGTTGTTTTATCATCAAGGGGGTTGGGATAGCGCAGTGGTTAGGGCGTTCGGCCTCAGATCAAGGGTCCAGGGTTTGATTCCTGTTAATGGCATGGCAACTTTGTCTGCAGTAGAGAACTGTTCTACACGCAGTACGGTTTGGGTTCAATGCTACACCGAATTTCAGTGCCGTACCACCCATGGTTCGCTAATTCCAGCCGTTGCTCGCAGGTTTCACCGCAATGCATAGCCACATGGCGTTGTGGACTTTCTCCCTGCAACAATACTAGCAGCCGTGATATAAGTGAAATAATCTTGAAAGCGTGTTAAATCCTGAATCACCTTACCTCACCTCACCTCACCTCAAAATTATTGAGAAGTAGAATAGTCTGGGGGTCTCACCACAAACCTATCGTATTCCTGTGGTCAATTGTAGGTGTTTTTAGTCCATCTTCTGTCACTGGCTAAGCTTCATCTGAGTGCTAAAATTCAGTAGTAAAATTGATTTGTTGATTTTTAAGTGAATGACAAATTTCTAGATATTATTGAGAGTATACACGATGAGAAAGGGTCTTTTGACCATGTTCGTCTCTTTGAGATAGGTGAATATTTCACAAGATTTTACAAGTTACTGCAAAAGATGAGATTAGAATCAATGAGCACTATCTCCTCGGAGATCGTTTTGACAGTATATTTTATACTATGCTCTGTCTCCATCAACCACATGACAAGTGATGACTCTTGCTATTTTGTCAAAAACTTGATGACATCACAAAGCCATGATGACATCACACTGCTATGGCATCATCGCACTGAAAGTCTTGTAGCAAAGCTGGGTTCAGAGTTTATTAGAATTATTTATTTATTTTAATATTTAATATTTATTTATTTATTTTTGGATGATAAATAGAATCTTTCCCTCATGTCTTCTGAGATCAAATATATCAACACTTGTTGATGAAAATAAAATATCCTTGGCAAGCCTCAGATATTTGTAACTTAATCAACTCATGTTGATATATTTGATATCAGAAGACACTTGGGTGAGATTCTCTATTTATTTTCATTGATAAATTCCTTGTATCTCACAAGCATTCTATAATGGAGGAGACACTTCATCCACATTGCACTCAGTTCATCCAGCTGTTTAGATGGGTACCTGAACATGGGAAGTACGGACCTATATGGCCGTCAGAGCGCTTAGTAGCGGCACCGAAAGTAAAAATTCCTGCAGGGTAATAATGTACTGCCACAGAACAACATTGCGTTGAATATTAGGGTTAAATTATCATTATTATTATTAATGAAAGATGACGGCTAATTTACATATTATTTTTCAGACATGTGCAAATAAACAATGAAGGTGCCATCAAGTTCTACGAAAAATTTGGTTTTGAAATCGTTGAAGAGAAACAGAACTACTACAAGAGGATCGAACCGGCCGATGCTTACGTTTTACAGAAATCTTTCAGACCATCAAAACCGATCACGTCTAGCGAAGAAACAAAAGTAGACCCCAAAACTGTAGAATCATGAAAGTACTAAACTTAGATAAGAATCAAATTTTGAATGTAAGAATCAGGCCTGTTTTTGTAGAAACGTTTGTAGCCCTTAGTATTAACTTGGTGTTAAGAATGGGCTGAATTAAGTTTTAAAAGGAAAATATAATCGGGCTTTTAGGGATACAGACATTTGTGAAAAGCTCACCTGGAAAAGTTGTCTTATTTGCTTTCATCCTGCATTGTAAAAAAAAAAAAAAAAACAGCTTAGAAAAGGGAATATCTCTTTAAATTATCTACCTTTGATTCATGTATACACATTTATGGTAGTGGTAGGCTGAATGGGTCATGAAATCAAGGGAGATAATCATTTGAAACCCTGAAATTCTTCTAATGGAATGAACACTTTGAATTATCTCCCTTTGATGTATTTAACAGGCTTAACTAGTCCTCTGGTGATTTGTGTGTGATGCAAGAAATGCTTTTCGGTAATGCTTTTAATTCATTTCAATAAGACATTTTTCTTACAGTTTTTATTAAAATATATTTAAGTTATAGTAAAATAAGTAACTGTCTGGATATCAAATACTAGGAGTTGTTCTAAATTGTACCATTTGACTTGAGAAATGACCAACATTGACAATGTTCTAAGAAAAGTTAAAATAGTTTTACAATAAAATTTATGAGAGATGTTGAGATGGATAATATGTAGCTATTATCATTATCAATTATTTATTTTCTAACAATGTCATGGCAGTAACCTGTGTTAAAAAATCTGTATTTTGAAGGTCACTAACCTACAAAATTTTACATTAGACTTGCCCAGATGTCATAAAAGTCAGTGACTCTTTTTCAAAGCAAATTTACTGCAAAAGTAGTCGACTTCCAGACTCTTTGACCCAACCCCTCGGCCAACTTCCAAACGCAAGGCATAATTCTTGCCAGTTTCCATTACTGGCTGATTTAAGCCTTGCAGTATTTCCCTTGCTTTGTTGTGTTAAGATAGTAGATCGATGCAGTAGTGGGCCCGAATTTCCAAGCACAGAGATCTTAAGGAAATACTGCAAAGCCAGATGGAAACTGGCAAGAGTTATGCCTTGCATTGGGAAGTTGCCCCTAGGCAAGGTATTGAATCAAACTCACTGGTATAGAATAGAATATGTTAGTATGCATTTAATGGGCTCTCTGAAAGTCAAATCTGTTACGATTATGAGTTAGCTCTCTTGATGTCATCATCATGTTGTCTTTTGTTACGAACAAGGAGGTAATTATTTAAAATCGTTTATATTGGATCGATACAAACACTTGTACCTAGCTGCGTTTTTCTACAAACGGGTATTACGTTCGATCAGATTCAAATGAGATTGATTTCACCGCAATGCATAGCCTCATGGCGTTGCGGGCTTTCTCCCTGCAATAATACTAGCAGCCGCGATATAAGTTAAATACTCTTGAAAGCGGCGTTAAACCCTAACTCATCTCACCTCAAATGAGATTGGTAATTATTACATTCATTAATAATTTGGATCTATTGGTGATGATTTGATTTTACCACGACACATGGTCACGGTGGAGTTAAGGGCTCTCTGTCACCCTCTGTCACCTTTGCTTTGACGGTGGCATTGAGGGAGTTAAAGACCAAGTTCACCTCACCTTTACTCTATAGGCAACTAACATGTAATTTACTTTGCTTGTACATCGTTGATAAAACCATAAACACCAGTGCTTGAACAACTTTGCCGCAGGTCACATTTCGCGTCAATCTGGCTAATTTAAGCCTTGTGGCATTTCCTTAAAGGGGCAGTAGCACGTTTTTTTTTCAAATTTTAATTTTTCAAATTTCCTATTTATATTGATAGTTTATGTCGTTTATATTAACTTTAGGGGGTAAAACATCTTATTACACAAACCAATTATCCGTAGTGGTAATAACGGTGTTGCGTATAAAGCAAAAATTGCATGGCGGCCATTTTATTGTGAACACAATTTAATCATTTCGCATAACAAAAACGATTCCCATGGCTTTATCGAACCATGTACAATCATTTTTAACTTGATTTTCCGGAGAAAGAATGGTCTTTTAGTATTGGTAACATTATTTTTCAAATACATTTCATCGACTTATTTGAGCGAAAAAACGTGCTAGGTGCAGCACAGAAAAGTTAAGGGAATGTGTCCAGTCTTATATTAGCCAGTGATGGAGACTGTTACGTCTTGCGGGGAAAGTTGTTGTTTGAAGTGATTCTTCTTTGCCATTTATCTTGGATTCTGATGTTACATGTTGTACATATGTAATTCAAGTGTGTATATAAACAATATTTTTAAAACTTGTTCTTTGTGTTATTTATGGTTTATTATGATCAACTTTAAAGGTGTTACTCAAGTCATTTCTTCCCACATAACCTGTTACAATTGAGCCATATTTCTCTGTAATAACGGGAGCGGGATAGCACAGTGGTTAGTGCGTTCGGCTTCGGATCAAGAGGTCCCGAGTTCGAATCCTGTCAGGGGCACAGCAACTTTGTCTGCAGTAGAGAACTGTTCTACACGCAGTAGGATTTGGGTGCAATGGTACACTGAATTTCAGCATAGTAACACCCTTGGTTCACTAGTTCCAGCCGATGCTCGCTGGTTTCACCGCAACGCATAGTCACATGGCGTTGCAGGCTTTCTCCCTGCCATAATACTAGCAACCGCGATATAAGTGAAATACCCTTGAAATCAGCGTTAAACCCAACTCACCTCACCTCACCAAGGGGTGTTAGAATCTCTAATACCCTGTTCGCATGCACTAAACTTACTCATATAAGCAAATTTGCTCATAAGTAAATATACTCATGTGAGTAAAAGCAAATTTGCTAAGCGTTCGCATGACATTAACAACAGGGGGAGTATTTCCTTATTTTATATTGAGATGACGCCTCCTTAGTCATTAGTTATGGTCCTGGTCTTAAGATTGACAGACTACTATCTTATCGCAGGAAGGTAATACGATATTTACCATACATCCTGTGTATTGGATTAACCGAAGGGTTAACACATACCAAGAATGTATGGCAGAAAGGACGGCAGTCAACATGGTGAGAGAATCAGAACAAAAGTCAGAATGATGGATGGTACGAAATGTTCGAATGAATAGGGAGCTTTTTGACTTAATCTGTGTTAAACTCACAGACTTTCTGAAACCTGAGGACAATTATGTTCGTTTGCCTGTTGACCTGAGAAAGTGAGTTGCTATTGCTATCTACTGGATGGCATCCACTGCTGAATATTGCACTGTGGCACATCTCTTTGGAGTTGGGAAAACTACAGTTTTTGAATGTTTGCATGATGTCAGTGAAGTCTTGATACTGTGCTCATGGATATGTGTCTTTTCCTGAGGATGGGGACCTGACAGAAGTGATCAAAGGATTTTAACTGAAATGGCGTTTTCCAAATTGTGCAGGAGCCATTGACGGATGTCACATCCCATGCAATCATTGGATCACAAGAATCACATGGAGACTATCTGAACAGAAAAGGATGGTATTCATTGGTGTTACAAGGAGTGTGTGATCACAGATATGTATTCCGTGACGTTAACATAGGTTGGCCTGGTCGTGTACATGATGCCCGTGTTTTAGCTAGCTCTAAGATCTACCATCAAGCAGAGAATTCCGCTCTCTTACCACAGTGGCCAAAGACGATATGTCTTCCAGATAAAGATGTGAATCTTCCAGTTGTCATTATTGGTGACCCAGCGTACCCACTGCGACCTTGGCTTCTGAAACCCTATTGTAACAGAGGGACTCTTACAGAAGAACAAGATATTTAACTACAGGTTAAGTAGTGCTAGAATGACCATAGAGAATACTTTTGGTCGCCTCAAGGAACGTTGGCGATGCTTACAGACGCGCTTAGACGTTGATGTGAAGTTTGCCTGTTCTGTTATCGCAGCATGTGTGGTGCTTCACAATATGTGTGAGATATACAATCAGTTGTATGATAACACTTGGAATGAAGAGGAATCGGGGGATGTTGTAGGCGACAGTGATAATGATACATTCCTGGATGTAGGAGAAAAGTCTTGAATGCAGATTCGGGAAAACATTACCCAAACATTCGTAAATAAACAGTCTTAAATGCTTTGATTGAGAAGATGGCGCCTGAAGTCATCAAGTTTCCAGAAGGGGATGAACTGCGGGAGGTTCTGATGTATTATGAGCAGATTTCGGGTTTTCCACATTGTGCAGGGTCCATAGATGGGTCCCACATCCCTAATACTGCACCTTCACAGAATCATTGAGACTATCTTAATCGAAAGGGGTTTTATTCGATTGTGTTGCACCTTGTCTGTGATTTTTTTTTATGGTTGGCTGTAGGTGGGAAGAGCATATTATGCTCGTATCTTTGCAAACTCTGATCTGAGATCTGGGAATGGTATATAGACGGAATGAAATCAAAATATAGGATGTCCTGAGTGATACTTTTCTTGAAAACATAATTAAAATGTCTCTCAGTCACTTATTCATAACACAAGCGCTTTGAATGATCCTGAATGAAACTTGTATACAAGTCTAGGTTTTGATTTAACAATCCCCATAAGCATCATCAGATATGTTGATGTTACATGTAGGTTCCCCTCCCTGCTGCCATGGATATGCTCCTGGGATATGAAAGCTGTGCAAGACCAGTCATGATCATGTTCATCATTCGGTACTCTCTCATATATATGTATTTCTGCACATGTATGTAAACAGTGGCGCATGAACGGGGCTAATGAGAATTTAAGAATAATGATTTTGCTTATTCTTTAACATTGTTAAACGTGTTCATGTGGCTCCATCAAAATAGGTGGATTTTTTTTTCATTGTACACTTATAACTAAATTGCAATATTCATTACAGAACACTGTTGTCTCTTAATGTTACTTTATTCAAAGAGTTACATGAAAACAAAATGAAAAAAGTAACTCACTACTTTAATAACAAATACTCACGTCAGTATATTTGCTAAGCGTTCGCATGACCAATTTACTCCTGTCAGCAAAGTTGCTCATGAGTAAATAAACTTTTGCACGACCTCTCGACTAGGTGCAAATTTGCTCCTGGAGTAATTTTACTTAGGTGAGTAATTGCGTTCGCATGCACTAAATACTCACGTGAGTATATTTACTTACATGTGTAAATATACTCACATGAGTAAATCGGTGCATGCGAACAGGGTATATGATTGTTTGTCAGAAAGAACGCTGCTCTCTCCACTTAACGGGAAAATCGTGAAAGGCACATGGGGACCGTCCTTACAACCAAACAACGTGAGCACAAATGCACGTGCATTCCCGAGAATAACATAAACATATATTGCGCGTGCATCTACCAAGGTGTCAGGACTCACAAGTGAAAAAATGTACAATGATCAAATCGCGTCGCATGATAGATCGGGCCCAGCCAAGGTATTGCAAACTTTTAAAATTTACATTATCAGTAACATTTACAATTTTATTAACTCGACCAAAGTGAGATGTAAGAAGTTTCAATCTAAATAATCTAAATCCCCTGTGGTCTAATGGTAAGGTATTTGGCTACAAAGCAAGTTACGGGATTGGATCAAATTTGGGAATGTCACAATTTTTTAGCGTAACTTTTGACCTAATGTTGAATGGACCCTTAGATCGGCAACATGGCCGCCCTTGCTCCTTTACTCTATATTATATAGGGGGTATAGGTTTGTTTTTACCTACGATATCGAGTTCCTGTGGATTGGATTCCGCATTGTCTACTTTGAAAATTTTAAACTTTGAAATTTTGTGGATAAATTATCCTACTCATTGGGACTTAAAAGTTATTGGGTGCAAGGAATCCTATTTTACTGGAAAATACCCTTTTTGAAGGGCATTTATTATACTGTACAAGACCCTCCAGGCGGGATATACAGCCTGAAATATCTTTTGTCATAAGTACCTGAAAACCGATTTATCAAACAAATTCCTACACAAAATGCACAAAAACAAACTGGACTCTCGCAGAGAAATTCGCTCACTAACAATTTCCAGGCGTACACGTTCCTAAGGTGTGATAATATCCACTGTAAGATCGATGGATGTAATAAATAATCTGAATACGATTTAGATTCGTAAGGCCTTGCTCCCTTTCTCAGGGATGTTCTCCCGAAAATAAGTCTAAGTTCAAAGAGCGTTAAATGGGCCTTGAGGTATATGTATAAATAACTATCACTTTTACTATGGATATAATGGGGGATGATCGTGTCACGATCCCCTAGTCTATGCACTTGATAGCTGTTGCAGAAGTAATCCCTGTACTTAAAAGTGCATCCATTGTGTTTCATAAAATTTTATTTGACTTTAATACGTTCCAACACACCATATGTGTTGTTTATAGTACAAATGAATTCACTCTGCTTTCATATTCATCCGCAATCGCCAAATATATCATAATTACTGGTTTCCAATTAAATCGAGTGACATCATTCTGCATGTGAAGAAACCGAAACTGCACGTCCCATTTACATGTACAGTAGTTATATTACCTATTAAACATTATCAACTCTAATTTGGCATTTTGTCTGTTATAATTAAGATTCCAAAGTTACGTTTGACACATCGCGACGCATTGTCCGGTTTTCGATCAGAAATCACTACTTTTACCTTCATATCGTCAATATACTCAGTCCACTATATCATCAATATGGTTGTTTTCGGTAACAGTCGGTACTTATCGATAAGGTAACACCATTAATAACGTTTGACATATGTGACCCCCAACAACACAATGGATGTACCTTTAAATATCTCAAGGCCCATAGTTTAAAATTGTCAAAGCAGACAATGTGGGAATCGAACCCGCAACCTTTCGCGTTGTAGCCCAAAACCTTACCACTAGACCATAGGGGATTGGTGACTTGGAAAGGTTGATTGTTGGTCTTTACTTTGCTGTCCGAGAACTTCGATACTAATTTATGTGCGCTTTATTTGACTTGGATCACCTGCACTGCAGATAAAACATTTAGACAATTTCACACATATCTTTTTCGATATATAAAATAGATAACATCCTCATCCTTGGGCGTTCCAGCAAAGAGAGGCCTTTGACTACGGGAAGACCCTCGCGGGCGCTATCGCGCCCTCAGGTCGTCCCTACGGCAAAGGCCTCTTTGCTAAAACGCCCTCTATTCAGCCGGCGGTTCAACAAAATGAAGCGCTTCGTAGCGCTCATTGTATTAATTGTTATACAGATACTTAAAAAGCGATGTCACCTTGTTTTAATATTGAATACACGTACATTACCAGCTATTAGAGGCAGTTTCTGAAATTATCTGCCCTTGACTCATTAAGTCAAATTGGAGCTGGCCAGCGTTACGCTTGAACTGTGCTCCAACTCACTGCACAGCCACTGCAGGGGGTTGGACCTTGTTGCGTCACTGAGGCTAAGTAAACACATATGGGTATTGCGAATCAGTTAAACTGAGCTGATGGTTCTCGGTGGTCAGTAGTCTGTCCTATAGAACTTAGCTGAAAATATTCAACTGACGACTAGCCAAGTCTAGACAATTATATCAAGTCTAGCTTCCTCAATTCTAATCAAGGCACCTTTAGGGTTCCAGTATAACTATTTGAATTGTGTGTGATAAAAAATGTAACAATGGTTTGAAGTACACTAAAATTTAGTCTATGGAATTTAATAATTACCCTACTATCATTCTTGTGATTTTATTTATTTAAGATTCGCTGTAGTAAAAAGCTATTACCAGGTATGTTATAAATAGTCATTGGGCATTACTAGATTTAAGGGACTCTTCTTTTTAAAAAGAACAATATAATCCACATGTTTAAAACTCGGAAAATAACAGTCAAAATTATGTGGTTTGAAACATATCTTGTGTATGTAAACTACTGCCACATTGACATTGACTTATTGATACCCTTATACATAATACCCTTCTTCGATGTGTAATACTAAAATACACTTGTGTACAAAATATAAAAATGTTTATGAAATGTAGTTACACGATCATCCACTGAATACAGTTATTTATTCATAAATACTACTTTTTAATTATTTTTTAAACACAAAACGCTAAAAGACTGAAATGTAAATACACTTAATTAAGCTGAAACCCTTAATTTTGATATACACGATTATTCTTCACTCATATGAGAAAAGTTGAACAATATCGATGAGGACACGCAACCAATCATATGGTCGTTCCATGCTGCTTCGTGTTCTTTCTCCTATTGAATGCTAGACACGTGGTGGCCACATGTGTGGGCATAAACTGAATCTGAGAAATGAAGGCAGTATATCCATGACTGTAAAACGTCTTTAAACAGTTTAGGTGATTCTTTAGCAAGTCTAGACAAACTGAACACACAAATGAAACTGAAATCTTACAGAAGTAAAATCACGGGATGAAGTTTAGTAATCATTAAATTTCATGGACAAAAGGCAATATAATTCTGAGGTATACTATTATGTATGCTAAATGACATTACGCTAAACAAAAAACTATGTCCATGTAAGAAAAGAATAAACGTATACATGCACTTACCTTAATATTGAATATTTATTTGTACTTTTTTCTACATTAATCGACTAACAACAGTTATATAATGGGTATCTCTACTCATTTCTATGTAATACGTGGATGTTTAATCATTTATAATTTCAAGATGTAATTCAATAATATGAAATGTAAAGCTTGTTCTATTTTAAACCATTCTTTCAGATTTATGGTTAAAGTATGTAAACGTTGCATATCAAATGTGGAACGAACAAGTGATAATATTCTAAACTAAAAAAAATGGAATTCCCATCTTCTTAAATAATTATGTGATATTTTTTTAGAAACTGCATTGCCCTATTTAGAGAAAGATTAAACTTTATGTTACATTAAACATGACCAGGTCTCTAATTAAACTATTAAGTTCAGTTTCTAGATAATAGGAACTAAACTAGAGGTTAATGAGTATATGACAATGTATATTGATCTCCAGTATCTGTACCTGCAAAGGGTTTACACGGACGTGTAATTTCTATTTCTGTGAAAGTCAAAAAATTTAAATTTTCTGTAATTTGTATTTCAATATCAGCTCAAACTAACGATGCATGATCTGCATTGCGTATTTAATTATTTTATTAGTATCGAAAACGTATAGCTATCTCTATGCATAAAACATACTGAAGAAGAAACTTGTGACAAATACGCTAACGCTAATAAAGAATAATCCAAGCAGTGTTGAAACTACTTTTCGAACTTTATCTAGAAATAAATTCTCAAACAAAGTCGATCATTTGAAGGTTACATAACAAGACAAACATAATTAAGGACCGCCCACTGTGACGGGTTCCCGACAGTAAGACAGATAGTCAGGATCAGCGAAGCATGACAACGAATAATTCAGATTTTCCCTATTTTCAAACGTTCCAGGAACAATGGGTATAAGTTTTAAAATGGTTTGAATTACATATCCTTAAAGGAAACTTTTTCATCTTTGTAACGCAGACCTTGAATTTGCAAACACATTATTAGAAATATATGATTTGGCCAGCGAAAAACAGTCTGTTCGACAAGTTTTTATCAAGATATACATGTTTATAAGGGCCGAAATATAAATGAATATGCCATTGGAAAATCAGCTCAGGAACAATCACATTTTAAGCCATATTAAAACGAAAAATATCTACCGAAAGAGCATAGTTTGGTCTTCAACACTGAGACCTTGAATTTTAGTTACGCTAACGGATTCTTTAGTTATATGGACATAAAGATGTCTCTCTACAGTAATCATCTACAATAGCTATGGCTCGTTAAAGGGGATTCTGGCGCATGCGCAGAAGGGAGTGAGTATAATAGCTGGTAATGAACAGTACAGCTTCGTACCTAAACTTACTCATACGCAAAAGGTACGCTGGGTAAACGTTGCAATACTTTTCTACGCAGTATGCGTTATACTCAAACATCCACTTGCACTAGCAGAATTTTCTTCACTTCTTACAAAGTATATAGAGCCAGTTGTGTTTATTGTAATTGTCTATTTAGATACGTCAGACACGATACTTGTAACGATACATGCAAACGTTACGTACTTCATAATATTTTTCTATAAGTGAAATTTAATTTTTTCACTTCTCTCACGAAGTTATTTGCAATGTATTTCAGGTTGAAAAACACTTTGGAATAGAGAGCCAAAAAAAAGTTCCTTCCTAAGCTCTCGCTCGGGCAATACAAAAAATTACACTCGTTTCGTAAAAGTCACATGGCACACTTCCTCGGGTGATAATCTCTATATATTTATACATTGGGTGTTGCCCCCAATCTACTCCTCCAATTGAACTGTTCCTATGCCTGAAATGTGCCAACTTCCCAACGCAAGGCATATCTCGTGCCAGTCTCCATCACTGGCTGATTTTAGACTTGCAGCATTTCCTCGATTTTCTCTGCGTGGATAATGGATCGCCGTACTTGCAGAGTGGACTGATATGTCTAGCACGGAAACCTCAAGGAAATGCTGCAAGGCTTAAATAAGCCAGTAATGCCGTGTGGAGACTGGCAAGAGTTAAGCCTTGTGTTGAGAAGTTGGAAATATGCATAACATCACCAGAGGTAATTGGCAACATGAATATTGGATGTTTTGTAATGATTTCATAATATCGACTTGTCTTTTTTATGCGCAATACCATACGTACAGATTTTAAAATAATTTCACTCGACTTGACAATCGTCAACATATGATGCAATACTTGGTTTAATGCCCTAAACATGTGCAGAAACCGAAACTACACATCCAATTTGCATGCACAGTAGTTACATGAGCTATTTAACATTACCATCTCCAATTTATCTATTGGCTGTTATAGATTAGATTCCAAAATTAGATTTGACAAACTGAAACACGCCAGTCAGGGTACCTTGTCCGGTTTTCTATCAGAAATCACTACTTTCCCTTTAAATATTATCATTATATTCAGTCTCATTAAAAGCAGGCCGCAATAAAGTTGCACAATATACCGTATTTCCTCTAATAAGCGCTCTCTCCGCCCAGCACCCCTTGACCCCCCGGCGCTTATTAGAGACCCGGCGCTTATTAGAGGAAATACGGTACTATATTGCGTAGCCTCGTGCAGGTAATTACAGTCGGATTTTACTGAAACTGTCTGGATCCCAAAGTTTCCTGTATCTTTAAATATGGACATGGTAGATTCCCTAGATTGTTCCCCTGTTATGTTCCCACAATGGTTCGCTAGTTTCAATCTCATTAAAATGAGGCTAGGCTTCTATCAATGATCTGATTTTAATGAGTTTGTGCTAGTTTCAGCTTGCTTGCAGGTTTCACCAAATCTCTCTCTCTCTCTCTCTCTCTCTCTCTCTCTCTCTCTCTCTCTCTCTCTCTCTCTCTCTCTCTCTCTCTCTCTCTCTCTCTCTCTCTCTCTCTCTCTCTCTCTCTCTCTCTCTCTCTCTCTGCTTCTCTCTCTGCTTCTCTCTTGTATACTTTTACTTCTATATTTTGAAAAATAAAATGTCCCCCCTTTGTTTTTTTTTATATTTTTCCCCCCAAAAAATAAAAAGAACCTCCTACCACCCTCGTGTTTATGCAGTCTGGTAGCTCCGTTATGACGAGGGACACTCAACATGAGTCTGAAAACATGTTGGATGATGTCAGGAGGTGATAGAATGTTAAACGAGTAATTGTGTTTTCTGGTATAGGGCATACAAAGGATTTTTAGCCACTGCCAGTAAACATATACTTAAAGATGCATGATTCGTTTTGCATGATATTTTATTTGTTTCTCAAAATGTACCATATTACACTAGGTGTTGGTTTAGGTTATATTTTCCTACTCGACTTTCGAATTCAACGCTTAGAAGCAAATTACGTTTGACTTAATGGCAGCAGCAAGCCGGTTTTCGATCATGGCCACGACTTTGAAAGGTTGTATTTTAGTTATACTGAACTGATTGACCTTAAACTGGTTATTTTCAGTTAAGGTAGATAAATCTCAATTAAATAACACAACTTATAACATTGGACATAGATGTGGCCACACCGACATGATTATGTCCCTTTTAACATCAGTCATATTGGAAATACTTACACAATGGAATAATCATTGCCAGTGTCAGATGCGGTTCACCTATTACATTGATGTTATGTTTTCTTCTTGCCCCTGGAGAGATTTTACATTACTCACCCAGCACAATATTGTCCCGGGGCAGCATCAGGTTACAGTGTTTATGCTGAGTGTCCCACGTGGAGTTATCAGTGTTCTGATAACTTGATAACCATGGTTATCGATCCACTGCCCAGTAATTTACAACATTGAACAGCAGATACATGAATAACTTCAACATGTGCTGATTTTTATAGTTCAGGGCCCATATTTTCGAAGCTGTCTTAGTGCTAAGATAGTCGTAAGCCGATGTTACTGTATGGTACTTACGACTATCTTAGCGCTAAGAGAGCTTCGAAAATATGGGCCCAGTCATTTCGCTCGCTTTGCATGTTCATACACAATCGCTTAAAGGGGCAATAGCACGTTTTTTGCAAATTTTATTTTTGCAAATTTCCCATATAATTCATGTGCTGATTTTTATAGTTCAGGGCCCATATTTTCGAAGCTGTCTTAGTGCTAAGATAGTCGTAAGCCGATGTTACTGTATGGTACTTACGACTATCTTAGCGCTAAGAGAGCTTCGAAAATATGGGCCCAGTCATTTCGCTCGCTTTGCATGTTCATACACAATCGCTTAAAGGGGCAATAGCACGTTTTTTGCAAATTTTATTTTTGCAAATTTCCCATATAATTATAGTTTATGTCATCTAATTTACTTTAGAGGGTAAAATATATTATTACACAAACCAATTATCCGTAGTGGTAATAACGGTTTTGCGTATAAAGCAAAAATTGCATTGCGGCCATTTTATTGTGAACACATTTTATGATTTCGAAAGACAAAATCGATTCCCTGGCTTTACGGAACCATGACACTAATTTTTTAAACTTGATTTTCCAAAGAAAGAAGGGGGTTTTACTATTGGTGACATTATTTTTCAAATACATTTCATCGACTTATTTCAGCGAAAAAAACGTGCCACTGTCCCTTTAATATATAATTACTTGTTTTCAATAGAAATATCCTTATGTTAGTGCAGAAATCGAACCCATTCACATGCACAATTTTTATTCGACCTATTAAATAATACCAACCCACATGTGTTGTTTTCACATGACGTTTGACTAATTTGACTAACGTGCTAGCCGCAGTTTACATTTTAGAACGGCAATGTTCAGCAACAGTCAGTAAATCTCGATAAAACGTTTGACTTTATGTGATTCCAAGAAATTCCATACTAAATGCCCCTTTCATGACCAACAGCTAGTATCTGCAAAATGTGACGGAGGTTGAGTTTGAACAATAAATATATGCTTTAGTCGAAAAAAAGGTATATGCTGTATCACTGAAAGAAACCCAATTAAGATTTATGTGTTAAAAAGAGGGTTCTATAGTGTTATAAGCCATTTTGTTTTTTTAATATAACGTGACATGAGGAAGACACAGTAATTTTACAACTTTTTGATAATCCTCTCTTTGAGTATTTTCTCTCCTTTATGTGGTAAATATTTTATTGGTGTAAGAAAGTTGCTTTCACAGTAGTAATTAATACACAGAGAGATAGGAACGTAAATATTCCACAGCAATGCGGCACTTTTTGGTCTTTATTGTATGAAATCAATAAGAACGCAATCAGTCTGATTAAAATCGACCTTGTTCCTAGGAATAAAGTTTACAAAATAATGCATCTACCAGGATACGAACAGGTTCTGTAGATTCCGCTCCACAAGGTCTGAGAACACCCCGCAAGGGCGCGTGTTTATTGAAGGCAAAACCCACATTTCGACATTTCGGACATTTCGACATATGCTCATTCCTTCATCATGTGGAATGTCCGGACATCAAGATCAAATCCTGTTTTCTTATCTCTATCACTAAGTGCCCCTGAAAGGCTTCATACTATTCTTCTCTGTACCACAGACATCTAGAGTGCCCCCGAAACGGTTCTCTGAGAAGTATTTTGAAGTTGGTATTGTGTATCAGATACACCATAGGCGCCAGACCCTTAATATATTTGTACCTACCTACCTACATAACATAAACAAGAGTCATCAGAAGATGACATATCCCACCGGTCCCACATAATTTGTAAAAAAAAAAATAAAAATATCAAAAGGCACCACTCCAGTAAATGTGTAATACAAATGTGAAGTTTCAGAAAGATATGATAAATGGTTTTCGAGTTCTGCTCCGGAAACGAAATGATTACGGACGGACGGACATACGGACGGACGGACGGACGGGGTGATGACTATATCCCATGGTATTACATACCGGTGGGATAAAAAGGGGGACACTGTCCGCCATCTTGCATCCTGACCGGAAATGGAAACTTGAGTCAGTCGAATATTACAAAGCGTATTTGAGCCAGCAAAGAAGTTAAACTAATTCCGGTCCTATATGGCAGTGTCCAAGACGCTGGACAATGTCTTCCCTTCTTTATATGTTACATAGATAGGTAGATATACGTATATGTACATTTAGGTTCTGGAACCTGTGAGCACAGGAGCCACACCCTAAATATACACCTACGTATATCTACCTATCTATGTAACATATAAAGAAGGTATGACACTGACCGCCATTTTGAACCTGGCATAGGACTGGAACTGGTTTGCTGGCTCAAATACGCCATGTAACATTCGTAGACTGATCCAAGTTTACATTTCCGGTCCTATGCCAGGATTCAAAATGGCGGACAGTGTCATACCTTCTTTATATGTTACATAGGTAGGTATAAGGTCTGGCGCCTGTGCCTGTGAGATATCCATAGAAACATGATTCGGATCCATGACAACTGTGCTGATTGATTGTTTAGGTATTGCTGTTGTTGCGGTGTTATCACCAAGGACTTGATAAAACTAGAAGCATTTCTCACGACGGTGTCAAGTTTTGTGGCCGACAAACAGCTTGTCCAATCCAAGATATTGATCTGAATGAAACAATGACCAAAGCGTTACTCCTCTCTGAAGATAAGTTTGACACATTTCCTTGATTAAACGTCTCATACAAGTAACACATTGTATCATGATCCATGATCCATGATCCAATGAGCTGTTCGTTACATTGTTGCCACTCAGAGAGATTGGTTCCCTGTTTTCTTTGTCAACCTGGAACAGAGAGCACAGAACTATTACGTTATATGCTTTATTGCAGGTTGTTCTTGAAGGCGGTTTTGTCATTCCGAAACCAAGAGCAAAACGTCATGTTCTTGGCAATTTAAAGGGGCAGGAGAACGCTTTTCGCTCAAATAAGTTGATGAAATGTATAATAATGTCACTTATAGTAAAACGCCCTCTCTCTTCGGAAAATCAAATTAACGAAAAACGAGCTATAACACCATTAAGATACTGCTGATACAAAAGTACTTTGGAAGTCAGAACATCAGCTCGGTTTTTTTATATTTATTTCCTTTTACTTAGAATTTACAAAAGTAAATCCTTGCTTTTACACACGGAGTCAGAGAGTCAGAGTCAGAAAGTAATGGCTGTACATCTCTTTAACATTATTTCCTCTTGAACAGCCAAGAGTCCATGTCGTTCCATCAGGGTATTTGTGTCTCTAATGCTACTCCAATCCCCTGATTGTTTAAACAGATTTTGCCTCGTAATCAACCTTCATCAATACGGGGCAAAAGCTGTTTAGATAATCAGGGGATTGGAGTACCGTTGCGGATACAAATACCCTGATGGAACAGAATGCCAAGTCTTGATGGTCCTTTGCAGACCAACATTTACCAACTAATCTACAGCAAAGTCACCTTGTGTGTTCCTCGTTTGGCAGTGAAGCAGAGGTTATCTCCCCTTGGATTTCAATATGGAGGTCCTTGCACGTGAGGGACCTATACATCTGAAATACGCAACACAAGGTTTTTACATGTTATCGAATCCAGGCTAGTGGGTATTCAACAACTATACACAGTAATCTAACAAGACAAGTAATAATCTATCACTATGTTGTCAATAAATTGATTGAAAGATATCCATATATAGAGATTATTACCCGAGGAAGTGTGTCATATGACTTTTACGAATCGAGTGTGAATTTTTGTATTGCCCGAGCGAGAGCGAGGGTTATACATTAATTTGCACGAGTTTTGTAAAAGTCATATGGCACACTTTCGAGTGTAATAATTTCTTTATTATCCATTCTATTCCATTTGTTTAGTGTAAAAAAAAGTCAGGAAACGGCCCACTTCTCTTGCGACGGCAAGCTACAGTGACGTCACGAACAATCGTATTATGACGTCACAGGCGACGAAATACGGGAAGTCGCGGCGAAACATTTGTTGCTAGGCAAACGTGATATGTGCACATGTGCTCATATCAATAATATTATATCGGTTATCTTCAACCATATGGGTAATAAATACTGTTCTTTACATATGTTACATGTAGTATATTTCTGATTAGCAGAAAATAAATTGATGGTCTCTGTTCTCATCAAACAAAGGCCAGGTATTGCAGATTTTGTGCTTTCAGATTTTCAGTGTCACCTGCCAAAATCTGATATCATAGGCATTTGTTTTATGATAAGAAGAAATAAACCACCACATGTTATCTTCATACGAAAGGCACAACTCAGTCTCCAACTGGCATCTCCCATCTTCCCACGCAAGGCATAACTCTAATTTTGCCAGTTAGAGACTGGCGTGAGTTATGCCTGGCGTGGGAAGATGACTGCATGTAAATACCAAAGGAATATTTCGTTTAATAACGTCCCCAATAACAGCGTACCTTGTAGCAGGGGGCCGCCAAGAGCCAACAGAAGCAGAGACACAGCCACCAGTGTGGCTTACAGTCGAACACGTGACTGTGTATGGAGTGGTTGGTCAGGAAGAGGCGCGCTCGTCTAAGTTTAACCTGGTGGATGTCGTCACAGCGAGTTATCGCCCCTTGCTGCTCTGTGTACCAGTCGTGGAGCGATCTGCACATGTCCAGCTTTCGAAAGGAAGCAGTCTCATTAAAATCAGATCGTAAGTTGTACTACGTTACACAATATACGTACACGATGAGCTTAATAACTATCTGATTTTAATGAGATTGGGAAAAGAAGCAGTCTCATTAAAATCAGATCGTAAGTTGTACTACGTTACACAATATACGTACATGATGAGCTTAATAACTATCTGAGTTTAATGAGATTGGGAAAAGAAGCAGTCTCATTAAAATCAGACCGTAAGTTGTACTACGTTACACAATATACGTATATGATGAGCTTAATAACGATCTGATTTTAATGAGATTTGGAAAGGAAGCAGTCTCATTAAAATCAGATCGTAAGTTGTACTACGTTACACAATATACGTACACGATGAGCTATCTGATTTTAATGAGATTGGGAAAGGACGGTACAAGAAGGTTAAACAATATACAGATCAGAGGTCAAAGCATATTGAGTTTATATAGTTCAGAGAGATTTTATAAGAAAACCTTACTAGGGGACAACCAGTATCAGAAACACGTCCTTTTTACCGAGATCGAGGTCAACCAATGGAAATTGTAATATTTACTTCAACAACGACCAAGCTGTGACGTTATGGATAGGGGTTGAAAACACGTTTAACCCTTGTAGAGTTTCAAAGGTGAAAATAACCTTTTTTAACCATTATACAGTTGAAGATCTAGGTTGAAAACAGTTTTCCTTTTGAGAGAAAACGGAAACATGGGAGACCGTACATAGTTTTATTTATAAAGAGAAAGTTCCATGATCGATCTATCGCCAGCACCCGCCCTTTTGGGGTGTTTATGAAAAAACGCTATATTTAACCCAACTTTACAAAATAATAATAATGCATATACATATGCAATATATATAAGCATATACAATGATAGAAGTTTTCGCCACTCACAGCGCCGAATGGCTTCAATTCTCATTGCTTTTATTTTTTTTGTTTCAAGTTGTGAAATATAAAGTCATCAAAATATTAACTTCATTATTATCTTTCAATTTGCATGTGTTTTATCATGTATTAATAACATATTATATGTGTAAACAGGAATATCCTCTTGATTTTCGTTTCCGTAAAAAAATACCCCGGTAGAACCTTTTAAGAGGTTTGTAGGGCTACGAACGTTTTGAGAAAAGGGCATTTCCTAACTTCATTAATATCCTTTTGACTTTTTGGTTGTGTTTTAAACATGTATTAATACCATACAGCTGCGTACCAAAAGTTTGTTCACCTTCTTGTGTATATTAGTGCAAATATCAGCTATATATGTTTAAAAAGGAATATCCTCTCGAATTTCATTTTCTCAAAATACCCCGATAGAGCCCTCCTTTTAACCATTCAGTATCCAAAAGAGCCATGCAAAGTCATCTTTGATCGGCATTGGTACTTGCGGAAAATGACGAACTATTTCATGGATATACAACTTCTTTATTCTGTGCAGGCGACGTTTCAAACTGTTTTACGAGCAAAGAGTTTGACCATTATTCAACCGACACAATTCTGGTAACGAAACCTTTTTTGTCAGTTCAGGGCCGTGTTCAAGAGAGGTTTCAAAGTAATCGCTCAATTAGCGATTACTATTAAACCTTTCTTGAACGCGATTGCTCAATATAGCGCTACGTAGCAAAGCGAGCGAACTTTGAGGTTTTGCACCGTGTCATTCAGGAGAGAATGAGCGCTACTTGAGCGCTACATTGAGCAATCAATGAGCGATTATAAGCGCTCGCTGTTATGGAACGGAGCCCCGAAGATGCAAAATGTTTTTACGAATGTTAAAGCTGAAAAAAATCGAAAGCATTCGACAATTGTCTCGTTGTGAGTTGCAAGTTAAAACACTTTTCAGAAGGAAGTAGGCAAATAGTTCATCAAGGATATTACATACTTTTTTCTGAATCCGTTTGATTATTTAAATGTGCATATCATATAACATTGTTAGCAACTCGATTAGTGGAGTACCTTAGCGTCAAATTTGGGGCAAATTGAAAAAAAATCGGCTTAAAGTATGAAACTTGGCATGAATGATCATTAGGCATGTAAATATTCATTTTGCCTAGGATCCAAATTTTTGGACCGCGGGAACCTGGTCCCGTGACCTAAAATCCAAAATGGCCGCTAAATTTTCGTGAAAATCAGTTCTAAGCCAAATAAATAATTATATGCATGAATTTAACCAGATTTTTAAAATAGTTTTAGTGAATGTCTACAGAATTCATGTACTTCAGCATACAAAATCCCTTATTTGGTTTATTTTATTGCATATTTTGTAGTTAAAAAGTCAAAATTTAAGTTTTTTTTATAGATTTTCGGCTGTAGCTTTAAAATTGTTCTTTACTTTGTCTGATCTATGAACATTCTTGCATGTTGGACATGCTGATACACAATATGGGACATTAGAAGTTTATTTATACGATATCTGATATATATTTATTTAATATGTACACTTGATTTATGAAGTTTATGTTTGAAAGTCAACAGCTGAATTTTTTTTAGAGACCAAAATGTATTGATAATTTGAATGGCGCACAAGAATTGACTAAATTTTGTTCATGGTTAAACCTTAATGATGTATTTTCACTTGCATGTGTTGGCGCGTGTTGTTGTTACTCTTGATCTGTATACAACTCAATCGACCACTTTCAATGAAGTTCAGCAACAATGACACGCTTCATGGCTGGACAATATGTGAGTCTGATGGGTGAATTCCTGTGCGCACTGAGACATAAGTTAAGAAATGGTATAGCCTTTTCACCAGAAGTAGGCCTCTGGATGGTAGTTATTGAAGAACGTTGCGTTGGAGGTGACCATCTATAGCACCATATACATGTATGACAGTTTAGTTAAACCAGTGTAATACTGTGGGTTGCACCATTAGCATACATTAATGGATTGACATTACCGACAATATTGTTATTTTTAAATCAAAGTAACCATGTAACCCAAATTAGAGCCCTCTATTGAAAACCCTTCGCCAAAAGCGATACAGCACATCTAGTGCATTGATACAGGCCAATATAATATACATCACACCCTAAAAAACATATTTGTTTACTTCTTTCTTAGATTGTAAAGGTTTTGAATAAAAAAAATTGTGTGTAGACACGTACATATTGACCCATATGGAATATAAATTGTAAATGTATTGACTGTCCAAACAATAATACCCGATGAGCTACAGAGACAACTAACTATTGCTTTTTTAGAGCCCTAATGCATTGTTCAGGCAAATCTAATTAGGGTTACCAACTGTAGTATTACAAGATACATTTATGATCTAAGATATACATAAACTACCGGGCAAAAGAAAGGACTCACCTAAGTTTGTTTCTATTAATTCAATATTTAAAAGAAATCAGATGTATTTGACTATGGCACGATACAATAATACTTATCTGCAGTAGTTTGGATGACTTTGTTGGTGACTGTGGTTAATTTTTAGTTCAAATATCTTTTTGTAATGAAGACGGGGTTAAGAATTAAATTTACACCAACATGACCCATACCCTGTTTAAAATGTTGTTAATGTGTGCAGAATCAGGCACATTTATTTATTTTCACATAGGATATGTCTTATATGTCGGTGAACAATTGTGTATCATCAACAATTTTAAAAAACAAAATTAGATTTAAAATTTCATTTTAAAAAAAACATTTAAAAAACATGTAGAAGTATTCTTTGACTGCTAACTAAACACCTGTACTCATCAGTTTTGGATTATGACATCGAAAACTTGAGATATTTGCAATTGAAAATCATACATATGATAAAATCAACTGAGGTGAGTCCTTTCTTTTGCCCGGTAGTTTAGATAAAGTAATCTAAACTGATACATTGTTTAAAATTATGTGAAAATTGCATAAACATAAATAGCAAAAAAATCAGTTGTATTCTCAACCCACCCAACCCTAGTGGACCCCCTCAGTGATCCTGTCCCCCCCCCCCCCCCCCCCCCCCCCCCCCTCCCCCCAGTACTCTATTTTCCCTATTTATTCCGCCATACATAGCTATTTTATCAAATGAATATAGCATATTCATCAAAGAAGTACACCACTGCTACGTCCTTATTTTCAGGAATAAGGCAATTGAAGTTACAAATCCAAATCCAAGATCATGTTGCCCAAATTATGGTTCTTTGCTAGAAGTTGTTTTAAGTTTTCATAGTTGGTTCCCTGTAACACCTAGTTTTGGGTGTGAAGCAGCTGAGGCCAATGAAGAAGTCGACAATTATAAAAGTGTTTAGACAATTTTATTGACAACGGCCTATGCAAAACGTATATATGGCCCTGAAACATAGTTAAAATCTTATACATTAAAATTGGTATAATTCTCTCGAATAGAGGAGGAGTATGAGATTGATTAGGGCCTCTGCAGCATAACTCGAACTTGTTACATGTTCTACCTGAAATCACACCGCAGTTGTTATGAGCGCATGGTGAAGTGAAAAAATTCGCGAATAAATGGATCGATTTAAAGGAAGAACATATTAATTCGTTTTAGGCAATATACAAGCCATGTCCTTTTCAAAGTCGCTAGACCTCTTCTAAAGTTGTTAAGTGATATGTTCAGAGACTGTCTGCTGTAAGTACAAGTACAGTGTTTAGATAGATGTCTAATACAGCTTTTATGTGATAACTTTTCAATTAATATCAATAGTGTTTATTAATGTTTTCAGAAATCAAGATTAACGTTGACGTTATTAATTTTTCAAAAGAGCTTCAATGTGCTTACTCGGTTCATGTTAACATGCATCGATTGACCTCATGATTATGTGTGTGCATGTGCATTGAGTTTTCCGATTATTGTGGCTACAAAGTCTATGATTGCAAGTGACTTCACAAATTCCTCACATTAAAGGAGCCAAAACCATGTATTTTAACTACGAATAGTGTTTAAAATATGTCAATGAACATACAGAAAAGATTTCATAAATTTACCTGTGTCAAGTTTTCAATTTTGCTAAGTATACACAATGTCAATTACAGATACTGTCAGTGTATGACATTATTCGAAATCAAAAAGTTTATGGATAGACAGACGCCATGCCCTGCCATAAGCCCATCTGACCCTTCACGCCTGATGAGCTAAAACTTACAGTAAAAATATTCACATCTTTTAATAATATTCAAAAGGGGAAATCTATGAAACTTCAATTTTGCCCTTTAAAAGTCGAACAAGTTTGATTTATTATTAAAAATTTTAGAAACAAAAGTAATATTCAATGTTTTCAAAGTCCGCAAATCAAATTTGTATAAGTTGAAACTTTTAAAACATTTTTAATTTGCAATCCCCGTTTCATAGGCCGTAGACTAAATTTTATATTTCTGCATAAAATCATTTTAGTTCAAAGTAATAACTTCACCAACAAAGACATAGCAATCATTAAAACATGACAAATTTCCATGACATTTATTCAGGTGATTAATTCACCATTATATTCAATTTTTTATTATAAATTGCTTTCTGTAACAGTATCTTAGACAATTTGATATAACTCAAAGACTGTTTTGTGTTTTTGAATCCAAAGATCAAATGTTCAAACAGTTTTATTTTTAATATATGTGATCCATCTGTTGAAGAAGTAAGCATACACTCTGAAACAATGTGTATATTCACAATAAAGAAGATGTTTTCTACAATATGTGTAAGCTTAGCAATTTGACTGGCATATATTGTATAAACATACAGAGAAAATGTTATAAACATCTAAGTTTTTCAATAAATTTAATAATCTGCTCAGACCAAATCTTATTGATGTTACATTATTGTAATCCTTTGTCATTTAAAAGACAGAGAATGTGCATATCTGGCTTCATTCATCCCCAAATACCAAATGAAAATTAAGAACAAACCGTGAACCTGTTCAAAAGATGAACTTACGGGTCCCAATTATTGATAAATAATAAATGAGTATTTATATAGCGCTTTATTACGAAAGCCTACAAGGGCCAAACTAGGTGACAACATTTTTTTTAAAAAGTTGTAATTACAACTTTAAAAAGTTGTATATTCAAGTTTTAAAGTTGTAATTACAACTTGTAAAGGTGAAATTACAAGTTTTAAAAGTTGTGTATTCAACTTTTTAAAGTTATATATTCAACTTTTAAAAGTTATATATTCAAGTTTAAAACAATTATATATTCAAGTTTTAAAAGTTGTATATTCAAGTTTGAAAGTTGTAATAACAACTTTGAAAGTTGTAATTACAACTTTGAAAGTTGTAATTACAACTTTAAAAGGTGTAATTACACCTTTAAAAAGTTGAATATTCAAGTTTAAAAGTTGTAATTACAACTTGTAAAGGTGTAATTACAACTTTAAAAAGTTGTATATTCAAGTTTGAAAGTTGTAATTACAACTAGTAAAGGTGAAATTACAAGTTTTAAAAGTTGTATATTCAACTTTTAAAAGTCATATATTAGATCGACTTTATCTTATATCAGATCTACTTAGTCATATATCAGATCTACTTTATCAAAGATCAGATCTACTTTATCATATATCAGATCTACTTTATCAAAGATCAGATCTACTTTATCATATATCAGATCGACTTAGTCATATATCAGATCTACTTTACCATATGTCAGATCTACTTAGTCATATATCAGATCTACTTTATCATATATCAGATCTACTTAGTCATATATCAGATCTACTTTATCATATATCAGATCTACTTTATCATATATCAGATCTACTTAGTCATATGTCAGATCTACTTAGTCATATTACAACTTCAAAACTAGAATATACAACTTTCTAAACTTGTAATTACACCTTTAAAACTTGAATATACAATTTTCTGAACTTGTAATTACACCTTTTATATTTGTAATTACAACTTTAAACTTGAATATAAAACTTTTTAAAGTTGTAATTACACCTTAAAAAGTTGTAATAACAACTTTAAAACTTGAATATACAACTTTAAAACTTGAATATACAACTTTTTAAACTTGTAATTACACCTATAAAAGTTGAAACTACAACTTTAAAAAAAAAATGTTGTCATTGAATTTGGCCCTTGTAGGCTTTCGTACTTTATATCCATATGTTTTCTGCTCAGAGCATTGTACACGGATAAAAAGTAATTGATAATTTGGTTAATGTTTTTGAAGAGATGCGTCTTTAAAACATGTAAAAAATGGGCACGTTCTCATTTACAATCGTCAGAGCATTTGAGAGCGAAATAACAGAGTAAATGTATACTAGTTACTATTGAACAGTATCAACCGAAGTTTGTCTTTCTACATGCTATTGAAAAGTTACCAAAATTACGTTTCACTAATTGGTGCGCACCAGCCGTAAAAAAATTTGGATCCTAGGCAAAATGAAGATCTACATGCCTGATGATCATTCATGCCAAGATTCATACTTTAAGCCCTTTTTTTCAATTTTGACACTAAGGAACTATACTAGGTGAGATTAACATGGTATTCGACGAGACATGTCAAATATCCTCTATATCTCTTTCAATCGTACAGCGAGCCCAAATGTTTTTACATTTTATGATATAAGACACGATAAACTTGTTAGTTTAAAAAAAATATAATTAAATAAATTATACAATAAAAATATGTCTTCGTCCCATATCTCCTCATATCAACAATATATTCCATGTAATACGTTGAAAACGTTGTTAAAAACAAAATACTCGATAAATCAGAATTTATTTCTGGTATTACTTTCAATTGAATCGTTTGTTCACTTTAACACTTACCTACCTCGAGACAGAATTTTCCACATCTGGACATGCGCAGAGCGGCGCATTTCAGTCCTTCTCCCAGCCTCGCTCTGATGGACGGATGGTTCGTATTGACCAACACGGCAAGTTCATCTGCATTAAAGGGAAAGTTCTATCACCGATCTATCGGCAGCATCCGCCATATTGGATTCTTGGCATTACGTGAATATTTAACCCAATTTTATACTTTTTCGAAAATTAAACATATACAATGACAGAAAATTCACAAAGTAACACATAACATATAATAAAACGAATAAAAAATATACGTTTAGTCCGTAGCGTAGTTTCCCCCCACTCGCAGCGCCGATGAATAGCCTCAGTTCTCATTGTTTTTATTTTTCAACAAATATGCGCTTGTCTTTATCAAGTGATGAAATATAAAGTCATTAAAATATTAACTTCAGTAATATATTTTAATTTTACTGTGTTTTAATCAAGTATTTATATCATATTTGCGTAAACGAGAACATCCTCTCGAATTACCCCGATAGAACCCTTTTAAAAATCTTATCATAATGTCGATACTCTCCTGTGATATAGTATGTCTTTGAAATTATAAAGTTTTAAAAGCTTGGTACCAAGTGATGATACTTTTACGAAAAAGCCGAGTCAGCATTTATTTTTGAATATATGCATAGGCTATATCTGTGACGTCGTCCAAAATGGACCGAGGCTGCATTTTAAATTAAAGATGCATCCATTGTGTTTCATAAAAACAATTATTTCACTTTAATAAGTGCCAACATACGATATGTGATGATTTCAGTTGAAACAATTTCACTCAACTTCATTTTCATCCCCAAACGTCAAATATATCAAATCGAGCAACACCACATATACATGTGCAGAAACGGAAATTACACGCCCAATGTACATGCACAGTAGTTAATAAGACCTATTCAACATCATCAAGCAAAACTTGTGTCTGTTGTAGTTTCGAAAATAATGTTTGACTTATTGACGCGCGCCACACGCTGTGCATTGTCCGGTTTTCGATCAGAAATCGATATTTTAAACTTTATATCGCCGGTATACTGAGTCGACTATCATCAAAACGGCAAAGTCAGTATTTCTCAATAAAATAACACAATTTATAACGTTTGGCACATGTGACCCCAAAAAACACAATGGATGTACCTCCGTCCTGTCGATTACGTGGTTAGGGCTTCTATAAGTTTCATAACTTGTGCCCAATCCATTTCTTAAATGAGTAAAATATGATTTCAATCAATCAATTCTGTCGGCAAAATCCGCTATCTTGGATTTTGTGCAATGATATTGAACTTATATTAAATAATTTGATTTATTTTGTTACAGAAATAAACTTATAATCAAAATGCAATGAGTAAACATGAACAGAGCATGTACGAGAAAGTCTCCGGGGACGCAAGCGGCAACCTTTCACTGAGCGTACATCGCTTCAATTCACAGTGCATCTGTTTACGTAAGGAGGTAAAAGCTTTACAGAATAAACTCATTACAACATTGCATCGCATGATTGAAGCTGCACCTAACTTAACCATAGATTTATCCATTATTCAGTCACTGGGCTCACAGAACAAAACAGTCACTGGTCATTGCGGAGAGGGTTAATTAACTTAATGGGTATATAAGCGATTAGGATGTAAAATGCAATATTTAATAAAATCATAACATCAACATTTATATTGTAATAAAATACCATCACAGTCTTATAATACGATAATCTACTGCTTAGTCAACGGGGAATGGACCATACACTCAACCCCAAAAGAAACGTCACCCTTAAAAAATACCAGTTATTCAATCCATGTGTGATATACACGATTTAAACCGAGATATATTATGTCAACTAAACAAAAGTTGAAATTTCAAAACATCTATTCATATTTCGGAGAAACGCGTGGTTTTAGAAATCTTCATTCTCTAATCTCATTAATCAAACAAGATAGGACAGTCAAAAATGGCTTTTTGGCTTGTTTTATGACGTCCTACAGTAATGATGCGCTAACCAATATAAGTCTAAGCAGATTAATTTTGTCGACAACATCTTTTATAAATTACATTTCTACATTTCATAATTTTTTAATTAAAATGTCAAACATGCTGGCCAAAAAGTGATTTCAGCACCCCGAGTGCATTTTTAAAAAAGTCTCATACATGAAATTGTATTTCTTTACTGCAGTTGAAATAATGACCGCAGATCGAGTGAATATCTATGATAACCATCGAACGGTACGCGAGGTGGTTATCTTGAGTTAACTCTACTCCAAACATTGCTTCAACTTCACGTGTAGGCCTACGCTGAGCGAGATTCACGTGCAAATCGATTCGCGTGTCCATTCTTAGTTGTCAATCAGAAATTCTAAGCAAGTAACCAACTGTTTCTTTTCGTTTTTACTTCAGAAACAACACCACCTCTGCCTTGAATATATATGAAATAAAAATAAATAAAATAAATAAAAACGTTTATAATATTGTTTATTACAATATATGCTGTTTAACTAGCTTTTCAGTCCATGACCAACTATCTATCGGCGCTATGCGAAAACCGTGGCTGCACGGACGATGTTCATTTCAACTTGTGATGCACGGACATCATGAATGCTATGTTGCAAAGCTGAGTTTCTAACTTCACGTGTTGCACACAATCAAAAGTGCGTGCACGTGGTTGCGAGAGGAGGCCAAAATGTAGCGGTCGGATGTTTCCAACAGTAATACACATAATACGTGTTTCAAGGTATGTTCGGAGCGAAATGAATGTGAGTTATATTACACTAATTCATTTGCTGTAAAACAACCATGAATACGAAGCATATGTAATAGGGCTAAAATGCGGGGACGTTTCTTTCCTTTTGCACGTTAGTATATGTCATAGAGAAATGTTGGACCGAAAATACCTTCCCGTATTGAGATGGTCTCCACGCTGTTCTCGCTGGATATCTCTGTGTGGAGAACCGTTATGCGCATGAGCAGTAACTTCCTCATCAAATCTGTCATCAGCTCTCTCATCTCAGCCTCGTTGTGAACCAACAGGACGATTTCACTCCTGCATCATGTAGAGAATGTACATGTTTTAATTGTTGATTTCATTATTTTAAAGGCGCTGTAGCATGATTTGTTACTGAAATAAAGTGCTGTCACAAAAATATAGGTTAAATAATAGTCCCTAAGTAAAAATATAAAGAGTTCTGAAACGAATGGAAATAGTTCTATTTTCCATCCAGAGGCCAGTTTAATGTGTTCACATAAAAATTGCCGCTCGAAGGTACGTAGTTCAAGTGGTCTGACTGATGTAGCGATACCTAAACATTCAGAGTGGAGTTTCAAGAATGGTTCAATGATGGACTGGTCAGCCATCTTATTGTCTTAACTCTCAAATTTTCATGAGACAAAGCTATCTATCACGCTGAAGAGATCCACATCACTGTCGCTTTATACGTCGCACCATTTTCTACGAATACAGATAGCCGTTTTCTATGGATACGGCTTATTGCTTGGGGGCGCACACGACCCAAGTTATAATCGGTTGGTTTTCGACGTAATATTGCAGTTAGAATTTTCTGAACAACTTTTAGTCAATGACATACGTTGTCTTTGTATCTTTACAATTCTAATGACCAATGAACAGAGCTGTAGCAATGTATGACCCACGTGACACTGTAGGTAATCCGAAATAATTGTCACAAACAAATGTGGAATTTGATTTTTCTGTATATCTCATTTCAACAGAATTTCTCCTTATTTTGCCAGTAGAAACTTTAATAAACTTGTTTACCTTAATTTGAAACAATATTACGCAAAAGGAGAACTTTCGTACTAATTCAGTACATGATTCTGCATTCCAGAATCGGAAACCACAAGCCATTTTGATAATAACTGACCTATATATCGAGCACCGATATTCACCAAACATCATCACCTCATTCACTAAATCTACTCAGTTGTCTCCCAAGCTTGCCTTTTCAAAGGCTTTTCTTGTCTGGTCGTGTAATGAGATGTTATATACTGTCTAAACAAATTTGATAAACACAATGTACAAACAACGTGCTCCAGTGCCTTTAATAATACCAAAGAGTAGTTTGATTGAAGCTACACTTTTCAGAAGCTTGTTGACCCATGTATCTTTTATCTATCACTTCATTGTTAACTTATCCAGCGATATGACGTCGTTGCATTGTTACGTTATGACGTCGTTGCAATGAAACGTCATTATGACCTCGTGCCATATTATTTTTATAGTCTTAGAAGTCATGTCCCGATGAAGTGTCACCATAAGGACAAGTAAAAGGGGCAGTAGCACGTTTTTTGTAAAATTTATTTTATCAAATTACCAGTTTATAATGATCGTTTGTGCCATTTAAATTTACTTTAGAGGGTAAAACATCTTAATACACAAACCAATTATCCGTAGTAGTAATAACGGTGTTGCGTATAAAGCAAAAATTGCATGGCGGCCATTTTATTGTGAACACATTTTATTATTTCGTTTGACAAAACGATTCCCATGGCTTTACTGAGCCATGTACACTCATTTTAAACTTGATTTCCCTAAGAGAGAAAGGTGTTTCATCGACTTATTTGAGCGAAAAAACGTGCTACTGCCCCTTTAATAACAGCAATATATATATACACACGTTTGTAAAGTGGTAAACTAAACTTGTCAAATCACGTTTGCCGGAAGACCAATGCCTTTACCGTTTTTACCCTCTGTGACGCCATAAACATATCATCATGACGTCACACTGCTTTTACTGAGCATACGACATTAATAATTGTTAATAAATGCATTCGGAAGTGTCATATACGATATTTTGAAATTCTTTGTGAACGCTTGTTTAGTAATTTTAAAACCATGCTCATTTAATCAAGGTGATATGACACACTTCCTCATGTAATAACCTCTTCATTCAAAACAAGGTGCATCTATAATCTGATGAATAATTATATACACTGCCTATGTTTACCTAGCTCCAGACAGCGAGTTACCGCTCCGTGACGTCACTAATATACTACCGTAGAGCCAATCGGAGGAGAGCGCCCTGACTTGGAGGTTGTATGTTTACATTATTACTCCTCAAATAATACATAGAGGATATTTAACATTTCTCGTCGAATACCATGTTTATCTCATTCAGTGAAGTAGAAAAGCATATCTTCACGAGTTACGTAGCCACGAAAGTCAGTCTGATTAAAATCGACGGTTTTCCGTGGAATAAAAATTGCAAAATAGTGCATCTACCGGGATACGAACTCGTTCGTGGTTTTCCACGCCAAACCGTCTGAAAGCACCCCGTACACTAGCGTGTTCGGGCGCAATTCAGCTAGCCAATCAAAAGATGCCCAACAAATGCTTTCGGTGCGAGAAACTAGGGGCAGATAACTCCAAACAGCTATCCTTTTGTCTGTTCCGAATGCTTTCAAAACCGCAACCGTTTAAATACTATGATTTGATTGGTCAGCTATTTGACTGGGTTTTGGCTGCGCTAAACTGGTTCTGAACACACGCCTATACGGGGTGTTCTCAGACCTTGTGGCGAGGAATCTACAGAGCCTGTTCGTATCCCGGCAGATGCAAACTTTTGCAAATTTTATTCCTCGGAACAAGGTCGATTTTAATCAGACTGCCACGAAAGTAAATAGTCTATTTTTACTTCACGAGAAATGTCAAATGTTCTATTTATTAGATTTAACCAGTTATTTATAGAGTCGAAAATGACGTTATTACAATGAAAGGAGCATTCATGCTCTCCTTGCTTTATCAAGGTCATCTTATGACGTCATCATATTGTTATGATGACATCATACGATCGAAAGTGTTCTTTCACGCAGTAGAATAACATGTTATATCACTCAGTGAAAATACGGATTTTATTTTAACCGATAAATGCCGTATTTCACCGCTGAAAATATAATAATAATACTCATATTAACTGCTATAATCCAGAAGTTCTAATACATCACCAAAAGCATCATTATATGCCGACATCTATAATGAAAGGGCAGATTTATTACTGATAGTGACATTTCCATCGTCAACAAATGGCCATTAATCCACCGCCGTGTTAATAATGAATTGAATGAACGCTTTTAATATGCATCAGTCGATAAGGTTTTGCAGATGAAACGAATCGATTGATAAATGTAGCAAAATGTATGTACCGTAAATCCTTAATTTGACGCCGGGCTTCTATTTCTTTCGAACTTACGCCGCATAGGTTAACCGGTTAATCGAGGTAGACTTCTATTCAAGGCAGGCGTCTATATCATAAGGTAAGATACCCACGGACATAAAAAAAAGAAAGGCGGTCAATGGGACCGACATCTTGCTTTATGAGACAATAAATCATGCTCTTGATTGTACGTCACTTTGATTGTTCAATTGCCAGTGAATGTGTGCATATAAGAAATAGAAAACTCGTTTTTGTGCTTTATCGTAGAATAAAACAGCTGCGCCCTTCGTGTTTTATGCTCCCTGCTATGTTTTATTCTACGATAAAGCACGCCTACTCTTCTATTTCTTAAATAAGGCTTATAGAGACAGGCGACTACAGTAGGAAGCAGCGATTGTAGAATTTAAATTCGGTTTCCCCGGCGTTTAATTAAGGCAGGCGTTTATTTGTTTCAGAAAGTCCCGTGCAAGGGCGTCTATTCAAGACAGGCGTCTGATTGAGGATTTACGGTACCATCAGTTTGAAAATGCGTCCATCGTTGGGTGACATGGATCATTATGAACCAACACTACGATATCCTTGAACTAGAATTCATTTATATATATTTATATATATATACATCAAAAGGTTTGGACGCAATTTCAGGTTTATGGTTTTATGGACTTGGCCAAACAGAAACCTGTGGCTGTTGTGATGCTGTACTGTATAAGCGCTGTGATTGCAAGTGAGACACCTTATACATTTTGCGACAAATATTGCTAAACGATAGGCGTTAACTATTGTCAGAAGGAATATACAAATGGTCCAATGGCAAGCATCATATAATACAAAGCATCATAACTCAAGACACCTTGCAAGCCGAGACAGATAAATTAAAACGTTCTTGAGACAACAGTCCAAGTTTAGAGGTATTTTTAGACAGAATAACCAAGTCCAAGTTTAGACGTATTTTAGACAGAATAGCCCAGTCCAAGTTTAGACGTATTTTAGACAGAATAACTCAGTCCAAGTTTAGACGTATTTAAGACAGAATGCCCCAGTCCAAGTTTAGACGTATTTTAGACACAATAACCCGGTCCAAGTTTAGACGTATTTTTAGACACAATAACCCGGTCCAAGTTTAGACGTATTTTTAGACACAATAACCCGGTCCAAGTTTAGACGTATTTTTAGACAGAATACCCCAGTCCAAGTTTAGAACGGGGACTTTGAGATGGAACAACCCAGTCCAAGTTTAACCTTGGGTGACTTTGACACAGAATACTCAATGAAAGTTACCACGTACTGTTAGTCATAATATACAACTCCACCGCGTCGAGAATAAAAATCAGATCATGTGTATCTACCTATGCTGATTTACATGTCTGCTAACAAGTCACAGACACCGAATTCCAGACAATTGACGTAATTGGTAATACACACTTCTGCAGGTAGACAGTTAAGTGAAGCGTAACTCGTTAGCAGACACTCTATTCAGCTTAGTTAAAGATGAGATTCATTTCTATCCTCGACGCAGTGCCCCTTTAAACATACTTAGAGACGGAATATCCCACTCCAAGTTTCTCCGCCCCCTGTGACGTGGTTAGGTCCAGCACTCGCTGGACATCGCAGGTCACGTGATCATTGTCTTTGTGGAAAACGGCGTGGAGGTGAGAAGGAGTGGACACAAACTCGGACCACGTCATCACGCGGACAGCGTCTCCGTCCATCCTCTTGTTGGCTGGTCACTCCACGGTCAGTCATGGACATCGGGTGTTTTGGCACTGGTCTTTTTTCTGCGAACATATAAACCTAAAGGTGTCATGTCTGTGTCATTTTGGAGGTTATATACAGAGTATCCCTGAGAATATCCCTGACCATGATAGTACATTTTAACGTGAATTGTACTTTCTGGAATAAGCTCATTTGAAGTTTTATTTAATCACAGAACAAACCGAAAAATATTCTAAGTTACACTTGACATGATGTGATTCGAACCACATCCCTCAGCATGCGTTTCTTTCTGAAATAAAGTGATCTCCTGAAAAGGTAAATTAGTGTTACCAATGGATAGATAATACTCCTCAATCAACATAGAGAGCTCTAAAAGGAATGTACATGGTTTGGTTAAGCCGTTCGAGTCCATTTCCTTTCGTGTGTATTTCAAATTCATTGATACGTGCCAATATACGATATGTGATGATTTCAGTTCAAATCAGTTCACTCAACTTGAATATTCATTTCTAATCGCCAAATAAATCACAATTACTAGTTTCCAATTAAAATCGAGCAACATCATTATATATGTGCAGAAACCGAAACTACAAGTCCGTTTTACATGCACATTAGTTATAAGACCTGTCTGAACTCTCAAATTCGCATCAGACCTACAAACCTACCTCTCACACTGAAGAGTTCCACACCACTGTCGCTTTATACGTCGCACCATTTACTTCCAGTACGGGTAACCATTTTCTATGGATACTGTTTATCGGGTCGTGTAATGAGATGTTTTACACTCTAACGTAACAATATAGTGTATAGTCTTTAATAATAAATGGAAAATGTGAGAAAACAAAAATTGCAAAAAAACGTGCTACAGTGCCTTTAAACTGGACACTCTAAAACCGGTACCACGAAGGGCCTTGCAATGAAACGTTTAATAACGCTATCTATATAGTCACGTTGCCTCCACCTCACTATAACGATAGTAAGAGAGACACGGTCTTTGTCGTGCATGAGATGCACGAGCTTTTCCTTTTCGCGAACGGTTACAGCCCTTGAAAGCCACATTTAATAAAATGAGGTTAAAAACGGCGTTTCTCTCTCGGCGGTGTAGGTGATTAGGTAATCCTATAAATGTGGCTCTCCCGGCGGTGGACATAACCACTGATCCATGATACCGTATATAATAAACTGAATAGGTGATTTTTATTTGTAGTATTTGAAATTATAAGTAAATAAAGGACACATACATTTCCGTATAGTGGTTACGGTTGTGTTGAATTGAACTCCTTTAACCAAGTTTATAGTAACATATAGTCCATGGATGATGTGACTTTGGGGTTTTCGGGCGCATCAGCAATGACATCCAACCATACATTGTTTAAGAAGTCTAAATTCCTGATTGAATAGAAAAAGCCTTGAAATATTGTATAAATCGTTCATTCTTCCTTTATTTGATTACAGTTCAAATTTATGGGACCATTGTACTATGCATGAAGCAAAACTCTTCACCTAGATGCATTAAGATCGATATGCGGATCTGAAAGAGGCACTTGTCATAATAAGATATATAAAGAAACAATTTTCACTTTACTTAGCGATAGGCGTAGAAGGCAGCATTTGTGTTTGTTCTATAAAATGTATTATAAATCATCTCCATCCTATCTCTCAGAGTTGGTTCCGAATAATATTTCCGTAATAATCCTTACGATCTAAGAAACTCAAATTCTCTACAAACAATTTCGTGTAAGACTGCTAGACACTCGGCATCTTTCTTACCCTCTGTTGTTAGATTCAAATTTTGGACAGAGATTTGCTCAAATAGTTCACTACAGACTGCGTTTAGGGTTGAGTGACCTCAATTATGATAAATTTAATAGGCATATATATATTTCTCCTTCATGTCCTTCATGAGTTAATTACTGAAACTTATAGATTTAAACATAAATTCAAAAGCGTTTTACGTTTGGGTGATATTCATGATGCTAGTAGAAATTAAAAAAAACAATCCGCATTTCGGTTTTGTATGTATTAAACATGTATTGATATTGTGTTCAATGGAGCGGCCTTAGCATAAGCGTTGTAAGCTTGTTGGCCAATCCCTTTCACAATGTGTACACTATTTCAAACCTCTTTATACAATTTAATTACGGCTTCAAGGCATTGAGGACTCTACATGAAATGTTGCTTTCGCGGCAGACCATATTTCTGAAATTTGGCGTTCACGGGTGGACACCAGTCGAACAGTCTCTGGCTGCGTTTGTGCGATACTTTTTCAGTGTTCATGTTTCATCAGTCATTTCATAGGAAATATATTTCTTAATTTATGATATATGTATCGTCTTTGCCTTCGCTTTATACGACAGATATAACACTCTTCCTCGGTTTTGGTTGAAAATGAAAACATTCGGGGTCGGGAGAACCTTTGGCTTTCGGCCCGCGGGTTCTCCCTCTCCCTTACGTTTACATTTTCAACCAAAACCTCGAGGGAGTGTTATATCCTTCACTAAATCCATATTTTTCTCAAATAATTTTGTTCATAAAGACTAGTTTAAAGGACAGTGGCACGTTTTGTAATGAAAATACAAAGATCTCATAAAATGGAATTGCAAACAGTTCTCCTCAGTCAATAAATAGAATTCGAAAAACGAATGGTTATGATTCGGTAAAGCAATGCGGATCTTTTTTCCATCCTCGAATTAATTAAATGACCGCTTGCAGTTTTCGTTTTATACGACACCCTTTTCTACGACTTCGAATAAGCGGATCGTGTAATGACGTTGTTTTTTCCTCTTAAAGATGCATCAACTTGGTTACATAAAATTTTATTTTGCTTTAATACGTGCCAACATACGATATGCTGCTTTCAGTTAAAACAATTTGACACAACTTGCATAGTGTTACCCAATCATGAAATATATCACATTTACTTCTTTCCAATTAAAACATAATTATACATGTGCAGAAACCGAAACTACACGCCCCATGTACATGCACATACTCAGCCCAAATTTGTCTTTTTTTTTGTTGTCAATAAGTTTTAAAAATTACATTTGACTAATTGACGCGCGCAACACGCGGTGCATTGTCCGGTTTCTCTATAAAATAACACAATGTATAACGTTTGGCATATGTGACCCCAAACAACGCAATCGATGTACCTTTAATTAGCATAGACCGCATATATGTTTGTTATAAATGGCAAATTTGAACATATAAAAATACAAAAGAAGTAGTATTTATATATTTATTAAAATAGCATTAGCACGCCTGTTCTAGGTTGCCGTTCCATTAGCTCTACACAAGGACCAAGGAGGGAGTTGTTTAACTTAATTAGGTCGAGAAATTATTCAGATAAAGTAAACACATTTATAAGCAACTTAATTTCATAGTTCAGGTTTTATGTTCCAGTTTGAGGAATAAAAAATCATTCACATCAGCTCACTCTAATCTTTGAAATTCGTTGATCACACATTAATTTTGTTTCACTTCATTTATTTCATTTAATGGTTTACAGAGCACATTTCAAAGAGTTAATTTGCTAGTCGCATTTTTTGGCAACTGAAAAAATATTCAAACTCATACACATAAAAACTGTTTTCATATATCAGCGCATAAGATGAACATGACAGAGCACAAACATAAATTGATAAGCAACTACCGTGCAAAAGAAAGTATACCTACCTCCTTGGATTTATCATGTGCAAGGTTTTCAATTACAAAGATCTTAAAGGGGCAGTAGCACGTTTTTTGCAAATTTTATTTTTTCAAATTTCCCATTTAAAATAATAGTTTATGTTATTTATATTTACTTTAGAGGCTGAAACATCTGATTACCCACACAAATTAGCCGTAGTGGTAATAACGGTGTTGCGTATTCAGCAAATATTGCATGGCGGCCATTTTATTGTGAACACATTTTATTATTTCGAATGACAAAAATGATTCCCATGGCTTTACCGAACTATATACACTCATTTTGTAACTTGATTTTCCGAAGAGAGAAGGGTGTTTTACTTTTAGTGACATTATATTGCAAATACATTTCATCGACATATTTCAGCGAAAAAACGTGCTACTGCCCCTTTAAGTTTCCGACATATTCTAAAACTGAATAGTGCTGGCGTTTAGCCGCCAGTCAAAGAATACTTTATTAACATAAATTCAAACATTCTTTCAAAATCAATTTGGTTAAAACACAACTGTACATTGACATAAATAAAACATATTCTATGTTAAAATCAATAAGTGTCCCTCATTCTATTACAAATTGATAAATGTGCCTGATTCTTAACACATTTACAACTTTGTATACATGGTAGGGATCAAGTTGGTGTAAATTTCATTTCTTTCTATATTACATATTTTAACTAAAAATTAACCAGTCGCCAATTCTTTCATTCAAACTACTGCAGATATGTGTTGTTGTATCATGACATAATACATCTAATTTCTTTAAAATATTGAATTAATCTAAACCAACTAAGGTGCGTTCTTTCTTTTGCCTGGTAGTTTAAACAACTATTTCTTTTTACAAGAGGTCAAGACACACGAAGAAGATTTCAAGCTATAGATGTGATTACCAACAACAGTATTTGGTTAATATGTAAGTTCTGGCCATATACATGAGGTATAGCTGCATGCCGAAAGTTTGTTCACCTACATGTGTATCTCAGTGCCAATGTCATGTAAATTGACGTGCATTGTAATGTCAATAAAATTGCACCACATACATTGACAGTGATTCATCATAAATGAATACAATCATTCTCAAACGTATCATGTGATCGTCACGTTATTGGTGCATGTTTATGAAATTTGGCACAATTTAATAGACAGACGGGTCGAATTTTGAAAATTCAAATTCCATTAATTTCGTAATACAAGTTTTTCATAATGACAAAATGTAAACAATTTCATCACAGATACATTTAATGACTATAAGAGGAACTGGATAATGTATGCTTGACCCAGTTAGTCACTAACTGAATATTTCACAGCAGAAAATGATAAATGCAGTTTGAAAAGATCGACCCCTGGTCATTTCTAAGAGCTGCCAAAACTGTAACTGCATACTATGAGGCATCAAATCAATTATGTTATGGAACACACAACTTTATTTTTATAATGCAAAAATGAAAAGTTTTCGCATGGATATGATGCTTCAAAGACGTGCTAAATTACATGATATTAGCACTGAAATACATAAGTAGGTGAACAAACTTTCGGTATGCAGCTGTTTATTAAACCCACAAGGACGACTTCCAGCAAGAGATGTAATAATCAACAATATCTAGTAAATATGTATTTCATGAGGTATCTGTCAAGACAATGAGTTCATACATTGTAATTCCCATGAGGAAAAATTATGCTATAGATGTAATCAAGAACAACGATTTAGTACTTACATGAGTTCTTTCCTTATCAATAATGCTGTCAGGACATGATGTATAACACACAGGAGATTGTAACACTGTCCGTAGACTGTGAGTGATTCCGTCGACCCGCTGCCTTACAAGCAGGACAGTAATCTCTGTTTAGTCAACACGCTCAGCTTGCTAAGTACACTAGTGTTCCGCGAGAGGGAGAGTAAAGTGAATCCATCCATTCATCCAGGAAGGCGGAGCAGTAATCTAAGTTTAGTCACTGATACTCTACACAGAACCTATATCCACGTTTAGTCGCCGATACTCTACACAGAACCTATAACCATGTTCAGCCGCCGATACTCTACACAGAGTCTATATCTATGTTTAGTCGCTGATACTCTACACAGAAACCCAGAAATCTATGTTTAGTCATCGATACTCTACACAGAGCCTTTATCCATGTTAAGTCGCCGATTCTCCACACAGAGCCTTTATCTATGTTTAGTCACCGATACTCTACACAGAGCCTATATCCATGTTTAGTCGTCGATTCTCCACACAGAGCCTTTATCTATGTTGAGTCACCGATACTCTACACAGCCTGACTCGTCCGGCACGCTGTTACACAGTGATTTGTCGATAAACTGATCGTCATCTAGGCTGTTAGCAGACCTCATCCCGCCCCGGAGCAGCTCATCAGACCAGGAGACTTCAGAGCTTCCGGGAATAACAGCCCTGCTCGAAAAGTCAAGAGGAAAACTGTCATTAATCTCAAAAGCTTATCACATTCAATTGAAAGGATGCGGACTTTCATTATGGAGACTTATTACATGGTAATTAGCTAACTATGTGAGTGAACTTACCATCTTGGTGTATGTGATTATTAAGTACCTTTCTCATTGGTTCTCACTGTCTCACTGTCTCACTGTAAAGAACCCCCTTCAACTCGTCCAAGTATAGTGTAGGCTATTCAGCATGGCGGACAGTTATAAGGGCAAGATATTGAACTAATTTTACATATTGTGATATATTGCAATACACAGCCTCTGTATTGCGATAATATTGAAATAATTAAATGAACTTTATTTTTAACGTTTTACACGTACATGTGTATTTGCAGTTTATGTTTTAGATGGTATGCCTTGTAGAACATCCAAAGTACAGAACATTTCTAAAACATATTGTTTAAACTTTGACTTGTATATTTTCACTTGTAATAAAGTCCAACAAATGTATACTTGCACATCAAGATCATTTACGTGCATCCAAAACTAATTTTACCTGAGAACAAGATATACTTATGAAATGTATATTTCAATTAAAATGTTTGGTGCGATATTTTTCCAAATGAAAAAAGAAGAAGAAATAATTGTATTGCACAATCTGTATAATGATGCAGCGGTAATATTGCACAGCCCGTTTGCAAAGATTAAAGTTCTCAAAAACAGTATCTTTCGGGACGCAACTGTATATTCATATTAGGCAAATACACAGTTGCTTTCTAACTTACCATCTGACTCACCATCTATGTCTCCCAAGGGACACGGATAATGTCATACAAAGGATAATCAGCCAGCACACATCGGATTAGTTGTTGGAAACAGAGCTTCGTGTTCTTTCATGACACACAGTGTATATTATATGTGGTATTAGAACAGTAAAGAGGCTTAAAGTGCTATAGTGCGTTTTTTGCATATTTCTTTTTTTAATTTTCAATTAACTATTCAATTTTGTAAAATATATTGCTACGTTAGAGGGTAAAAGATTTCCGACACAGTGTATAGCATATGTGTTATTAGAATAGTAAAGAGGCTTAAAGAGCTATAGTGCGTTTTTTTGCATATTTCTTTTTTAATTTTCGATTAACTATTCAAATTGGTAAAATATATTGCTACGTTAGAGGGTAAATATTTCATTACACGATCACATAAGCCATATCCATAGAAAACGGTTATCCCTATTGGTATAAAATATAACCGATAATTTTGAGGAACTATTCAGTGTGAGAGGTAGATTTGTAGGTCTCGTGAGAATCAGAGTTCAGACAGCAAGATGGTTGACCATTTAGCCATTCCATCATTGTAACAACATTGTCAAACTCTACCCTGAGTGTTTAGGTGAACCTATCCATAGGAAATAACTATCCGTATTCGAAGAAAATGTTCGACGTATAAAGCGACAGTGGTGCTGAACTCTTCAGTGTGAGAGGTAGATTTGAAGGTCTCATGAGAATTTTAGAGTTCAGACAGCAAGATGGTTGACCATTTAACCATTCCATCATTGTAACATATGTCAAACTCTACCCTGAGTGTTTAGGTGAACCTATCCATAGAAAATAACTATCTGTATTCGAAGAAAATGTTCGACGTATAAAGCGACAGTGGTGCTGAACTCTTCAGTGTGAGAGGTAGATTTGAAGGTCTCATGAGAATTTTAGAGGTCAGACAGCAAGATGGTTTACCAGTCCATCATTGAACCATATTTAACTCTACCCTGAATGTTTAGGTATCGCTAGATCAGTTAGAAAACTTGAACTACCTTCGAGTGGCCATTTTAATGTGAACACCTAAAAATGGCCGCTCGATTGGACTTGCATGAAGAGAAAAGCAAACAATCCAGCAGGTTTAAGGTTAAGAGAAACATATAAACTGAATTTCAAAAGAAACACATTTTCAACAGAGTAAAAACTGAAATACTGCTGTCGGATGAAGTCGATTTTAAGTGCCTTTGATAATAACAGATTTTGTAAAGAAGTACCCACAATTCCATTCATCAGGGTATGCTACTGTCATATCTGTTCAAACACACCCGGGGTGCTGAAATCACTTTTTCAACATGTTTTTGGCTGGAATGTTTGGCAATTATGTTTAAAAATATAAAAATAAATAAATTCAGTTAATAAAAGATCTTGACGGTCTAATTTACCACTTTTGACTTTAATTCGTTGACGCATTATTATTGTTGGACACATAAAACAAGCCAAAATGTTGGTTTTCACTCTTCTATTTATCCCAGTTAAGGAGATTTTCAAAACGACCTTTTTAAAGGCGTGTGTTTCAAAAACATGAATAGATAATGTTTGAAAACTTGACAATTAATACAGTTGACTTCTGGAGAGTGATGTAACCCTGTTTCAGTCGTTTTAGAACTCTTTTCATTGGTTGAGGAGTATTATTTAGCCAGTTGTAACACTTATATAAACTGAGGTGCAAAAGAAAGTATATCACTCAGTCGTATTCAAAAACTGACTAGTTTGGCAAATTAGTCCAAAACATTAAATCAGTCAAAGAATACCGCTAAGCAGTTTTTGGGGGTTTTTTAATTCCCCAAAATTAATTTTGACAAAACACAACTGTTCATTTACATATAAGACATACTCTGTTTGAAAATCAATAAATGTACTTCGTCCTGCACACATTTACAACATTTTGAACATGGTAGGGGTCATGTTGGTGTAAATTTCATTTCTTACCCCTGTCTACTTTGAATAATGATATTTTAGTTAAAAAATATTAAGTCATTCAAACCACTGCCGAAAGGTGTTATTGTATCGTGTCATAATCAAATGCATCTCATTTCTTTAAAATATTGAATTAATCGAAAACAAGTGAGTGTTATACTTTCTTTTGCCCGTCAGTTTACTCTGACAGATTCATTTATCACGCAGCTCAGGGAGAGAGCTACGATAGAAATAAAATGTATCTGTTATCATCTTTTTTAGTAAAAGATTTGTTTGACAAATCAATTGACGGTTGTCAACTTTATCATGCAATGTGTTCACATTAAAATGGCCGCTCGAAGGTAGTTCAAGTGATCTGACTGATGTAGCGATACCTAAACACTTGGAGTAAAACATTTATTATGGCACCATGATGGAATGGTCATTCAACTTGCTGTCTGAACTCTCAAATTCGCAATCACCTACAAAACCATCTCTCTCGCTGTCACGAGTCCAACACCACTGTCGCTTTATACGTCGCACCATTTTCTTCAAGTAGGCCTATTCGGAGAACAATTTTGTATGGATACGGTTTATCAGGTCGTGTAATGAGATGTTTTATCTTCTAACGTGACAATATATTGTATAAACTTAAATAATAAATGGACAATTAAGAATTTTTTTTTTGCAAAATATGCACCCCCCCCCCCGTCTACTTTAAATAAGGATATTTAAGTTAAAAAATAAAACAGTCATTAATTAAGCCATTCAAACTACTGCCGAAAGGTGTTATTGTGTCGTGCCATAATCAAATGCATCTAATTTCTTTAAAATATTGAATAAATGGAAAACGACTTATATACGTGTTTGTGATAGCAGTAAGAACGGCGTGCTACAGCGCCTGTAATATCAATAAGGATGCTTCTGCACATGTTTATGACATATCCTCTATCCTTCCTACATACACAAGATAGGTATTATTAATCGAGAAAGTTTGTCATATGACTTTTTCTGAGGGTCCCTTCACGTACGTCACTTCCGGTATCTTCAAACTCTCTAAGCCCCGCCCCATTTTTCGTTTGATGCTCGCGGGTGAAAAGCAGACGATGTTTTCGGCAAAGTTTAAGTCGCCCTAGTTTAAAATAGGAACAACATATGGATTTTTTTGGGGTCTCGTGTTTCACAAAATAGTCTAATGAACCAATTGCAGTTAAGAATTCAATAGAAAATAATATATTTAGGCTTTCCTTTAACCGAGAAAGTGTGTCAAATGACTTTTACTGAGGGTTATACATACATTTGAGTTTCGTAAGGTCACATGACACACATGGCGAATGTAATACCGTATTTCCTCCAATAAGCGCCGGGTCTCTAATAAGCGCCGGGTCTAAACCATTAGATTAACTTCTTTAGATAACTTCAATGTTCTAAACAATGTTTGCTAGGCAAAAGTGATATGTGCATATGTGCTCATATTGAAATATTTAACTTCTCTGGCGGCCATATTGTTAGGCGTTGGAATTCGTGATGAACAAACTACCAACCCACCAAATTACAGCTTTGAGGGTGTAGCGGTTCTGGAAGAGTGAACATTTTACACCCTTCTCTCTTCAGAAAATCAAGTTTAAAATGAGTGTACATGGTTCCGTAAAGGCCATGGGAATAGTTTTTGTCATTCAAAATAATAAAATGTGTTCACAATAAAATGGCCACCATGCAATTTTGGCTTTATACGCAACACCGTTATTACCACTACGGATAATTGGTTTGTGTAATGAGATGTTTTGCCCTCTAAAGTAAATATAAATGACATAAACTATCATTATAAATGGGAAATTTCAAAAATATAAAATTTGCAAAAAACGTGCTACTGTCCCTTTAAGGCCCGATGAGCTAAATATGAACCTCCAAATGACTGCCCTCGTAGGTAATAAAATGAAATATTAGATCCTACGATTGAAAGATGGTCTTTCTATATGCTAGCTACCCTGATAGAGGGAAGTTGTTCATTTGGGAAGAAGACGAGATCAGCTTGTTAGTGTACCTTAAAGGGGCAGTAGCACGTTTTTTCGCTGAAAAATGTTGATGAAATGTATTTGGAAAATAATGTCACCAATAGTAAAACACTCTTCTCTCTTTCAGAAAATGAAGTTTAAAATGAGTGTACATGTTCCGGAGAGCCATGAGAATCGTTTTTGTCATTCGAAATAATAAAATGTGTTCACAATAAAATGGCCGCCATGCAATTTTTGCTTTATACGCAACACCGTTATTACCACTACGGATTATTGGTTTGTGTGATAAGATGTTTTACCCTCTTAAGTAAATATGAATGGCATGAGCAATTATTTGATATTGGAAATTTGAAAAAATAAGATTTGAAAAAAACGTGCTACTGCTCCTTTAATCGTTGCTGAGAATTATATCTTGTATTTAAATTTACTCTATAAGTATCAGCAAGTCTTTGTTCTTCGAATTACATGAACTTTGTCTGCAGTAGAGAACTGTTGTACATGCAATAAGGTTTGGGTCAATGCTACACTGTAATTCAGCGTAGTACCTCCCATGGTTTGCTAGTTCCAGCCGTTGCTCGCAGGTTTCACCGCGGTATCCTGTCAAAACGCAGAACTGCAAAACGCAGAACTGCTAAAACAACAACATGTATGGTTGATTGCACACTCCTGAACCCTCATAATATAATGGAACGGCCCGCAAGGAAATGAAGACAAAATACAGGTTGTTGTGTAAACATGTATTGTGCATGTATTTTAATCATATATCATTGGATTGTTTCATCATTTTGATGTATTCTATCGTAAGAATGTGTACATTATGTATCTCTTCATATATAATATGATTCTTACATCATATTAATAACGTACAATAACTTACATTAATCCATGGTGATGACGTCACTCTATTGTGTTAACAGTGGATTATTTTTAAGAATCTACTGGTCATTGACTAATCCAGTCAGGAGGGGTGTCAGGTTTTGACATTTTCGTAATGGCTCACAAAGTAATTTGTTCAAGAATGATGTATTTTGTCTTGGTATATCTGATTAGAATCTTAAAATATCTGATTATTTTTGTAATGTCTGACCCGGGAATCGAACATGTAACCCTTCGACTGTTACGCAGCGGCCTAACCGATTAGGCTACCAGGCCTGCTGGTAATCATTTGATTGTTTGTCAGTAAGATCCCTGCATTCTAAACAACACTGGTAAAGTGTGAAAAGCATGAGGATCGTGCTGAAACACATGAAATGCAGGAGTTTGGCTGTCAGTCAAATCGCTTTGCATGGAAGATTTGCGCCATGCGCGTGCGTGGAAGAATCCATTTCATAAGGGTCGAAGCTACGTGTACCATATCCGATGAATGGGCACCGAAATTTGCGAAATAATATTTGTTTAGGTTACATAATTGAAATGTATTGTCTGTAATGCTAGATAATCACATATGTATGTTTCGTGACGTCATACATGGATTAAGATGGAGAATGCATTCGGAGCCGTGGATTCGTTAAAAATAATCAACTCGCCCCTTCGGGGCTCGTTGATTATTTTTAACGAATCCACGGCTCCTCATGCATTCTCCATTACATAACTTATTTACAATAATATACAACATTGGTGATCATTGTTCATTGTTCAATCTCTGCTTTCATTCACATCTTCATCATCATGAGAGGTCCGACTGCATCCAGGAACTGCATTGGTGACTTCTCACCACGGCAAAGCTGATCTTTCAGACGAGCCAGGCGCTGCTCCTTCTCTTTGTAGATGGCTTTCTTGGGTGGTGGTGCAGCTCCAAAGTTGATCTGGATGACCTTTGCTTTCTCTCCGTTTTCAATGTTCTTGATCAGTTCGATGAACCTGTAGACGTTGGGGTGTCTGTGCTGCAGTGTCTTGCCGATCCGAGAGTGAAACCCTTCAAGGTTGTTGTTGGTGCGGGGTCCTTGTGTTCCATGGTGGTTCCAGAGTCGGGGAGGGAACCTGGCATCGTCATCCACCCACGTCGCGACGATGTAGTCGTTGAAGGCATCAGCTTGCCGTACGTCTGGGCAGTGGTTCATGGCATCGAGCCACGCATCATGGACCTGGAGCAGGGGAAGCAGGGGGAGACCTGCAGCTCGGCGAACCCACTTCCTCACCTCAGCATCTTCCTTGTAGGCAACCGCAAGTCCTAGGTCTTGCGTCTTGCGCCATATTGCCTGACAGAAGTGGAAGAGGCATCCCGTCAACGTGGCCTGAGGGAACACAGGGGGCACTTGATTTGCACTATCCCGGGCATAGCCCGCTATAACCCGGTCACGTGACCGGGCTATCCGGGTGATCCGAGCAGACGAACCAAATCAAGTTGATTCGGGTTATTGTTATGGCAACCATCAGAGCCAACTTAGTTGCACTGCAACTAATAATCGAACTTTTCAAAAGTGTTTGCGACAATGACAACTATATCTCGACAACAATGAACAATATTATTACTTCAGCTAGAAATGTTTGCTACATTAGTCTTTCCCTTCAGTACTCTTATAAATAATTGTATTGTAAATGTTTAGATGGAAAGATATACGATATTTTCAAATTTGCAAAAACGAGTTTGGTCCGTATGCCGCCATTATCGCCCGCGATAGCCCGCTCATTTGAAACCGGGTCAACCGGGCTACCCCGGCGGGCGATATTGAACACCCGCCCGCCTGAATCAATTGCGTCGCCGCTTCACAACCGGGTTCCGGGCGACCCGGGCGATAGCCCGGCTGGCAAATCAAGTCCCCCCACAGTCTCTGCAGCAACAATGCTGGCTTGCTCAAAGTCAGTCTGGATCACTGAAGGCGCGAGCAGTCTGTTGAGGGTCTGCTGCACGTGAGTCTTCAGTAAGTTGAACAGTCTGGTGTAGGCAGCTCTCGTGCGGTCCGGGAGTAGGGCGAAGACCAGTGGGTACATGGTCGACCCTGACATGGCATGTATGATGTACACCAGCCATTGTAGAATTGGAATGTCTATCCCATGTTTCTAACACCTATACATGTGGACAAAGATTGTATTGGAGAAGGAAGTATGAAATTAAAGTTAAATGGTTTACTCTAAACGAACCAAGGGATATATTGTTCAAATTTGTTGTTACAATGCGTTACTACTCCGTATTTACTTACAAACACATGTACCTGGGAGGATTATACTGTTTAACAATGTTTTGATAGAGTGTTGAATATATTGTTACAGTGTGTTACTACTCAGTATTTACATATAAACATATACCGGGAGGATCATACTGTTAAACATTGACCTGTTGATTCAGTGATCTGCTAATTTGACTGTGTCGCTCTACTCACTGTCAGAGTGGACCAGTCCATTACTTGAATAGGTGTGACCTGCCTGACAATGAACTTTTCATTTCTGCTAATTGGGAATTCTGCGTTTTGCAGTTCTGCGTTTTGACAGGTAACCTTCACCGCAATGCATAGCCACATGGCGTTGCGGGCTTACTCATTGCAATAATACTAGCAGCCGTGATGTAAGTGAACTACTCTTGAAAGCGGTGTTAACTCCAACTCACCTCACCTCACCTCGAAGAACATGTCATGCTTATAAGTCTTAAAGCAAGACCTTTCTGATAATTAACCTATTGTAGTGTATGGAAATTACAGACACTGCAGTAGAACACAGAAAGCACTCATAGTTGACTAGAAATATTGGCACAGAGCAATTTAGCGATAGATCTAACGGTCATCAGCACGGGAATATCTCGTTACAACTACTGAGATGAGATACAGTATTAAATCTCTTTCCCTCTGATGACGGCAGGACAAAACTGGAGTAGGAAATGAATGTCTGTGATGCAGTTCTATAGTCCTAATGGACACAAGTCACGAAATAAAATGCTTTTAGGTTTACAGATGTTCAAAATGCTAAAATATATTGATATCCTCTTGTAAGAAAGCTTGTAATTTCTAGATTTAAAAAACATGAATTCAGTAGACTATTTTAAACTGCCAGGCAAAATAAAGTACTCACCTCAGTTGATTTTATCATATATGATTTTCAATTGCAAATATCTCAAGTTTTCGATGTCATAATCTAAAACTGAAAGTACAGGTGTTTAGTCAGTAGTCAAAGAATACTTCTACATGTTTTTATAATTTTAAAAACAAAAATTTTAAATTTTAAACTTCTTCAAAAATTATTTTTGAGGATAAACAACTTTTCATCGACATATAATACATATTCTGTGTGAAAATTAATAAATGTGCCTGATTCTGCACCCATTTACAACATTTTAAACATGGTAGGGGTCATGTTGGAGTAAATTTCATTTCTCACCCATGTCTTCATTAAACAAAGACATTTAACTAAAATTTAACCACAATCACCAATTAATTCATTCAAACTACTGCAGATAAGTGCTAGTGTATCGTGCTCTGGTCAAAAACATCTGATTTAAATATTGAATTAATCGAAACCAACTGAGGTGAGTACTTTCTTTTTCTGGAAGTTTAGTACCTCAATAAGGTCATAGGTAACCACGATACAACCTGGGCCGTGTTCAAGAGAGGTTTCAAAGTAATCGCTCAATTAGCAATTACTTTTAAACCTCTCTGGAACGCGATTGCTCAATGTAGCGCTACGTAGCAAAGCGAGCGAACTTTGAGGTTTTGCACCGTGTCGTTCAGGAGAGAATGAGCGCTACTTGAGCGCTACATTGAGCGATTAATGAGCGAGTATAAGCGTTCGCTGTTATGGAACGGAGCCGTGGTGTCTCCCATCCAGTAATGCATCATTGAAGGGTTTCAGATGAACAGAGGAACCCTGTAGCCTTATACCTGGATACAGAAAAATGGCAATACTTCATTATGACATTATTTCTGAAGCTGTTTCTTAAGAAATATCCCGCAAGGGGCACGGCAACTGTGTCTGCAGTAGAGAACTGTTCTGCAGTAAGGTTTGGGTGCAATGCTACACTGAATTTCAGCGTAGTTCCACCAATGGTTCGCTAGTTCCAGTCGATGCTCGCAGGTTTCACCGCAATGCATAGCCACGCGGCGTTGAGGGCTTTCTCCTTGCCATAATACTAGCAGCCGCGATATAAGTTAAATATTATTGAAAGTGGCGTAAAACCCAAACTCACCTCACCTCATCTTAAAGAAATAATCTCTGTAGCATTAAGCAATCTATTTCTCTTTCACGCTGATCTATCTTCGTTATTGACTTCGTTATTGACGACACTCAACCGCAAAAGAAACTTCACCATACAAAATGTGAGATATTTCAATCCGTGCCCAAGTGATAAATAGGGATTATTACCCGAGGAAGTGTGTCATATGACTTTATGACGAGTGTGAATTTGTGTATTGCCCGAGCGAGAGCGAGTCATATGACACACTTTCGAGTGTATTAATTTCTTTATTACACATTCAATTTCTTTTGATTCGCGTAAAAAATAGCCAGGAAACGGCCCATAACAAATGGTTGCTAGGCAAACGTGATATGTGCACATGTGCTCATATCAATAATATTAACTCGGTTATTTTCAATCATAATTCATGGGTAAGAAATAGTGCTGAAACAGAAGCCAACAAAACTAACTTTGAAAATGCATGTTTATATTGCTTCAATGCCAAATTTTCCAGCCAAATACCATCGAACTCCAAGTGATTTGAACTGACATAAGAATAAAAGTATCATACTATGATGTATGAAATTATGCGTACTTCTTTACAAAACATGTGTCTATCGAATACGTTCAAACTGGGAGTACGTCTTAAGACAACAAATGCCTATCAAAAACATTCAAAATCGACTTGCTCCGACAGCAGTAGTTTTACTACCGGGTATGTTGAAAATGAGGTGACGCTTCTTTTGCGGTTGAGTGTACGTGAATGATTTCAATTGTGGGGCGTGCATAAACTATGATTTATATTTTACATCAACATATAATCTTGTTAAAAATTCGTATCCCCAGGCATAATTTAAAACATGTATGAAACACAGGCGCCAGACCCTAAAATCACCGGAAATGTAAACTTGGATCAGTCTACGAATGTTACAAAGCGTATTTGAGCCAGCAAACCAGTTCAACCATTTCCGGTCCTATGCCAGGATTCAAAATGGCGGACAGTGTCATACCTTCTTTATATGTTACATAGGTGTATATATATATCATCCTCGATAATCCAGCGCTATTGTTCCGATAAATTTACACACAAGCGCTGGAAAACAGTAAGGGTATTTATCCTTAACCTTACTGTTTTCCAGCGCTTGTGTGTAGATTTATCGGAACAATAGCGCTGGATTATCGAGGATGATATATATATATATATATATATACGTAGGTGTATATTTAGGGTCTGGCGCCTGTGGTATGAAATTCATAATTTACAAGAAACTAGTACGTTGCTGATACCTTATGCATGAGGAGGTTCCTTGCGATTGTTTCTGCGCATCGTCAGCTGTCAGATTCAGCAGGGCATTATAGCCTCTTAGCCTTATAGCCTTTGTGAACATTTTCAGTAACAGTATTAGTCATGCACATTGGAAAATTAAACAGATGTTCTGAAATATGACAACTGAATTATTGTATTATATCTGTGCAATACAGTAATTGTTTAGTGATAAAAGGATATATTTTGTTAATTTGCTCTATAATCTGTTTTAAAGAGCCATCAAGGATGTTAGTGTTTCAAATTTTTGGAAAATATACTTATAACGTCATTTGCCAGAGAAACCTTTTATCTACAACATGGCATATGTTAAATAATTTTCATGTCACGACAATGTATTGCAATTTGGTTTCAAAGAGAAGTACAACTTTGACTGGCGCGCGCTAAGGGTATCTGACGTCATATAAACAGAATCCCCTTTTTGCGTAATACGTACTACACAAACAGTTAGCGCTTCCGAAGCGTGAAAGCTCGTCTCTAGCGCAAGTCGCCATAACAACCCATGTGCTGCACGTGCTGCACGTGTCTCTCTTGCAAGTTACTCTTGTCACATATCACTGAATGTGACGATTGCTTTACAAACAATGTTTCTAAATGTCCAGAGAATATACAAATTATTTCCTGTTTAATGTACTTTTTATTGAGATAAGACCAGCAAATTATGACAAATTTTTACTCTTATTAATTATAAAAATCAAGAAAAATACCTAGTTGGGTAAAACAATTATTCCAATAGCTGTAGCAAATACATAATTAAATGAAATGGTAAATAAATAACCGCCGACAAATTATATATTTCGATTTCTTTCATTGCTCAATTTTTTTGTTATTCTTTCGTGTGTTTGTTTACTGTGGGTGAGCTAAACCATAATGCTTTGCGCTTGAAAATAATAGACTGGATCTATATTTAGACTGGAAAACACCTTTACTAATTAATGCAATTTCTCGGCTTATTTTAAGTTGGAAAAAATTGGGAAAAATTAAGTGTATTTATTTCACGGAGATATTTTTGGAAAATTTTCGATATTTTCATCAACATCCTTGATGGCTCTTTAAGGGGAAACGGTCATGCAGAATGTGCAAGAGTTATATCCCTTGCTACTGAAAATGTCTGAACGTTTTTTTCAAATCAATTAAGTTAACCTGGATTCATATGCTTTTTTGGGTTGATTTTGTTTTTGACTAGTATTTCTATCAAATAGTGGTTGTTTCCTGCAAGTCTTAAGATTAATTGACAAAACTATGACTGTTAAACAGAAAACAAATGCTTTTTGTAAAATCTCAATTTCAGTCAAAATGCTTCAAAATAACAAGAAAGTTGCATTTTCTTATTTATGAAACTCGTGGATGGTATTGGTATCTAACTCGCTTTCGCTCGTTAAATACCAAAACCATCCACTCGTTTCATAAATATGTTATTAAACGGGACGTCGTTTAGTATTCTCTATTTATTAGTTGAAGATACAACTGTTGTGAAACATCGAAATGTTATTCAACACTGTTGTGAAACATTGCACGTGAAAGCGATCGCAGTCGGAACTACTTTCCAGTAGTCACATGGGCTTTGGGATCGCACTGGATTTCTTGGGACATGTAACCATAAACCTAGGCCTTCTATTTTATCCCCCCTTTATCCACTTTTTCACTGAAGTACAAATATTCGCACAGAGCAATTCAGCAATATATTCATTACAGCAACATTCATCGGCACGGAAATATCTCGTTACAGATACTGAAAGAGTTATAGTATTAAAATCCCCTTATATCGATTTGAGAGTCGGATAAATCACTTCCTGCTAATGGACACTAGTCACGTGAAGAGAATACCAACCTTTACGTTTGTATGAAATATGTTCATAATGAAAACACTTAATAACATCATTGGCATCATCTTGTAAGACGGTATGTAGAGCCCAAAGGTAAGCAAAGTATGTACATGAAATTATCTAGACCAAAAAACGTGAGGTGAGGTGAGGTGAGGTGAGTTGGAGTTTAACGCCGCTTTCAAGAGTATTTCACTTATATCGCGACTGCTAGTTTTACGGCAGGGAGAAAGCCCGCACCGCCATGTGGCTATGCATTGCGGTGAAACCTGCGAGCAACGGCTGGAACTAGCAAACCATTGGTGGTACTACGCTGAAATTCAATGTAGCATTGCACCCAAACCTTACTGCGTGTAGAACAGTTCTCTACTGCAGACAAAGTTGCCGTGCCCCTGGCGGGATTTGAACCCCGGACCTCTTGATCCGAAGCCGAACGCGCTAACCACTCCCGCCCCCTACGTATTTGAAAACAATCTAGACCAAAAAACGTGACTGTAGTATCGCCACATATATATGTATAGCTTACACATATGGTGTTCCTTTATCCAATCATGTATAATCAACAACAAATGTGTCATCTAAACAGAGGTAGCCATTAAAGGCTGTATCACGTTTTTCTTCCTGAAAAAGGTGCTCTCACAAAAAGGTTAATAAGTGTTATCAATGGCTAAATAATACTCCTAAATCATAAACAAAATGTTCTAAAACTGATGTACATCTTTCAGTTCAGCAATGAGAGTCCATTTCCCATCGAGCGGCCAGTTTAATGTGTTCACATTAAAATGGCCGCTCGGAGGTAGTTCAAGTAATCTGACTGACGTAGCGATACCTAATTTTAATATTGCACTCAGAGTAGAGATTCTAATATGGTACAATGATGGAATGGTCAACTATCTTGGTGTATGAACTCTCAAATTCTCATGAGACCTACAAATCTACCTCTTACACTGAAGAGTTTAGCACCACTGTCGCCTTATTTCTTCCGAATACGGATAGCCTTTTTATATCGATACGGCTTATCGATCGTGCAATGAGTTGTTTTATCTATTAACGTTACAATATATTGTTTTAACTTTAATAATAAATTTCAAATTTGATAAAAACGTGCTAGCGCGCCTTTGGATGTATAGAAATATACACTTGGAAATTAATTAAGCAACACCAAACACCAAAATCGTTTCTATTTGAAATAGACACTATGTCAGGAAAATTGTTTGTGGTTTTAGGTAGAACAATCATTTAGCAGTGTTGAAACGAAAGGTCACTCAAATAACGATTCACTGTCTTTTGGATAACGACTTTTACAATAAAATGGTATTTTGGTGTCAAAATCCAAGTTCCATTATGAAATTTAACGAAAGTCAACATTTGTTGCTGTAATGTGATTAGTTTCATTCTTTCAAGTGAAGTGATTGCACTTTACTAACTGGATTTTTAACAAAACCCACTCGTTAAAGCAGTGTGCATCTTCGAACTCACAAAATCATGAAACTGTCAATTTCATGCATGATAAAACATGGTTTGCTGTGTTAATGTCAACTTGGTATCACACATGTTGTTTACAATAAATCAATTTCAAAGTGTTTGAAGTGTAGTTTCTCTGCTATGACAATAGTTATTTTAGGTAAAAATCCACTACCTTCACGTTTTCCATCACATATTCATTCATAATTTTTGCATATGGTGGATTTTTTCAGTGAACTACGCAACCAATTGTTATGTCTGAGATGATAAAATCGTTCAATTTACCCTAATAACCACAGAGCAAACTAGGATGTTGCTTAATTAATTTCCAAGTGTATATATTCTTTTATAAGGACTCTCTGCCTGAAGTTTTTCTCAAAGGGTGATTATCTGCAAGATTAAGCAATGCGTCTTTTTCATCCTTGAGAACTTTTCTAAAGCTCGATTGGACAAACTTTCCAATATCTAGGCCAGACTTCACGTAAGTAAAAACGCAAAGAAAGCTATTTGTCTCGTCGAAGTCCCTGCGGAATGGTATTTACATTGACTGATGCATGATTAAGAAGATAAAAGTTAACATCAAACACAATGCTATACTGAAAAGAATGAATACAGAAGCTTAGTTATAGTGTCTATGCTGAAGGTTCCAGCTCGTTCCTGTAACTGAGTGATAAATGGATCTGTCAGTGTACAAGCCAAGGGACTCCAATCAGTGTGACATATGGCGACATGATCAAGTACTAATCACATATCATTGTTCAAACACACGCACGTGTTCAATAGGTTGTCAGACTGTCCCGATTCTAAATTGCATCAGTGAAAAGCTGTTGAGAGTTTGAGAGCACATTCGATCTATACAACGTCATGTTTGTATTCTTCATAGTATTGTGTTTCAGATGATTAATTAAAATTCGATGTTTATCAGATGACACAATTCATGTGAATATGATAAGCTAATGTATTTTTCACTGAAAAAATAAGTCCGTTTGTATAGCGTTATTTTGAATTTTGTTTAAAAAAAATTGTAAACGCTATTTTAATGCACTAGGATGCCCTAAGCGCAAAATTGATATTATTACCCTGAAGGAATCGTACTCTGCGCGATCGCATAGGTTTGTATTCCCCGTGTCCAGGTACCCATTTAAACCGCTGGTGGACTGAGTGCATTGTGGGTGAAGTGCTTAGCTCAAGGACACAACACAGTAGGCCTATGAGACCCAGTTCAGAAACTTTTGTGTCTCGCCGGTTTTCTTACCGGGCTTTGGTGTGAAGGGCAAGATGACCAACCACTAACCGTGCCACAGGCCCTTGGGTCATTGATTTTAAAAAAAAAAAATTTTAAATAAAAAATAAAAAATAAAAGTTTGAGATGACCCCCGATTTTCAAGCCATTATTAGTAGATAGATTCTGATGGCTTGAAAATCGGGGGTCATCTCAAACTTTTATTTTTTATTTTTTATTTTTTATTTTTTATTTTTTATTTTTTTTAAATTGGTGTGAAAAGCAATGACCCAAGGGCCTGTGAACCGTGCTCCACATTACATTTATGACGTTTTGGTGACCAACAATAAAGAATTGTCTTATTTTTTTTCAACGGAAACATGACTTATTGGACTTTCCAGTTAACCTCTGGCAGACAACTGTATTGAAGATCAGTCATACTCATCCAGACATTTGACAAGTGATACTTTAAAGGGGCTGTAGCATGTTTTTTGCAAATTTTATTTTTACAGATTTCCCACTTATAATGATAGTCTATATTAAACTGACCGGCAAAAGAAAGTATAACATTCACTTGTTTTCGATTAATTCAATATTTTAAAGAAATGAGATGCACTTGATTATGACATTTGAGTATGTGTTATATGTCGATGAACAGTTGTGTTTTATCAAAATTAATTTGGTTGAATTTAAACATTTTAATTTTCAATTTTAATTTAAAAAAAAATTCAAACCGCGTAGAGGTATTCTTTGACTGATTTAATGTTTTGGACTAATTTCACAAACTAGTCCGTTTTTTAATACGACGTCGAAAACTCGAGAAATTTGACTTTGAAAATTATACATATGATAAATACAACTCAGCCATATACTTTCTTTTGTCCGTCAGTGTATTTATATTTACTTAAGAGGGTAAAATATCTTATTACACAAAACAGTTATCCGTAGTGGTAACAACAGTGTTGCGTATAAAGCAAAACTTGCATGGCACCTTTTATCATTTTGTTATTTCGAATTACAAAAACTATTCCCAATGGCCTTACCGAACCATGTACACTGATTTTTTAACTTGATTTTCCGAAGAGAGAAGGGTGTTTTATTATTGGTGAAATTATTTTTCAAATACATTTCATCGACTTATCCAAGCGAAAAACTGTCCCTTTAACTTTGACGATTCTGTATACCCCAAAGTGACATTTGAACGTTCATAACATATACCCTTTTAAAAATATAGCAACATTTATACCCCATGCATATGTTGTACCATTCTCTTTCCACAGAGGTTGCCCCACTTAGTTCTCCCATCCTAACCTCTGTTGCATATGGGGCACTTTCTCTGCTAAAAATAGAGCATCATAATTTGTTGCATGCGATGCGGCATATTACTCACATTAACTCAATACGGTGGTTGCGACTAAAATACTTGAATCAATTGATTGACTTGTGCCAGAAAATGCACCAGAAAGAAAAGACCCAACAAATAAACGTAACTTTTTATTTCACAAATTCACAACAACAGTAATGTTTCGGAAGTTAAATTGGAGATAAACCTACTATGTGTTTAACTTTGTGTGAGTCTAAGGTAGATTCGATACCAATTTTAGCTCATCAGGCCTGAAAGGCCCGATGGGCTTATGGCATGGCATGGCGTCCGGCGTCCGTCCGTAAACTTTTAGCTTTTTCGACTTCTCCTCCAGAACCACTAACTCAAAAGAGCTGAAATTGCATGTGCAAACTCCTTGGCCAATGGGGATTCTAAATTGTAGATTTGGTGACCCCGTGACCCCAAATAGGGTCACAGACCTGAGGGATCACGACCTTAAAAATCTATTTTCATCTACTCCCCAATGTGGATTCTAAATTGTAGATTTCGTGACCCCGTGACCCCAAATAGGGTCATAGGAGTCACGACCTCAAAAACCTATTTTCATCGACTTCTCCAGTTCCAAAACGTGTAGAGAGCTGAAAAGTTGTGTTCAGACTCATTGGGCAAAGGAGATTTTAAATTTTAGTTTTGGTATTTTTTTTACTTGAGATAACTTAGATATTTAGCCTTGGGTAATAAATCAATGAAAACATGATGAACTACAGAGCCCATGGCTCCATTTTTATCATTCGGAGCCGAACGTGTCCGCGTGAGACTTCGAATGATAAAATTTGGTATCGAATCCACTGTTCGCTGTTGGCTTATCGCGCGGTAGTGTAGAGTGTGCCGCTTAAAAACTGTATGTTTTATTGACAGAAACAAGAAGCGTGATAATAAGGATGCGATCAGGTCACTTGAATAAGTACAAGAGTCAGTGTAATAAAAGCATGACGAAGCAAGTAGCCCATACCGTAAATCCTTGAATAATCGCCTGCCTTGAACAATCGCCTGCCTTGAATAATCGCCGGGTCTAAGCCCTCTTTGAAATAAATAATCGCCTGCCTTGAATAATCGCCGGGTTAAATTTAGCAAATGTATCTAATCTTCTTTTAAAAAAATAATTACGGCATACGCATTGGCATATTTATGCGATGTTTAAAGGTGCAGTAGCACGTTTTTTGCAAAATTAATTTTTTCAAATTTCCCATTTATAATGATAGTTTATGTCATTTATATTTACTTTAGAGGGTTAATCATCTTATTACACAAACCAATTATCCGTAGTGGTAATAACGGTGTTGCGTATAAAGCAACAATTGTATGGCGGCCATTTTATTGTGAAGACGTTTTATTATTTTGAATGACAAAAACGATTCTCATGGCTTTAACGGAACCATGTACAATACTTTTTTAACATGATTTTCTGAAGAGAGAATAGTGTTTTACTATTGGTGACATTATTATTCAAATACATTTCATCGATTTATTTCAGCGAAAAAACGTGCTACTGCCCCTTTAACATCATGACATGCACTTCGTTCACAATATTCATAATTCAAAACATACTGCAATGATAATTTTGTATGATTTTTTAAAACGTACATATATATTATGGTTTCGAATAATCGCCTGCCTTGAATAATCGCCGGGTCTAATCGATGTTTGAAATTATAGTATACTTAAGAAATAGAAGACGAGTAGCTACAAGAACCTGCCAGGACCAAATACAACTTATGCTGAGACAAAGGCAGTCATGAAATAGGCGCAGCCCTGAGTGTTTTATGCTCTCTGCTATGTTTTATTCTACGATAAAGACAACAACGAGTCTTCTATTTCTTATATGAGATGCCCTTAAATAGTTACTCGCTTTTCTATAATAATTTTTTTTTTAAAAACGCGGAGATATAATGTTGGTTGCATAAACTATATTTTTAAAATATTAATGCCTCCCGTCGTAGAACACATTCTCTAGCATTGGACAATCAACGTGACGTAAGCGACGCTCTAACAGTCGTCTAAAATCACGAGCATGTTTTATTTAAGAAATAGAAGACGAGTTGGAGTGCTTTATCGTTGAATAAAACATAGCAGGGAGAATAAAACACGAAGGGCGCAGTGAGTGTTTTATATTGATAATATATATGCTTGATAACGGTATAAGGATCTATACCGAAACGTCGCTATTGTTAATAAAGAGGTTGTCACCATAAAATATTTGTCTTCTTCATCGCACCAACTTCTAGAATGCCTCTCAAACAGTTCACCAACTATGTCGTTTTTGAAAACGACGTCGAAAACTCGAGATATTTGACTTTGAAAATTATAAATATGATGAATACAACTGAGCCATAAACTTTCTTTTGCCCGTCAGTGTAGAAGCCAATGAACTAATTCCAGCGTGACATATGGCGACATGATCAAGTACTTAATAAATATCATTGTTCAAATATACGCACGTGTTCAAGATGCTGTACATGTCGAGACTGCTTTACTAAAATACATCGGTGAAAAACTACAGAGAGTTTAGAAGTTATCCGTATAATCATATCGTTCAATCGTTTGTATTCTTCTGAGTATACTGGACAAAATAAGTTGAAACTTTTTTTCAAATTTTCAGTGTGACAATGAATCCTGTATATACGTTCAGTCCATCCAAAACTATTGTAAAACCAGATTGACGTTGCAGCAAATATATAACACCCAAGATACTTCGTTTAACATCTATATACCTCCTTAAAATATTCAGGTTAGGATCGTCCTTGCACACTATTGGTCATGTGACAACTATGTATTTCTTCAAATATAATTGTACCATGGGCAATGCGGCCTGAAATACGAAATACGGGCCCCAATTAGAGGAAATACGGTACAATATAGAGTGTTTTCATTTCACATAATGCCAAAAAATCCAATGTGGCGACATTACCCTACCTTTAAAGATAATAACTGACAAAACTATTTTAATATAAACTCACGCTAGAGTTTCAGAGTGAAGTTTTAAGTTTAAGGTTATAGCATGGCAAATATTTATGAACGAACATTGCATATTATGTGTTTGAAGTCCTTTCAGAATTAGAATACAAAATGGAACAAGTTTACTGGCTTTTGTTAAGCATAAGAAATACAGGTACATGCATGCAATTTAGATAGCGATCATTTTTAACATTGTTACATTCGGGATAACACTACCTTCAATAGTACCTATTATTGTACTTATTTCTTGTGCTTTGTCTGGCTATGTCCCTTGTAGAATGGGAACCAACACCCTCAGAGTCAGGCACCTATCGCCAGCACTGACCGTACCAACAGCTTAGCACACGACCAACCAAACCAACCAAGTTGACGACCAACAAGCTGTTGACACGGTCATACTTAAGTTATCAGCATAACGTAGAGACCACCATTAACTATATCTTTTAAAGTTTAGGATTCATAATTTATATCTCAAAACAAATCATGTAGGCGTTTCTTTTTGTCTGGTAGTGTATTTTTTGCCTAATCCCTAATATATTTCTGTAATGCCAACGTAGATTTACTATCTTTCTTACTTTCTTGATCATCCTCTTACCTCTTCAATAATGTCCATTTTCGCTCTGGGATGTGCAAGAAGCTCCCGGGGGACATAGGATAGAGGCATAAAGGGATTATCACCCATTATATCTTGGATAAATAGCTTATACGGGCTCTTCCTTCTCTGTGTTGACTATATCCTCTCAATGATATGTGATATTAGCATCCTCACGACACATAATAACCTTTCATTAAAATATGTTTCATATTTAATACGATTACAAAATACTACATGAATATCGAAATTATTACCGTATATAGAGATTATTACCAGAGGAAGTTTGTCATATGGCTTTTACGAAACAAATGTGATTTTTTGTATTTTTCGGGCGAGAGCGAGGGTTATACGTAAATTTGCACGAGTTTCATAAAAGTCATATGGTACATATGATAATAATTTCTTTATTACCCATTCAAGTCCATTCAATTCCTGCCAAATTGGTCAGGAAATGGCCTACTTCTCTTGCAACGGCATGCTACAGTGACGTCACGAACAATAGTTTTATGACGTCACTGACAACGAAAACATCAAACCAACATCAAACCAGCAACATACGAACATCAAACCACATCAAACCACATCAAACCAGCATCATACGAACATAAAACCAACATCATACCGACATCAAACCAACATCATACCAACATCCTACCAACATCATACCGACATCAAACCAACATCAAACCAATATCCTACTAACATCAAACCAACATCAAACCAACACCATACCAACATCAAACCAACCACATACAAACGTCAAGCCAACATTAAAACAGCATCATACGAACATCAAACCAACATCATACCGACACCAAACCAACATCAAACCGACATCATACCGACATCAAACCGACATCATACCGACATCAAACCAACATCATACGAACATAAAACCAACATCATACCGACACCAAACCAACATCATACCGACATCAAACCAACATCATACCGACATCATACCGACATCAAACCAACATCATACGAACATAAAACCAACATCATACCGACACCAAACCAACATCATACCGACACGAAACCAACATCATACCGACATCAAACCAACATCATACCGACATCATACCGACATCAAACCAACATCATACGAACATAAAACCAACATCATACCGACATCAAACCAACATCATACGAACATAAAACCAACATCAAACCAGCATCATACCGACATCAAACCAACATCAAACCAACCACATACAAACGTCAAGCCGACATTAAAACAGCATCATACGAACATAAAACCAACATCAGATCAACATCATTAGAACATCAAACCAACATCAAACCAAGACCATACCGACATCAAACCAATATCAAATCAACATCAAAATAACACCATGCAAACATCAAATCAACATCAAAATAACACCATACAAACATCAAACCAACATCAAACTAATATCATACACACGTCATACCAACATCAAACCAGCTTCAGTCGAACATCAAACCACATCAAACCAGCATCATTCGAACATAAAACCAACATCAAACCAACATCATACCAATATTAAACCAACACCATACCGACATTAAACCAACACCATATCAACATCCTACCAACACCATATCATCATCCTACCAACACCATAACAACATCATACCAATGTCAAACCAACATCAAACTAACATCATATACCAACATTATACCAACATCAAACCAACATCATACCAACATCAAACCAACATCAAACCAGCATCATACCAACATCATACCAACATCATACCAACATCATACCAACATCTACATGAACTTGACCAGGACGCGAAATCTACGACACTAGAATTAGATCCAGGATGCCAAGAAAATTATACAGGAATTTTAAGCCAAAACGAAGAAATGAATAAGTATTATGTTTCAGCTCATTCCTACACAGAATATGAGAAAACATTAGTTTTACAAAATCAATTACATGGTTAGAATAGATTTGACATAATTGTGGTCATTACCATCGTTATCATGGACAAACAATCTTCTGAGGCGATACTTTGTGGAGGAACCTGGCGTGGCTTGTGGCAGTAATGGTGGAGGAAGATTTACCTCAAGATATTTATCGGAAAGCTGTGTACGATCGTATTGGCAATATACTGCAAAGGCATTTGTCAACTTCTCTGAGACTCATTAGCTGACTATGCTATGGTACCGAAAAGGCGAAAGTATAAGTGATTAAGTCGTTATATAATTAGTATTGTATAAGTGGTGAGACTAGACCAATTGATGGATCTAGAGAGGTTAGTGTATGTATGGGAGAAAGAGAGAATGTGAGAGAGAGAGAGAGAGAGAGAGAGAGAGAGAGAGAGAGAGAGAGAGAGAGAGAGAGAATGATAATATGAGAGATAGAGACAGAGAGAGAGAGAGACAGACATACATACATACACAGACAGAGACAGAGACAGGCCCAGAGATTCAGAGAGAGGGAGGGAGCAAGGGATAGAGACAGACAGGGAGAGAGACGGGAAAAGAGAAATGAGAGTAAGCGATAATCATGCCATGACCAACGCATGCCATAGTATAATTAAAGCTGTCTTTCGATCAATAATAACGAGACGTCTTCAAGGTGTTTTTTCATCAGCTGTAAGGAAGGACTAAGAATGGGCCACGGTGATCCGGAAATAATCACACATTGAGTGATGCTGAAATATGTGATGAAATTGCAAATGCCACGGGGCAGTATCCAGATATCGTTAAATATCACTGGTTAGATTAGTGGTTAGAAAGGCCCACCAGTAGTTCATTATATGTTACACTTATCTTCACCTCTCTAGAAACATGATCCTACCTAGAAATACAAGTCTAGAATGGGGTCATTTCCCTTTGCTTCTTTGCAATATTCAATAAAATGGTAATCTATTAAGAATTAATATTGTTTCAGAGTCTAGGAGTAAGACTAAGATAAAACAAAGGAAGAACGAATATTGTTTTCAGAGACTAAGTGTCAAATTACGGTAAAATGGAACAGAACCAGATAACATTGGAAATCAGTACAGAGACTTGGGAATTGAAGGAGGTAAATGAAAGATGTAATTAGAAAGATTTTCGTTAATCTCAATAACACGCATTGTAATTAACGGTTGGAGTAATTAGTAACTTCTGACGGCAGGAAAAAGCCACATGGCATTGACATGTTATAGTGGGACGGGATAACATAGTGGTTAGCGGGTTTCATTCGGATCATGAGGTCCAGGGTTCGAATCCCGTCAGGGACTCGGTCCCTTTGTTTGCAGTCGAGAACTGTTCGACATGCAGTAAGGTTTTGGTGCAATGCTACACTCAACAGATGGTTCGCTAATTCCAGCCGATGGTCGCAAGTTTCACCGCCATGCATAACTACATGCTAATGAAGGCTTTTCCTAGCCATAATACTAGCAGCCGTGATATAAGTGAAAAACTCCCTCCCTAATTCGTGTGTTTTAAAGGGACAGTAGCACTTTTTTTCGCTCAAATAAGTCGATGAAATGTACAATAGTAAAACACCCTTCTGTCTTCGGAAAATCAAGTTCAAAATGAGTGTACATGGTTAGGTAAAGTCTAGGGAATCGTTTTTGTAATTCTATGTAATAAATTGTGTTCACAATAAAATGGCCGCAAGTTTTGCTTTATATACACATCATTACTACTACTACTACTACTACTACTACTACTACTACTACTACTACTACTACTACTACTACGGAAAATTGGTTTGTGCAATAAGATGTTTTACCCTCTTAGTTGATTTAAATGACATAAACTTTCATTAAAATGGGAAATTTGAATAAAATAAAATTAATAAAACGTGCTACAGCCCCTTTAATATATGCTTTACCAAAACGTCACTTTTGTAAAGAACCAAGTCCATATATGACTTATGTCATCCGAAAAACATCGACTTTTCATTTATCATGTGCAAGAAATACTTAGCAGAGTACAAACAAACCTTACTTTATACAGACTGAAAGGACTACCCTCAAACTCTCAACAGCATTTCACCGATGCAATTTAGAAATTGGGACAGTCTGACAACCTCTTGAACACGTGCGTGTGTTTGAACAATGATAGGTGATTAGTACTTCTTGATCTTGTCGCCATATGTCACAGTGATTGTAGTTCCTGGGCTTGTACACTGACAGATCCATTTATCATTCAGTTCCAGGAATAAGCTGGACCCTTCAACATAGACACTATGACTAAGCTCCTGTATTTTCTTTTCAGTATAGCATTGTGTTTGATGTTAACTTTTATCTACTTAATCATGCATCACACAATGTAAATACCATTCCGCAGGGACTTAGACGAGACAAATAGCTTTCTTTGCGTTTTTACTTACGTGAAGTCTGGCCTAGATATTGGAAATGTTGTCCAATCGAGCTTTAGAAAAGTTCTCAAGGATGAAAAAGATTCATTGCTTAATCTTGCAGATAATCACCCTTTGAGAAAAACTTCAGACAGAAAGTCCCTATAAAAGAATATATACACTTGGAAATTAATTAAGCAACACCCTAGTTTGTAAATTGAAATGTTGTGCTCTGTGATTATTAGGGTAAATTGAACGATTTTATCATCTCAGACATAACAATTTGTTACTTAGCTACTCATTCACTGAAAAAATCCACTGTATGCAAAACTAATTAAAACTAAGCTCCTATATTCATTCTCTTCAGTATATGGTTTATTTTTAGATGAACTTTGAGGGCTCCAATATGTTAAGAACTTATAGGTTTTTAAATGTGAGTTTTTTCCTGACTCCTATGTTACATCTAACATAGTTTGAAAATGTACCTGTTAATGAAAGGAAATGTTTTAATTTTACTGATTGTGTTAAAGACGAGTTCCATGTGTTGTTTCATGCTAAACGGAGAATATTTGTAAAAAAAAAAATATTCTGTTAAAATAAAATATATACTTTTAAAAACATATGTTCTCGGAAATAGTATTTATATTGTTGAGACACAACTTTCGTAATGTTTCAAAGATTTATCATATGAGAAAATGCTTCAGACAGAAAGTCTTTATTAAAGATTGATATTAATTTCAACATTGGCCTGAAACCTTCTTAGACAGAAAACATAGTTGCTGTTATAATCATGTTTTAGGTTAACCTTTATCCATTTATCTTGGATGTTAGATGCGCTTCCCTGGATAACCTAGACCAGACAAGCTGCTTTCTTTTCATTTTTGCAGGCTTTATCAAAGATAAGTCTGACCTATAGATTATAAATCCTTGAATAATCTACAGGCGATTATTATATTCATTCAGCGATTATTCAAGGCAGGCGATCGTTTGAGACAGGCTATTATTTTTTTGGAACCCATGATACATGTATATGCATACACTTTTTAATGATCGAACAAAAAACTCATTATCGTATATTTTAAGTTGTGAATATTGCGAATGAAGTTAATACCGCATAAATATACCAATATGCCAGACTTGTTTAAATTTAACACAGCGAGTAAAGAAAGCAGGCGATTATTCAAGGATTTACGGGAATATTGTCCGATGAAGGCTAACACTAAATTCTAAAGGATGAAAGAGGTATATATTTCATAATGTTTCAGATATACAACCTCAGAAACTTCTTCAAGGGTAAGTCCTTAAAGGGGCAGTAGAACGTTTTTTCGCTCAAATAAGTTGATGAAATAAATTTGAAAAATAATGTCACCAATAGTAAAACCCCTTCTATCTTCGGAAAATCAAATTAAAAAATGATTGTACATGGTTTGGTAAAGCCATGGAAATCGTTTTTGTCATTCGAAATAATAAAATGTGTTCACAATAAAATGGCCGCCATGCAATGTTTGCTTTAAACACAACACTGTTAAAATTGGTTTGTGTAATAAGATGTTTTAACCTCTAAAGTCAATATAAATGACATAAACTATCATAGTAATTGGGAAATTTGAAAAAAAAGTGCTACTGCCCCTTTAAAAATGTAAAGAGCTCCAGGGCTACCGCTATCCATCCATCACATTGGTTGTATGCTTATACATGATTCGATAGAGAAACGCTATATTATATACTAATGGTAAAAATGGTTGACACCCCGAAACAGAAAATGGATTGTAGCACATTAAATGCATGCACAATTAATATTGTTCAATATTATGGTATTTTCGAAATTAAATGGAAATAAACACATGATGTAAACTAAATAATATCTGTCATGTATGATTTGTGTGCGAATGAGACTTTTGTGTATATTTGGGTTCAGTAGAATTTTTTCAATTGCAGCTTTTCATTATTTTTAGAACCAAAATGAGAACACTCGAACACTGTAACAATATACCAATGCCAAGATCTCAAGACACACGGAATGAACTCTTTTGAATAAATTTCATTCTTATATTCATCTTTCTTTCGTATTTCAAAGTACAAGTGGAGAAATAGTAAATGCTCAAAGACACTATGCACAAAAAGACATCCAGAAGTAACATGTTTTACAAAAAAATAATTGAAACTGACACATTATGTTGTTTATATAACATTTCATTCATATAACTTTTAGGGGGTGTCAGCCTTTATTACCATGAATACAATCTAACCTATTCTTGATTTGTTGGGGGGTACTGCTACAGTTACGCCTGCAACTGATTGGAATCAGTGAAAAAGAATTGTTTTTGCTTTCCCTTTGATCGTACAAAGCACGAATATTCAATAAATGAAGTGAAAATAAGAGTCCAAAAAGGTTTTAAGAAGACAATAACTGGTTTTTTTAGAAGTGGGAAGTTTCTTGTGAATGTCAGGGTACATGTTTTCTTACCTGTGGAGGCTACCTCATTACTAGATGATGCCAATGCTTTTATTTATGTTAGGAATATTTTTCATGCATACCTAAAAGTTGTTATTGTTTTCACGTGACTAGTGTCAACCAGGAGGGTATAACTACACTGACGGGCAAAAGAAAGTATATCACTCAGTTGTATTTATCATATGTATAATTTTCAAAGTAAAATATTTCGTGTTTCCGACGTTGTATTAAAAAACTGACTAGTTTGGGAAATTAGTCCAAAACATTAAATCAGTCAAACAATACCTCTACGCGGTTTTTTAAAACAAAATATAAAACATTTAAAATTTTAATTTTGAAATTCCCCCAAATTAATTTTGATAAAACACAACTGTTCATCGACATATAACACCTACTCTGTGCCACAATCAATAAATGTGTCTCGTACTGCACACATTTGCAACATTTTGAACATGATAGGGGTCATGTTGGTGTAAATTTCATTTCTTACCCCTGTATACTTTAAATAATGTTATTTTAGTTAAAAAATAAAACAGTCACCAATTAAGTCATTCGAACTACTGCCGAAAGGTGTTATTGTATCGTGTCATAATCAAATACATCTGCTTTCTTTAAAATATTGAATTAACAAGTTTTAACAAGTGGGTGTTATACTTTCTTTTGCCCGTCAGTTTACATCAGAAACATTTACATCTCCCGTTCTAGTTATCTCCTACTGTCATCAGAGAGAAAGAGATTTTATACTGTATCTTCCCTCAGTAGTTGTAATGAGATATTTCCGTGCTGATGGTATTTAGGTGTAAGGAACTTATCGTTGAATTGCTCTGTGCAAACTTCGCAAACAACAGTAACTTTATGTAACACCATGCTTTTAGATTTAAATTACTTAAGATGTGCTCATTTTGTTCAGGGTACCTCCTCATAAATTTCAGCTTTCGGGGTGCAACAGATCTGGAGCGGAAGCCGACAATGTAAAAAATTATCGATGACAGACAGACAAACGCACGCCACACGTCTGCACACACCATAAGCATATTAGGCATTAAGTGATCTAGGTGAGGCGATGTTGGGTTCAACGCCGCCTTTAAGAGTATTTAAGTTATATCAAAATTATTGCAGGGAGAGAAAGCCTGCAACGCCATGATGACTTTGCATTGCGATGAAATCTGCGAGCATCGGCTGGAACAACAAAACCATGGATGATACTGCGCTGAAATTCAATGTAGCATTGCACCCAAGCCTTACCGCGTGTGGAAAAGTTGCAGTGTCTGTGGCTGGATTCAAACCCAAGACCTCTTGATCCGAAGTTGGTCGCACTAACCACTGCGCTATTCTGCCCTCGGTGTGAACTAAGTCATCCATATTAAAAACATGCAGAGGTACTTACCAGATTCCAGAGTAACACCAGGCTATATACGTGTGACCCCAAGCTAGATCAGAGGGGCGGGATAGCCAGGGGCATGATAACTTTGTCTGCAGTAGAGAACTGTTCTACACGCAGTAAGGTTTGGTTGCAATGCTACACTGAATTTCAGCGTAGTACCACCCATGGTTTGCTAGTTCCAGCCGATGCTCGCAGGTTTCACCGCAATGCATAGCCACATGGCGTTGCAGGCTTTCTCCCTGCCATAATACTAGCAGCCGCGATTTAAGTGAAATACTCTTGAAAGCGGCGTTAAATCCCAACTCACCTCACCTCGCCAGGCTAGATCAGATAAATCCTTGTGCACAAATTGTCTCGTGTGGAGGAATACAGTTCCCAGATTCAATCCTACAGAGTGCTTTAGTTCCAGTAATCTAATCGTCAATCGTCCAGTGTTGGACTTGACAAGCGTGTAATTACAGAGTTCCTGCAGGAATATGGATCTCAGAGTTTAACTGGTATTGTCTGCAGGTTGCTGTAATAACCCTTGGTTTCTTCACTCACGGTCTTAGGGACAATTACCTACTTTACAATTTAAATTGTGATTCATCAATTCATCAATTGTTCTTGACATCATTACAAATATGAGTACACAGTGTTTATCAAACAAAAGATATATAAATAATATGGTCTTATGGAAACATATTAAACTTACCATTTAAATTGTGCTTAAAAATTCATCAATTGTTCTTGACATCATTACAAATATGAGTACGTAATGTATATTAAACAACAAAATATATAAATAATATGGTCTTAGGGACACATATTAAACTTACCATTTAAATAGTGCTTAATAATTCATCAATTGTTCTTGATATCATTACAAATATGGGCACAGAGTATATAATAAATATATAAGTATATAATTTAGCATTGTATATGGAACCATATCGAGGTTATTATTGTTTTATACCATATAAGCACTCCACTGTGCAAGAGATAATTCAAAATAGCAATGAAGACATGTTTTCATTTGATTAATGTCATTATATGTCATTATATGTTGTGATTACCGTATTTCCTCTAATAGAACCCGGGCCTCTATTAGAACCCGGGCCTGAAATAGAACCCCGGGGTTGTATTAGAGGAAATACGGTAAGCAATTTTCTTATTCCACATACAATATACAGTGTGTGTCTTCAAAGAGCACGAAGTTTGATAAATCTTGTAATGTGTTGTAATGAAGCGATTACGCCTCTTTACTAATTTAATCTCACATAAACTGCCAGGCAAAAGAAAGTACTCGTCTCAGTTGATTTTATGTATGATTTTCAATTGCAAATATCTCAAGTTTTCGATGTCATAATCTAAAACTGAAAAGTGCAGGTATTTAGTCAGCAGTAAAAGAATACTTCTAAATTATACTTTTTAATTTAAAAAAATATGAAATTTTAAATATCTTAAAAAAATATTTTTGCTGATACGCAACTGTTCATATATAAAACACATATAAGACATATTATATGTGCAAATTAATAAATGTGTCCGATTCTGCACACATTTACAACTTTTTAAACATGGTAGGGGTCATGTTGGTGTTAATTTCATTTCTTACCCCAGACATTTTAACTAAGATTCAACAACAATTACCAGTTAATTCATTCAAACTACTTCAGATAAGTAGTATTGTATCGTGCCATAGTCAAATAAATCTGATTTCTTTAAATATTGAATTAATCGAAATCAACTGAGGTGAGTACTTACTTTTCCTGGCAGTTAACAATATACATGTCATCAAAGAGCACGAAGTTCTGTTTCGAAGAACTATTCCGATTCATCTCACCTCACAGTTAAATCCTTGATTCTGGTTGGTCAAAAGTCGGGATTCTCAAAAAGTATTTTTCTTTCGAATACGAGAAAACATCTGCCAATTCCTACATAGAATATGAGAAACACTTGTTTTTTTGTAAAACAATTGTTTAATCAATTTTGTAAAACAAGTGTTTAATCAATTACATGGTTACAATCGATTCGGAAAACTGTGGTCATTATCATCGTCATCCTGGACAAACAATCTTCTGAGGCGATACTTTGTGGAGGATCCTGGCGTGTCTTGTGCCAGTAATGGTGAGGGAATATTTACCTCAAGATAGTTATCGGCAATATACTGCAAAGGCATTTGTCAACTTCTCTCTGAGACTTATTAGCTGACTATGCTTTGATAACGAACAGGAGAAGTATAATAAGCATTACAGGGTCGGCTCTCCGTCAAGTGGGGAAACGTTTGGGTTATGATTCCATGGAAAGCGATAAATACAATAACTTTGAAACAAATACCCCAAAAGGCACATCTATACATGATGTGACCACATACAGTTTCGTTGCGTTGAGCTATGACTTGCGGTTTTTAGTTATGCTTCGGAAATGAAAATAAAAATGCGAGGAATTAAGTTAAGAATACTAAAAGGCACATCTACACATTATGGCTGTTCCACATACTTAGTTTCGTAGGGCTATGCCTTTCAGTTTTTGAGACGAAAATTTAAGTTGCATATCCATATAAACGTGAAAAAATAAAAACAGGAAGCAATTGATAATTCCAAAGGGTACATCTACATTCGATGGTTGTTCGACACACCAAATTTCGTTGAGGTATATACAACCTGCTGGTTTTTACTTCTGGTCCGGCACCGAAAATTCATATTTTGTTTCCATGGATACGGGTGAAAAATGAAAATGTGAAGAAGTTGAAAATATTTTAAGGTTCATTTAAACATGATGGCTGTTCCAAATACAAAGTTTCGTTGAGCTATGACGTATGAATGGGTTTTTTTTTATTTCTACTCCAAAAACGAAAATGCAAGTTCTGTTTCCAAGGAAACGGGGAAATGAAAAATCAAAGAAGTTGAAACTACCAAAAGGCACACATACACATGATGACTGTTCCACATACCACATTTCGTTGAACTTTGCCTTACAACTAAGTTCTGCCTTAAGTCCAGCTCTGGAAACGATTTCGGAACTGACGGAGGAGAAGGATGGCGTCTATTTCAATATCCCTGCCAACTTACAAAATACGGGGAAGCGCTTTCAAATATTGTGTTAACATGATGTCAACTGAGAGAAGGAGAGACATGAGAGAAGGCTATGGACATCTTTATGATCAAAGCAATTCCATTGTCGATCAATGACAATATTAGAAAATGATTCATTAAGCATTTCAGCGGATGAGTGGTCCGATATACAGACATCCATTAGTGTTTTGATGGACCACGTCTAAGATCCATTTACGTTATATTGAATTAATATCAATCAAGTTTCTCTTTTTAACTGGAAACACAGGATGATATTTTCAATTTGCATAGATTGACAAAGGAAGAGATAAACATGGATATAATGATCAAATGGCTTAACTAAACACATTAAGTACGTACTTAAGTCTCTTGCATTGCATTCCATCACGGTATCATTAGGTAAAAAGGTTACCTGTGATATTCAGTGCAAAGCATATGAGCAAGAATAGAACATGGAACAACGACAATGGTTATCAATGGAAATAATGTCACGGTAAGTAAAATTGAACTATCTGGCTAAAGTGGAAACAATTATAAGCAAAATAGCGAAACATGATTTATAAATTAATATAAAAATTAAGCATTTAAAACACACTAACCCAATATGTTAAAATACATACACTGTCGGCCAAAAGAAACGCCTACTTGATTTGCCTTAAAATGAAAGATGAAATTATTTCTGAAATATAATTAATGGTGGTCTCTACGTTATGCTGAAACAATAATTAATATGAAAGTCAATTGAAATCGTTGACAAACTGTGATTCGATTCAATAACATTGATGAAAACCACGCCCAATGAAGACCGCTATTTCTGGTTGATTCACTTGCGCACCATAACCACATACATTTGTAGCGTCATCACCACTTTAATGCGGATGCATGCCTGTTTTGTTGATTGTGTTTGTGTAAAAATCTGTTTCAAATGTTTTTTTCTGATCAAGCACTGATCGAAAACTCAACAATTTCTGTTGTCTCATTTCAACAATCGCCATCATTTTGCGACATGACAACTTCTGAATATATCAATGGTGAAACTTTTTAATACTATAAAAGTGCTAATCTGTTTAGATATCTGGAAGGCGTTTCTTTTGATAAATGAAACATCTGTTCCATTCTCTTCCCAAAGAGAGTACCCCCTTCAGATTTCCGAAAAGGGAGTAACGTCTGTGGGAATTTCGAATTCGAAGAGAATGTATTTGTTCATGGTCTACCAAATTGTATTCAAATAATATTCCTCTGATATAGTGAAGCTAAATATTGGACTTTGAAGCTGGAGGGTGTGATATCGACACTGTTTATCAAGGAAATAATCATACATTGCATTTTCACAATGTCATGTCCATAAAGAAAATGTTTCCAAACCTTTTAGAAAAGGGATAGCCTTAAACTGCCGTGGGAATCTAAAATATGTGATGAAGGCACAAAGCCACGGGGCAGTATCCAAATATCATTAAATATCACAGGTCAGATTAGTGGTGAAAATGACTGACTTTCTCTGATCTGGTCTTTCCCTGGGGAGAAATGAAAATAGAATCTTTAGTTAGCATTTGTAATATCAGAACCCATCCTTGAAAATTGAAGGAATGCTTGCTTGTTTGAAACCAATCTTTAGTTATCAACAGTGAGGTCTACATTGGTATGTACAACGTATGCAAGAATATATAAAATCAAATATTTTACTTGAATGGGTAAGATGGATAGAAAGAAAAGAAATATGGGGGAATCAACGTTTCAACTTTTAAACAAAATATCATCAAATCTCAGAAACTAACACGAGTGAAAAGATCATTCTATTATAATTGTATATGGATTGAAAATGCATCATTTTGTACTCCAACGAGAATTTTGTAATTACGAGACTTCTTCAAGCTATTTTCTTATTAGCTGTATGGATGGCCTAAGAATGGACCACGGTGATCTAGGAAATAATCACACCTTGAGTGAAGCTGAAATATGTGATGAAGGCGCAATGCCAAGGGGCAGTATCGAGATATCGTTAAATGTCACTGGTTAGATTAGTGGTTAGAATGGCTCACAAGTAGTTCATTATATGTTAAACTTATCTTCAGCTCTCCCGAAACGTAATCCAACCTAGAAATACAAGTCTAGAATCGGACCATTTCCAATTGGTACTTTGCATCATTCAATAAAATGATAATCTATTAATAATTAATATTGTATCAGAGTATGGGAGTAAGACTAAGATAAAATGGAACATGAACATTGGTTAGAATTTAAATCAGCACTGTAAAGGATAATGGACGGAGGTGAATGGAAGATGTAACTCTCAACAGTTTTTCACCAATGCAATTTGGAATCAGGACGGCCTGACAATTTCACGGTTTGTCAATTGCTAGATTGCTTCTGAAGAATTTGGTCGTCTTATAAGCGTGGCTCTGCGACAATGGAAATTGAAGCTAACTTCTAAATAGAATTAAAATCAGTTGGATTTTCAATATTTAGGTAACTTGAACATTCTTATAATTGTTTATTTTGTATATTTCCTTAATTGTATATTGTTTTCTATGCGTCAAACTACTATATTTATCATTTCTAACATAACTTTCATTGCGGTTGTTGTGCTTTTGTGGTAGAAAATATATCGAAGTCATTTTTATTTTTTGGGGCTATTTTTTCTTGTTATATTTTTGGCAGTAGTCAATCAATTGATTCAAGTTTTTTACTCCAAACCATATTGAGTATTACTTTAAATAAATTCGATTTTACGCCTTGGTCTTTGTGAATCAAACGTTTAGCTTACTCCTTATGTCATTGGCATTGATAAACTGCAACTAAGCTTGTTTAAAGGTGGTTTTGAAAGTGTCCGTGTATCAGATATCAGGACTGTTTGGACTAAACAGTCCTGATATCGATGATGAACAGGTCACTTTTAAGAATGTTTGCTACAGGCAACGGGGTTTAAGTGGGATGTAAGTAAGATGTAAGTCTTGACTAATCTGTTACATATAATATGCCCAATTGTTACTGTTCAGCAATGGCTAAGTTTAGATGTGGTGTAGGCGGAATAAGAATTGAAACTGGGCAGTATGAAAATGTACCTGTAAATGTAAGGAATGTTCTAATTGTACTGATTGTGTCGAAGACGAGTTCCATGTGCTGTTTCATGCTAAAAGGAGAATATTTGCAAAAAATATATTCTGTTTAAATAAAATATACTAATGGTAAAAATGGTTGACACCCCCTAATAGTTACAGCAATGAAATGTTATATAAACAACGTAACGTATCAGTTTCGATTAGTTTTTTGGTAAAACATGTAACTGCTGGATGTCTTTTTGTGAATAGTGTCCTTGAGCATTTGCTATTTCTTAACTTGTACTTTAAAATTCCAAACAAAGGGAAATATCAGAAAAATGAAATTTAGTCAAAAGAGTTCATTACTTGTGTGTTGAGATCTTGGCATTGGTACATTGTTACAGTGTGTGAGTGTTCTCATTTCGGTTATAATAAATTAGTAAAAGTTGCATGTAAAAAAAAAATTCTACTGAATCCAAATATACTCAAAATCTTTCATGGAGTCTCATTCGCACACAATACATACATGGTAAGTATTATTTAGTTTACATCACGTGTCCATGCATTTAATTTGCGAAAATCCATTTTCTGTTTAGGGGTGTCAACCATTTTTACCATGAGTATATATAGTTAAATAAATATATGTTCTCGAAAATATTATATTTATTTACATTGTTGAGAAAACTGCTAAAGGTTGAAAGAGACACAACTTTCTTAATGTTTCAAAGATTCATCATATCATTCTTCCTGCTTAGTGATGGATTAATATCTTGAATATACAGGGTAAATGTACTACGTCTGTGGTAAAAAGGGGGGATGCGCCACTGTTTTCAGGTTGGTTTCAATGGTCATTTTTTGAAATGTTAAATGAAAAGGGGGGGTGCGCACCCCTGCACCCCCCCCCCCCCCCCCCCCCCCCCCCCCCCCCCCCTCTAGATCCGCCCCTGACACCTATATATTTCACAGAGAGATTATTCAAACCCTAACCCTAACCCAATCATTGTAAATAAAAAAACATTTTTTGAAGTTTTAAACCTACATTAATTGTCTTATATTGTAAGTTGGGAATATTGTAAATGAAGTTCTTACCCTGAGGTTAAACGTCGCGTAATTTGCTTATATGTAGCAATTGTTTTAAAAAATAAGATACCCACTATTTATTTTACATCTGCTAAATTAAACACGGTGAGTATACATGACAGGCGATTATTAAAGGCAGGGATTATTCAAGGATTTACGGCACTGGGAATATTGTCTGATGGAGGCCAAGGTAGCTTCTAAAGGATGAAAGAGGTATATATTTCATAATGCTGCAGATATTCATCCTCAGAAACTGCTTCAGGAGGTATGTCGTTATAAATGATTAATATTTCTACACATCCTAGCGTAAAGAGCTCCAGGGTTTCCTCTATCCATCTGACACATTGGTTGTATGCTTATACATATGATTGGATAGAGAAACAACATATTACATGTAATTTATTCTTGATTTTTTGGGGGTACCGCTACAGTCATGACTTGAGTGCTGAAATTGATGCATGTATGTATAATGCCGTCTAACAGATGCCTCCAACTCAATCTGAAAGCTTGTAAAAGAAACATAAACTTTTTCCAGTTTTCAGAATCAGTGAAATAGAATGTTTCATTTTTTTCATTCGAGTATAGAAGAGTTGCCAAACCACAAAACAATTAATTAATAAATGAAGTTTTGAAGATGAGTGAGGTCGAATAATTTCATGAGAATAACAATTTTTTTTTAAAAGTGGGAAGTTTTATTTGAATGTCAGTATACATATTTTGTTTACCTTTGGATGCTGAAAATAAGAGTCCAAAAAGGTTTTAAGAAGACAATACTTGGTTTCTTAAAAGTGGGCAGTTTCTTTTGAAAGTCAATGTACATATTGTGTTTACCTTTGGAGGCTGAAAATAAGAGTCCAAAAAGGTTTTAAGAAGACAATAACTGGTTTCTTAAAAGTGCGAAGTTTCTTTTGAATGTCAGTATACTTATTTTCTTACTTTTGGAGGCTACCTCCTTACTAGATGATGCCAATGTTTATATTTATGTTAGGAATAATTTTCATGCAAACCCAAAAGTTGTTTTGTTTTCACGTGACTAGTGTCTATTAGTAGGGTACAACTACATTAGAAGTGTTTATCTCCTGCTGTACTTATTTCCTACTGTCATGAGAGAGAAAGGGAGTTAAAGGTACATCCATTGTGTTGTTGGGGGTCCCATATTGTAAACGCTATAAATGGTATTACTTTATCGAGAAGTACCGACTGTTACCGAAAACTACCATTTTGATGACAGTAGACTTTGCATATTGACGATATGAAGGTAAAAGTAATGATTTATGATCGAAAATCGGACAATGCACAGCGTGTGGCGCGCGTCAATGAGTCAAACGTAATTTTGGAATCTTATTTATAACAGACAAAAAGACAAATTTGAGTTGATAATGTTTAATAAGTCCCATAACCACTGTGCGTGCAAATCGGGCGTGCAGTTTCGGGCTCTGCACATGTATAATTATGTTACTCAATTTTAATTGGAAACTAATAATTATGATTTATTTGGCGATTGGGGATTAATATGCAAGCTGAGTGAATTTATTTGTATTGTAGACAGCACATGTCGTGAGTTGGGACGTATTAAAGCCAAATAAATAGAGGATACTAAACGACCTTCTATTTAATACCATTTTTATTAAACGAGTTAATGATTTTGTATAAAACGAGCGAAAGCGAGTTTGATACCAAATCATTCACGAGTTTAATAAAAATGGTATTCAATAGAAGGGAGTTTAGTATTCTGTTTATTACTCGCCAACATATAATCCAGCGAAATAGCCGACATGGCTCTGAAACTAAGATTCCCGCAAGTCCGATACCATTGTGACGACGTTACTCCAATTGTGACGTCATAACCACAAACCATTGTGACGTCATACACGCGGCGGTATTACACTAGTTTAATATTGCCGTATAAATATTACACTGCAGTATCTTACACGGGCGAGTAATAAAATTGTATCTCCTCTCCGTAGTTGTAACGAGATATTTCCGTGCTGATGGTGTTCAGATGTAAGGAACTTATCGTTGAATTGCTCTGTGCCAACAATTGAACTTCACTAAAAACAGTAACTTTATGTAACACCATGCTTTTAGACTTAAATTACTTAAAATGTGCATATTTTGTGCAAGGTACCTCCTCATAAATTTCAGCTTTCCGGGTGCAACAGATCCGGAGCGGAAGCCGAAAATGTAAAAATTTATGGACCACAGACAGACAAAAGGATGCCGCACATCTGCACACGCCTTAAGTATATTATCTGTTAACTGATCTAGGTCATCAGAGAGCCTGAATCTCTGTTTCCAAAAACTAATCCAATTCATCTCACCTCACAGTAAAAAACTTGATTCTGATTGGTCAGTACCCGGGGTTCTCAGACTCTTGTAGACCTCGTATTCCCTTGTATCCCGCGATAGGGACAAGTGACGGTGTTTTTCTGTTACTGGTTTGACTGCTTTAACAAAGGTAATTTTTGTTGATGAAAGTTTTACTGAACATGAATATGAATATTGATTTTAAAAAATGTATACAGAACTTATAAGTATTATTTTTTTCGAATATGAGAAAACATCTTTTAAACCCTACATAGAACATGGGAAAACATTTGCCAATTCCTACACAGACTATGACTATGGTCATTATCATCGTTATCCTGGACAAACAATCTCCTGAGGAGATACTTGGTGGCGGGATCTGGCGTGTCTTGTGGCAGTAATGGTGAGGGAAAATTTACCTCAAGATAGTTATCGGCAAGCTGAGCACGACCTTATCGGCAATAAACAGTAAAGACATCTGTCAATCTCTCTGAAACTTATTAGCTGACTATGCATTGATAACGAACACGAGAAGTAAAACAATCAGACAGGCTTTATATCCCGCCAAGTGGGAAACAGTTTTCGGTTGTTATTCCATGGAAAGCAACAGATACAAGAAAAATGGAACAAATACCCCAAAAGGCACATCTATATATAGATATTATTACCCGAGGAAGTTTGCCAAATGCCAAAAACGAGTGTGAATTTTTGTATTGCCTGAGCGAGAACGAGTAGAATAACTTGATATTTCACTCAGTAAAAATACGGATTTTATTTTAACTCATAAATGCCGTATTTCACCGCAGGAAATATAATAAACCACGTTTCGTTGAGCCATGTCTTACGGTATCTAAGTTCTGCTCCGGAAATGATTTCGGGTCTGACAGACGACAGGAAGGACGGAGTCTATTTCAACTACATAAAGCACAACATACGGGAAAGTGCTTTCAAGGTTTGACATGCTTTCAGGGTTTGACATGCTTTCAAGGTTTGACATGCTTTCAAGGTTTGCATTATGTCAAGCAAAAGAAGGAGAGACATGAGAGACAGCTATGAACATCTTTATGGTCAATGCAATTCCATTTTCGATCAATAATTTCGATCAATATTAGAAAATGTTTCATTAGCATTTCAGCGGATGAGTGGTCCGATGTACAGACATTCATTAGTGTTTTGATGGACCACGTCTAAGATCCATTTACGTTATATTGAATTACTTTCCATCACGGTTTCTCTTTTTAACTGGAAACACAATATGATATTTTCAATTTGCATAGATTGACAAAGGAAGTGATAAACATGGATATAATGATCAAATGGCTTCACTAAACACATTAAGTACGTACTTAAGTCTCTTGCATTGCATTCCATCACGGTCTCATTAGGTAAAAAGGTTACCTGTGATATTCAGTGCATGTATACATTCTGAGGGCGTTAAAATCGGGGGGTCATCTCAAACTTTTTTTCTTTTTTTTTTTTAAAAAGTGTGAAAAGCAATGACCCGAGGGCCGGTGTATGGAACAACGACAATAGTTATCAATGGAAATAATGACACAGTGAGTGAAGCTGAACTATCTGACGTGCAAACACTTAGCAAAAACAGCAATAAAATAATTATATTAAGCATTAAAGGGGCAGTAGCACGTTTTTTTCGCTCAAATAAGTTGATGAAATGTATTTGAAAAATAATTTAACAAATAGTAAAACATCCTTCTCTCTTCGGAAAATAAAGTTTAAAACGAGTGTTATGTTTCGGTAAAGCCAACGGAATCGTTTTTGTAATGCCAAATAATAAATTGTGTTTACAATAAAATTGCCGCCATGCAATTTTTGCTTTATACAGAACATCGTTATTATATACTACTGATAATTGGTTTGTGTAATAAGATGTTTTACCCTATAAAGTTAATATAAATGACATAAACTATCATTATAAATGGGACATTTGAAAAAATAAATTTTGCAAAAATGTGCTACAGCCCCTTTAAAACACACTTTATGCTATTTATATTTCTACATCCGCTGTTATTATCTCCACACACTGGCAAACTATAATTGATATAATAATATAATTTTTAAATTAAGCATTTAAAACACGCTAACCCAATATGTTAAAATACATAAGTAAAAAGATAAATGAAACATCTGTTCCATTCTCTTCCCAGAGAGGGTACACCTTTCAGATTTCAGAAAAGGCAGAAACTTATGTGGGAAGAGAATGTATTTGTTTATGTTCTACCAAATTGCATGCAATTAAGAATTAAGAATATAGTGAAGGTTAATATTCGACTTTGAAGCTGGAATGTGTGATATCGATACTGTTTATCAAGGAAATAGTCACACATTGAAGGAAACTGAAATATACACTGCCAGGCAAAAAAAAGTATACACCTTATAATTAGTTGGTTTTATGATATGTATGATTTTCAATTCCAAATATCGACGTCGTAATCTCAAACTGAAAAGTGTAGGCCTTTAGTCATCAGTCATTTTGGAAATTTTAAATTCTTCATAAATTTATTTGGATAAATGACAACTCTTTATCGACATAAAAGACATATTTTATATACAAATCAATAAAAGGGCCTCATTCTGTACACATTTACAACAATTCGTAGGGATCATGTTGGTGTACATTTAATTTCTTACCCATGTCTAAAACAAAGATATTTTAACTAAAAGTAACCAATCACCAATCAATTTATTCAAACAACTGCATATAAGTAGTGTTGTATCGTGCCATAATCAAATGAATCTCATATCTTTTAAAATATTAAATACATCGAAACCAAATGAGGTGTGTACTTTCTTTTGCCTGGCAGTGTATGTCTCTTCACAGCGTCACAGTCATAACGAAAAGATGTCCAAGCCTTCTAGAAAGGGGATAGAGTTTATCTGCCGTGGGGAACTGAAATATGAGATAAAAGCACAAAAGCCACGGGGCAGTATCCAGATATCGTTAAATATCACTGGTCGAATTAGTGATAAGAATGGTTGACTTTCTCTGCTCTGGTCTTTCCCTGGGGAGAAATGAAAATAGAATCTGTAGTTAGCATTTGTAAAATCGGAACCCATTCTCGAGACATTGAATGAAGGAGTACATGTTTGTGAGGTGAGGTGAGGTGAGGTAGGGTTTAACGCCGCTTTCAAGAGTATTTCACTTCACTCACGCTGAGCTAGTATTATTGCAGGGAGAAAGCCCGCAACGCCGTGTGGCTATATGCATTGCGGTGAAACCTGCGAGCAACGGATGAAACTAGCGAACCATGGTGAAGGTTAATATTCGACTTTGAAGCTGGAATGTGTGATATCGATACTGTTTATCAAGGAAATAGTCACCCATTGAAGGAAACTGAAATATACACTGCCAGGCAAAAGAAAGTATACACCTTATAATTAGTTGGTTATGATATGTATGATTTTCATTTCCAAATATCGACGTCGTAATCTCAAACTGAAAAGTGTAGGCCTTTAGTCATCAGTCATTTTGGAAATTTTAAATTCTTCATAAATTTATTTGGATAAATGACAACTCTTTATCGACATATAAGACATATTTTATATACAAATCAATAAAAGGGCCTCATTCTGTACACATTTACAACAATTTGTAGGGGTCATGTTGGTGTACATTTAATTTCTTACCCACGTCTAAATTAAACAAAGATATTTTAACTATGAAGTAACCAATCACCAATCAATTGATTCAAACAACTGCAGATAAGTAGTGTTGTATAGTGCCATAATCAAATGAATCTCATTTCTTTTAAAATATTAAATACATCGAAACCAAATGAGGTGTGTACTTTCTTTTGCCTGGCAGTGTATGTCTCTTCACAGCGTCACAGTCATAACGAAAAGATGTCCAAGCCTTCTAGAAAAGGGATAGAGTTTATCTGCCGTGGGGATCTGAAAAAGCACAAAAGCCACGGGGCGATATCCAGATATCGTTAGATATCACTGATTGTTAAATATCACTGGTCGAATTAGTGATAAGAATGGTTGACTTTCTCTGCTCTGGTCTTTCCCTGGGGAGAAATGAAAATAGAATCTGTAGTTAGCATTTGTAAAATCAGAACCCATTCTTGAGATATTGAATGAAGGAGTACATGTTTGTGAGGTGAGGTGAGGTAGGGTTTAACGCCACTTTCAAGAGTATTTCACTTCACTCACGCTGCTAGTATTATGGCAGGGAACAAGCCCGCAACGCTGTGTGGCTATGTGCATTGCGGTGAAACCTGCGAGCAACGGATGGAACTAGCGAACTAGCAACGGATGGAACTAGCGAACTGCACTGAAATTCAGCATTGCACCCAAACCTTACTGCGTGTAGAATAGTTCTCTACTGTAGACAAATTTGCAGTGCCCCTGGCGGGATTCGAACCACGGACCTCTTGATCCGTAGTCGAACGCGCTAACCACTGCGCTATCCCACCCCCTACATGTTTGTAACCCATCTTTAGTGCAATCAATGTTATCACCGATGAGGTCTACATATTATTAGGGACTTACTTAATTAGCTTGGGGATTTTACGAGCGCTTCCCAGCAGAACTGGGCCATGTTCAAGAGAGGTTTCAAAGTAATCGCTCAATGAGCGATTTTACTTTTAATCATATCTTGAACGCGATTGCTCAATGTAGCGCTACGTAGCAAGGCGAGCAAACTTCGAGGAATATGCACTGTGTCGTTCAAGAGAGAATGAGCGCTACTTGAGCGCTACATTGAGCGATCGATGACAAATTATAAGAGCTCGATGTCTCATTTATGTTGTTTATGTTTGCAACCCATCTTTTAAAAGTTTAATCGTTGTTATTTGTAATATATATGTAATTTGCTGGCAATCTTCTGGCAATAGCAAAGGGCAAATCTTCAAATTCTTTATTGGTGTGCTATAAAGGGTAAGATGGTCTATACTAAACTAAAGATACCTATTCTGAAAGTGAAAAAGGTGGTCAGCCAGGATTTTCGATTAAAATATAATTCTTGAAAAGAGATTTTTACAAATTAATTATCAAATTCTTTATTGATGTGCTTTAAACGGTAATATGACCCATGCCAAAACGTAGCTATATATTCTGAAAGTAATCCAAGTGGTAAACCAATATATCAACTTTTATTCTTGAAAAACTAAATGCTAATGTCCAACTCAAATTTACATACCAATTCTCGTAGAAGAAAACAAATACATGTAGTAATCTTAATGGGTGGGATGGTCTCCTTAACTCTCCTTAACTCTCCCTAACTCTCCTTAACTCTCCCTAACTCTCCGTAACTCTCCTTAACTCTCCTTAACTCTACTCTCCCTAACTCTCCTTAACTCTCCATAACTCTCCCTAGCTCTCCTTAACTCTCCCTAACTCTCGTTAAACTCTCCCTAACTCTCCCTAGCTCTCCTTAACTCTCCCTAACTCTCCTTAACTCTCCTTAAACTCTCGTTAAACTCTCCTTAACTCTCCTTAACTCTCCCTGGGATAAACAGAAGGAGAAATTGATCATCAATTCAATTCTTTATTCCGGAAATAGTGTACGCCATTGGCCCATGACCACAGTAGTCAAGACATGTGATACATTAATCTCAATCCATACTCTTCTTAAAAGCATAATTTTATAAATGTACATAGAAATATGTTTCATTAACTCACAATTAGAAGTTGACATAAGCATATTGAACTTTGACCTGGTTCAAAATTCATAATACACTGTCGACAAAAAGAAACGCCTTCTTGATTTTCCTTAAAATGAAAAATGAAATAATTTCTGAAATATAATTAATGGTGGTCTCCACGTTATGCTGAAACAATAATTGATATGAGTAGTCCATTGAAACTGTGGAAAAACTGGATGGCGCGACTCGGAACTGGCATTACCAAACAGATAACACTCTGTATAGATCGGAAGGACTACACTCAACAAAATCCCAGCAGCTTTTCTCGGATGCAATTTAGAATCAGGACAGCCTGACAACCTCTTTAACACGTGCGTGTGTTTGAACAATGATATGTGATTAGTACTTGATCATGTCGCCATCTGTCACACTGATTGGAGTCCCTTGGCTTGTACACTGACAGATCCATTTATCACTCGGTTTCAGAAGAAAGTTTCTTTCCTAGGCAACTTCCCTCACAAGTTTCCGTCACTGGCTAATTTAAGCCTTGCTGCGTTTACTCAATTTTTCGTCGCTAGCACTTGAACTTCATAGTGGGCTCTGCTAAGCTAGCACAGAAAAGTCAGGGAAAGGGAGTAGGGCTGAAATTAGTCAGTGACGGAGACTGACGCAAGCGATTTTGATGGTTCAGAAAGCGAGATGGTTGACCATACCATCATTGTATCATATTCAAAACTCTACTCTGAGTGTTTAGGTATCGCTACATAAGTCAGATCACTTAACTTTCTCAATGAAGCTTGAGGAAGTGAACAATCATCACATTTTTCGGACATTCATATTTTGCAATCTTTCAAGATTCCCTAGCAAACCTCGAAATGTTTTTTACAATTTCACTTCCAGAACCGATCTTTAAAAACTATCAATATTAATACAATGAAGAATGTAGTTTTTATTAGCATGAATTGAATGATTTAGGTTTAATAACAGAATAAAGATACATAATCATTGTTCAATATATTTTTAAAACTTGTTTACACTTGGCGGAGGATTTAGTAGACACTGTCTGCTTGTTTCATTTATTAATGGTTTTACAGGCTTGAAATTGGGCTTGTCTGAAAGCTGAAAAATCAATATTATTACATTGGACATTGATTACCACTTTAACTTGCACGCCACATTTGAGGGGTGTTCGGGGGTCAAGACCAATTGAACAAACTTTAGTCTCAATGCAGCAAAGATGTTATTCTGAAAGTTTCATTTTTCTAAGTCAATAGGGGAGGGTGTGTGTACATATGTACAAATGTTGATCCCCCTTGTGAAGAAACCTCTCCACAAAAGTTCAGTTTTGGGGTTGAGGTGAGGTGAGGTGAGTTGGGGTTTAACGCTTTCAAGATTATTACACTTACATCGTGCCTGCTAGTATTATGGCAGAGAGGAAGCCCGCAACGCCATGTTGCTATGCATTGCGGTGAAACCTGCGAGCAACAGCTGGAACTAGCAAACCATTGGTGGTACTACGCTGAAATTCAGTGTAGCATTGCACCCAAACCTTACTGGGTGTAGAACAGTTCTCTACTGCAGACAAAGTTGGGTTGCCCCTGGCGGGATTCGAACCCCGGACCTCTTGATCCGAAGCCGAACGCCGCTAACCACCACTGTTTTTGGGTTGAAGGTGTTCTGGTCTGACAAGATACAAATAAGTTATGAAAACACTTTTCTTCCCGTGACTTTTGTCATAAATAGTAGATACAATTATTTCACTCAAATATTTCATTTTCATATTTCCATTTTGTCAGTTGAGTTGTAGGACAAGATACCAAGCTGTATTGTTTTGTTGGTTTGTTTTCCTCAATAACACCATTGAAATTCTTCAAAGACATTTTAACGTATTTTAATGAGAGAAATGGATGACAACTTTATTTGACATTTCTGGGCTACTTGTCCATCACATAGGATTTGTACAAGATGCAATTTAAATTCCTGTAGTAACACTGGGAAATCCTTCTGGGTAGTCTTTGAGAAATAAAATAGCCGGGCTTCTAGGGTGATTTGAAGTGAGACAAGTTGGGCATTAACTCTGCCTTTAGTATTTCAGTGTTTATGCAATTGTGTAACGACATTGTAGCTATGCATTGTGATGAAACCTGCAAGTATTGGCTGGAACTAGCGAACCATGGGTGGTACTGCACTGAAATTCAGTGTAGCATTGCACCCAAACCTTACTGCGTGTAGAACAGTTCTCTACTTCAGACAAAGTTGCCGTGCCCCTGACAGGATTATCGCTTAGAAACAGCGTTTGAAAGACATACCTGTAATAGACCCTACCCCATTACTATATAAAAGGCAACGCTGTTACCAAGCGATACACGCCCATGATTAAGGTCACCAAAATTTAATCAGCCCTTTGTCTTCCCAAGGCGAGTTCGTGAGTGAGCTATTGTTTAACGCCATTTGGGCAATATTGCAGCCATTAGCAGCAATCTACCCTAGGAGAAGCTGTGTGTAATATACAAAGAATCCAGTCAAGTGTTCATATCCTTCTCACAAAGGTCAAAAGGGCAAACTCTTGTTGTGACCTTAAAATGAGCAGGTCAAGGTCACAAAACTCCTGTAGTGAATCTGTATGCAAAATATGAAAAGAATCCAGTAAATAGTACTGAGTTCCTCTATTTAATATGTTCGGAAAACCGAAGATTATCCCAGCTTTGTGCTAAATGCAAGGTGGAGATAAAAATTTAAAACACAAAAGGAAAGAGTGTAAAACGTTTTAATTTCTGTAATGAATTTTCACACAAATTGACAATGAAGAATGGAACTTATTGAGAAGTTTTCAAACACTCGAACCAGATGACTCCATGAAAAGTTCATGTGTAGAATGCCGCCAGTGTTTTTCAGCAGATTCATTCACACAGGATGTCAAGGGATGCAACATTTGAGGAGTGTTAATGATAAACATTAAAGTGACAATGAAATGATGCTCCATACCTAATCATCTGTCGTAAGAAATATTCTTTATCGATAATATTCTTAATATTAGGAGTAACTCAAAAATGAACAAACATGTGTTTCAGGGGCGGATCTGGCAGAATGGGGAACAACCCAAACACCACCTTCCCTTTAAAAATTTGGCATGTAAATTTGATGGAACCCCTCTTCCCCTCCACTTTTCAATGTTAACCTCACCCCCTTTCAAAGCTCCTGGATCCACCTTTGTGTCAAATTTGTTTAGAATCGTAACAAATCAATTACCTTAAGAGGGTAACTGACGTAATGAAAAACCAAAATACCATGAAAAAGGGGTCAAGTTATACTTCATTTTAGAATTGGTCTAATATAACACTAACATTTGTCATCAACAAATATCAATGCACTTACTAAATATCTTTTGTCTAGTACCTTAAAACAAGTTCGACATCTTATTTCAAAATCTCCAGAGAACACCCATGAAGTCTGTACTATACCCTGGTGTGAAGTGTTCTGCTAAAATTTTACACCTCTGTTCAGGATTCTGATTGACCTTTAGGGTCAGCAGAATGTAATAAAGCCTGTGTTGAAAAACAAACTGTAAACATGAGACATACATTTTTCTAAAGATTCAAGTATACCCTAACAACATATGTACATGAAAAGGTTTCTATCTTTTATATCAACTGGCATGCATGTTCATTCAAACAACAAAATAGCATAATGAATTTGTTCACATCTAAATTTTGTCATAAATATGCAAGAATAATATTTTGTCACAATGTACATTTGAACAGGATTTAGTCTATAAATTGTAGTCTTGGATAATATTGTAGTTATTTGATCAAAGAGGATTTTATTATATTTCAGGATTTATTTTCACCCAGTGTGGACAGTGGATGAAACAAGCAGGTCAAAACCTCAAAACCGACAACCTCCCTCGTCCAAGTTTCCACTAATTTAAGCCTTGCCACATTTTGTAACTTTCCTGTGCTGGCATTCTCCAGGTTCGTATCTAACATTTAAAAAAATATTCCCTCTAATCAGAAAAAATTCTGCAGGTTATTTATCATTTAAAAATTATATACTCTGAATTTATATCGGCAAAATTACACAATTTGGAGGAGTGTTTTGAAAGCTTGTTTCGCACACTGTCTTTAGAGGAACTAGTTAAATACAGGTTTTGCTCCAGGGGAGAAACATACTTATCTAACAAACAACAATACATGAAGTTTTTCCACCTGAGGAGTAAATGCATATTATCATAGTTACATACACACAAGTGTAAGCATCTTCCCTTATGAGGACAACAATCAGAAAGTCTATTTTTCATCAACTTGGTCTTGCCTTGCTATCACATACCAGAAATAGTTTTATTTGTTCACATGACCTCACAACTTTCCAGCACACAAGACATCACTCTTGCCAGTCTTCATCACTGGCTGGTTTAAGCCTTGCAGTATTTCCTTAAGGTTTCTGTGCTTGGAAATCAGAGCCCACTGTGCATCTCCGGTGCAACGATCCACCATCTTAGCATCGAAAAGCGAGGGAAATACTGCAAGGCTTAATCAGCTAGTCATGGAGACTGGCAAGAGTTACGCTTTGCACTGGGAAGTTGGGGACCTCAAGAATCAAACTTTCAAATTCAAACTTTACTCTTGGTTTCAATGTTTATGGTTTATTTTGAATGTATTCAAATGAATTACCTTGCGATTTGCAAATGAATTGAAAGTGATGTAAAATTCAGTTTGAATATCCTATGTACTGGTATTTTTTCATATAATTCAGTATTTTCTTAATTGAAGTCTAACATACGTGAAACAAAGTACTTTAAATAAATGAGGAAGATCAAATTTTCTTGAAAGTTTCCTTAAATCACTATAAAGATAAAATCTTAAGTCACTATAAAGATAAAATCTTAAAGTCACTGACGATAAACACTTGGAATAGTTTTGTTCACCCATTTCTTTCCAGAATACAGATAGATAAGGTTTTTGAAGGGAATTTAGAAGTGGCATACATAACAGGAAAATTTTCTGGATGACAACAACTTTGACGTGAAAATATACAAGGTTTTGGAGTATAAACTCACTCCATCAGGTGGAAAGTGACAAGACACGACGTTTATATTCCACCTGATGAAGGAATGAGTATATACTCCGAAACCTTTTGTATTTTCCCATTAAAGAAACAGTTACGCCAAAAATCTTCCTGTTCTTACAGATAGATAGGAATATGACAGCAAGGCAACATAAGATCTGCCAAAAGTCGACCCTGTCCAGGAAGACCAAGTGTAACACAATAGGGGGTCTTTTCCATAAGAGCAGTTAACATTGTCTACGGCATCCTCGGTTACCCATGGTTTTATATATGCTCCGTTACTCTCCCTTGGCCATTTCCGTCTTATCCCATTGAACATCTTCTTTGGTTACTGACTTCGTCACGCTGGCCAAGGGCGGGTAATTTGAGAACAGATTCCCCTGATAAGGTTTCCCATGGGTGATATAGTGGAGAGCAACGGAGCATATATAAAACCATGGGTAACCGAGGGTGTCTACGGCAATACCTCATTAATAAGCACTATATTCTATCAATCGATCAGACCCCCATCGCTCCACACTACCTATACAGGAGTTATTATTCACACGTCACACATTCACCTGACTAACACGCTCACAGATATTTGTATATGTACACGGTCAACCCACTATGAGACCAACTCCGAATCGATACTGAGCCTTCACGTGGTTGGCGTAACCGCTCAGAGCAAACGTAAACGGGAAGGGGAGTAGTTTCTTCTCCATGACGGCCCCTATACACCAGTTCGTGTCGAGTTGACCTGCAACAGAAATACGACATGTCATCAACATCCCCTGCCATATTGGTTCTCAAAATACTAATTGACCACTTCTTATTTTAAAACACCAACAAGGTATTTATGGCCACAAACCTCACCAAATTTGCTTATCCGCTCCCTGTTTCTGAGAAGAGCTGTCCCTTTCGAGTTGCAACAGATATAAGACATGTCATCAACATCCCCCGCCATATTGGTTCTCAAAATACTTATTAACCACTTCTTATTTTCAAACACCAAGGTATTTATGGCCACAAACCTCACCAAATTTGCTTATCCGCTCCCTGTTTCTGAGAAGAGCTGTCCCTTTTGAGTTGCAACAGATATAAGACATGGTCATCAACTTACCCAGTGCTGCAGCCAGGATTTCATTCAGTGAGTGTTTGAGTGAATTATTGCTTAACGCCGCTTCGGCAGTATCGCAGCCATTAGCGGCGAAGGATTTCATTCAAAGGGGCCAATTGGCCCCCAACTTTTGAGAATATGGGCCAATGAGAGAAATTTCAAAAACTAAGTCTACCTGGTTACTATAACACTTAAAACTGAATAATAAATACCATAAATACTGTGTGCTACTCACATTTTTTATTCTATGTGTTTTAACACCATAAAAGTAGAATGTTTTAATGTATATAGTCTGATATAAATGCGTAGTAATTCATAAATTTGCGCCAATTGTGCCGTATTCGTTTCTTAATAAAGCGCCAAGGTAGGTACATTTAGCGGGATGATTTTATGTCATTTCAGGATATCAACATTATGAGGTGAGGTGAAGTGAGGTGAGCTGCTTTCAAGAGTATTTCACTTATATCGCAGCTGCTAGTATTATGGCAGGGAGAAAGCCCGCAACGCCATGTGGCTATGCATTGCGGTGAAACCTGCGAGCAACGGCTGAAACTAGCGAACCATGGGTGGTACTATGCTGAAATCCAGTGTAGCATTGCACCCAAACCTTACTGCGTGCAGAACAGTTCTCTACCGCAGACAAAGTTGCCGTGTCCCTGGCGGTACTCGACCGAATGCGCTAACCACTGCGCTATCCCGCCCCCTCAAAAACTAAGTCTACCTGGTTACTATAACACACTTAAAACTGAATAATAAATACCATAAATACTGTGTGCTACTCACATTTTTTATTCTATGTGTTTTAACAGCATAAAAGTAGAATGTTTTAATGTATATAGTCTGATATAAATGCGTAGTAATTGATAAATTTGCGCCAATTGTGCCTCATTTGTTTCTAAATAAAGCGCCAAGGTAGGTACAATTAGCAGGGTTCATGCAGCCTGGCTGCAGCATTGCATACCCCGCCATATTGGTTCTCAAATTACTAATTGATCACTTGGTACTAATTGATCACCAAGGTATTTATGTCCTTAAGCCTCTGTCTCTTGAGAAGAGCGGTCCCTTTCGAGATGCTATGAACAAGTAAAATTAAACAGAACAAGGGGGGTAACTCCAGAGGACCAGAAAGAATAACTTCTCATTGTTGAACTCCCAAGTTATTGATATCTTCTACAGCCTCTAGCCACACAAAGTTGGTTGTCCTTTCTTAAACTGTTTCTGAGAAAAGCTGTCCCCTTCAACTCGGATGAAACTCTACTCCCATCTCGAGTCAATCTAAATAAATTTAGATCGACTGTCCTATATAATGGATATACAGTCGATCTGACAGTGGCCGGTATGAAAGGTCGTCCCGTTGACAAAAGAGGGAAGTTTGATTTGACCAATCAAGTCTGTTGTCACAATTGGCCCTAAAACTACTTGAGACTTATAGCTTCCCGTCCAGTTTTCATGAACAGTATGTCGATAAACACATTTTTTAAAAAATCAAATAAGTTTTAGTTCCTAACAAGAAGGAAGACGGTATTATGGTTGTATGTAATGAATTTGGGTCGCTCTGGGCTTTCCGAACGAAAGTTTTGAGAAAGCTCAAGCGAGATGAGGCCTTTTTTTGATTGGCTTAGCGGTGAAATTCAAAGTTCAACAGGACAGCCCTGTGCATTGGTGGATGTTAGATCAACACGGTATAATCTAATAAACCCGATCTAAATTTATTTAGATTGATGTGTGGACTGGAAATGGATCTTGTGCGACTTACCTCTAAATGTTACATTAGCGTTGGGGATCTCTATTTGATATCCTATTGTGGCTACGCTCTCTTGCATTCGTAAACTCGTCTCCAGCTCTGCTGCCAGTTGCAGTTGGTCATTTATCTGATGGTGGTAACAAGCGTGAACGTTGCCTGCTAGTGGGCTGATGTTACCGCTCAGGGTCCACTTGTCGCCTGGAAACAGAATCAAAGGGTTAGTACCATTCCGTTTAATAAATTGAGCTCAAAGTATGCGTAAAGTTTCAAAAATATTTATTGAATAATGTGGGAGAACCTTTTGTTTTCGCCTGAGGGGGATAGAAAACTTATCTAAACTGTTTCACGGGAGATACCCTGTGTGTGAGATCAAGATCCAAGGACTTCTCATTCTTACAACATTTTGCACAATGCCCTGTCAACACCGATTTCATGACTGTACAATACTCAGGTTCACTGGGCTATGACGTGGACAAACTTATGACTTCACAATGCTTTGACATCACTGAACTGAATTCTAATGGCAGCGACTTGCTTTAGAGATGTACATATATCATTGTAAAATAATGAAAAAGGAATTTTGATGATTAATGGAATCCCCACTTCGTATCTTCTGATATCAAACATATAAACACTCGTGGATAAATAAAATATCCTCAAGAAGCCATGGATATTTTTAACTTATCAATTCATATCAATTATTTACATATGCTCTATCAACACCGTCGAAAGTACATTACAATGTTATTAGTAAGTGCTGCTAAAAAAAGTGTATCCTAAATTAAATTAATCTCCCCTTTTATTATTTTAAAGCTTATAATCGACTAAAGCTTTCAACAAGGGATATTTGTAACTTTCATTTATTCATATTGATACACTCCATATGTGTAAGTGCCGCTTCAAAAGGTGTATTGAATATTTTATCGTCTAGCGCCCTAGATGCCAATAGATCGACTACAGTTTTCAACTCATCTGTAAGTCTAGCTGCCAGATTACAATATCCTTTGTAAAGTTGTTCTTAAAAATACCCAATTCAAAATATTCTCAATTGTGAATATTTAAAAGTTTATAGATTGACTATTAGGGGTGTAACAATACATAGAACTATCGATGCATCGCAATAGTTGGCTTGGCAATAGTACTTTATCGATAGTATATACAAAAATACTATCGCTATCGCAATAGTGAGGATAACTATTTACACTATCGAAATTATATTAAATTTCCCTTAATTATGAATGATTTACACAAGCCTCACTGCATTTAATTCAAGATTTTCCATTTTAGGTCAAAAGGGAAGAACTAGAGATAGGTAATAGCAAAATGACAAAAAGTGTTTTCATTTATGATTTCTTTACTGATTTTGGTTCCATAGTCCTTACATCAATTAAACATTTCTACTAAAACCTATAAGAAATCTAGCTGATTATTGCATATTTGTACAAAAAACCTATCGCAATAGTTATTGCAATAGTGAGTTACAATAGTCTATCGCTATCGCAATAGTGAGTTACAAATGTCTATCGCTATCGCAATAGTAAGTGGCAATAGACTATCGCTATCGCAATAGTCTCTTTGGGTCAATAGTCACCCCTAGACGTTATACCTGCTTTCATATCCTAACCCCTCTCCCTTATCCCAAAATACCCTCTTGCGAAAATCAGCAATTCAGGAAAATAAGATTGGTGCAAGCGATCACCCTTGCCCTCTCCCTCCTTTTCTGCACATTTTCTTCAATTTCATCTCTTTCCTTCCCCCAACCTCTCTTCCCCACAAAACAGCTTCCAGCTCTCTTTGAGTCAGTAATCTTTGACTATAGCATTCAGCTCACCCGTAAGTCTAGCTGCCAGAGAGAGTATAGAGATTTCTCCGCCAGGCACCTGCTGTCCGTACTGATACAAGAGCTCCGCCCCCATGTCCAGCCGCGAACTGACCCGCTGGAGGTACTGTCCTACACATATCCCTGCAATGAGAAAAAACAAACGGTCAACATTACCTCAGCTGCTGATATTTTTGCCAAACCATTCTTAGTGGTCAACTTACAGGAATTAAATAGAGGATATTATAGGAGTGCCTATGTCATACTATGTTTACGACACGAGTGCCTGAATATTAGTATTTCCCCGAGCGAGAGCGAGGGATATACCGATATTCAGGCACGAGTGTCGTAAACATAGTATGACATAGACACGAATATGATATTCTGTTTATTACCGAAGTCGTGAAATTAATGAAAATACACTAAACCATAGGCTGGCGACCCACCTTCGCCGGATTTAGAACGCAACGTCATAGACGACGCGTGATGTCATAGTATTGTTTATGACGTCACGTCACCATGACAAAGTGATATTTTGCCCTAGGGCATCGTATGAAAAATATGAACCCTGATATGATTGCCCTCGTTGGTAATAACAAAGAGAATAGTCTAGGAATGGTCAAGCCCAAAATGGAATATTCCAAATTCCACAGGTAACGTGTTATAGATGAAAGTGAGGTGATTTTTTAACGCCTCTTTTCAAGTATTTCACTTATATCACGGCTGCTAGTATTATTGCAGGGAGAAAGCCTGCAACACCATGGTGGCTACCCCTACAAAAAAAATATCCTGAAAATATGTTTAGGCAATATATCCACAGTAGCACCACAGCATCTTTTCAGGTAGTTAGAGCAAAATTTTACCATTGCCGCTAGCGGATCAGATCCGGACGTGGTGTGGATGGGTCATGTGGATGGGTTTCAACGATGTATCCGTTGGCTGTAAGAACCTCAAACTTTTCTGGATATGTTACGGTAACATATCCACTGACGAGTCCGGGTTAACCACAGTATAGCCAAGAAAGAGCACAAGATAGCTGCCTAAGTGGATTGGTTTCAACGATGTATCCATTGGCTGTTTGACTCAAATGTATCTGAATATGTTACGGTAACATATCCACAACCGAGTCCCTGTTGTCCACAGCATAGCCACAAATGAACACAAGATAACTGGCTTTTTGGGAATGCTACGGATGGGCATCGATGTGAAGTTGGCTGCTTATAGATTGTAATTATATGAAGTCTCTGTGGTAAATTCAAGGGAAAAGTCCTCTGTTAAAAGTATTGGTAAAAAATCGTTGGTAAAAAAGCCAAACAAGTCCTGTTATTGTGAAAACAGATTGAATTGATGTTAGCACTTAAGATATGATAAAGAAAGCTTATGATTTGAGTTTAGACTATAAAAAAAACTTTGTTGATCACCATCATCCTTCTGGTTTAAACAATATTTATTTTTAAAATTTAATGGATTGGTAAAGATGCATTACGCCTATGTAAATACGTCTTCGGTACAAAATTATACTTAACACAATATTCATTCATGCAATACTGAGAAAAGCACAACATACAAAAATATGTTTATAACAGTATGAATGGGCAAGGAAATAAGGTTTAAACATTTAGTTTTGATAAGAACTATGTTTTTTCTAAAGGTGTGTCAAATATGATTGCAAAATAATTATTCATCTCTCAAATTATTGTTATTTCAAATCGTGTTAAATGACTGTGGTGTTACTTGTATTACTTTAAACAGAGAGAGAGCAGGTTCCAATGTAAATATATATATCAGAGACCATAATTTGATAGCTTACACAATAAATATTACATTCGTACATTTTACTTACTATCTTCAAATAAACAATTTAATACATTTGGTGTAAGATTCAACATTATTTTTTTTAAACTAAACGTCAGGTTAATTTTCATTAATTTAATTAACAGTTTTATGTTATTTGAATATGTGAGTCTTATGTCAACAAAGTTTTGGCATATCTTCACATGACTGAAAATCCAGAGCTTAGTGTTTGTAAATATAAAAAAATAGCCCATTTTTATCTTTTAAAGAATTTGGGTTGTGATTTAGAAATATGCCTATTCTATGTAACTATCACACTCATTAATTCAATTGGTATTTAGAAATATATTAATTTTACACAATTGAGATATAAACATTCATCCCATGTCAATATATGTGATTGAAATAATCATCCATATTTTTTATTAAAGATAAAAATTTAATTGTCAATTTGGGTTGTGATGTAGAAATATCACTATTCTATTTAATTATCAAACTCATTAATTCAATTGGTATTTCAAAATATATTAATTTTACACAATTGAGATATAAACATTCATCCCATGTCAATATATGCGATTGAAATAATCATCCATATTTTTTTATTAAAGATAAAAATTGCATGAAATATATATTTATTGTATGTATGCATTACAAAACCTACATTAAAATTGTTGAAGTTAAAAATATTCTTTAATAAATAATTATACACTTCGCCAAAGTGAAGATATCAGAAAGAAAGAAATAAAAAATATAGTCGCAAGCGACGACAAGCGGATTCTGCGCATAAATAGATTAAATGTAATGAATGAAGCCATCGTTCTGATGTGATTGCGAAGCATTTGCATGTCTCTAGCTTGTTTGTAGGATTATTGAGACCCAAAGTTTACATTTTAAAATCGAACAATTGTGTGACAATATACAATGGTGTGAGCGTGTACTTACGTAAATGAATGGACCGAAAGTGGTTGTTTCAGACCTATTTTCAAAAGGGAGCAATTGGTGTACCGTTTAGGTAGAATATGATTTGATAATAATGTTTGAATAAAAAGAAGGAGAAGGAATAGAATTGAAATAGTTTAGAAATGCAAGGACAATGAAGATGTAGAACAGGGCTTCATAAAGTGTTAGAAACGGCAGAATAAATGTCTGTGGATACGAGACAATGATGCCTCAAATGCAAATCCGTTCACCTTGGCTGGTTTTAAAATACGCATTGAATGGTAACAGTATTATACTGTGAGAAAGACTGGCTTAAAACAAGGGTAGTTTCATTGATGAGTTTGTTAGTCAATTGTCACATGCGTAATGCATGAATGATGCAAGCCGGACTATTTTGGCGGAGGCAAATACCATCTCGCCTTATATGGAAGTAGCTTACTATGACAATAGTAAAATCTTGTTTATGAATGAATGAAGCGTTAATTCGTTGACTCTACGTTCCTTAATAATTCTCTATTATGTAACGATAACAAATTGCATATAAATGCCTGTGTGCATTACACTCACTGTGAATCCTATAACATATTTGAAGAACCGAAACTACAGTCCGATTTACATGCACAGATCTTTCAAGCATAATCAACCTAGATTTGTCTTTTTTCTTTGGCTGATAGATTTGCGGTAATCGTGATGCAGTGTCCGGTTTTCGACCAGAACTACTTTTACATATATCGTCACTATACTGAGTCGACTGTCTTCAAATTGGTCATTTGCGGCAATATTCAGTACTTCTACGTACAATAGCACCATATATAACAGACCTGACCCCCAACAACACAAAGTGAGCCAAAACTAAAGTGTGAATTTCTTGTTCACACATCAAAATTAAAGTCGAATTTGATGAACTTATATTTAAAACTCATAAGTCATATAAATTATCATGCTAATGGACCTTTTTCCATTTAGGGTGATATTGCGTCTATCTGGTGTTGTCAGTCTTGCATACTCACAGCATCGTAGAGTGGTCAAGGGGAACTAACTCTTCCACATGACGCTTCAATAAAATCCTCATCATATCCAACATGTTCACATGTTACACACAATGTTACTTGCTTTCCCCAATGCTTCAGCGGCATATAAATATAAGTTGTTTCGCTTCGATGCAAATACCTTAAAAGTGGTGTAACGATTTGTTTAAGTATAGACCTTTTAAGCGAAATAATTATGATTCTCCCATTTATAATGAACCTATGCCGGGAGTACAACAACTACCCATATGATATGTACCATTCATTCAAACAGTACAGACAAATCCATTTGGCATACGAAGTCTGACTTGGAAGACATAGACCAACGTGTACATGAAGACACTACATCCTCATCCTACCTGCCATCGGGAACCACCCCCATTGACAATGTGTAGTCTACAACGCAGACAAAACATTACTACCTGATTTAACCCATGCAGTATTTCCCTCGCTTTGTTGTGCCAAGATAGTGAATCGCTGTACCAGAAATGCATAGCGGGCCTTGATTTCTAAACACATATTTCTTAAATATATACTGTAAGGCCTAAATCATCCAGTAATGAAGACTGGCAAGAGTTATGCCTTGCATTGGGAAGTTGGATTTTGTATGTATTGCTGTAATTTAGGGGAAGATTTATGAAGACACGTACCCTAAAAACTGAGAAAGTGGATTTTCTTTGAGATTTAAATTTTTAACTTATTAGACCCAAATCTCATTTAAGAAGTCGAAAATTCAAAATCGGCAAAACGACAAACGTACCAAAATATTTCAAGACATCATCTTAAATTATTGGTTGCATGTAGAGAACTATTCAAAAATACAACCAAAAAACGTAGCCAGTACGCTTATGTTGACAGTGTTGCCAGTATGAATTTTTAGATGAATAAAAGTTCAAAAACAATTCAAAACAAATTAACATACAAAACAAAATAAGTTTTGAACATTTAAGATTATATCTAAGTCAAAAAAGTATTTCACTGGTGGATTTGAACTATACCTGTCACATGCCGCTGGATTAGAAATCCGACACTCTACCATGAGACCACGAGTCCGATTCAACTAACAGATGAAAATTAGTGATTATATTTATACATCTATAAGACACTGTTTTGTTCGGATAATATTTATCGAAATTAAGGGAATTTATGTAGCTTTTGTTGATATTTTGTCCAAGATAATTTCTTTGCTCTTTGGAGTATCATTATGCATTGATGCAACTACGTCAACATACACTGTACAGCAAACGTGTAGGTTATTTCAGCATGAGCGACAATTAACATCATTATAAATATTCAGAACCGAAACTACACGTCCCATTGACATGCACAGGCCTTTAAAACAATATAAAGCTACACTGACGTGTTTGTGTGTTTTAAATGGGTTTCCCATATCAAATTCGATCGTCTTATAGATTTGCGTTAATCGTGGTGCAGTGTCCGGTTTTCGATCAGAACTACTTTTACATATTGGCCTATATTGTCATTATTCTGAGTCGACTATCTTCAAATTGGTAATTTTCGGCAACAGTCAGTATATCTCGATACAATAACACCATCTATAATCTTTAGCAGGACTGATCCCCAAGCAAAACAATGCATTTCAAAACGAAATTAGGAATTTCCTCTGTTTACACATCAAAATGAAATGGACTGCATTGTCTCCTAATTGCTTCCGGGTTGAAGTAAAAGTTCGTAGCTATGTCCGATGCCTCTACAATAGAAATTACTGAAAATCAAATTATGAGTGGTCTATTGTCTAGTGACGCTTCAATAAAATCTTCATCAAGTCAGTTCAAATCAAACTTATTAAAATATTCAAAATGACCATACTTTGAAAGGTGATTGTGAAACAAGTATTAGGAGTTTACTCAAAATATAACAAACTTGTTATTCTCGAATGCTTCAGCTGCATATAAATCTAAGATTCAGCGCTTAGATGCAACTGTCTTCAAAGTGGTGTTTCCGCAAAAGTGCATAATCAAAAAGGGTTAAAATTCAATATGGCGTCGAAACAACGTGACCAACGACTTCACAATGGTAACTTATTTTGCTTGTCTAGTTATTAAGCATCTTTTAAACAAGTTGCGAGTCTCTAGTATGTCACTGGGATTATTTAGACCCAAATTTAACATGTCAAAATCAGACAAATTTTAAGAAAATCAAAATGGCGGCTTAACCACGTGACCTACGATTTTGTCATGATTTACTTTTTTGCTTGTATTGCTCCTGCGCATCTTTTGAAACAAGTTTCGAGTCTCTATGTGGATTTTGAAGATTTTACCCATGTTAAAGTTTTTCTTTATTATGACCGGAAATGACTGTTCGCGAGCGATTTTATTATTGATTCATAAAGACCATAGTCCTGTCTTACTCTCCTGAAAAAATCGTTCAATTCCATTAATAGGTTTTTGAATTATGGCCCTTTGAAGTTTGCGATTTTCAAAAATTGTCGGACTTTGAAAGGTCACTGTGTCAAAAGTATAAAGAGTTCGCTAATGCTTGGGACTATCGTTTAATCACCAACCCTTTAGCTGCACACATATGCAAGTTTGAGCTCTTAGATGCTAGTATCTTCAGAGGAGAAGATTGCCAAAGGTGCATGGGGTCGGAAAATTGTAAAATGTGTCTAAAATCAAAATGGCGGAAAAACCACGTGACTTACGAATTCGTCATGATTTACTTTTTTGCTTGCATGGTCATTGCGCATCTTTTGCAAAAAGTTCCAAGTCTCTAAGTCTATTTTGAAAAAAATTCCCATGTTAAAAATCGAAATTTGGAGTCGAACTGGACCTTTAATGGCTGAAACGATTGGCCCCAAAAGCTAAATTTAATAAGTTCACGCTAAGGGCTGTCAGACTGTGAAGTTTGGTGGAATTATCTTTAGCCGTTTCTGCAGAATAGGTGTCACAAAATCGGTGCAGAGAAAAAAAAAACAAAAAAACACGCCAATAACAATAAGGATTCTGCCCCAAAGGGCAGAATCCTTAAATATAGTCGCAAGCGACGACAAGCGGATTCTGCGATTCAATGTTTTATTTAATTCAAAGTTAATGAATTAGGAGATCTTGATTTTATATGTATTGCTGTAATTTAGGGAAAGATTTTTGAAGACACTTACCCTAAAAACTGAGAAAGTTCATTTTCTTTGAGATTTAAATTTTGAACTTATTGGACCCTCATCTCATTAAAGAAGTCGAAAATTCAAAATCGGCAAACGACAAACTTACCAAAATATTTCAAGACATCATCTTAAATTATCGGTTACATGTAGAGAACTATACAAAAATACAACCAAAAAACGTAGCCAGTACGCTATTGTTGACAGTGTTGCCAGTATGAATTTTTAGATGAATAAAAGTTCAAAAACAAGTCAAAACAAATTAACATACAAAACAAAATAAGTTTTGAACATTTAAAATTATATTTAAGTCAAAAAAGTTTTCCGCTGGTGGATTTGAACTCCACCATGTACATATCGCTGGATTAGAAATCCGACATTCTACCATGAGACCACGAGTCCGGTTCGACTAACAAACGAAAATTTGTGATTATATTTTATACATCTATAAGACACAGTTTTGTTCCGATAATATTTATCGAAATTAAGGGTATTTATATAGCTTTTGTTGATATTTTGTCTAAAATCATTGCTTTGCTCTTGGGAGAATCATTATGCATTGATGCAATTACGTCAACATACACTGTACAACAGTACTGTACTGTATGATCACATTCGTCAAGTAGAATAGATTTGCGTTAATCGTGGTGCAGTGTCCGGTTTTCGATCAGAACTACTTTTACATATATATTGTCATTATCCTGAGTCGACTATCTTCAAATTGGTAATTTTCGGCAACAGTCAGTATATCTTGATACAATAACGCCATCTATAATCTTTAGCAGGACTGATCCCCCAGCAAAACAATGTAGCCTTTGTCAAAATGAAAGTAGGAATTTCCTCTGTTTACACATCAAAATGGAATGAACTGCATTGTTACTGAATTGCTTCCGGGTTGAAGTAAAAGTTCGTAGCTATGTCCAATGCCTCTACTGTACAATAGAAATTAATGAAAATCGAATTAGGAGTGGTCTATTGTCTAGTGACACTCCAATGAAATCTTCATCAAGTCAGTTAAAATAAAACTTATCAAATATTCAAAATTACCATACTTTGAAAGGTGATTGTGAAACAAGTATTAGGAGTTTACTCAAAATATAGCAAACTTGTTATTCTCGAATGTTTCAGCTGCATATAAATCTAAGATTCAGCGCTTAGATGCAACTGTCTTCAAAGTGGTGTTTTCGAAAAAGTGCATGACTAAAAAAGGTTAAAATTCAACATGGCGTCGAAACCATTTGACCTACGACTTCGCAATTGTAACATATTTTGTTTGTCTAGTTATTAAGCATCTTTTAAAACAGGTTTCGAGTCTTAAGTATGTCACTGGGATTATCTAGACCCAAATTTAACATAATAAAATCAGACAAATTTTACGAAAATCAAAATGGCGGCTAAACCACGTCACCTACGAATTGGTCATGATTTACTTTTTTGCTTGTATTGTTCTTGCACATTTTTTGGAAAAAGTTTCAAGTCGATAAGTGCATTTTAGAAAAATTCCCTATGTTAAAGTTTTTCTCTATTTTGACCGGAAATGACTGTTCGCGAGCGATTTTATTATTGATTCATAAAGACCATAGTCCAATCTTACTCTGCTGAAAAAATCATAAAATTCGCTGGGTAGGTAGTTGAGTTATGTCCATTTGAATTTTGCGATTTTCAAAAATTGTCGGACTTTGTAAGGTCCCTGTGAAAAAAGTATAAGAGGTACGCTAATGCTTTGGACTATCGTTTAATCACCAACCCTTTAGCTACACATACATGTAAGTTTGAGCTCTTAGATGCTAGTATCTTCAGAGGAGAAGATTGCCAAAGGTGCATGGGGTCATAAAATTGTAAAATGTGTCTAAAATCAAAATGGCGGAAAAACCACGTGACTAACGAATTCGTCATGATTTACTTTTTTGCTCGCATGGTCATTGCGCATCTTTTGCAAAAAGTTCCAAGTCTCTAAGTCCATTTTGAAAAAAATTCCCATGTTAAAAATCGAAATTTGGAGTCGGACTGGACCTTTAATGGCTGAAACGATTGGCCCCAAAAGCTAAATTTAATAAGTTCATGCTAAGGGCTGTCAGACTGAAGTTTGGTGGAATTATCTGCAGCCGTTTCTGCAGAATAGGTGTCACAAAATCGGTGCAGAGAAAAAAACAAAAAAAAACAAAAAAACACGCCAATAACAATAAGGATTCTGCCCCAAAGGGCAGAATCCTTAATAAAAATAATTTAAGTTTAATTTTAATTTTCTCTGACCTTAAATTACAATCAATTGAAATACTTGACAAAGTTGTATAAAACAAGTGCAGTCTTTACATATTTACAATCACTAAAATGTGTATACCTCTGAGAAATTGCAACAACAAACAAGTGCAAAACTATTGGTCATCAGACTTGAAATGGGTGGAGCTTAATTAATTGATAACTGTCCAATGGTCAGATTACAGGAATGACACCAAATATACATTTTAAAAACACCTAATGGATTGCTTAACAAGTAGCTTAATTACTGTATACATTTCATTAGATTAACCAATTTGAATGTTTAAGAACTGAGCAGTGATGTGGAGGGGCGCTGTGTATTTGATTGAATGTTGTTTCAAGTTGTAAACTGGCTGTGAAGGTATATCTAATTAATAACCTAAGTATTTATCACAGTTTATCACAATGGATTATTGATACCAAATGAAAAATACATTTTACTCACATATTAGCTCTGAGATGTTCTAAAACAAATCATTTGGTCAAAATGTTTATTTATGTTTGTATTATTATGTATTTCATGTAAATTTGCTGGCTTGTACTTCACAGTCAAGACTTTGATATCTAGTTTACATTTATTCTTTCATTGATTTAATCAACAATTGACACAGTTGGCACAAATTTCATGTAATGAAGGAAATAAAATACCAAATTAAACTTCATGAGTCCTTTTCATTTTTTAGTTTAATAAATTGATAGAAACAAACCTTTTCATAATATTTCATGATCAAATCCCTTAAATATCACAAACTGTCATATTTAACCAAATAATTGCCACTATTATCAGATAACTTAATTTTAGCCAATCAGAAGCATTCTCAGTATTTAGTGCTTTTCATTTGCTTGTGTTTTACAATTGATAGATAAAACAAATATTCTTCATAGTCAATTCAAATCCTTTATATATTACAAACTGTCACAACCAATATATAAAGAAGTATTTTGCCATTATGATCAGATCAATCAATTTTAGCCAATCAGAAGCCTCCTTAGTCTTGCTGCAGTAAAGTTTTCTCCATAGTGGCTATTCTTAACAAGAAGAAGGAAGGTCCCCAACCTTTACAGTTCACAAGACCAAGAAGTACAAGATTTCTCAGTTGATTAATCCAAGGCAAGTACTCATTCCATTCACTGCATTCCAAATGTATCAATCTAATTTCATTCACCTATTTCCATGAACAGACTGAGTAACATTTTCTGACATAAGATTGGCTTCATTTGTAAAAAGGCACTCATGTCTCATGGCATGTGTACAAAGGTATCTGTGATATTTATATGCAATATATTGCTTTAATTTGTATCAGATTATGATTTGAATTAGGAATATATGTTAAATTTATTTTAAAAACCAGTCTATATAAACATGTCACTTTTCTTAACACAGGTGATTGTGCACTCAGCCATGACAGACAGGTGGTCTGGGGAAAGACAGGAAATGATGTAACCTACTCTCAGACAGGAAATGATGTAACCTCTCAAGGTAAGACTTGAGATGCTTGCATATTGTTGTTTAAACAAACAAATTGTTAAATAACAATTAATCAAGACATTTGTTTTCCTTAATTGATGTTCTCGAAATGTATCTAGACTGGCTGATTGCTAATATAACATTTTACAGATAAATTTGCTGTGAGTCATTAATAGTCAAAAATGCATTTGTGTTTTAAAGGTTTTTTAATCCATATTTATTTTACCAATTTAATCAATTATATTTGTTTGACTTACAAATCTTAATTTTGTTGTTTTATAAAGAATTCCAAACAATTGTTTGTTGGTTAAAATACCCTGTATTCTTATTTTTATCATAAACACATTTATTGTCATTATACTCTTCAAAAGTATTTACATGTTAAATATTAATTATATAATATTAAATATTAAATTGATTTTGATTATTTGTAATCTGTTTAGTAAGGGATATTTGATGTTTTATGATTATCAAGAATAATATTTCACTAGTTACTCAACTTATAAAGATATTATTATTCATGACTATTTTTGTTCAGTATATGTTTATCAGTTAATAAGATTTATTTTGGATTATACTTTTCAAAATCTTTTTATTTTCATCAAATAGTTTGTATCTTATTCATTAAAATGTCAATATTGATTTCAGTGTCGGCTGAACCGGACAGAAAATACACTAACCTTGTGGTCACAACTCTCAGACAATGTTTATTCAAGGTCTGTTGAAGGTGGGTTTGGCATTGAAATTTACAATTAGCTTCTTTAATTGATAATCTTCTTTCTGAATATGCACCCAATCAAGCTGATTGATTACTTTAATGGACACTAACGGTCATGGTTAGTTAATTTATTGCAGATTACAAATTACAACCTTAATATGCATCCAGTCAGACTGATTATATTTTACATACAACTTTTGCTATCAGTCATTAATCATGAAAATAAAATTAGTTTTTTCACATTTTGTAATAATTCATTATTTTACTAATTTATTTGATTATATTATAAATATTCGTTATAGTTTGAACCAGAACTTACAAATGTTTATGTTGGTTTAGATACTCAAGTCAAGTCAAGTTCTAGGGTTCAAGACGGCAGCACAGTGAAAACTGTGCTTCAAGCCATTGAAGGTGCGAATTTAACATGATGTATATTGTCATTTCATATTAAGCATTTAAATTAAACATTTAAATTTAAAGGAACAGTTACACTACTCCAAGCTGAGTTCATTTGTTTTCTATATATATATATATATATATTGTCATATCATATGAATTTGAATAACAATTTGAAGAGTTTGAAAACATTAAAATCATTTTACTATATGCAATCATGACTAATTTATTGAAATACTAATACTGTTCTTTGTTTCCAGTGTTTGCCGTCCAGGTGTTGCACCTGTTATTCACAGTACACCGACCACCTGTCCAAGAAGATATGCAGCCTGAGGAAGGCATTCCGGAAATTAGGTATTTCCAAAGATATAATATCTCTTTTGCTTTCTTTATATTTTGCAAGAGTCCTGTGGGTATGAATGTCCTTTATGTAATGGGACATGAATGTGCCAATGGTTATGGTCTATATAGTATATATATCAAAAAGTCTTTTCATATCATGTGATTTGTAACTTGCCTGTTTGTACCATGGTATCTATATTCTTACTATTCTACTTTTCAGGAGCTCAGCGCGCTCACCGTGATCCCCATGGCCCTCGAAAGTGACCTGGAGATTCCAAGATCATGAAGAAGTTGCTGAATCTCAAAACGAAGTGTTCCTGAACACAGTTGAATGTTGAATTCCTTTCAAGGATATTTATATGTATATATTTGTAGAGCACGCAAGATCTCAAGATGAACATTAATATTATAGTATTTATTTTGTACTATTAAAAATCGTGAAGTGTACTATGTTTTTTGTTTTTTGTTTTGATGTATATATATTGTATATCTAAAACATTAAATTACCGGAGTGCCTGTGGACGGTTTTATGCAAATATATGCAAATGCGGGTCTGGACTACTTGTGGATGGTTTTATGGCTCTATTGGATAGGGTGGGGATCGCATATGGACAACCTGTGGATGGTTTTATGGCTGTATTGGATAGGGTGGGGATCCCTATGGATATATTACCACACCATATCCGCAGCTCCATTCTGGGCTAGTTGTGGATGGTTTTATGGCTTTATTGGATAGGGTGGGGATCCCTATGGATATATTACCACACCATATCCGCAGCTCCATTCTGGGCTAGTTGTGGATGGTTTTATGGCTTTATTGGATAGGGTGGGGATCGCATATGGACAACCTGTGGATGGTTTTATGGCTTTATTGGATAGGGTGGGGATCCCTATGGATATATTACCACACCATATCTGCAGCTCCATTCTGGGCTAGTTGTGGATGGTTTTATGGCTTTATTGGATAGGGTGGGGATCGCATATGGACAACCTGTGGATGGTTTTATGGCTTTATTGGATAGGGTGGGGATCCCTATGGATATATTACCACACCATATCCGCAGCTCCATTCTGGGCTAGTTGTGGATGGTTTTATGGCTTTATTGGATAGGGTGGGGATCCTTTTGGATATATTACCAAACCATATCCGCATATGGACTACCTGTGGATGGTTTATGGCTTTATTGGATAGGGTGGGGATCCCTTTGGATATATTACCAAACCATATCCGCAACTCATTTTATAATTTATGCGGATGGGTTGTGGCGATGGTAAAATTTTCCTTGTGGCAATGGTGCAGTAATATGTTTTCAAGGGATTTTTTTTTGTAGGGGTAAGCATTGCAGTGAAAACTGCGAGCTACGACTGGAACTTGAAAACCATGGGTGATACTGCGGTGAAATTAATGGCAAAGTTGCTGAGCCCCTTGCAGAATTCAAACCCCAGACTTCTTGATCCGAAGCCAAAGGCACTAAGTTAAATTCACTGCACTATCCAGTTCCTGTTCCTGTTACATATGAAGGTTGTAAGATTGAATACAGGCCATTTAAAACAACCTTTCATTGTCTTATACACCGATTTCACAAAAGTATTGAGTATTTTGTCGCCAAGTAAGAGAACAGAAATGACAACATCTGACTTTCTGCCGAAGACTTGAACCCATTTATTTTGCACCTTAATGGAACATACACTCCATGGAGGAAAGAAGTTTTGGAAAGGTGCCTTCACAGTAACAACTTAATAATATTATAAATAGACAATATATTTCCTTGATTACAAACAAGGGGTTAAAATCAGCGTTACTGATCAATTATTTACTAGCAAACGACCGTAAATTCACCGAATAATTTTTCGCCCAAGATTTGCTTTGAATCAGGAGAAAATGCTTCATTTATCATCATGTACAGTTTACACACCGCTGTATTCCATGCAGGGGTCCAGATAAGATGCGTATTTGCGTAGAATACGCATGAATAATTCAGATGTACGCATGAAAAATGAAATCAATGAGTGAAAGATACGCACAAATCTCTCAGAATACGAGTCCAATTTTGTTTACATGCGTGACTGTCAAAATAATGTTAAGGACTGATACATTTCATGGTACATCTGTCAACTGAAAGTGCCTTTCACTTGCCAATAACTTTTTTATTTACGTATCAAAATATATATTTAAATGTTAATTGGCATAATTGCCACAACTGCTGATAAAACAATAACAGTCAAAATTATCGGAAACGCTAACCAAAACGAAAGGGAGGCTACTCTTGTCTTCCTCTAAACTAGGCGCAGTCTGATGAATGTTTATCATATAGCGCAAACGTGCACTTATCTGTAACCAGTTATCGGCATTTGTTTACAAATGACAGGCTCTTCACCCGGTTTTCTCGTGGTCTGTGTTTACTGTTTTGACATCTGTTTAAACTTATTTTAGTGTTGAAAACCTGGGAGATTAATATTACTACATATAAAGATGAGATTTTCAGTGAATATTTTAACAAAAATCCTTGAGCGACATTAGATACAGACCATATTCATTTATTGAAGACAGAAATCTGTACTAAGTGTTTCTATTTCTATTTAGAACAACAAATTCATGGCAGGAAAAGTGTTCGTTATGTCAAATGTCAATTAAAATCAATAAAAAGCTTTCATGCTTACAAAAATCAATAAATGTACTTTTAAAAATGTATCAACTTACATAGAGTGAACTATTCAAGAATGAAGTTTGTCAGTCTAATAATGTTTAATAAATCATTAATTGATTAAATTCATAATTTTTATGGGGTTTTCTTTATTACATTTTGTAGTGACTGAAAAAGAAAGTTGATTCATTCAATTGTAGAAGTATATTCTAGACGGTAGTATAAATAAATAAATATATTGAAGAAACAGTATATTTTGGTACATGCCAAATAACCAATGACTAATTGAACACCTACAAGAGGAAGACACTGAAACGTTGAAAGTATGAAAAACTCTTAGCTTTTTTCATTTAGTAATTTTACTCCTCACTTTTTATTTTGATGAGTGAAATACTTAGTGGTGAAAATAATTATCTGGAGCCCTGTCCATGCCTTTTTAATTGAAAGTTTTATGTGAAATGTAAGACCAACAAAATACATATACTAAACACTGGACAGGCAGGAGTGAAATGAACATACCAAACACTCATTCAAAATATGAAAAGAATCCAGTGAATAGTATTTGAGTTATTCCATTTTGTACGGACGCAGTCAAATACTATATCCCCCGTTTCGCACTTAATAATAATACATTAGTGCTTTTCAGAAGATATATTTACCACATGTCGCCAAGATAGAGAACAGAAATGACAACATTTGACTTTCTGCCGAAGACTTGAATCCGTTTATATTGCACCTTAATGGAAACCTACATTCAATGGAGGAAAGAAGTTTTGGAAAGGTGCATGTCACAGTAACTACTCAATTGTATTATAAATAGACAATATATTTCCTTGATTATAAACAAGGGGTTAAAATCTGTGTTACTGATAAATTATTTACTAGCATACGACTGTAAAATCACCGAATAATTTTTCTGCCAAGATTTGCTTTGAATCAGAAGAAAATGCTTCATTTATCATCATGTACAGTTTACGCTGTATTCAATGACTTTTTAATTGAAGGTTTTATGTGAAATGTAAGACCAACAAAATACATATACTAAACACTGGACAGGCAGGAGTGAAATGAACATACCAAACACTCATTCAAAAATATGAAAAGAATCCAGTGAATAGCATTTGAGTTATTCCATTTCGTAGGGACGCAGTCAAATACTATATCCCCCACTTCGCACTTAATAATAATACATTAGTGCTTTCAGAAGAAATATTTACCACATGTCGCCAAGTAAGAGAACAGAAATGACAACATTTGACTTTCTGCCGAAGACTTGAATCCTTTTATATTGCACCTTAATGGAAACCTACACTCCATGGAGGAAAGAAGTTTTGGAAAGGTGCATGCATTCCCAGTAACTGCTCAATATAAATATATACAGCATGTTTTTCAAGTAATTAGCGAGTCAAACTTTCTGTCCGAAAGAATTAAAGAATTAACATAATTATTTAAGCACTTTGTCAGTTACAAGAAACTGTAAATTCAGGTATGAAATACGACAACCAGTAATGATGAATGAATGAATGACAATTGATTTCTGAAGTAAATATTTGGGTTTTTATCTTCTAAGTTGCACTTTGCTAGGTTTTCCTAGAATATTCTTGGACCCATAAAGGGAGATACATGTACCGTAATTCTTCCATAATTTCGACCCTCAAATTTTCCAAATATTTTAACGAAATGTTCACGGTCGAAATTATCACCACTCACCTTCGTTTGTGCGTCATCTTTGTCGAAATTTTAGATTTTCATATAAATGTTTAAAACCAATTTGAAAAAGAAGGTAACACACTTCGTAAATATTAGTTAGCAAAAACTTTTAATTATGTTTGTATATGGTAATTTTATTCATATAATGAACTAATACACCATTTTTTTTCTTCAGAAGACAAGTTACGATCGGCGAAGCCACGATTCTCAATTTATTGTTTCTGTGAAATTTGAATGTCATTTGGATTTTAAATTGTGTACCAGGAAATAAAACAATAATAATTTGGAGTTGAATTGTTATGTTCTTAGACTTGACAAAATAGATCAGGAAATTTGAAATGATATGAATCGTAATTTAGCTTTAGCGTGCATGTCTCGCATCGCTGGCTGTCCACATGTTTTCAAAGGAAGTACAATCTGATTGGTTGCTATATTAGTATAAACCAATCACAGCAGACTATCGTCATTACGGAATTCCCTTCTAGCAAGCGTATCACCAAGAACTGAGAAAAAACAATACACCAATCCTAACTATTTTTGCATTAGTTCAGATTCCTATGTGTAAAATTCATCAATAAATTATAATATGAACCATTGTCTGTTGCTATACAAGTCAAGTTAAGAAGCATATTTTCTCAGTCAACTTTTTTTGAAACGGCATTGCGTGACAATCAAGTAGAATATATCAACAAGCTTGCTTTGCAAGAAATTACGAACATAAACAATGACAGCTGAATAATTATATTACTTTGAAAGGCTTAATTCATGCAAACTAATTATTGGTAATATTTTGAAACATATACCTCAACATATATGGTTCTGATTATCTACGATAGTGGACAGTCGTCTCTCTTGGTGTTTGGTTGAGTCTATTTGTATGTAGGGATTAACAAGTCACAAAACTTTGAAACAATTTATTACATATTCAGATTTTTAAAACTGAAATATATTTGTAAGTATGAGCTAACATCTGTCATAATATTCCAACAGTAATTAATCATTTGATAAGTAAATTGACTTACCAAATTGGAAAGGCAAAAAACATCCCCTGCAGTCATCCCTACTCAAAATAGACTATTCCAGTGACTTCACTTGCAGACTTTAAAGAACTAGGTCAATTGACTGTTTCAAGTCTCCCCAGAAAACATCCAGATGTTACGAAACTTATCATTAGTCATGTGACTGTTTCAAGTCTCCCCAGCAAACATCCAGATGTTACAAGCCTTATTATTGGTTTACTTTGGGACTTCCCTTCTCTTAGCCAATCAGAAAATTCAATACAAACTCTATTCATAGTGTCGCATTACTGTGTTGACAGTCTAAGTGATATATATTTATAGCCTCACACGGAAGTGATTGCTGCCTTTTCATTTACGAAAAATGAAATCATTGATAATGGATAATATGATAACATGTAACATTATCCTTAATAAAGGTATGTCATAAGTACAGTAAGTGAATAAATTGGGAAGTGTGAAAATACACCTATAGATTAGAATGTATTGTGACAAGCGTGATCAAGTTAAAACATTTCCCAAAATTTGTGTAATAAAAAATACGTGTTTTTCTCATAAAACTCACTGAAAAGAAATCACAAGACGATTGTTTATCATGGCTGTAAATAATTTGTTTTCAAAATTTGGAATGTGGTCGAATTTTTCATTTGTCAGTACTGAACATCTGGTACAATGTCGAAATTTGGAAAGGTATTTTGAAAAAAGGCTGTCAGATGATCTTACGTGGGCGAACTTATAGAGGGGGCGAAATTAAGGAAGAATTACGGTAATTCAAAACATGTTCTGCCCAAGTGCTTATATCATCCTTGTATTTGATGCACAAACACAAGTTCTTTTAAAAGTTTTAGTAGGAAATATTTCCCAACATGCAACAGGTTTGGAATCACCTCTTATTCCCAGTGAGTATCTGCCATTTACTTCCTATGATAATCATGGACAGATGATTCAAGGGAGGTAACTCTGAATCACAAAAACTAATTGATTCACTGAAAATTTCTTTTGGTTCTGAGCATAAAAATGTTGAGCTTTGTTAAATAATTTCATACCATACAGAAAGTTGATCTGCCAATAATTAGTTAAATATGATGATGATTATTGTCATCAAGTTAGGTGACTGGACAATAAACAATTGACTCCCAGCCTAAGACTCGATGCTAATCTAGCATCTGTAGAAAAGTCTGTATTCATTATCAAAATACAGCTTGCCTCAGATGCAGGGATTATATTTCACTAAGAATCAAAATTTAAAATTGTAGACATTACCAGAATATCAATATGTTCTACTCCACAATGCCTTGAATAAATACTTATTTACTTATTGGGAAATATGCAATGGACAATAACTGATTTTTCAAAGAGAAGGGTGTTTTACTTTTGGTGACATTCTTCAAATACATTTGATCAACTTATTCAAGCGAGAAAATGTGCTACTGCCCCTGTAAGGGATACAATGTTATCAAGAAGCGAAACAAAAATCCACAGAGTGAGATTCCTGGATTAGGCTTGATAATCACTCAAATATGATGACCTCATCTGAAAGGTCTCATCACAAGGTATCCACATGCCAAGTATGAAAGCCCTAGCTCTAAGTAATCCAAAGTTATGGCCAAGGCTAAAGTTTTTGTTGACAAACACAGACAGACGGACAGGTGAAAAACAATATACCCCCGAAATCTCCAATTCGGGGGCATAATAACATCAATGTCTTTCCCATGACTTGTTAATGTATGCCCAATTTTCAAGACTCGCAGATAAGCATTGTCGTAGCTTCACCCTTCACATTTTATGGGATACAATGTTATCAAGAAGCGAAACAGAAATTCATGGAGAGAGATTCCTGGATTAGGCTTGATAATCACTCTGGCATCTCAATGTACAGGGCTGAATTCACTGAAATCTAAATACAGCCTTGTCAAAGATGCACTAAAAGAAGATGGCTTTGGCATTAAATCAGGGCGAGCACAGTTGCACTAGTTTTGTATGTCAGTAACCCTCGGTTATCAGACACAATGTTAAACAAAATACTGACCTGAAAATTCATCATAAACAAATAATTCCCAAGGAATTGTTAATTTCCCTCAGCCAGATGTCCAATGACGACCACTTTGCTTTTGGATCAGAAGTTTTTCAGTTTTCAAATTAAAAATCACTGCACTATCTTGCCCCCAATTACAGATAAAGGTTTTAAGGTTGAATATGAAGAAATATTTACAGGTAATTTAATACAAGCCTGTCATTGTCTTATACATTTATTTACAAAATTATTTAATAATTATTTGCAGTGTTCCTTTGTCGCCAAGTTAGAGAACAGAAATGACAACATTTGACTTTCTGCCGAAGACTTGAACCCGTTTATATTGCACCTTAATGGAAACCTACACTCCATGGAGGAAAGAAGTTTTGGAAAGGTGTCGTCATAGTAACTGCTCAATGTAAATATATACCGGTACTGCATGTTTATCAAGTAATTAGGGTTTTAAACTTTTTCTCTAAAGGAATTATAGAAACTTGCCATATTTATTGAAGCACCTTAAGCACTTACTGGTACTTCACGGTTACAAATTACAGAATATTCTGGCCAAATGGGACCAGCAAACAAGTTCTGCTCATGTGCTTACATCATCTTTGTCTTTGACGCACAAACACAAGTTCTTTAAAAGTTTTAGTAGGGAATATTTCCCAACATCCAACATTAAGCTTGTTTGGAATTATCTCTAATTCCCATTGATTTCTGTCATTTACTTCCTCCGGTAATCATGGACCTATGATTCAAGGGAGCTAACTCTGGATGGCAAAAACTAATTCACTGAAAATTTCTTTTGGTTCTAAGCATAAAAATGTTGAGATTCGTAAATAATTTAATACGCATTAAGAAAAGTTCATACTCCAATGATTAATTAAACAATTATATTAACTATAATTGTCATCAAGTTAGGTGACTGGACAATCAACATTTGACACCCAGCCTAAGACTTGATGTTTCATCTAGCATCTGTAGAAAAGTCTGTATTCACTATCAAAATACAGCTTGCCTCAGATGCAAGGATTATAGTTCACTAAGATAACAATTTTAAATTGTGGACATTATCTAAACATCAATGTCCTACTCCACACTGAATATGAATGCAAAGTGTCATGAATAATACTTATTTACTGGAAAACATGCACTGGGCAGTAACTGTTTACAGATGTGCAGAAGACAGACTATAAACATTCTCAATCTTCAACCCGGTTCATAAACTTGAAAGCAACACAAATGCATGACTTTTTCAAGGATACTCCCAGTTTTGTGTAATGAGTTCAAACAAAACACATGTCTAACAAGATCGCAGGATTATTATATACCTTTTGAGATAAAACAAGAGTGTAAAATTAATGAACAGAAACTTAAAAATAACATCAATGTCTTTCCCATGACTTGTTAATGTATGCCCAATCTCCAAGACTCGCATAAGCATTGTCATAGCTTCATCCTTTACATTTTATGGGATGCAATGTTATCAAGAAGCGAAACAGAAATCCAAGGAGAGAGATTCCTGGATTAGGCTTGATAATCACTCTTGCATCTCAATGTACAGGGCTGAATTCACTGAAATCTAAATACAGCCTTGTCAAAGATGCACCAAAAGAAGATGGCTTTGGCATTAAATCAGGGCGAGCACAGTTGCACTAGTTTTGTATGTCAGTAACCCTCGGTTATCAGACACAATGTTAAACAAAATACTGACCTGAAAATTCATCATGAAAAAATAATTCCCAAGAAATTGTCAATTTCCCTCAGCCAGATGTCCAATGACGACCACTTTGCTTTTGGATCAAAAGTGTTTCAGTTTTCATATTAAAAATCACTGCACTATCCTGCCCCCAATTACAGATGAAGGTTTTAAGGTTGAATATGAAGAAATATTTACAGGTAATTTAATACAAGCCTGTCATTGTCTTATACATTTATTTACAATAATTATTTGCAGTGTTCCATTGTCGCCAAGTAAGAGAACAGAAATGACAACATTTGACTTTCTGCCGAAGACTTGAAGCCGTTTATATTGCACCTTAATGGAACATACACTCCATGGAGGAAAGAAGTTTTGGAAAGGTGTCGTGACTGTCGTCATAGTAACTGCTCAATATAAATATATACTGCATGTTTATCAAGTAATTAGGGTTTTAAACTTTGTCTCTAAAGGAATTATAGAAACTTGCCATATTTATTGAAGCACCTTAAGCACTTACTGGTACTTCACTGTTACAAATTACAGAATATTCTGGCCAAGTGGGACCAGCAAACAAAGGGAGATAATTCAAAACATGTTCTGCCCATGTGCTTACATAATCCTTGTCCTTGAAGCACAAACACAAGTTCTCTTAAAAGTTTTAGTAGGGAATATTTCCCAACATCCAACATTATGCTTGTTTGGAATTATCTCTAATTCCCATTGATTTCTGTCATTTACTTCCTCCGATAATCGTGGACCTATGATTCAAGGGAGCTAACTCTGGATGGCAAAAAACTAATTCACTGAAAATTTCTTTTGGTTCTGAACATAAAAATGTTGAGATTCGTAAACAATTTAATACGCATTAAGAAAAGTTCATACTCCAATTATTAACAAGAAAAAAGTGAGCATGGCTCACATACCCCCGCCATCCGCTATCCGTCCATTGAGAATTATAGATGTGAAGGTTACTACGTTTAAAAAACAGCTTCATGCATCATAATATTGTCCAAAATAATTTTAGAAACTGACTGTTATTACAAATTTCATTCACCCAGAGGTAATATTTTTCAGGTAACTTAATTTTTCCCATTAGGGCATCACACCGGTAATTTGTACCAAGTTCAATTTCGGATTCAAGGGCCATAACTCCGTAAAAAAAAATAATATTTCGGAACTGGTTTTCGAACTCGATGGAGAGTATCATCTGGACTACCTCCATATTAAATTTCATTCACCTAGATGTAATAGTTTCTGAGAAAACTCGTCCCCATTGGAGCATCACAGCTCTTTTGGTACAAAGTTAAATTTCAGATTCAAGGGCCATAACTCCGTAAAAAATAATATTTGGGAACTGGTTTTCGAACTCGATAAAGAGTATCATTTGGACTGACTCCATATTAAATTTCATTCACCTAGATGTAATTGTTTCTGAGAAAACTTGTCCCCATTGGAGCATCACAGTTCTTCTGGTACGAAGTTCAATTTCGGTTTCAAGGGCCATAACTCTGTAAAAAATATTTCGGAACTGGTTTTCAAACTCAATGAAGAGTATCATCTGGACTACCTCCATATTAAATTTCATTCACCTAGATGTAATAGTTTCCGAGAAAACTCGTCCCCATTGGAGCATCACAGCTCTTTTGGTACAAAGTTCAATTTCGGTTTCAAGGGCCATAACTCTGTAAAAAATAATCTTTCGGAACTGGTTTTCGAACTCGATAAAGAGTATGGTCATGAGTACTTACAACCAAAATTTCATTCACCTAGGTTGAACAGTATCCGAGAAAACTTGTCCCCATTGAACACAATAAAACTAAGTCCAAAAAGTGAGGTTTCCATGGAAACGACAAAAAATATCAATCTCAGAAAATTGAAAATTGTCTGTGCGCGATCGGAAGAACATGGTTAACATCTGTACAAAGTTTTAGTTGATGTACCTTTGACGGTTTTTGAGAAAATTGACCGGACGGAAGGACGGACGGACGGAATGACCGCTATATACCCCCGCTTACTTCGTAACGGGGGTATAATTAAACAATTACATTAACTATAATTGTCATCAAGTTAGGTGACTGGACAATCAACATTTGACGCACAGCCTAAGACTCGATGTTTCATCTAGCATCTGTAGAAAAGTCTGTATTCACTATCAAAATACAGCTTGCCTCAGATGCAAGGATTATAGTTCACTAAGATAACAATTTTAAATTGTGGACATTATCTAAACATCAATGTCCTACTCCACACTGAATATGAATGCAAAGTGTCATGAATAATACTTATTTACTGGAAAACATGCACTGGGCAGTAACTGTTTACAGATGTGCAGAAGACAGACTATAAACATTCTCAATCTTCAACCCGGTTCATAAACTTGAAAGCAACACAAATGCATGACTTTTTCAAGGATACTCCCAGTTTTGTGTAATGAGTTCAAACAAAACACATGTCTAACAAGATCGCAGGATTATTTTATACCTTTTGAGATAAAACAAGAGTGTAAAATTAATGAACAGAAACTTCAGAAAAACAAGAAGACAGTCATCATCATCTCCCGCCAGACACAAGAAATGAGAACAAGGGCAATAATTCAAGAAGAAATAATTGCGCGCTTCTCATTTTCTTTCCATTAAGGTAACGATATCCTCAAGCCACACAACTGATTTGATGTTAAACAATGTCTGAGAAAAGCTATATCCTTGGATACTTGAAACAGAATCGAAAAAGCGGAACAAGGGGAATAACTCCGGAAAAAATAATTACATGCTTCTTTTTTTCAAACTCCATCAAGGTATCGATGGCCTTAAAGTACACACCAAATTTGGTTATCCTATCTTAAATAGTTTCTGAGAAAAGCTGTCCCCTTTGGTGATACCTTGAACAGAGTCCAAATGTACAGAACAAGGGCAAAAAACTCTGCAAAGATTAATTGTGTGCTTCTCATTTTCAAACTCCATCAAGGTACTTATGCCCTCAAGCCATCCACCAAATTGGGTAATCCTATCTTAAATAGTCTCTGAGAAAAAGCTTTCCTTTTTAGAGATAGCATTAACCGAGTCCAAACATATGGAACAAGGGCAATAACTCCTGAAAAAATAATCACACGGTTCTTATTTTCAAACTCCATCAAGGTATTTATGTCCACAAGCCACACACCAAATTTGGAAACTCTATCCTAAACAGTTTCTGAGAAAAGCTGTCCCCTTTGGAGATACCATGAACAGAGTCCGAAAATACTGAACAAGGGCAATAACACCGGAAAAAATAATCACACAGTTCTTATTTTCAAACTCCATCAAGGTATTTATGTCCACAAGCCACACACCAAATTTGGAAACTCTATCCTAAACAGTTTCTGAGAAAAGCTGTCCCCTTTGGAGATACCATGAACAGAGTCCGAAAATACGGAACAAGGGCAATAACACCGGAAAAAATAATCACACGGTTCTTATTTTCAAACTCCATCAAGGTATTTATGTCCACAAGCCACACACCAAATTTGGAAACTCTATCCTAAACAGTTTCTGAGAAAAGCTGTCCCCTTTGGAGATACCATGAACAGAGTCCGAAAATACTGAACAAGGGCAATAACACCGGAAAAAATAATCACACGGTTCTTATTTTCAAACTCCATCAAGGTATTTATGTCCACAAGCCACACACCAAATTTGGAAACTCTATCCTAAACAGTTTCTGAGAAAAGCTGTCCCCTTTGGAGATACCATGAACAGAGTCCGAAAATACTGAACAAGGGCAATAACACCGGAAAAAATAATCACACGGTTCTTATTTTCAAACTCCATCAAGGTATTTATGTCCACAAGCCACACACCAAATTTGGAAACTCTATCCTAAACAGTTTCTGAGAAAAGCTGTCCCCTTTGGAGATACCATGAACAGAGTCCGAAAATACGGAACAAGGGCAATAACACCGGAAAAAATAATCACACGGTTCTTATTTTCAAACTCCATCAAGGTATTTATGTCCACAAGCCACACACCAAATTTGGAAACTCTATCCTAAACAGTTTCTGAGAAAAGCTGTCCCCTTTGGAGATACCATGAACAGAGTCCGAAAATACGGAACAAGGGCAATAACACCGGAAAAAATAATCACACGGTTCTTATTTTCAAACTCCATCAAGGTATTTATGTCCACAAGCCACACACCAAATTTGGAAACTCTATCCTAAACAGTTTCTGAGAAAAGCTGTCCCCTTTGGAGATACCATGAACAGAGTCTGAAAATACTGAACAAGGGCAATAACACCGGAAAAAATAATCACACGGTTCTTATTTTCAAACTCCATCAAGGTATTTATGTCCACAAGCCACACACCAAATTTGGAAACTCTATCCTAAACAGTTTCTGAGAAAAGCTGTCCCCTTTGGAGATACCATGAACAGAGTCCGAAAATACTGAACAAGGGCAATAACACCGGAAAAAATAATCACACGGTTCTTATTTTCAAACTCCATTGAGGTATTTATGTCCACAAGCCACACACCAAATTTGGAAACTCTATCCTAAACAGTTTCTGAGAAAAGCTGTCCCCTTTGGAGATACCATGAACAGAGTCCGAAAATACTGAACAAGGGCAATAACACCGGAAAAAATAATCACACGGTTCTTATTTTCAAACTCCATTGAGGTATTTATGTCCACAAGCCACACACCAAATTTGGAAACTCTATCCTAAACAGTTTCTGAGAAAAGCTGTCCCCTTTGGAGATACCATGAACAGAGTCTGAAAATACTGAACAAGGGCAATAACACCGGAAAAAATAATCACACGGTTCTTATTTTCAAACTCCATCAAGGTATTTATGTCCACAAGCCACACACCAAATTTGGAAACTCTATCCTAAACAGTTTCTGAGAAAAGCTGTCCCCTTTGGAGATACCATGAACAGAGTCCGAAAATACTGAACAAGGGCAATAACACCGGAAAAAATAATCACACGGTTCTTATTTTCAAACTCCATCAAGGTATTTATGTCCACAAGCCACACACCAAATTTGGAAACTCTATCCTAAACAGTTTCTGAGAAAAGCTGTCCCCTTTGGAGATACCATGAACAGAGTCCGAAAATACTGAACAAGGGCAATAACACCGGAAAAAATAATCACACGGTTCTTATTTTCAAACTCCATCAAGGTATTTATGTCCACAAGCCACACACCAAATTTGGAAACTCTATCCTAAACAGTTTCTGAGAAAAGCTGTCCCCTTTGGAGATACCATGAACAGAGTCCGAAAATACTGAACAAGGGCAATAACACCGGAAAAAATAATCACACGGTTCTTATTTTCAAACTCCATCAAGGTATTTATGTCCACAAGCCACACACCAAATTTGGAAACTCTATCCTAAACAGTTTCTGAGAAAAGCTGTCCCCTTTGGAGATACCATGAACAGAGTCCGAAAATACTGAACAAGGGCAATAACTCTGGAAAAAATAATCACACGGTTCTTATTTTCAAACTCCATCAAGGTATTTATGTCCACAAGCCACACACCAAATTTGGAAACTCTATCCTAAACAGTTTCTGAGAAAAGCTGTCCCCTTTGGAGATACCATGAACAGAGTCCGAAAATACTGAACAAGGGCAATAACACCGGAAAAAATAATCACACGGTTCTTATTTTCAAACTCCATCAAGGTATTTATGTCCACAAGCCACACACCAAATTTGGAAACTCTATCCTAAACAGTTTCTGAGAAAAGCTGTCCCCTTTGGAGATACCATGAACAGAGTCCGAAAATACTGAACAAGGGCAATAACACCGGAAAAAATAATCACACGGTTCTTATTTTCAAACTCCATCAAGGTATTTATGTCCACAAGCCACACACCAAATTTGGAAACTCTATCCTAAACAGTTTCTGAGAAAAGCTGTCCCCTTTGGAGATACCATGAACAGAGTCCGAAAATACTGAACAAGGGCAATAACACCGGAAAAAATAATCACACGGTTCTTATTTTCAAACTCCATCAAGGTATTTATGTCCACAAGCCACACACCAAATTTGGAAACTCTATCCTAAACAGTTTCTGAGAAAAGCTGTCCCCTTTGGAGATACCATGAACAGAGTCCGAAAATACTGAACAAGGGCAATAACACCGGAAAAAATAATCACACGGTTCTTATTTTCAAACTCCATTGAGGTATTTACGTCCACAAGCCACACAACAAATTTGGAAAATCTATCTTAAATAGTTCCTGAGAAAAAGTGTCCCCTTTATAGCGGACGGACGGACGCACGGACAGACGGAGCCCAAACCTATATCCCCCTTCCACTTCGTGGCGGGGGATAATAACACTAATGTCTTTCCCATGACTTGTTAATGTATGCCCAATTTCCAAGACTCGCATGAGCATTGTCGTAGCTTCATCCTTTACATTTTATGGGATACAATGTTATCAAGAAGCGAAACAGAAATCCATTGAGAAAGATTCCTGGATTAGGCTTGATAATCTATCTTGCATCTCAATGTACAAGGCTGAATTCACTGAAATCTAAATACAGCCTTGTCAAAGATGCACTAAAAGAAGATAGTTTTGGCATTAAATCAGGGCGAGCGAAGTTGCACTAGTTTTGTATGTCAGTAACCTCATCATGCAAAAATAATCTCCCAAGGAACTTTTCCCAATAAAATCTGAAATACTTGGTACTCAAAATCAGTGGTAGAAGCTGCCCTTAGCCAGATGGCCGATGAACACTTTGCTTTGCCTTTTGATGTTAGGTATTTTACAAGTACAGAGGTTAAAATATCTTTCAGTCCCAGGTCAATGACTTGCAAAATTTTACCTTTGACATAAACATACTACTGAAGAGTCACAGACAAATGAATATTTAACTATCAAATAGGCTGGACTTTCAAATAAAGCTCTGACGTAGTGCATATGGAAGTCCATGACGTATTGACTTTGATCAAACAGCCAGATAAAGTCTGCTTTTAGGAAATATCAGGGCATTGAGAAGAAACTGATGAGTGTCCATCACATATTCACATTTCAGTGATAAATTTACAAATATGACCTGCAGAGTCCCTCAATCAGAAAGCATATACTAGATAAAGATCCTTTGAGTCATAGGAGTCGCAACTTTACATTTTATGAGACCTTTCCAAAACATTTATGAGTATTTGATGCAGGACTGGGGGGTAAATTTATCACAGCATATTTAACATATAATTATTACGACTGAAATTGGATTACTGCAAGATGTTTCTACAATAGTAGTGAAACTGACACCTTAGGATGGATTAACAAGTAGATCAAAAGATTTTTCTATGTCATCAAGAAGCGAAACAGAAATCTACTTAGTCAAGATTCCTGGATTAGGCTTGATACTTTATCTTGCATCTGAAACAAACAAGTCTGTATTCACTGGAATCTAAATACAGCCTTGTTCAAGATGCTGAATGCACAGAACCAATTTTCGGAAAAATGTTTAATTTGCAAAACTTTACCCACAGCAAAAAGTAAATACCACAAAATTAAAAACAATACTAACACATTGCAACAAATTATAAACTGCTCAAAGACAGGACTATAAGCTAATAATCCAACAAATTTGATCCCTAAGAAACCACCAATCAGGGTTGGTAATAAACCTTAATTGTCAAGGTTACCTCCCTTTTAAGAGTTAAGTTGGAAACACAGTGCAAAGTATCTATAAATATATTAACTATATTAGATTAAAATGATATTAAATGTAAGTTTGCTTAAAACAAATTCTGCACAAAGTCATTAGTCAAGTACCGCAAGTATCCACAGGAAAAAAACCTAAGGAGTATTTTTGTCAAGGAAAAAATTAGAGAAGCTTGGAGGCATCATTAATCATTAATCAGGGTTCGAAATTAGCACTCGTCCGGTAGCCCATGGCTAGTGAAAAGAAGCTGGGCTAGTAGAGTGTAAAAACTGGTAGTCTGAAGGACTAGTTAAAATTTGAGGTGAAATGATCATGGAGATGTATTTGGCTAGCGAGAATAAGTCTGGAGACTCCGACTAGTACTTTTAGAAATTCACTAGTCACTAGGCTACTGCATTGAAAAGGTTAATTTCGACCCCTGTTAATGCTTTTGAATATGCATAAAACAGTGTCATAATACATGTAGGTTCATTAGATGCAAGCAGTTGTCACTAAAGTGACAAGATCCCCAGACCCCTGCTGCAAATTAATACTTCAAAATTTAAAAATAATGTCAAGATCAGTAAAATCGACTGGGCCCTGAATTTTCCCAAAAAGAACTGTTGTAAGATAATGAACAGTTCTAGTGATATCGATTTCCCTGACAAGATTAACATGTCGACTTACTCAAAGATCCGCTGTGACCTTGAGAATGATGTCAAGGTCACCAAAATCTAATCAGCCGTGTGTAAGCTGTGTGTAAGATATGAAGAGAATCCAGTGAATGATTCTTGAGATATCCCACTGACTAGGGTAAAATGACAAACTCTTGTTGTGACCTTGAAATGAAGGTCAAGGATACAAAAACTCTGTGGGAACATTACTCTCCCTATGATGAACCCACATGCAAAATATGAAAAGAATCCAGTGAATAGTATTCAAGTTATTCCATTTTGTACGGACGCAGTCAAACACTATATCCCCGCTTCGCACTTAATAATAATACATTAGTGCTTTTCAGAAGAAATAATTACCACATGTCGCCAAGTAAGAGAACAGAAATGACAACATCTGACTTTCTGCCGAAGACTTGAATCCGTTTATTTTGCAACTTAATGGAACATACAATCCATGGAGGAAAGAAGTTTTGGAAAGGTGCCTTCACAGTAACTACTCAATAATAATATAAATAGACAATATATTTCCTTGATTATAAACAAGGGGTTAAAATCGCCGTTACTGATCAATTATTTACTAACATACGACCGTAAAATCACTAAATAATTTTTCTGCCAAGATTTGCTTTGAATCAGGAGAAAATGCTTCATTTATCATCATGCACACTCAGTTTACACACCGCTGTATTCAATGCCTTTTTAATTGAAGGTTTTATGTGAAATGTAAACAGTAAGACCAACAAAATACACTACTTAACACTGGACAGGCAGGAGTGAAATGCAGATACCAAACACTAATTCAAAATATGAAAAGAATCCAGTGAATAGTATTTGGGTTATTCCATTTCGTATATATATATATCCCCCACTTCGCACTGAATAATAATACATTAGTGCTTTTCAGAAGAAATATTTACCACATGTCGCCAAGTAAGAGAACAGAAATGACAACATTTGACTTTCTGCCGAAGACTTGAATCCATTTATATTGCACCTTAATGGAAACCTACATTCCAAGAAGAAAAGAAGTTTTGGAAAGGTGCGTGTCACAATAACTACTCAATAATATTATAAATAAACAATATATTTCCTTGATTATAAACAAGGGGTTAAAATCGCCGTTACTGATCAATTATTTACTAGATGACAACCTTAAAATCACTAAATAATTTTTCTGCCAAGATTTGCTTTGAATCAGGAGAAAATGATTCTTTTATCAATATGCACAGTTTACACACCACTGTATTCAATGCCTTTTTAATTGAAGGTTTAATGTGAAATGTAAGACCAACAAAATACATATACTTAACACTGGACAGGCAGGAGTGAAATGAACATACCAAACACTCATTCGGAAAGTACTCGCCCAAATTCAATACCCTAGCAAAACACATATATACACAACCATATCTTAAAATTTTAACTGGCCCTTTGGATTACGAGTAAGCAGGGGTTAAAAAAATCTTATCACTGTCAACAGACATGGACATTAGCCAAAGTCACAAAGCTCTGTCTGAGAGTCAAGCCAATGTTGGGACTTTATCAGCTTTGGAAAATTGGAAAATCATTGACTTAAGAGGGATTTTTGCGGGCGAGTTAAATAAAGGTTGAGTCTTGTAGATCAGAGACTAACCTCTGACTTGCAGATTTTTTAACCCCTGGTCAGGTGAGGTGAGTTGGGATTTAACACCGCTTTCAAGAGTATTTCACTTATCACTGCTGCTAGTATTATTGCAGGGAGAAAACTAGCGAACCATGGGTGGTACTGCGCTGAAATTAGGTGTACAGTACAGTTCAACCAAACCTTACTGAATGTAGAACTGTTCTCTACAGCAGACAGTTGCTGAGAGCCTGTCGGATTCGAATCCCGGACCTCTTTTCCAAAGCCGAACGTGATAACCACCTAACCCCTGGTCAGTATATTTGTTTGACCCACATGTGTGTGTGATATTAAGCCCATTCACCACAATAAAACTTAACGTATTGGATACGTGACTAACACATGAAATCGGAAGGTTAGCTCTGCATGCATGCCGGGGATCGGCACTTGACATGATTGTGACGTGCAAGATGAATGATTGTCTAACTTGTTTGAATAAAGACATGAAGTGACAGAAGCGTATATCTTTTCAAAAGCTAAGACTCACCTGATTCATTAAGGGGGTCTATATTGCCTAAGGTGCCTACATTCACAGTAACTGCTCATTATAAATATATACAGCATGTTTTTCAAGTAATTAGCGAGTCAAACTTTCTGTCCGAAAGAATTAAAGAATTTAACATAATTATTTAAGCACTTTGTCAGTTACAAGAAACCGTAAATTCAGGTATTAAATATGACAACCAGAATGCATGACAATTGATTTCTGAAGTAAATATTTGGGTTTTTATCTTCTAAGTGGCACTTTGCTAGAGATATTTCAAAACATTCTGCCCAAGTGCTTATATCATCCTTGTCTTTGATGCACAAACACAAGTTCTTTTAAAAGTTTTAGTAGGAAATATTTCCCAATATGCAACAGTTTTCGAACAAGATGAATGGTCGCCTAACTTGTTTGAAGGAATAAAGACATGAAGTGACAGAAGCGTATATCTGTTCAAAAGCTAAGACTCACCGGATTCATTCACCACAATAAAACTTAACGTATTGGATACGTGACTAACACATGAAATCGTAAGGTTAGCTCTGCATGCATGCCGGGGATCGGCACTTGACATGATTGTGTCGTGCAAGATGAATGGTCTTCTAACTTGTTTGAAGGAATAATTTTTTAATTTTTTTTTTTTTTAAATATTTTTTTGTTAAGCCATAAAGGGCGCTATACAAATTTTGTATATTATTATTATTATTAAGCATATTCAAAAGCGAAGACTCACCGGATTCATTAAGGGGGTCTATATTGCCTAGTGTGAGAGAGGATGTGAAGTCTGAACCACGATAGTCCGTCGTTAACTGGGATGCTACACATTTGTTGTTTTGTATCTGAAAGTAAAAAAAGTCTCGTACATTTCCACGAAAGGGCAGTTTCAGTCATGACAAAAAAATCGGATTTTAAAACAATTGATCTGTTTCATAGACATTTTTGTAAAGAATAAAATGATATACAGTCAAACCGCGATAATCCGGCCACCAATAATCCGAATCTCGCAGTTTCCGAACGGTAGGAAGATGTAACCAAACTAATCTCTTTAGTAGTCCTCAGTACTCAGTAGTCCGAACATTTCACTATCCGAACGTTTTTGATGAAAAACGGAAGCGTTCGGATTATCGAGGTCTGACTGTATACAACAGTGAAGTCAGTGCTGTTCCTAGAGGGGATCCTGAGGAAATTTGCCCACCCGTTTGGATTGGTGTCCTTAAAATTTGGAGAAGTTGGATACTTTTACCATTGCAAATCCAGGAACAACATCGGCAAGTAAATTTTTTTTTACAGAAAACGCCAAATTCATATTTAACATATGACAGTTTTTTCATTCTGAATCATAGATGTCGTTTAACGTATCAACATTTATCAATATCTTACCTGAGATACAAACTTCGTTCGTAAAGAGTTTGTAATCGCATAAATAATGTTTGCGTTCAGATTACCACTGGGATCCACATCACCGATTATCACAGGAAATGCCTGCAAAAAATAGGGTATGAACCATTAGTTTGCATGAAATTACATAGATTAAACATTAATACTGAAAACAAACTTTAAATATTCATGATTATAAACAATGAAGTGTACTCAAATATGCGGCTTTGCTTGTGTTTTGATTTCCGAGAACAAAAATCCTGGTTGTATAACCATTCTATTGAAAACACTTTAAATAACTAGATTAGCGTTTGCGGGACACCGCAAAAGCAGAGCAGCTCCGAAACTTAGGGTCTCGCCATTCCCTGTTCCGCCTTCTCGTCAGCATCAATAAAATGGGATTATTTTTAACAAAAATTTGTTCATTATTCGAGTTTTTACTAATCATCACTAGGGTCACTTTTCACAAGTTCTTAAAACCTATTTTTTCTTTCAAAATGTGTTTCATCACGTATAACAATCATGCAATGACTCAAAGTGTTCATAGTTAAAATACGGCATATTCACAAAAGCATGCTTAAGTTTTGACCTCACTGTGACCTTGACCTTTGACAGATTTTAGCGAAAATGTTTTCAAATCTCCATAGTTCATATATACCAAATAAGAGCCTAATAGCACACAAAAAAGTTTGAAGTTATCATGTTTACAAGGATTGTTGTAGTGATTTCAGATCTAGTGACCATGACCCTATCTCGTGACCTTGACCTTTAAAATTCAAGGTCACACAATCAGTGATCACTTTTCATTGTGTATCACAATCATGTAATGATTCAAAGTGTAAATAGTTGAAATAAGACATTTTCGCAAAAGCATGCTTAAGTTGTGACCTCGCTATGACCTTGACCTTTGATGGATGTTAGCGAAAACCTTTTCAAATCTTGGCCTTTCTCCATAGTTGATATACACCAAAGAAGAGCCTGATAGCACGAATATTTTTCAAGTTATCGTGTTTACAAGGATTTTTTAGCGATTTCAGAACTCGTAACCTTGACCTTAGACCTTGAATGTGAACATGTCAAAAAAATTCCCCAGGGGTATAAGTAAGAAGTTATGTATATGAGTTCTCAAAACCTTCTAGGAAAAAAGTTATTGCCAATACAAAACGCGGCGGCGGCGGCAATGGAAATTGCACAAAAACTGATAGCAGCTCTGACTTAGTGACATAGTTGGAGCTGCTAATGACTTAAAAATCATTATCCATAACATTGCATCACCACAATTCCGATGCTTACTTTAAGTGAGTGAGTGAGTGAGTTATTGTTTAACGCCGCTTCGGCAGTATTGCAGCCATTAGCGGCGAGCTTACTTTAAGATTTTTAATGCAATACATTAGACCCTCATTCAAGGTCTGGGAACGTTTAACTTGTGTCCATTCTATTTCTTGTATTTCGAGATTGCTAAAGGCAATTTTACTAAGATATTCAAATAAATACAATTCAATTTAAACAAACATTATGTCATGATTCTTACTTCTGTTGGACCGAACTGTTTCGAGCCGACATATGTACAGCCGAACCTGTAGCCGGAGGGTTGAAACGTGGAGAGCGAGAGGGTGTGGCTGATCTGGAAGTGGCTGCTCAGACCCTTGGAGATTATCAACTTGCCTCCTTCAAACACTTGGGGAAATATATCTGAAAGTAAACTTTGTCAGTTGAACGAAAGCATAATACGGGGTAACTTCCCAACGCAAGGCATAACTCTTGCCAGTCTCCATCACTGGCTGGCCTTGTCGCATTTCTTTAAGGGTTCCGTGCTGGGACATCAGAGCCCACTATGCCTGTCAGGTGCAGCAATCCACTATCTTAGCATGGAAAAGCGAGGGAAATACAGCAAGGTTTAAATCAACCAGTGATGGAAACTGAAAAGAGTTATGCCTTGCGCAGGGAAGTTGAACACGGGGGTGCAAAATGCAGAATGATGCAACACTTTAAGAGCGGTTTCTATCGCTGACTGGCGGCAATCTTGCCTTTTGGCATTTTTTTTTAGATGAAAACATGATTGTATGTCACTTATTTTAGATTGTTTAAATAACAAAATATGTATTGATAGAATATTCACAACGTTGAACGTAACAATTTTTCATTAACTAATTTTTAACTGAATTATTACAAGTGAAGTGCTCCCAAACTTGCTTCCAATTTGACATTGACTCATTGTTTATCACCCCTTTTGACTGAAACTTTCGTTGTTCGGATGTTAAATATACTGAATGATTACAGCACAGAGAGCTGCATACTAAAACCTATCAACCTAAGCGCCCATTAGACAGAAAATCCAGACACTTGACAAATAATGAAATATTTTGCAATAAAACATAATGACAACACTGAAATTATCGTCTAACATTGAAAAATAATCTTTAGCTGATCAACTGATTAGTTTTTAGTTAGTAATAGCAGACTTAGCCAAATAAGTTCCTATCAATACATGACTACAAAATATCCAACAGGGAAAACTAGAGTGACCTCCCTTTCATACCAACTCCACGTGCACTAGAAATACTAAAATTTGAAGACTCCCCAAATGCATCTCATCAGCTAAACACCTCACCAAATGATTTGTTTTACCTTTACACTTCTTGTGTAAGTCTTCGTAAGCCCCTGGTCCACTTTCGTCGCTACTCGGGGGTTGTTGAGGTGGAATCGGGCTTTGATCTTCAGCCGGTGTCGGTGGTGGGGGAACAAGGTCCGGCGTGGGAATATTTACAGACGCAGCCGGTCGCGGTCCAGCCGCCAATACGCTACCCATTCCTGATCAGTTATCTGCTGTCTGCTATGTTCATTAATAAGTATCATAAACTACGTATAGTTTCTCTTAACGATTGGTTCGCCATGCGACAGGGAGACTAGCTCGACGCCATGTGCCTGACTATCGACGTCTGTCATTGGTCAGTTACCAGTCACATGTAAACTCACGCAGGTGCAGTGAGCTTCCCTGGAATGATCTACTTCCGATGTCAATGAAATTCTGAAGGTCATAATTTTATGAATGTCATTCTGACTGTTCTTACACATATAGATGGACTTAATACGAAATTCAATATTTGCGATTTTGATTCAATGAATAATACTTGAATAATACTGATGGTAATTAATGATTGCGAAAAGAAACATGAATAAAATAATAATTATCAAAATCTTTACTTTGAACATTACGTATTGAAGATTCCAAGTAGCTTAGTTTTTTTAAATAAATAAAAATTATAATTTTAATTGTTCACAGAAATTGTAATTGTTTTCACATGGTTTTCTGTACAGAGTTATTTTGTGGAGGCTTACAAATTTCGCAACGAAGTCCCTGAGCTCATTTCTTATGTAAGAATAATATATAGGTCTAAAGGAGACTACCGGTAGCCTACCCAGAAATATTAAGATATCTACAAACGGAAATAGATATGAACCACAAGCACAACAACGGGTCATTTCACTTGAATTCATCTAATTTCGTCGAAAACACACAGGAGGTTATTATATATAGGCCTATAATGTCGACATCATTAATTAATGAAATCTATATTTTATGAATGTTTAAGTTAGGCTAATTGCCAAAACATAATATTTTAGCCAATAAACCATTTCGAGAAAGTGTAATTAAACAGACATACAAATAAAAGTATTATACTCTGTCTGATGTATGAAAATGCGGATACATCTTAATACAAATCACGTCCCTATAAAGCATTAAAATGTACTTTCTCCGGTATTTCGTTTTTGAGGCTGTTAAAATGTGGTGACGTTTCTTTTACCGTTAAGTGTAGATGTACACAGAAATGTACAAGAAAGATCTACATGTTATTCATTTCTTTAAGAAGTTTAAAATAATGCTATAAAAAGAGTAACTATATGCTAAGCACTAAGACGACCCCTTAAAGGGGCAGTAGCACTTTTTCAAATTTTATTTTTTCCAAATTTCCCATTCATAATGATTGTTTATGTCATTTATTTATTAACTTTAGAGGGTAAAACATCTTATTACACAAACCAATTATCCGTAGTGGTAATAACGGTGTTGCGTATAAAGCAAACATTGCATGACGACCATTTTAATGTGAACATATTTTATTATTTGGAATAACAAAAACGATCCCCGTGACTGACATTATTTTTCAGATACATTTCATCGACTTATTTGAGCGAAAAAACGTGCTACTGCCCCTTTAAAGGGAGAGTTGTGTCGCCATCTTTGACCTTTTTGCATTACGTGAAATGAAAACACGCTATATTGTACCTTATTTTGCAACTTTTTAATAATTAAAGACATATATACTGATAGGGAATTCACATAGTAACAGATAACAAATCATAAAACTAATTTTAAAATGCTGTTATGCGGTAGCGAAGTTTTTCCCACTCGCATCGCTGATGAATGGCTTCAGTTCTCATTGTTGTTATTTTTCAACAAATGTACGTTTGTGTTTATCAAGTTGTGAAACATAAAGTCATCAAAAATTACCTTCATTACTATGTTTCAAATGGACTGTGTTTTAACCAGGTATTAATATCATTATGACATATGTGTGTAACAGGAATATCCTCTCGAATTTCGTTTCCACAAAAATACCCCGATAGAACCCTCGTCAATTCCAATTACAGAAACAGGTTTTTTTCTTTAAGATAGGAAGTATATTTACATTATATACTGTACGACCTTGGCAAAATTTAAGTAGTGTTCGTTGAAAATCACCTACTCCGTGCCCTATGGTTGGCAACATGATTTACGTTCGACCTTATTCATATAATTTATTAATATTACATATACGGTAAACAAAGACCAAAGTTACAACTGCGTATTGTAACCGAGGTGTTGAATGTTTAAAATCGCATAATTGCATAGACCGCAAGTCGTATTGCAGAAATCCACAACTGCGCCAAACGGATAATTTCACTCCACTTCTGTTTATTCCGCATAAATTGATGTACATCAGCCCTGTTCATGCGCAACTGTAACAGTTTGCATACATGCGCAAAAATACACATATACATTTACATCGGTATGTAAAAGGGCGCATTAACACAAATGCATATACATGTGTATATTTGCAGAGGTCCAGAGGTTGTGCAAATGTATTTTTGCACATGTGCAAATTTGGCGCACTGATGAAACCACTGATTTACACACAAGAGCCAATTATTTGTCTGCAAAAGGTTTCATCAGCCATGATAGAAGTGTGCAAGCTGGGTCTCTGATCAAGACAGCTACATCTGTCTCTGTATGTTCAATCACAGATGAAGTTTAGCGCAAATATGTGCGCATAGGAAACACTGGTCGTTCATCTCTGTTGCGCAACATATTTGCGCTAAACTTCACCTGTGGTTCAATGTCTATACGTTTTTCCATCTCGGGAGAAAATGTCCAAGACATGCCCTTGTGAAAGACCTCTAAGTTTGCAAAGATACGAGAATCACGAGCCATAATGTCTGTGAACATGTATGTATACATCAAAATCACAGACAGCTTGCAACACCATCGAATAAAAATCCTTTCGATTGAGGTAGTCTCTATGATTCTGTGAAGGTGCAATAATAGGGAGGTTGGACCCATCTTTGGTCCCTGCACAATGTTGAAAATTCAAATTCTGTTCAGAACCCTCCCGCAGTTCATCCCCTTCTGGAAACTTGAGGACTTCCGGCGCCATCTTCTTTATCAAAGTATTGCAGACGTCATGAACACAAGTCGCAGTCGTAGATATTCCAGCATCATAGAGATCATGTCAGAGCAACTTTCTATATTCAGTTGTTGTCGCTTGCTGGTAGATTGTAGATCTAACAGACAGTGGTTCGTTTGCATTGGCTTGCTTTTCCAGTGATCCAGACAGTTGTGCACAGATAGATTCAAAAAGTTTCTTGTGACATTCTAAAGTTTTCTATCCATTGTTCATTTGTGAATGTTTGAACAACATCGTTCCACCACACTCTTCTTTTCTGTTTCTGCATCATGATAGATGTCCCTACTTCTGCTATTACTGATGACTATCTATGTCATCATCATGAAGGGAAAACATCTCCATCAGTCTCTCCATGATCCAGGATTGCGCTCAAATGAAGGATATTGAATATTTACTTCCATCAAAATACATATCACCAGATGGCGCATGAACTCGTATCAAATATGCATTTACACACCGAAATATATTTGCATAGTGTGTATTTTTGTATGTGTTTGTTTGTTTACAGTGTGTGATTTAGACCACAATGTTTTGCGATTGAAAATAATACACTTGATCTATATTTGGACTTGAAAACACATTCATTAATTAATGCGATTTCTCCGGTTATTTTGAGTTGAACACTTCTGCGAACATTTAAGTGTATAAATGTCTATCAATATACTCAATGACTCTTTAAGCCTAGCAAAATTTCCTTCACTTCACCGCGCTAGGTAATCCGAGATTACTATGAATTGCTGGTGCAGTGCTCCGCCATCTTAGCATGGAAAAGTGAAGGAAAGGCTGCAAGACTTAATTCAGCAAAATGAAGGTACTGACAGATTTGACACTTATCTTGAAACGACTTCTAAACGTCTTTCATTCTGTTTCTGCTATGGTTCTGGTCCGAACCTTATAATATATATATATATATATATATATATATATATATATATATATATATATATATATATATATATATATATAGAGAGAGAGAGAGAGAGAGAGAGAGAGAGAGAGAGAGAGAGAGACAGAGAGAGAGAGATAGAACATCAACACAGTAGCACATATTTTATCATTAGACTCATCAACAATGTAATGTTTATGTTTGAAACGTTAATGTGGTGGCATGTGCACATGGTGATACAACTTCCAAACGCAAGGCATAACTCTTGCCAGTCTGCATTACTGGCTGATTTAAGTCTTGCGGTATTTCCCTCGCTTTGTTGTGCCTAGATAGTGAATCGCTGCACCAGAAATGCATAGCGGGCCTGGATTTCTAAGCACAGGTTTTGAAAGGAAATGCTGCAAGGCCTTAATAAGCCAGTAATGGAGACTGGCGAGAGTTATGCCTTGCATTGGGAAGTTGATGGTGATAGCTCAGTTGAATTAGTGTAGTTCAGCAACAGTAGCCGTGTCTTGCCTGAATGGTGACCCGCTCTATTGCTGGATAATCAAGCTTCTCCTGTTCAGGTGCCCATTTAAATACTCACTCTTTCACTCAGGATTGATTACTGCAACATTCTCCTTGCTGGTTCCGTTAAAACTGTCATCAGTAGAATTCAATCCACCCAGAACAAAGCAGCTAGACTTGTTTCACTCGCCCCAACATTTGATCATGTCACCTCGATCCTTAAATTGCTTCAATGGCTAACCTGTTGTTTTACGCTTGAAATCGAGGGCAGAAAGGGGATATCCTGATTGGTTGCAATTGAATCTAGTTGTGCTAATGAGCAATACTGTTTAAGAGTAAAATGCCTAGATCTTTGAAGTCACTCGGTCGACTGGCCACTGAAAGATGAGTTTACATTGGTTAAGAAGCAGGGATACAGTATGAGATTCCGCTTTCCTACGCAAGGGGATTTTTCTTCTCGATTTCAAGCGTAAAACAACAGAGGTTATAGGGTCGGAAATCTGAAGGGAGTAACCTCTATGGGAAGTGAATGATGCTCAGAGTGCATTCTCCATCTTAATCCATGTATGACGTCACGAAACATGCTTATGTGATTATTTTACATTTGAAACAATAAATTCCAATTACGGGACACCAAAATTAGTTAAATTGCAAATTTCGGTACTCATTCATCGGATATGGTACACGTTGCTATATGAATTTCATGAAATGGATTCTTCCACGCACGTGCAGCGCAATACTTCCACGAGAAGCAATGTGATTGACAGCTGAAACCCATGCCTTTCCATGCTGTCTCCGTGCGTTACCAGTTTAGTAGAGTACGCTGGATTCGTAGTGACAACATTTCAGTTTCTAACAGCGTTAACGTAGCCTAATTGATAAAAGCGCTGACTACCAAACGTATGGTTGCATGTTCGAATCCAGGTTCATGCATTACAAGAATTAATTTGTCATGCCGGTAATTGCGATATTTTTAAGATCCCATTCAGATACACCAAGACAAAATACATCAAACTTGAAAAAACTTACTCGGTTAGCCATAACTGAAAATATCACAACCTCCCGACTGGAACAGTTAATGACCAGTAGATTCCTTAGAATAATCAGCTGTAACACAATAGACTGACGTCATCACCATGGATTAAGTCCCTTAACGTAGCAATATATTGTATAAACTTTAATAATAATTGGAAAACATAATATGCCAAAAACGTGCTACAGCGCCTTTATAGGGGCAGTAGCACGTTTTTCGCAAATTTTATTTTTGCAAATTTCCCATTTATAATGATAGTTTATGTCATTTATATTTACTTTAGAGGGTAAAACATCTTATTACACAACCCAATCATCCATAGTGGTAATAACGGTGTTGCATATAAAGCAAAAATTGCATGGCGGCCATTTTATTGTGAACACATTTTATTATTTCAAATGACATACACGATTCCTATAGTGTTACGGAACCATGTACACTCATTTATTAACGTGATTTTCCGAAGAGAGAAGGGTGTGATACTATTGGTGAATTTTTTTTTCAAATACATTTCATCGACGTATTTCACCGAAAAAACTTGCTACTGCCCCTAAAAAAGCAGCTAAGACATGACAGGTACGGAGAGAGGTGAGCCATGTGAGCTGTTGGACAGGGATGTCACTTATCTTTTGATTACAGTAAAAGGTCGCTGTTCATAGAACTGAGTTGCATCGTTTCTTATTCCAAACGTTATAAATGGTGTTATTTTATTGAGAAGGAATGACTGTTTCCATTTCCATTTTGATGACAGTCGACTCAGTATTGTGACGATATGGAGGTAAAAGCAGTTGTTTCTGATCGAAAACCGGACAATACACCGCGATTGATGCACGTCAATTATAGTCAAACGTAATTTTAGAAACTTATTTATACCAGTCAAAAGACTGGATGCTGTTTTATAGGTCATATAACCACCGTGCATGTAAATGGGATGTGTAGTTTCGAACTAGCCATTATGATACACTAGTATTTGGCGATTGGTGAGTGAGTGAGGGAGTGAGGGAGTTTTTGTTTAACGCCGCTTCGGCAGTATCGCAATCACATTAAAATCAGATAGTAATTAAGTTCCACTACGTATGTATATTGTGTAACGTAGTGCAACAAATTACGGTCTGATTTTAATGAGACTAGCAGTATCGCAGCCATGAGCGGCTTGGCGACTGGGGATGATTATGCAAGTTGAGCAGTAATGGTATATTGGCACGTATAAAAGCCAAATAAAAGATTTTGAAACAAATGGATGCATCTTTTGCTGGGACAATATTTATAGCACGAATGTCCTTCAACCAATGAAAACAGCTGTCTTGATCTTGAGGAAGGATTGTCTTTGATCTAAATGCATTTAGATTGTATCTGAGGTAACTTTCATTGGGACAGTATTTTGCAGGTACGTCCTTCAACCAATGAAAACATAGCTGTCTTGATCTTGAGGGTGGATTGTCTTTGATCTAATGTATTTAGATTGTATCTGAGGTAACTTTCATTGTGACAGTATTGTGCAGGCACGTCCTTCAACCAATGAAAACATAGCTGTCTTGATTTTGAGGATGGCTTGTCTTTGATCTAAATGTATTTAGATTGTATCTGAGGTAACTTTCATTGGGACAGTATTGTGCAGGCACGTCCTTCAACCAATGAAAACATAGCTGTCTTGATTTTGAGGATGGCTTGTCTTTGATCTAAATGTATTTAGATTGTATCTGAGGCAACTTTCATTGGGACAGTATAATTGAGCAGGCACGTCCTTCAACCAATGAAAACATAGCTGTCTTGATCTTGGGGATGGATTGTCTTTGATCTTAATGTATTTAGGTTGTATCTGAGGTAACTTTCATTAGGACAGTATTGAGCAGGCACGTCCTTCAACCAATGAAAACATAGCTGTCTTGATCTTGAGGATGGATGTCATGAGCCAGAGTTAAGGAAATTGCCTCCGGTTGACAATACAACCAAGGTACATAATTTTGCTTAAGCAAAATTTAAGGGGGTACCCCTTTTGCGCAATTATTCTGTGTATCCCCAGCCATACACAGAAAACTAAGAGGAAAGGAACACTGTTCTCGGTGAAATGTCAGTCCTGTGTTTTAATCAAAGGCCGTTTTTGAAATAATGTCACTTCCTTCATAGTATTGGCCACGTCATAATGATCCTGTATAAAAAAAACCCAACAAAATCATGTTCATATATGTATCAAATTTAATGACATGATTTGGTTCACAAAACTGAAATGTGATGAACAAAAATATTTTGCATATTATTCCATGTGCCGCTTCAATAACAAACAGAGAAATGTAGACGGACCTACTGCAATATGATACACATCTCGACATAACCAGTGCACCACCTGTTTGAAATTTGAAATTCAAATTGAAATTAAAACCAGAATAGTTTAGCAAGTGTTGACATTACAAATACATATCAAATATACGCAGCGCAGCACGTGCATGCATGCAGACATTCAGACGTCTGGTGGCTAGCATGAGACGGCATGTGGAAAATGTTATCCGAGTGTGAAGTGGATGCACCAGATATTGAGTTTATCAGTCATTATGGACCTTGATAGTGTGTTTAACATTTCAGTAATGTGAATTTTCTTGTGTTTTTGTTGTAACGACCTCAGCCATACTTATTCACCTTATTTTTCCATTGATCTCAGTGGACTTTGCTACAATTAAACCTTCAATTGGTGCCCAAATTTGGTCTTGTGTTATCACTTTTGCAACTGAACCTTCACATGAGGCCATCTAAACAGTTTAAAGTGTTTTCCATGGTACCAACTGTCTGAGGTTGAAGATCCAATTTTACTTACAGATCAATAGTGGGTGGTGTGATATTTATGACGAGGTGAATGTGATAACTAGAAATAAATTGTAGTTTTCATAAGAAGAAGTTTTCTGTACAGCAGACAGTGGCCGGACCTAAACGGTGTAATGCTCGTCGTGACTATCTCTGGTAAACCTCTGTTCCCACGACGAGGTGCCGTCCTATCTAAAACAGGGGAGCGTAGGGGAGCTTGACCGAGGCGAGAACGATCGTCTAGGCCGGACCCTGATGGATTTTCATTATTGCTATTATGTTGTCAAAGTACAAATAGTCCTTTTGGAACTAATTGTCTAGTGCATGATTCAGACGAACAATTATAACATGAAAACAGGGTGGACCCCCCCCCCCCCCCCCCCCCCCCCCTTTCAGAATTCCTGGATCCATCACTGCAGGGAATATCTCCTCTTTCTGCTACCACAAAAAAGGGTAGCTCAAAGTTTAAAAAAAAAATTCAAACACCAATGGAGTATTTTCAATTTCGCAGAAGATATTGAATTATTTTTTTAACGAGTTTCAATTTAGTAGTTGAGCATACGGTACAAAAGTAAAGTCAAAAGGGAGGTAACTATAATCAGGGCATGATTATCAACTTGGAAGAATGATCTCTACAGGCAAGGGATGTTTAGGAACCTTGCGTCCAGTTGAGAGTTTTTATCACTCAGGTTTGTTCGACCAGCATTTCTGAATATTTCATCAAAAATATTCATCACAGATGCCGTTAGCATATCAAGTCAATTCTTGAATCAACGTCTTCTTTTTCCGTGGCAACTTTCCGCCCCATTCAGATTCCAATTCAGCTTTGGAGGTTGAAACTGATGAAAGATTTGTTTTCTGCAGAGCTGAAAGCAAAAGGAAAAGTTTACTGACAACTCCAAGATAGATGTGACTTACTTCTATTGAGCTAATTAGTAAAATAAAGTGGCTTTCAGAAACCCGAACTTGTTATCAAAGGGGCTTATTTAGGGTTAGTTAGGGAATAATGCAGTCTGATTAATATCTACCATATTTCGGGTAATGAAGGTTGCAACAATATAGTGCATCTACCAGGATACTAATACATATCCCTTCAGATTTTTCTTTTACATACGGTCAGATGAATGCCCATGCACTTGCATGTTCTGACACACATTCAGTCAGCTAGTCACAAAAAGCTCCAACAAAACCTTTTCATGAAAGTATCTAGGGGCAAGTTACTCTAGACAGTCTGCACAATCATCCCTTGCACTTAGATAAGTTTGCATATATTTAATATATATATGATATATATATATATACACAAACATTTCACCGCAACGAAGCCATGTTTTACAGGTTTGTGAGCTTTTACAATGACAGAATCAAACCAAAGTTGGTGTATTCCTGAATAAGGATGGTACCTGATGTAAAGATTCTAGGTACAGAGGTTCATGAAATATCAGGCAAACACCATTTTAAAAACTGGTCAAAGTCTCAAGGTCACCCAAAGTGACTGGTATCTGTGCATTCCCCAAATGAAGACTGATACCAAATTTGGACGGACGTATGGAGCTGAATACCAAGTCCCCTGCTCAGTGCTTTGCCCAGTGGGGGACAAGTAAGTTGACACAATTTCAAAGAAAATGAAGTTACCAAGTTCTAGCTTCAACTCTGGAAGAACTTCTCTGACCGCCATTCCATATCGCTGTACCCAACTCAGGAGGAATAAAGACTTCTTCTCAGCAAGAAATAGTTTCTTCTTCCATTCCTTCAGCTCTGTTTTTTGAGAGGCAAGTTCTGAAATGGTTTAAGAAATAGCGTACAAAAACTACAACACTGCGAAACCAAGGCAAATGTAGTGAGCTCCATAAGTTATACACGTTTTGAGGGATGTTCCTGAAATTAAACAAAATTTTAACATGTTTTGATTTGAGTGAGTGAGTGAGTGAGTTATTGTTTAACGCTGCTTCGGCAATATTGCAGCCATTAGCGGCGAGGTTTTGATTTGAACCATTGAATTAAAACTCCTAACATTTATTAAAATCCATGCCATATTAAGTTTCCATGTCATATAGTTTTTGAGGTTTGCTCCTGAAACGAAACAAAGTGGGAAAATCTGATTGTTTTTGGTCAAAAATTTCTAAATTTATTTGAACTGTAGAATTGCAACCTCTAAAATGCACAACAGCATCATATAGGTAACACCCATGCCAAATTTGAAGTTTTTAGTTAAATAATTTTTTGCTATGCTCAGGACATGCATACTCGGACTATGTCGTAATGGGGTATAATAATAAAAAAAATAAAAAATAATAAAATATTGATGCCAAGGCAGTAACCACTGCAGTCTAATATCTGACATTATTTGTATATTTTCAAACAGATCAGGGCTGGGACGGGTAACCTGGATATCCGGGATGGGTGGGTCCTGAGTAGGACCTGGCACCCATCACATTACCTGGACCTATTATTTACATGTGACTAAATATAAAACAGCTAGCTTATTTTGTAATTTTTTCATTACAAGATTGCAATGTATTTGAAGATTCTAACACAGTATCAAAGTGAATTGTCATTTATAAAATTTGATTGAAATAGCCATAGATCTTTTTGCTTTAGCTTTCTAGCTCCATACTTCAGCCTACCAGTTTAATACAGTATAACAAAATCTTACAAATTAGATGTTGGAAATCGACAAAACAGTTATCTGGGTAAGGTACAACTTCCCAATGCACGGCATAACTCTTGCCAGTCTCCATTACTGGCTGATTTAGGCCTTGCAGTATTTCCTTAAGAAATCTGTGCTTAGAAATCCAGGCCCACTGCATTTCTGGTGCAGCGATTCACTATCTAGGCACAACAAAGTGAGGGAAATACTGCAAGGCTTAAATCAGCCAGTAATGCAGACTGGCAAGAGCTATGCCTTGCTTTTGGAAGTTGGGTAAGGTAGGGTATGGTAAAAGGAGGTCGGGTACTCGGGTAGAAAAACTGAAAAGATAAGGAATAAGGCAATACCTGATGAGCTACAGAGTCAATGGCTCTATTTCCTATTTCACTTTGAGCAAATACGAAGGAGTATTGATGCATAATAACACAGAGCAAAGTCCGAGAGCAACTCAGGGTCGTGTGCAGCCCACACTCCATTACTCCATTATCCCCAATCTCCAAAGTTACTCTGGCAAACATTCCCACTTCGTTCAGCTCTAGTTTAGATACATACAATATCACCCATGGGAAACTCTGTCAGCGAAATCTGTACTAAAATTACCTGCCCTTGGCCGGCGTGACGAAGTCAGTAACCAAAGAAAATACTCAATACGATAAGACGGAAATGGTCAAGGGAGATAACTGATGACGGAGGGCTAATAAAATGACCTGGTGTGCTTTGCAACGAAGTGATATGACTTGTCATTGGCTCGCAGGTCCAAGCTGCGTAGGGGTTTGATTGGCTCACGCCGGCCAAGGGTGGGTAATTTGAGTACAGATTTCTCTGATGAAGTTTCCCATGGGTGATATAGTGGAGAGTAACGGAGCATATATAAAACCCTGGTTAACCGAGGATGGTTTAGATAAGGGACAATCAAACATAGAAGGTACATTCAACTATGGCTCTTGATAAACCATCTTATCCCTCCCTGCCCTAATCAAATCTGACACTTACCTTTTTTACACTCCGTCAGTGCCGATCTGTGTAGACGTATTAAATCAGAGAGCGCGGACAGCATATAAGAGAGAGGGTCCAGACTGCCCCGCCCACTCAGCAGTTGTACTGTGTCCTCTAAACATTTCACGGTAAGGTCTGAGTTTACCTCCCAACGAGACCCGTCCTGCGTTAGAAAAAACAGAATGAACACAAGTGTTGAATTATTGCATGCACTTTAACATTTCTAATCAAATCCTTTGAACACGACGCAAGTGATGACTCAGCAAAATGCCTGCAGCATCTAAATTTGCCTATTCAAATAAGCAATTTAATTTTCCATTGAAAAAATACAAATTATATAAATATGAACATCCGTGTAAATTTAATATCGAATTCATAATGTGTATTTGCAACTCGTTTGGAGAGGAATTTGCATTACCAATAATGCCTTTGACGTTAGAACTTGATTTTTTCTCACAAAATCGGTGAGTATGTTCTCAACTCGATTCTATCAATCTTTTATCATGACACAGAAAATTACCAAAAAATATACTGAAATTAAGAATCACGATCATCTATGTTACAATACAAAGTCACGTCTCTGACCTGTTGGATGGCGCTGTTGCACATGTGGATAGCCTCAACAGTTCCAGTAGAGTTACCTCCCTTTCCTAGCACTTCACTCACATTGAGAAGATCCTGTAATGGAAGATCGACAACTTTAGTAAGTGCATCAAGTTTTACATTTTTTTCACAAAATTAATCAATTTAAAGGCACTGTTGCACACCAATTGCTTTAAAATATAAATAATGCACAGACAATGCACATCTCTCAATATAACAAATGATTTGGCTTAGGGTAATGCATTATATTAGTTATCTGGAAAATATGTTCGTATTCAGGTTTTAAAGTTAATTTTAAAAGACTGTAAGTAATTAATGCAACCTTGCATTAAATCCGCATGAACTACAATATCAGCAATATTAAAAAATTGCACACAACCCGAAGACCAAAAACGACAGTTGCTATGGTTAATGTAACAACGATGCTTACACTGCGTATTACAAATCGGTGAAGTTACAGATACTTCTTAATGAAGACTATCCAATCTTTGTTGTCAGTTAAGAGATTAAAATATAAAATCCTAGTTCAGCCGTTTTCTACACTCTATATTTGCCACGTTGCACATCTGTGACTCTTACTATTTGTGATATCCCTGAGTGACTTCAGACGTCTCAACTTTTTAATTATTGACTGCAGGTCAATTGTAAAGAATAATAAGCATTTTATTGCACCGAAAGGAAGCTAACATGAGTTTTTATTACCCATATGGTTGAAAATAACTGAGTTAATATTATTGATATGAGCACATGTGCACATATCACGTTTGCCTAGCAACCATTGTTTCACCGCGACCTCCCGTATTTTGTCGTCTGTGACGTCATAAAACGATTGTTCGTGACGTCACTGTAGCTTCCCGTCGCAAGAGAAGTGGGCCGTTTCCTGACAATTTTTATGCGAATCAAATGGTATAAAATGGGTAATAAAGAAATTATTACACTCGAAAGTGTGTCATATTACTTTTACGAAACTCGTGCAAATTTATGTATAACCCTCGCTCTCGCTCGGGCAATACAATAATTCACACTCGTTTCGTAAAAGTAATATGACACACTTCCTCGGGTAATAATCTCTATATATGCCCTCATATAACCTAAAACAGCTTATTTGAATGCGAAAGGGTGCACTTGTGCCTTTAAAGGATTTACGGTACATACATAATTGCTGGTAAATGTCATAAGCCTGACTGCCCTTTTGAGTACCTGGTTTGGAAGTGCAGGCAATGTGACAGATAACCTTCGAGCGCCTTAATTGGTAGCTCAGGTTGCATACTCCCAAGAGAGTTGAGAATGAAAAAGGAACGATGTTGGTCCTTACACCAGGGTAATAATGTGTGTGGCGCTTTGTGTTGTGGAGTTCAGCGCGATATAAGTATCCTCATTATTTTATCCTCATTATTAAAATCTTTTCAAATTTAACTTACCTGGGCAGACACTAGGGGGCAGTCTTGATGGCCGCCATTGTGGAGGTGAGAGACAAAGGTGTATGCGTACAAGACATTGACAACACTGAACCTTAGATCTGACGAAGGCTTGCTTTTCTGAAGAAAATGAAAGTATTCATATTTTCCGGGCGATTGCGAGGTATATACCAATATTTATGCACGAATGTCGTTAACATAGCATGACATAGACACAAATATGTTGTATGATTTATTACTGAAGCCATGAAATTTATTAAAGTATGATAGAATATACTATAATGTTATAAATTAAGTATTTCCGTATTGGCCCAGTTACAGGTCCGAGGTCTGTTGTATTGGCCCGAGACGAAGGACCTGTAACTCGGCCAATACGGGAAAAATAAAAATATAATATAAATATATATATAAATATAAATAAATATAATAATTTTGAATCACCAAATGATTGTCTTCATAGGTAATAATGTTTTTACGCTAATTAGACTTACCGACAATAGTTCACAAACATCAGGAATGTCTTTCAGTATATCTGGTTGGTTCTTCTTCTGTTGATCTTCATGCATATCTTCGACCATTACACTCTACAATAGATGGTACCATTTCATTAGGGGTGAAACGTACACTTGAGCATCCGTTAGGTATACATGTATTGCAGTACAGAACCCTTGGTTCAGTCCATTTTTGGTTCAGTTCATGCACTTCTAAACATATTTTTCTTGAAAAAAAAAGCCTAATAAATTTTTAATTTTAAAACTGAAAATATAAATAAAATTTATGAAATTAATATAAAGAGGATATTTTATGAGTGTCTATGACATACTATGTTTACGACACGAGCGCTTGAATATTAGTATTTCCCGAGTGAGAGCGACACAAATATAATATTCTGTTTATTACCGAAATCGTGAAATTAATGATAACACGCTAAAATCCACTTTCAACCATAGTCTAGCGACCTGTCCGTCGCCGCATTTGGAACGCAGCGTCATAGACGAAGCATGACGTCATAGCATTGTTTATGACGTCACGTCACCATGACATAGTGATATTTTGCCCTAGGGCATCGTATGAAAAATATAAACCCCGATATGACTGCCCTCGTAGGTAATAATTTGAAATATGATATGCCGTAGAAACTGAAAATAAACTTTGATGCACAGAGCAACGAACTAAAAAGAAAATACTGCAATCAACTAGTGTCATGAACCTTTTCAAAGTTTTCAAATAATTCTAAACTTATTCCATAATAATGTTTAAGTTCATTTTTTTGTGTGAATGTGTTATGTATGTGTAATGTGCTAAATGTTAATGTTACAATACAACACACAAATTTCTTTAGAGACTTAAATAACAGAAATTTTCTCAATTGTTCTTACTTCATGTTATTTCACAGAATTACCAATGATATAACGCTCTTACTGCCTCATTCCACCATGGCGTCCACATCTCGACAAGGTTGCTAAGACGGCCATCATTCAACATGTGACTGAATTCTTCTTTCTCTTTCTCTGTAAGTCGACCCCACACTTCACTAGATTGTTCATCTGAAGCAGAGATTTTATGTGAGCTTCATCTTAAACTATCAACATTGCAATTTCATTTTTCGTTTAAATATTAATATTAGATACCTACGGCAATAAAACACAGGCGGTCAATGGGACCGACAGCATGCTTTATGAGACAATAAAACATGCTCATGATTTTAGACGACAGTTAGAGCGTCGTTTAGCATATTTACTTTGATTGTCCAATGCTAGAGAATGTGTTCAACGATGGGAGGCATTAATATTTTCAAAATATAGTTTATGCACACAACATTATATCTCTGCGTTTTTTATAGAAAAGCAAGTAACTATTTAAGGGCATCTCATATAAGAAATAGAAAACTTGTTGTTGTTCTTTATCGTAGAATAAAACATAGCAGAGAACATAAAACACTCAGGGCTGCGCCCTTCGTGTTTTATGCTCCCTGCTATGTTTTATTCAATGAAAAAGCACGCCAACTCGTCTTCTATTTCTTAATTAAACAACATGAATATAAACAAAATAATCAATTTAATTATTTCATATTAATTTCATATTTGAATGTGTGACTCATTTGGACAGGAATCTGAACTGTGCTAGCTAGTGTAGTGGCGCCCTGCATCTAAACTTTTAGCATGGGAAGGTAAAGGAAATCTGGCAAAGCTTAAAGGGATGGTTCTATCACTGATCTATCGACAGCATCCGCCATCTTGGTTTCTTGACATTTCATGAAATGAAAACTCGCTATATTTAACCAAATTTTAATTTTTTGTAATAATAAAACACATACACTGATAGAATATTGACATAGTAACACATAACATGTAATAAAACTAATAAACAATATACTGTTAGGCCGTAGAAAAGTTTTCTCCATTCGCAGTGCCGATGAATGGCTTCAATTCTCATTGGTTTTATTTTTCATCAAATGTGCGCTTGTCTTAGTTTATCAAGTTATGTAATGTAAAGTCATCAAATTTTTAACTTCATGAATATATTTCAATTTGACTGTATTTTAATAATGTATTAATTGCATATATGTGTAAACGGGAATATCCTCTCGAAATTTTGTTTCCACAAAAAATATCCCGATAGAACCCTCCTTTTAAATAAGCCAGTGATGGGGACTGGAAAGAGATATGCCTTGTGGGGAATTCATTTATCGAGATAGAGGGTTCAGGGCATTCAACCCATCCCCCCCCCCAAATATTTGCATGTATTTTTGATGGATCTTCAAGGTGAACCACACCCCCTCCAACTCAAAACTCTTAAAATTAGCCTTTGATTTAGAACACGAAGGTCAATGACGAGTCGTTAATTAAACATTGTACTCAAAAGTTGACCCAATAGTTACCAGCATCTAAATTCACCTCAGCTCTCAACAAATGCAAAACAACATGAACATAAACACCATATCTTTTTAAAAGTTAATTTCTTAATTGTATGAACTAGATCAGGTGGCGCTTATCCATGGCGGGAGTTAATGGAGGTACCGTTGTTGGTGACGCCGAAGGATCCACTAAAGGCAGTCTGATTAAAACCAACGGTATTCCGCGGAACAAATGCGCAAAATAGTGCATATACCGGGATACAAACTCATATCGTTCGGAGGTTTCCATGCCAAACCGTCTTGTAACAGCCCGTAGATTCCCATGTTCTGACGCAATTCAGGAAACCAATCACAAGACGTCCAACAAATGCTTTCGGTGCGAGAAGCTAGGGGCAGATAACTTCAAACAGCTATCCTTTTATCTGTTCTGAATGCTTTCAAAACAGCGACCATTAAAAAACTATGATGTAATTGGTCAGCTATTTGAATGGGCTTTCGCTGCCCTAAACTGGTTCGGAACACACGCCTATACGGGATGTTCTCAGACCTTGTGGCGAGGAATCTACAGAACCTGTTCGTATCCCGGTAGATATATTATTTTGCAAATTTTATTCCTTGGAACAAGGTTGATTTTAATCAGACTGCACTAAAGGATACCGCTGGTCTCGCTAATGAGTACAAAGTAAACACTAGTAAACAAGGAGGGGGAGGAACCAGCAAACCAAAGCATCACCAAGGCAGGGTTGAGATGAAACAGTAATTGTATGTGTGACTCTTTTTGACGGGAATATGCACTAGCCAGATGTGATGTCACAACTTTCCTGTGATAGTGTACCAGCGTGCGGTCTCTGCACCTGAACTTCGTAGTGCGTTCTGCTAAACTAGCACAGGAAAGCAAAGGAAATGCAGCTAAACTTAAAATAGCCAGTAATGGGATCTGTTGCTAGTTATGCCTTGAGGGAAAGTTTTATTTATTTATTTTATTTGTTCCCAAGGGTTACAGAGTCAGTATACCCTATTCTCTCGGGTATAAGACCAGTGGGCCAGGCAAACAAACATCTTGAAAACATGGGGGTTGGCTTTTAGATGGGAGAGACCCAAACTCAGATGAAAATTTATACCGGAGACTTTCAGACAGTTAGAATAGGTTTTATGTATGTTTTTGACACTTAGCTTAAAATAATATTATAGATATATGTAATGTATGAATATGTAACATCTGGAAAAATTGGGGGTGGGCTATAACCTTAGAATAACCCCAACCAGAACAACCCTCTGAAAAGTGGGGGTGGTCTTAGGCTTGGGTGTGGTCTTATACCCAAGAGAATACGGTACATGTATAATATATATTGACATGGAACATTCTGGTGATATGCAATTTGCATTGATATGAAATATATCTGATATTTAATAACTAATTATTACTTGAATATTGGGATTTGTGATTTCCATTTCTTGTAAAAACAATTCAATTCGTTGTTTCTTTTGTAAATGTATTTTTTGACAAGATAAATTTCTTAAAGGTTTATTTTTATAACAACTGAATTTTGGTTTTGAATTTCTTATGTTATATAGATTGATATATATTTTTGCAGAAACAAAGATTTGATTTATCAAAACATTGTTATATAAAGAATACTAAACGATGTCCTGTTTGATAACATGTTTATGAAATGAGTGAATGGTTAGGTATTTTAACGAGCGACCGAGTTTAGTATTTTTTTATTACTCACTTACGTAAATAGCGCTGAAGTGCAAAAAAACCGTCGTTAGTGACGCTCACTTGCAAATAGGTCACCCGCCATTGCAGTCGCGCGGGTAACATTGTGATGTCAAGCAAAAACTACTAAGACGTCACCCGCCGATTATGACGTTACGACAGCACGCAGTGGTATCACACATGTGTGTAACCAACTCATTGTTATCTAATGAGTGATCTCACCACAGTTGAGTAATGATGTTACAAACCAAACCAAGTATTTTGAGATTGTAATTTTTTGTTGTAAATAGTTATTTATCCAAAGTTCAAATTCTTTCCTACCTAGATCAAGTCCCTGAAGACGTTGATGTAACTCTGGGACATCATCTGAAACAGAATCAAGAAGTTGGTGAGATGAGTTTGGTTTTTAACGCCACTTTCAAGAGCAAGAATATTTCACTTATATATTGTGGCGGCTAGTATTATTGCAGAGAGAAAGCCTACAACACCATATGGCTATGCACTGCAGTGAAACCTGCGAACATCGGATGGAACTAGCTAACCATGGGTGGTACTGCACTGAAATTCAGTGTAGCATTACACCCAAACCTTACTGCATGTACAACAGTTCTCTACTGCAGACAAAGTTGCCGTGTCCCTGGCAGGATTTGAACCCCGGACCTCTGGACCCGAAGCGATGTGCGCCAACCGCATGTAACACAAATCTCACTATAGCAGACAAAGTTGCCATGGCGATGGCGGGATTCAAACCCCGGACCTTTTGATCTTAAATCGAACGCATTACCCAATCCCCAAGTAAGGAGTTAAATGTAAGAATGAGATATAAAATAATAAGTATTCTATTAAATAAATATGACTCAGGAGAGCATCCTGCCATCATCTTTATATTCTACTTGTTCAAATATGTGCTTTTCATCTGTTGTGCTTTAATATTTTCTGTGCATCATATGTTCTAACCTTCTGAGTCGGAACTGGGGTCAAGGTCATCTCTTGCCTCCTGTTCTCTCTGTAATATGTCAAACATCTTCTCTTTTTCTGAAGCGCTGAAATACACAACATTTACTCAAGTAAACTGGTCATTTAATCGATCAGGTTTCAGCATCCAAATTGATTCATTATAAACAGAATGCTAGGAAGTCTTTACTTCTTTGCTGCTTTTGTTCAATTTCAAAATTAAGAATTAATCATCTTAAAGGGGCAGTAGCACGTTTTTTTGATCAAATAAATCGATGAAATGGATTTGAAAAATAATTTCACCAAGAGTAAAAAACCCTTCTCTCTTCGGAAAATCAAGTTAAAAATGAGTGCACATGGCTCAGTAAAGCCATGGGAATAATTTTTGTCATTCAAAATAATAAAATGTGTTCACAATAAAATGGCCGCTGTTTGCTTTATACGCAACACCGTTATTACTATACTACGGATAATTGGGTTGTGTAATAAGATGTTTTACCCTCTTATGTAAATTAAAATGACACAAACTATCATTATAAATAGGAAATTTGAAAAAATAAATTTTGCATAAAACGTGCTACTGCCCCTTTAAAGAAACAAACTTGTAATGGCTAAAGTCAAGATTACATTTATTTATCATTTGTCCAAATAGTGATTCAAACTTCTATCATTGAAAGTCTGCATATGAAATATGTGGATCAGTGTCTAATATAAATACTATTATTATTCTAATCTATGGAAGTTTATATCTTGAACCTGGCCGAGCTCTGGGACAGCTCCTGTACCACCCAGTCCTTGTAGAAAGCCTCTGAACAGCCTGCATGTTTCTCGCTTCGGTAACATTCTACGGAGCAGTACTGGATGTTGCATCTCGGACATGTGTATTTGGATTTCTGCTTTACACATCTAGAACAGAGGAAAGTATTTAAAGGGGCCGTTCTGTCGGCAAAATCCACCATATTGGATTTTGTGCATTACGTGAAATGAAAACACGCTATATTTTACGTAATTTTACAACATTTTAATTATAAAAGATACACACGGATAGAAAGTTCACATAGTAACACATAGCGTGTCATAAAACTAATAAATAATTTGCTGTTATGCCGTAGCAAAGTTTTCCCCACTCCCAGCGCCGATGAATGGCTTCAGTTCTCATTGTTTTTATTTTTCAACAAATGTACGCTTGTCTTTATTAAGTTGTGAAATAAAAATTCATCAAAATATTACCTTTATTAATATCTTTTAACTTGACTGTGTTTTAATCATTTATAAGTAGCATATTTGTGTAAACGCGGATATCAACGCGGATTTTTCAACAAATGTACGCTTGTCTTTATGAAATTGTGAAATAAAAATTCATCAAAATATTACCTTTATTAATATCTTTTAACTTGACTGTGTTTTAATCATTTATTAGTAGCATATTTGTGTAAACGCGGATATCCTCTCGAATTTCGTTTCAAAAAAATAAACCGAAAGAACCCTCCTTTTAAGTTTGAAAAGATTGGATCTACATCAGCATATGGTAAATGATTTATGATAATAAAATCAAATGACTACAAAGGATTCAATGTGCACTAAGAGGTATTAGTTAAATGTTTATGCATGGTGAGATGAAAGACTTTAAAGCGAGTCACTGTCAAAGTGCCTGATTATTATAGATCCGGGCTGATAAGTCTGCCAACTAACAAGCTAAGCTACGCTTCACAGTTTCCCAACTGCCCATTTTATAAATATTGGTCCCGTGAAAAAAGCAGACGGCGACTCGCATTAAGTGTTACTACTGGCTTAGGCTTTGTTCTACTGGAAGAATACAGGACTGTCATCTGGAGGTGATCACTTCAAATGACTTCTGTTACAATTGGCACCCAACATGGAGCTGGCGTAACACCCTTGAAAAGATCAGATCTAAATAAATGATAATAAACTCTGTTACTCATGTGACCACAAACGGTCACGGGTACATAAGTTCAAATTATGTTTATGGTGAGTTGAAAGTGTTCCTAGCTTCGTCCATATTTGGATACTCGGGATAGCCCTTTTGTTGAGAGCAGGACTCTCATTTGGAGGTCCTGGGTTCAAATACAAGACATGCTGAATCATAACTCAATTCATCATCAAGCGTTTATGAAATGGTATATAGTCTTTTTTCATTTTGAACTTAGCCTTCAATGAAAGTATTTATTGAATATACATACTGACATTGTGATATAGCTTGAAGAGAAAAAATACAAAACTAATGTAAGGAAAGATCATTAACCAGTAAGGACTGATGTTTTAAATTTTAAACTTAACTTTAAACCTTTATAGCAGGCTAATCATGTTGGCATAATTTTTATTGTCGTGACGAAACGTCTAATGGTAGAAATGGCTAAAAATACAAATACGAGTAGCCAACATATAAAGTAAATAAGGCGATCAGCTATATTACTGCATTTGGCGTAATCAGCTAAAAGCCTAAACAAAGATCATTTAAGCTAAACAAACGTTAGGCGATCGTATTCGTAAACAGGATTATCGTATAGACTTGAAAGCATTTGATTAAAATACACGACAATGTGCAATACTTGTAAAAAATCTGATTGAAATATCAAATGATATTGTCACGTACATCGAACATGTTTTAAAAGTGTTGTCAACAGCATTTGATTGCGAGTCGTCTTTAATTTTGATGGGCGCAGCCATGTTGAAGCTTCGCAGTGACTGTTATTGATCGTCTGCTAGCAAAATCAATCGCACTCGGGGCCTGCATTTTTGCTGTTAATTTGGTAAGTAATCTCTGATTTATCATGTTTCTTTGTTTTACTGATTTATTTGGACCTAAAGAAGGACAGAGTGAATAAATTCCTATTTTCAAAGCATTTGATTGTTAAATTTGACAATTTTTATCATCCTTCCAAAAAAATATTTATATTGTAATGAACGTTTTAAAAGAAAAAAAAATATGCAACAGTCGATGACAACGTTTTAATTTGGAATAATTATCACGATATATCGTATCATTGAAGATACATTTTACATTCATTTATTTCTAACGAACAGTTTTATTAATATATTTAACTCCGGCACTGTGATGTCCCGGAAAGAGATAGTGACCTTCACCCCGTTGCCAAGGAACGAGGTTGTTTTTGAAGCGTGGTAACTTTTCAAACTTGTTTTGACGGATCACATTTGTGAACTGCTTTGTGTACTCAATATTTCAGAAGATCCAAAGTCACAGAAATGGCAGTTCCATTTTCCAACACAAAACTGAGGGTCCCAAAGGGCTTCCAAAACGTATTAGAGGGACTTGCAAGGGAAGTACTGCGTTCACAGCCAAAAGGAATCTATGATTTTGGATGTCATTATTTTGAAAATCTTGTGAAAGTTCGAGAAGGTAAGATATTTTTTTATTAACGAACCAAAATAACATTCCTTGTATTTGTCAAATTATTGCTTTAGAACACAAATTTTTTTCTTTGTTAAACGCAAACTTTTCCTTTTGTTTGTTTTGGTTAGGTCACAGGTGGACAATATGTCCGACAATATTTTCAATGCTCTGTTCAAACAACAATACTGACTTCAATATAATCTCTCTCGACAATTCAAAGACACTCTTTAGTTTTATAGAGAATAACATTACCCATACCAGGCAAATATATATAATACCAAAAATAACCTACACAAATATTTACACACAAAAGACACTAGCTTGAAATTGATGTTTTATCCTATTGGGCAGACAATTATTATTATTCCCTGTTTTATAACAAAATATATGATACCCACGGCAATAAAAAACAGGCGGCCCAAGGGACCGACAGCATGCTTTATGAGACAATAAAACATGCTCGTGATTTTAGACGTTAGTTAGAGCATCGCTTAGCAAATGATGTCATATTTTAGGTCACTTCGATTGTTCAATGCTAGTGAATGGGTTCTACGACAGGAGGCATTAATATTTTAAAAATAAAGTTTATACAAACAGCATCTCCACGGTTTTTATATACAAGCGAGTAACTGTTTAAGGGCATCTCATATATAAGAAATAGAAGACTCGTTGTGCTTTATCGTAGAATAAAACATAGCAGAGAACACAAAACACTCAGTGCTGCATCCTTCGTGTGTCATGTGTGTCACCATTTGAGAGAATTGATGATCACTGTTAAATTATCTACACTAGCCATAAGTCTGCAAACCATTTATACTCAGTTATTAAAATGATGTTATCATTCAGTCCAGTAAGTAATTAAATTGCTTGGATAGTTTTGATCTACATAGGTTTATCATGTTGTATCATCTAGCTATGTCTAGAGAGGGGGTGCTAAATTTTTCTTGAGTTTAAAACATGGTTTGATGGCACTCATAGGGGGGACTCGGAGGGCAGTATTATTATTCCAATGTTCTTGACCTGACTGTTGTCAATACCTTTTGATGTTAAATAGAACTTTACAGTATATGTGGAATCTCACATGGGGATATTTAGTTTATTGATGTATGGAATTCATTTTTTTAAAAATAACATCATCCATACAGGTTTTGTATAAAAGTTACTAGGGCTGTAACGATTCATCGATACCTACGATACAATCGTAGCTTGGGAAATCGTGATTATTGTATCGTGAGCTTCCTGTATCATGATACACTAAAAACAGATTTCACTTACCGGTACTTAAAAATGAAATGAAAAACTAAGTGAACACTATAAAACCAGCTAGTGTTGTGCAGTAACAGTAACTACAGTAAGCATGAAGCAATCTGATTCATAAATAACTGTTTTTAGAAAAAAAAACTGTTTTAATCTTCGATTTTCGATCATCTCATAACACAAAATTTCCACCATCTTGAAAATTTCACAAAATATGCCTGAAGTTATACTTTAAACAATGTATCGTGATACATTCTGTATCGCCTGTCTGTATCGTGATACATATCGTATCGTGAGATTTCCCATGATACTCAGCCCTAAAAGTTACTATTCCTGAACTTGGAAGGTAAATTCGGTCTTTGCAGTGTTGTTCTTGGGGGAGTCCTGGGGACATTTGGCCACCTTTTTGGCTTGGTGTCCCTTAAAATTTGGAGCAGTAGGATACTTTTACCATTACAAAGGGTCCCACTTGTTCAGGATTGGCCAAAATGACCCCCTTCAGCAGATCACCTAGGTACAACACTGCTTTGAGTTCAGACGTGGTGAAATAAAATTGTTACAATATCTATCTCATTTGAAGAGTAAATTATTGATCAATTGAAAAGTTATGAAATATGATTATCAATTTATTTGTTTCACAGACCCATGTATTTGGAGGACAAATGGATTTTGGGGTTTAGCAAAAATGATGCTTCAAATTCTTATTTTAATTTTTCAAATGACAATAAAAAGCTGTCACATGGACAAATAAAAGTGGAGGGCCATTGCCTGAGAAACATTATTTTGTTTATTTAGCCTTATAAACTCTGATTCCTGATAGATACTTGAACAATGGTAATCTGGATTCCAGTCCGATTAAAATCAACCCTGTTCTGAGGAATTAAATCTGCAAAATAGTTCAAATCGGGCCTGAAGACACCCCGTATAATCAGACTGATATGGATTCAAGAAGCAAAATGTTCTTCCTTATTGATGCTGCTTCTTGGGTCTTATCAATTGACTTGTATAAAACTAAGGCTTGGTACAATCGTATTAGGTAGCTATTCCTTTTCCTTGATTGGATCTGGCAGACTTTCAACATCGTCAAGAAATCCATCCAATCTTTGTCCTCAGTGGTAAGTGATAGCTCGTTAAAGAGAATGACATAGATTGGTTCCCGGCAGGATAAGCCTGGCATTTTCTAGCATAGATTTGAACCATCCCAGCTAGCAATCAAAAAGAGTTATTTCAACAGATTCAGCTATATCGATGATCATGCCAGGCTGTTTTCTGCCATTGATTTTCATCTACCAGAGGTGCCATATCATCAGAAATAGTTGTATCCCTGTCAATAGAATCATCTGAATTGATGACTATGCAATATTCATACCTCTCTTGTCTGCACTGTCTGGTATGAATGAACAATCTCAACACTGTGTTATGATGCTTTGTAAATAGAAGCTGTTTTACTTTGGGTAACAGGATAGCGCAGTAGTTAGCGTATTAGGCATCTGATCAAGAGGTCTGGGGTTCGAATCCAGGGACTCGGCAACTTTGTCTGCAGTAGCAGGCCTCAAAATAGTGATCAATTTGGGAGCATTTGCTTCCTATTTTATTCACTTTGCTCCCTGTAATTTTGAATTAAGGGTATAGTCTAGGCACACATAATCACTTCTGCGCATGTCTGAATTGACGGCATTCAAACTGACAAGAAATTCACGTCATTAACACTAAACAACTATAAATAAACAATATGCAACGAAATTTATGTTTACAGATGATCTATGTATGTATTCATGTCAATGAAGCACTAAATATTAGCAAATAAGCACATTTAACATGATATTAACGACAACCGAACGAATTGTGGCATTGTTTGTCAACACCGGTGCGAGTTTCATTCAACACCGGTCACTCGCTCCGTTTGGCGATCAGCTGCTCATCAGACAATATCATCAAAAGACAAGTGTCAACGGAAGACATGTTATTACTCAAGACGAAATAAGACATAAAAGAAGAAGATATCAGCGTTCACCGTTGCTGAACACGCAGTCATAAAACCCGGCTTCTCAAACTTCATATTTCGATGACACCGACCCGAGCCTCCATGCCCGGCGTGAGAAGCGATGCAGTGACTTGTTACTGTCACTCAATCATCCTACCACTTTGACTGATCCATTTGAGAATTTCGGTAAGTTAAACAAATACAAGTAGTATTTACAGTACATTAATAACATTGCTTTTGAAAATATGTTGACTACCGTAAATCCTTGAAAAGTTGAATAATCAGATTACACTTACAGTCGGCTTTTTAGAAGTCTACTAATTTCAAAGCAAATCGAACCAATTAATTATTATATTGGAACGCAAAATTCAAACTAAACAAAAACACCTTCAATATCGGATATATTTGTTTACATTGATAAATTTAGCCCAGCAATTACTCAAGGCCTGTGAAGGCAGGCAATTATTTAAACCATTTACGGTAATTTGATACTGTTGTTCATGATAAAATTGCTTTGGGTTCATTGTGCAATTAATTCTAAAATATGCTACTGTTAAATAAATCAGTATTTTTCTTAAAATATGCACAAATCTATTCTCTCATCAGATGTCTTTGAAGTGTAGGTGGAGCCTACATGGAGGTTGTTTTTCTTTACTTTGAGTTTGTACATTTCTTTTGAAATACACAAAAACAAAAATATGTGTGAAAAGGTACTGATTAAATTAATCTGTATTTTCAGGTTCATATTGCTGGTGAGACACTGAGACACCAAATGATGCCAAAAGATGTCAAAATGAGGTAGGATGACACACATACTCATTACTGAAACTGGAACATGCAGAACACACAAGCTGGTAGGTTAATGTGTATGTTTATTATATGATTGCAGGTGAAATACCGGGATCTATCAATGAAAATAAACCGTGTTATCAGTCACTAGTGAAAATAACAATGGAACGTGTTATCAGTCACTAGTGACTGATATAACAATGACTTGACGTCATAAAACAATGCTCCGACGTCATGACACGTTCATGACGTCACGTTGTTGCTTAGGCGACAGGCTCATTCTGGAGCCGACTTAACGTAAATGCAAGTCTATTTCGGTGAATATGCAAAGATTTGGTCATATAATAAATAGAAAATTTGTCTTTTCTTGACAAATACCATGTATATCACATCTCGTGAGGTAGAAAAGTTATATATTTTCACTCGTGGCTGCGCCACTCGTGAAAATATGACCTTTCTACCTCACTCGATGAGATAAACATGGTATTAGTCAAGAAAAGCCAAATATCCTCTAAGTATTTGTGCAATACACATATTTTCCCTCTCGAATGACAGCCAGTCTTTGATAAACATAAAGTTTGTGTAATATTATTTTCAATCCCAATTCTACATGCCACCATTGCCACTCAGAAATAGAAGCAGGTTAAAAATAATAATTTAAATTAAAAAAAAAGAGTCAAATTTACAATATTTAAAAATATCAATGAAGTTGTCATGATTTGATAACATAAAATAATATTAATATTATGTTTTCTCATCACATTTTCCAAATTAATGGGATTGTTGGACATATATCATGTTACTGCCTATCATACTTCATGCCAAAAGGTTCACTGAAATCTGAAAGTTTTTTTGTTGGTTGTAACTGATAAAATCAGGTTACAGGATAGCACAATAATTTGAGCATTAATATTTTGTATCAAAAGGTAGTTACTTGCAGTAGAAAACTGTTCAATGGTTCAATGAGTAAAATGATGCATTGTACTTCACACATGGTTCCTCCAATCATCACAGGTTTCATTGCAATATTCATGTACATATATACTCTAACACTTAGAATCTGTAAAAATATGTGTTTATATCTGAAAAAAATATTGACAGAAATATAGAGAAAAGGAGACATTTGAAAATTCCATTTCTTACAGTCTACTTTTCAATTTTTAATAAAATAGTATTATTTTCAGAATAAATACTTTTGAGTCTGAGTGTAAGACTATGATGCTGAGAGCTTTGTCCAAGCAATAATACTACAGGCATGAATTGATATAGGTGAATTATTTTTGAAAGCAAGTTCAAAACATAAATTATCCTTACCTTAACCCACCAGTTTAGCTTAATTATATACACTGGTAATAATGTATTCATTGATATAAATATAGACTGTAGATTTTCCCTATATGCTCTGTATTGTTTTGTTTACATTTCAGATTTTGGACAATTGTTATGCTGGAATCAATTTCGCTTCTTTCTTCTACCTGGACAGGATTACATCATGAACTGTATTGTATACAACCAACAGTGTCTCTAGAGTGAAGGGTCATCCAGTACATTGAAGCTCAGTTGATTGCAGAAAGAAGTCAGAAATACACAATTACTCTGATCATGTGGCTAACACTGTGTCCATGAAATCATTGGATTTTCAAATATTATTGTTATGTAAACTGTGCATACTAAATATGAACTTTAATTTGTTGATTTGCTAAGGTTCCTTACTATTTCACTGTCAAATGATTAAATTATTCATTATTGTTAATATATTTGCCAGATTAATAAATAAAATGTATGTTTTAAAGAAATTGTTTGTTATAATTTGTCAATATATATATATATATATATATGATAACATAAGAAGGTATTACTGATTCATCTGAAAATCTTAGTGTTGGATTCACTTTTCAAAACTACCGTATTTCCTCCAATAGACGCCATCCCCCAGATACAGTTTTTTAAAAATATTAATATACTGTTTATTTTTTAATTTGGTCAATATATGTTTCCAAGGATTTAATTTCACAGATTAACGAGAAACAATATTTTCTGGTAACACGTATTACTGCAGTTGAACTACATGTAAGTTTATTATGACAATCAGCTGTTTGCAACTCTATTGCAAACGGTAAACAAGTTAAAAATCCAACACTGACACAACACGCTCTCAGTCGTGTGGATTGGAAATTTTCTACAATATATGTAACCTTTGCTGATAGTAGTTTAGTCATCTTAATGATTACATTCCATAACTGGAGCTTACATATTTGCATGGGGAAAAGTGTTTGTGTGGTGGCCCCTTCAAGATTTCACGAACAGTACTCAACCCGGAAGTGCATGTCGTAAGTTACTCGTACGGAAATCAGTCTACTGTACCTGACACGGGTTTACGCAAAGTTATATTTTTGATGATTATTAAACGTTCACCTAGTTCTAATTAACTTCCTCTAGGAATTCTATATATTTATTTCAAAGGGGGCTTTTATTCACATCGAAATTTACATGCTGCTTGCCGTCATGCTATAGAAACAGTGTGCCGTGGCCCGAAATCTGAATAACAGAAATTCCGACACACGGGTTTGACAACAATGTTTTGAGGCATATTTATAACTTAAGCGTTTCTTTCACGATCAATCATTTTATTTAAAATACAATAGTGTTAGATTTAAACATTGATGCACACTTTAAGCAATGCGTGGATCACTACACTGCAGATACACCGGGCCGCCTCGGATTTCCCGGTAAGGCCCGCGCCATGGATGATAAAGGCGAAAATCGGACCAAATAATTTGCCGTGATCAATTTTCAAAACGTTATGGCGGATTAATTCATTCGGTGACCCCAACATATTTTTATTTAATTATGATTAATATAAAGTAAAGTTTCATTTCCGAGATTTTTATAAAATCGTTGAATTTATAAAATTGTTTTATTCAGCATAATATGAAAAAAAGGTGTCATAAAAATCGACAAGTTGAAATTGAATCCCCCAAAATATAATTAATTTTATGTTTTTTAAACATATTTTTGCAATAAATACAAAGGTTATCATTAATATATTTGATAAAAACAACAATAGTTGAAATCCGGTGCCAAATAATAAAAATATGATTAAAACAAGTAATATATGTATTTTCCCGTTTTTTTCACTGGGGCCATATTTTAAATTGCTTATAACTCTTTAATAAGGTCCGTGACCCCCAAATTTTATTTCAAATTTGAATTCAGCACATTGAAAAGTACTTACAAACGAAAAATCAGAAAAATCTTGAAACTTTTGTTTCTGGGTAGACTATACCCTTAAGAGCACACATGCGCCTTTAAAAATTATTTTTACAAAATATTATAACAATTTCCCATTACATTTGCTTAAATATGGTATTATATATATATTAGCTAGCTGGAACAGTTCATGCTATATTCTTTAATATAGGAAATTTCAACATCTATTTTTCTGTGTGCTCCTTGTAATTTAATTTTGCTCCTAAGAAAACATCTTTAGGAGCGTGTTCGCTCCTTTGAAAAGTTTTTTACTTTGAGGCCTGAGTAGAGAACTGTTCTATGTGCAGTAAGGTTTGGGTGCAATGCTACACTGAATTTCAGCGTAGTACCACACGCGGTTGGTAGTCCAGCCGATGCTCGCAGGTTTCATGCAATACATAGCCACATGGTGTTGCAGGCTTTCTCCCTGCAATAATACTAGCAGGCGTGATATAAGTATAATACTCTTGAAAGCGGCGTTAATTCCCAAATCACCTCACCTGTTTGAATTCACATTCAATTGTCATCTGTCAGCCATTGCAGGTATGGCTGACCTATCAGCATATTTCTAATGTTGATTTCTTATTATTCACAGGCAATAAAGATGATTTTTAACAAAACGAGGATCTACATCCTATTTTTGTCTTGATGGCTAGACTTGAGGCCTGCACCCGCGACATTAAGTTCAGGTTCAATTCTTTCTGGTATGCTGCAGTGTTTGAAATTAGATAAATAGTCATTCAGATGATGCATCAGCTAGGGGTGAAACAATACATCGAACTATCGATTCATCGCAATAGTTGGCTTGGCAATAGTACTATATCGATAGTCAAACTGTTTGAGAGGCATTCTAGAAGTTGGTGTGATGAAGAAGACAAATTTTATCATCTCTCCCATATGCTTGATAACGGTATAAGGATCTATACCGAAACGTCGCTATTGTTAATAAAGAAGTTGATCATCCATAAATATTTGTCTTCTATATCGATAGTATATACAAAAAAACTATCGCTATCGCAATAGTAAGGTTAACTATCGATACTATCGAAACTGTTAAAGTTCCTTTAGTTATGAATAATTCACACAAGCCTCACTGCATTTAATTCAAGATTTTTCATTTTAGAATGTCAAAATGGAAGAACTAGAGATTTTGATGATTTCTTTACTGATTTTGGCTCCATAGTTCTTACATTAATTAAACATTTCTACTAAAACTCTAAGAAATCTAGCTGATTATTGCGTATTTGTAAAAAAACAAACTATCGCAATAGTTATTGCAATAGTGAGTTACAATAGTCTATCGCTATCACAATAGTAAGTGGCAATAGACTATCGCTATCGCAATAGTTTCTTTGGGTCAATAGTCACCCCTAGCATCAGCCATTTACCTTCCTTAAATAAAGATAGAGGAAGGATAGTTACATGTACAAATGTGCTTGGGTAGCCTGACTTAAAGTGTCATTTTGTCAGTGTCCAATCTAAGAGAGGGATTTACACTAAAAATCAACTTCCTTCCACAAGGCATAACTCTTGCCAGTCTCCATCGCTGGCTGAATTAAGTCTTGCCACATTTACTTCAGGTTTCGGTGCTAGGAAATCAGAGCTTACTATGCATTTCAGGTGCAGCGATCCACTATCTTGGCACAACAAGAAATACTGCAGGGCTCAAATCAGCCAGTGATGGAGACTGGCAAGAGTTACACCTTGTGTAAGGAAGTTGGCTTAAATTGTCAAAAAGCTTGTTATGAAAAATTATAGTGTGGACTGACCACATTGTAATTTTATCTCTACCTGTTGAAGCAGTATTAATAATTCCTCCCCCAATCTTCAAAATTGCTCCACTTTTCTGCATGAAGGAGTGATGAATCCCCCCTTGAATTTTTATTCTGGATTGGACGCTGGTTAAGGATCAATAAGGGGTCAGGGAAGGGACTAATTGCTCTCTGGAACTGTCATCATCAGAAGATGTAGGCAACATAAACCCTGTGTAAGCTGTAAATCCAGTGGTTAATACTTGATGATTTCCCTCATAACGAGTTGTGATTCCAGCTTCAGTGATGGAGAATTGTGTTATATTCTCCATTTGCAAGAGTCATCGTCCCTGAGAGTTGTGTGCCCTTGACTTTCATTTTGAGGTCAGGGTCACAATTTTATTTTCAGATTTTTGAAAAAAAATTGTTTTGAAAGAGATGTTTTGGATTTGGACTTTGTTCCCGGAGCAGAACTCCCAATCCCTCCATCAATCTTTGTGAAACTTTGCATGTGTATTGACCACCAACTGAAGTGGTACTTTCAAGATACACAATTACCTTCCAAAGATGGGTTTTATAAATTATGTGGGACCGGTGGAATATGTCATCTCTGTTGTACTATCGCTTCATCTGATCCTGAGATTAGATAAGGGAATTTTAAAGGGGCAGTAGCACGTTCTTGGCAAATTTTATTTTTGCAAATTTCCTATTTATAATGATAGTTTATGTCATTTATATTTACTTTAAAGGGTAAAACATGTTTTTACACAAACCAATTATCCATAGTGGTTATAACAGTGTTGCGTATAAAAAGCAAAAATTGCATGGCGGCCATTTTATTGTGAACACATTTTATTATTTCGAATGACAAAAACGTTCCCATGGCTTTACGGAACCATGTACACTCATCTTTTAACTTGATTTTCCAAAGAGAGATGGGTGTTTTAATATTGGAGACATTATTTTTCAAATAAATTTCATCGACTTATTTCAGAGAAAAAACATGCTACTGCCCCTTTAAAGAATTTATTTCTATATAGAAAGGTTTTGATGAATATTTTCACTGTAGCCTTGATGATTTTAGGTCTAAAACTATTTCACTGGTTTTGGAGTTCTAAATGGAGAATTATTTCAGCAGTATCCACTATCCGACTTTGACCGTCACTCATTATGCGCTGCTTGCCCCTATCCAAAGCCTCTATTAGTATGACGATCGATCGGTACTACGTGATAGCTGTATAAACGAGTTGTTTTTGTCTAGTGTGTCGCGATTCTCCCTCTACTCGCTTCCATGGAGGTTGCAATTTCATGTCATAATTTATAGCCCAGACAGTGTTTACAAGTTGACGCACAATTCGCTGACTTTCGCCTACCACTCCAATTACCCCAGTGGACGGGGCTTCTTGTCCTAATCTATTCCTGTACATTTCTCCAGAAGTTGTCAGCTTCCTGTGAGGGGATCTCATTCCTATTGATTTTTGCGTCGATGATAATTTCGGTCAAGTCACCTTGTAAATATGTTAGAAGAAATAAGATGATTATTTAGATACGATTAGTCTTGACGTTATCTAAGACATGTGTTTCCTTTGGTTGATTACCAGCATGAATTGGATACCTTAATCTTAAAATTGGAATTTTGAAAGAATTCTGAACATTTAAATCTTTTGATTTAACAACTTTTGTGTTTGTGCCATTTTATGAATTTTTTCTTAGCAATAATCATAATAGCCTTTGTTAGATTTATTAGTTATTTACTACAGTACTAGATTCTTATGGTTTTGTTAAGTATCTCAAGTGTAGAACTGTAAATATGCCAAGAGTCCATTGGTATCAAGGGAGGTAATTCTTACAATCTTACTTGATCTGTATTGCCATGCATTGAACAAAGCTATTTCCTGACATACCTTTATTTCCTTATATCAAATAATGTTTATTGCAATTGAAATTCGATGATGATTTGAATACAGATGATTTTTTTTCACTTTTCAAACTTAAATATATATTTTTTTGAATTACCTTTTAGTAGAGTGTTTTTTTAATTTGCTATCTGCGCTTAAGAATAGAAAAGGAATTCATTAAATGGCATTAATGATAAAATGTCATGATTATTTTTGCACTCATCTCATGTACCAGTCACCTTTAGTTTTTAGTGATGGTATTGTTCCAACAGATTAATGACCTTTTTAAAGGTTATGCTTTTAGCCATTTGACAAACCATTTTCTATGCTGTCTCTTGTAACTTGCATGTTGACCTGAAGTTTTCATTTAACATGTTTGAATTTCTGTGTTGATGAATAATGTAAAAATGAAACAGATTTTTAAATGCAATTAATAATTGATAAGCAGCTGTAATTTAACACCCTGATAAATTAACTTCTTATTTTGAGGATAGCACCAGAGACTTTGGATTAAAGAGAGGGTTGAGGACAATAAAGTGTATTTGTGGGTTTGGGGGGTTCACCTACTGACACCTAGAGAGTCCATCAAATTGGCATGCAAAAATTTTCAAAGTCACCTTAACTTTAAGTGGGGGTGGGGGGTTCGACATCTTCACAACGTCAAAGGCGCAACGAAAAGATTTCCATATCTTGATCTTCCGCCCTTGACCTCAACCCTCGCATTTTCAGTGCTAAGATTTTAACGTACTGCAGGCTAATCGGATAAGCCAATCAGAAGACAGTTGAATTGCCTCTGTGACTGTGTCGATAGTCACTTATTTTGAATTGGTTCGGAATGTAAACGGCGATTTCATTGGCTGTATGTTACAGATGGTAAGGCACGTAACTCGTGATCACAATAGGTGACGCTGATTCGTTTCACCACTCCTGCCTGGGTTGAAGGCAAGGTAAAAAATGGAGAGATCTCGATACATTTTCACCTTGCCCTGGGAAGATGGGGGTTCGAGAGGGGGTGGGGGGTTCGAATCCCATGAACCCCTCTGGAAGCGCCAGTGCAGAATACTCAATAGAGGGGAGATTTTTTTTAATTGGAGAGAAGAAGTATCTGTTCCAGAGGCAGGCATGAAATCACAATGCTCGATAGTTGCTGAGATCTATTCTCCAGGAGAAATTTGATAACTTTCCCAACAGCACGTACATTCTAGATGGGACACTGGTGTAATCAGTTGAGTATAGAGGTTATATAGTTATATGAGTATATATAGCTGCTGAATGAGGACCTAGACTGTATTAAAGGGGCAGTAGCACGTTTTTTGCAAATTCTTGTTTTTCAAATTTCCCATTTATAATGATAGTTTATGTCTTTTAAATGAACTTTAGAGGGTAAAACTTCTTATTACATAAACCAATTATCCCTAGTGGTTATAACGGTGTTGCATATAAAGCAAAAATTGCATGGCGGCCATTTTATTTTATTGTGAACACATTTTATTATTTCGAATTACAAAAACAATTCCCACGGCTTTACTGAACCATGTAAACTCATTTTCAACTTGATTTTCCGATGAGAGAAGGGTGTTTTACTATTGGTGACATTATTTTTCAAATACATTTCATCAACTTATTTGAGCGAAAAAACGTGCTACTGCCCCTTTAATGTTTTTTGCAGAATTTATTTGTTCAAATTTCCCATTTATAACGATAGTTTATGTCATTTGAATGAACCTTAGAGGATAATTAGACAATAACTAACGAGTGACGGGGAATGACAGATTATCTTTCCCGAGTCATATCAATTACGTAATTGCCGAGCCTTGCGCGAGGCAATTACTTTATTGATATGACGAGGGAAAGATAATCTGTCATTCCCCGTCACGAGTTGGTTATTGTTTATCTTACCCAAATCCGTTTTCATTCTAAAAATCCGTAAAAAGAAATCAGCTGTTCCTCTATAAGGAAACCCGTAGTTGGGGAATCCCCGTATCCCTTCGCGTGTGATGAGACTAAATTTCCAGGAATTTCATCGCGTCACTACCTTTTTAAACAAATGCATTACGCGAGAACAAAAAGTTCCTTAGTATAATGTGTTATTCTTATCCTTAGATTATTGTTAGATTATGTATTCATGTAATTGTACATTAAATCGGTTTACTGAACCTAACTTCTTGCCTTTTTTTACTCATAATTGCAATTAAAACGTAATTTGTCGAACCATGTGAGGGGTACAGTCGGGTGTTCAATTTGAAGGCGAGACGTTACGTGTGACAGTCGCATCACATTGCGAGACCATCAACTTCGTCAAGATTGAAAATATAGTACTAGACAACGAACTACTCTTTCTTTATCTACAACAATTTTTTAAAATCAACTCAGACAGTGGTTTTATTTGACTGTCAACTTTTTAACAAGAAACACAAGGTGAAGAACACCGCGAACATTTGAATATTATTGTTCAGTGAAATCGACCGGAAGTCGTGTATGCAGTAGGCCTACTGCATGACAGGATATTTGTCAAAGTTAAGTATCTTTCAAACTGGAACGTTCTCAAGCAGTTTATTAATCAGAATCAGAGCTTGATATCTAGAATGCGTCGTCGCTTCTGACCACTCTTCCCAATATGCTTCCATCAACCTTTACGAGGTCATTCACTTTTATCGGCGATACCGCGGATGACGCCATGTTTGTTTACATCGGCAACTCATTAGCAGACGAATTATCTTACCTTATTAAACAAAGTATTTTTTTGTTTTTCTAAAATATTATCAACAAGTGTGTAGATATAATAGAAACGTCTTTATCGTTAATAAAAAATAAATGTACATTTGGTTACGTTTTCCTTGTTCTCGTGTAGAAGAGAGTTTGAGTGTAAAAAATAGTGAATGAACTGAAAAGATGAATGAAGTAGTTCCGGCAACCAATGAAAAAGTTTATTTTCTGTAGCAGCCAATCAAAAGCCAGGAAAAGGTGTAACTCCCGTGTGACTTACAGAAAATATATTACCCTGTGTCTTTCTTCCCATATGGGTAAGATAACATCTTATTACACAAACCAATTATCCATAGTGGTAATAACGATGCTGCGTATAGACCAAAATTGCATGGCGGCCATTTAATTGTGAACACAATTTATTATTTCGAATTACAAAAACGATTCCTACGGCTTTACTTAACCATGTAAACTATTTTTTAAACTTGATTTTCGGAAGAGAGAAGGGTGTTTTACTATTGGTGACATTATTTTTCAATTACATTTCATCGACTTATTTGAACGAAAAATGTGCTACTGCCCCTTTAAAGGCTCTTATCAGGGGTAAACAAATATTTTTTAAGTCAATAAGTCATGGACTTGCATCTGGTTTTTTTGCACTATGTTACAGAGCTTCATTTGAAAGTCCAAACAAATGTGTAGCTTAAGTCTAAAAAAGAATGACTTTGCAGTGTTATTTGGGTAATTAAGTTAAAAGTAAAATTAATTTGGTGACCTGGGACTTACAGATTTTGTTTACCCCTGCTCTTATTTCACACACCGCCATTGAGCAGGACATGTTACTTCCAATGCTGTTGCTGAGGTCATTTATCCATCCTTTGGATTTGTGTTCCTAAAATTTTACAGATAATGAAAAATAGAAATTTATCAAAATGGTCTCCTCATGTAATCCCTGGTCCCAGGCAACGCTTGCAGGCTTTACTGCAATGCATAACATAAATGGTATTCAGTGTTGTTCCTAGAGGGGGTCCTAGGGACATTTGCCCACCTTTTTGGCTTGGTGTCCCTTAAAATTTTGAGAATAGGATACTATTACCATTGCAAAGGGTCCACTTGTTCAAATTGACCCCCTCAGCAGATCAAATGGAACAACACTGCGGTATTGCAAACATTTTTCTTTAACAAAACTGTGATATGTCGGAGGAGAATAGCCCTGAAAGCCGTGTCAAATCGTCTTGTCTCACCATCCCGTTCTCTTATAACTGATGTTTTAAAAATTCATGAAAACCTTCTGTCCATTTTCATTCCTCCTTAGTGCTCTTGATTCTGGCGTTGATCTAATTGATAAACTCTCTTCTTATGTAGAACATTACAATTGTAAGAGTAACTCGACCACTTGGGAATAGCCGTAAAAGTTTTGGCAGGAATTCAAGGTAGTGAGTGTATTATTAGATACAAATCCCACCGAGTGCATAGTTGATTTCTGTTTTATTTCTTCTAAAGAGTAATTGGAAATGTTTCACAGTTAAATATGGTACTTATGTTCATACTAACTTTTTCTCCAAGATTAGGTAGAAAAACTGTTTTAATTTAAGCCTGAACTTTTAACTTTCTTTTTTAGGTAGGAAAGTTTGAAATGATAATGCTTGAACTTCTTACTTTCATTTTTATATATAGGGCACACTTTTATATTTTTAGTGGTAATCCAGCCCTGCCTTATATCTGTTTTACTTTTCTTGAAGCAGTCAAATCTACTCAGAACCAATGAATGCTTCATCTAGGTGTATACATTTGCACTGTTCAGTGTGTCAAGCTTTTTAATACAATTTCAGGGGGGCGGGATAGCTCAGTGGTTAGCGCGTTCGGCTTCGGATCAAGAGGTCTGGGGTTCGAATCCGCCAGGGGCACGGCAACTTTGTCTACAGTTGAGAACTGTTCTACATGCAGTAAGGTTTGGGTGCAATGCTACACTGAATTTCAGAGTAGTACCACCCATGGTTCACTAGTTCCAGCTGATGCTCACATGTTTCACCACAATGCATAGCCACATGGCTTTGTAAGTTTTCTCCCTGCCGTAATACTGCTGCGATATAAGTGAAATACTCTTGAAAGCGGCGTTAAAGCTCAACTCACCCCAACTCACCCCAACTCACCTCAATTTCAGCCCTTGTAGGCAAAATTTTTACCTAATAATAATTACTAATAATTACTAATGGCAAATCCTTTCATACCAGGGGTTGAAAAGTCTTTTCAATGTTTAATATGTAACTTAAGTTTTTCCACTCAGTCCCCGAGTCTGGTCTGCAAGTCCTATCTCTTTGGTAGTTTATTGTTTTGAAAAAGAGAAAAGTTACCGACTTATGGGTGATTTTTTTCCCAAGCCAAAGGTAAATTTGGGTAAGTCAGTGACCTCGGACCTACAGATTTTTAACCCCTGATATCATACAACCTGCACAAGTTGCTTGATCATCCATATACCCATCAAGAGATTTAAACCCCTAATTCTGTTCCTATATCACCACCTAAAGGGGTCATTGTCAATTCTGAACCAAAATGCCCCTCTGCATTGGTACTAATAACCAACAAACTTCTTAACATTTAAAGGGACACTAAGCCAAATGTGATGGCACATTTCCCAATGACCCTATAGTAACAGCACTGGACCTGTACAGGATGGCCTGTGACTTAGTCTTACACTATGAAAAAAGAATTTATTCTGAAAATATGACCATTTTATTAAATATTGAAAAGGGGAGTGTAAGAAATGGTATTTTCATGTTATATATTTAAAAAAGGCTCCTTTTCAAATTTTTTTTAGAGTGTTAGACTAGCCTGTGACTCATCTCCCGAACTTGAAGAGAAACACTAGGAGGAAGTGTATTACCTTGCGGCAGTCACCCCTCTACTAAGGAGGAAAGTTTACCTGCAGATAGGAATTGTATGGTGTCGGTGACCACCTGAACACTTGTCTAGGTGTGAGTCATCTTCACCTGATACAGAGAAGATATAGGCGAGCTTTAACCTGTCTTTAAATCAAGATTTATGAGTTGGGGATGAGGTGCACTTGGAAATTGGAATTTTTGTACTTGGGACAGACAAAATTAATTAATTGTTTTACAGATTTCTTTTGAGTGAAATGTCTAAGGGCAGGAAGCAAAGATTTTTGAAAAGGGGGCCACTAGTGTAAATCAATATTTACGTGAGAGTGTAAGGAAAACAGGTTTGAATTGAATAGAAAGATCACAACATTTGGCTTTTTTAATCAGGGAAATATTTGGCAAAATTTTTATTTGGATTGATTCTGAGTAGCATTATTTTGTGCTTTTATAAGACGCCCTACAGTAACGATGCGTCAACGAATTTAATTCCAATAAGATACGTCATGTCGATATCTTTTTTTCAACTTGGGAGCGGGATAGCACAGTGGTTAGCGCTTTCTGCTTTGGATCAAGAGGTCCGGGGTGTGAATCCCGCCAGGGGCACGGCAACTTTGTCTGCAGGAAAGAACTGTTCTATACGCAGTAAGGTTTGGATGCAATGCTACACTGAATTTCGGTGCAGTACCACCCATGGTTCGCTAGTTCCAGCCGTTGCTCGCAGGTTTCACCGCAATGCATAGCCACATGGCGTTGCAGGCTTTCTCCCTGCAATAATACTAGCAGCCGTGATATAAGTGAAATACTCTAGAAAGCGGCGTTAAACCCTAACTCACCACACCTCACCTCACCTCACCTCACCTCACCTCACCTCACCTCACCTCACCTCACCTCACCTCACCTCACCTCACCTCACCTCACCTAAAAGTTCACAGTCAGTCCTGTTGGCTGAGTGGATACAGTGTTGAAACAATGAGAATAACCCAAGGTTCAAATCCAGCAAGAGACTCATCCCCACTTACTGAAAATATGCTACTCTTCAAGAAGATTTAAGAGTCATCTTCTAAAAGGGCCATACTTCTAAAATTTTAATAAAGTAATGAATGCTTCAAAACATCTAATCAACAGGCTACGGACAAATTCTATGCAAATTTTTTGCACTCATCAGAAGAGTATCATTGTATTTTTTTTCAAACAAAATGAAGAAGATTTGTGTCCTAAAATCTGAAAATTTCAAAAATAGCTATCAAGCAGAGGGAAGATGCTACATATTTTTGCACAAATGAGAAGGATTGTTATTTTACTTTCTTCTGAATCATGATTTGAATCTATTCTGTCACATTCTCCAACAAGCTTTATTACTTTTAGTCAGGAGAAGGCTCTGTCTGAAATAGAACTTGCTTGACAAGGCATGAGTCAGGGGTATCTTCTTACACCTTGTTTTTCTTGTGCAGATACGCAAAAAGTTTGATGTTGAAAGATTGAGCTCACCAAACAGGAGCAGGTTGAGATGTAGTCATGCACATGCCTCTATTACATTTGGGGCACCTTTTACCAGTCTGTAGCAATTTTAAGCGTGAAATAATATTAGTCGTGTCAAATCAACCCTTTACCTCCTGAATTAATTAGAACGATATCAATCTGAGTGGCTTACTTTCAGGAATCATGTTAACGAAGTGAATAATCCCGAATTGACCAGGTGCTCTTTTCACAAGGCAAATTTCACTAAGGTTAACCTTAACTCCCGTTCTTCACATTTACACTTAGGTTACTTATGATCATCCTCATGTTTTGTGTCCTGCCAGGGGCACGGCAACTTTGTCTGCAGTAGAGAACTGTTCTACACGTAGTGAGGTTTGGGTGCAATGCTACACTGAATTTCAGCGTAATACCATCCATGGTTTACTACTTCCAGCCAATGCTCGCAGGTTTCACCGCAATGCTTAGCCACATGGCGTTGCAGGCTTTCTCCCTGCCATAATACTAGCAGCCGCGATATAAGTGAAATACTCTTGAAAGGGGCATTAAACCCCAACTCCCCTCACCTCATGTTTTGTGAAAGGAGAGACAGGGGTTACTGTAAACTCATAATACTACTGCAATGTACCTTAACTTTGCGAAATAATCTGATCTGCTGTGTAAAATCAGAAACAGTATAATTCAATTTCAAATTTAGATCTGTTATTTCCATTATGCGCTGCTTATTTCAAACTTTGTATGTAAACTTAATTACCAGCAAAAAACCCCATTACATTTCCAAATCAAAATCTTGCTTGAAACTTGTAGAGATTTAAAAAAAGTTTTGGCATTGAGAGTGACTAAGTAACAATGTTACACATTAGCTTCTGCCCTCTTACATATTTCATATACTGTCAAAGTAATTACAAAAAAGTCTTTCCAAAACAAGGAACCAGTTAGCTTTTTTGGTTGCAAATAGACACACAACCCATTGACTTATCATCTGTACCAATAGTCACAACGACCTTTGCTAAATTTGTTCAATAGGGACCATATTAATTGTCCATTTGATCCATCAAGATGGTGCCCAACAGTACTGTTATTTTACCCCAACACAAACAGGTGAAGAATTCTTCTTCCTCGAGTTGCCAAGCAACGGAGCTCCCATAAAAAAGGATTTACTTTTCATCACTGCAATAGCAGAACGATAACGCAGACTATATCAGTTTGATTCGTTGACAAGCTGCTTCGAAGCAATGGAATTCTGCCTTTTTACTCATCTAGATTGAATGATTGATCTTTGCGTTTTAAAAGGAGTTTAATGATTTATTTCGTTGAATAGGATTTTTGTTATTTTGTGAGTTTCCTGAGAGTATATTTTTCATTAAAATTACAGCAATCAATTCTAAGTCACATAGACATGGGAAAAGGTGACATCCTTCTGATGGAGTCTCCTATAGTTTTTGTTTCCATTTTAACCTTTATCCTGCTGAATTAATTACTGTCAAACCATTCCTGAGGTGCTAAACTACAGTTCATTAAAGGACAGGCAGTGAGGTTATCTGAGAAGTCTTTTACCAATTGGCAATTGACATCCCTAAACTTCTCTCTCTCCCCCAACCCTTTTCAAAATTTCTTGATCCAACACTGAACCCTCTCCGATATAACCTACAAGAGACATTATATGGGGTTAAATATTTTCCACTGGTGCTGGTGTTGAAAGAAGATATTTCTTTGTTCATAAAAAAAAACCCTTTTATATTCATGCTATCTATATGTTTATGTCAATTCGTCTCGAAAATTCAAAAATATAAGTAGCTTATATTTTAAAAAATCCAATCACAACCTCAATGTTGTGTGTTAACGAGAGGCAACTTCTCAAAGCATCTCAGAACTATTAAACTGAAGTAAAAACTTTGGAAAGGCGGTCTTCATTTTCCCCTTTTCTCTCATGAGCTAAAACCAAGAGCTTATGGCTCATAACTTGCCAGGCGGGTATACATATCATCCAATTGATGTTAGCACATGCTATATTTATTATCGGAGGGAGGCTGAAGTGTGTTGCATTTATTTTGATAACAGTGAAGAAAGAAGACGTCAGGAATCAATATAAAACATGACTGACAACATCAAGAGTCGATATAAAACATGCGATGTTTTGCCCCAGGTGATACTGACAGCGCGGAGGTGTGTCAGCAAATCTGGTGGTAATAGGTTATTATCCACAAGATGGTTGTTAGTTCTTTTGACGGGCTGATAATGATCATGTGAAAACGATGCTACCAGAGGTTTAGACAAGTTAATGAATGTCAATGAAAACTCAATGTTTAATGATTGGAGACAAAAATAGTCGTTCACCTTCCTATTTGTCAAGGTTTTAGGTCAGGATTTTGAATAAATTATTAATTTTTTTGGTAGAATTTTATTTTGAATGGGAGTAGAGAGATTGAGGTGAATCAGACGTCCGATTTCAGTGGTTGTTGTTGCTTCCTTATCTCTTAACTCTCCAACCTTATTCCTACTCTTTAAAAATTTAAATTGTAATCTGAACCTTTAGATATTGTATGGGTTTTGATAGAAACTGATCAGTTGGCCAATTGTCGTCACTTTTGTTTGGGTCACAAGTTAACTAAAAACTTACAATTTAGAACGCCCAAAAATGGGATTTTCATGAAATATTGTCATTTTTGCCACCAACAACATGATTTTATCATCCAAAACTGAATCCTACAGTAGATATTGCTTGTGTGAGATCAAGTGATATCTACAAGTGATATCTACAAGTGATATCTACAAGCGATATCTGCAAGTGATATCTTCAAAAAATCAAATCGTTATTATCCTATTACAGGCCTCAAAGTAAACATTTTTTTCAAGGAGCGGACACGCTCCTAACATATTAATTTTGGGAGCAAAAGAAAATTTCAAGGAGCACGTTTTAATTTTAGATTGCTTATGGGAATATATTAATGAATATAAGTAGAAAACTGTAAGTGAGCTAATATTCAATGCCATCTTGTGATGGATAAGAGTATTCTTTTGTGAAAAAACAATCCTTTTTTTAGTTGACCCCAAATTTTATCAAGGAGCATGTGTGCTCCTTACTCAAAATTACAGGGAGCAAATTGGAAAAATAGGGAGCAAATGCCCCCAAATTGGTAGCAACATTGAGGGCTGTATTATAAGCAAATTTTGATATTTGTGATATTTTTTACATCAATCAACTCATGTTGATAGATTTGATATCATAAGATACTTGAGTAAGACTCCTTATTCTGTCACAGCGTTGAAAATTTCTAATTTGACAGCGTTTACAATTAACACAGCAGATTTGAATTGAGAGGTATTAGATCACCACTAAACCCCAGTTGAATTGTTTGTCACTGGATAACAAATTCTAAGTGTCAAACCATCAATAAACCCCTGGTGATGTTGTTTGACACTTTATAATGAAGTAGCCCTGATTTGGCCACATCTAATATAAGAAACCCCCACAGACTCCGACAAATGCAATTACTCCTGGCCACCTCTAGTTGAAGATAGAGGATTCTTTAATTGAGGATCACAGTGGGTTAACTCCGAATTATACTTCTTTGGCTTGAAGTGTTCTGCCTAGATGCCGGTAGGTAGAAGTGTCCTTGTGTTGCATTCGTCCGTCTGAGATAAAGGGGACAGCTTTTCTGTAGAAATGGTTTAAGATAGGATAATCAAATTTGGTGTGTTGTATGAGGGTATCAATACCTTGATGGAGGTAAAAAGTAAGAAGCGCATTATTATTTTTGCTTGAGTTACTGCCCTTGTTTGTTTTTTTAGACTCTTTTCATGGTAATTCCAAAGGGGACATCTTTTCTTTAGAAATAGATTAAGATAGGATAACCAAATTTGGTGTGGATAGAGGGTATCAATACCTTGATGGAGTTTGAAAATAAGAAGCGTATGATTTTTTTGTTTTGAGTTACTGTCCTTGTTTGTATTTTTGTCCATGGTAAATGCGAAGGGGACAGCTTTTCTCAGAAATGGTTTAAAAGGGGGGTTCTATCGGGGTATTTTTTGTGGAAACGAAATTCGAGAGAGTATTCCTGCATGTTTACACATTACGACTAATTACGACTAAATTAACATGCGAGAGTGGAAACAACATCGCCGTCCGAAAATAACTTGCCTGGATCTGTAGTGTATTTAAACAACGCAGAATATGGCCGTTAAAAGGAGGGTTCTAACGGGGTATTTTTTTGTGGAAACGAAATTCGGGAGGATATTCCTGTTTACACATATATGTTATTAATACATGATTAAAACACAGTCAAGTTGAAAGATACTAATGAAGGTAATATTTTGAAGACTTTGTATGTCACAACTAGATAAACACAAGCGTACATTTGTTGAAAAATAAAACAATGAGAACTGAAGCCATTCATCGGCGCTGTGAGTGGGAAAAACTTTGCTACAGCTTAACAGCAAATTGTTTATTAGTTTTATGACAAGCTACAGTTTACTATGTGAATACGCTATCGGTGTATGTCTTTATTATCAAAAAGTTGTAAAATTAGGTACAATATAGCGTGTTTTCATTTCACGTAATTGAAAAAATCAAATATGTCGACAGGACCATCCCTTTTAGATAGGATAACCAAATTTGTTTTTTGGCTTGATGGTATCAAGGATTCTTCATTTTATTTTGCCTTTCATTATTTATCAATTATGTTCATCCTCATTCAATTTGATATAAATTTTGTTCTTTATGTCATTTTGGGATCCATGTGTCAGAAGTCATTGGATACATAGCATTGTGTATTTGTGTAGATTCAGAATATGAAGCAACAATTGTTTCACCATGAGTTCGTCATCTGTGACGTTATAACACAAATAACCTCACTGACCTTACTGTACCAATAGTGTCCCGTTTTCTGGCTGTTTTAATGTGATTAAAATTAAAAGAATGGTCAATAAAGAAATCATTAAAACATTTAACAGTGATAAATTTACAAATATGACTTGCAGAGTCCAGGAACTCACTACCACTTGTGAGTCCCAGTAGATATAATATAATATATAATATATTATAATAATTAAGCAACTACTACATAAAAACCCTTTGAGACCAAGGGACTCGCAGCTTAAATTTGTATGAGTCTTTTCCAAATTTTATATATGTGATGTAGGACTCAGGCGGTAAATTTATCACTGAAAACCTGCAAATATTTCAAGGATAATAGTTTTGACACCAAAGGAAGGAGAAGTCTACTGTTCTGCGGAACATACTGATTACAAACTCTAGCTAGAGGCTGTGGATCACCTTTACGGAGATCGGTATCAGGCCTCAAGGTGAGACTAGCAAAATAGAGAAGTGTGAAACTCGGAAAATGTTTCCGGTCAGGGTAATTTCTGTGTGTGAAGTGCAATATTGTCGATTTCATTTAAAAAAATTGGAAACATAACAGAAAGTTGCCAGCCAGGATTCAAAATGTTTAATGTGCTTAGCTTTCTGACAGTTTAACTTACATGGTTATTTGGTATTAGGGTCGATTAAAGGCAATAATTAAGTGGTAAGTTTCTAGAATTAGTAATTTATGACATTGAAAGTAGTTATGACAACAAGGTGATTTTTCTTTTCTTGTTGATTAAAAAAAGGTAAATTATTCTAAGTATTAAAATTACAACTTACTAAAATTACAAATTATCATTGGATTCTGTTGGACCTATTTTTGGCCATATTGATAATGTTTATATGGTTTTCTTTTGTAGATGTATATCAGAATATGAAAAAGCTTTAAAATTAATAATCATAGACTTGCAAATTTTTTCAAGGCCTATGTACCAAAATTGACATTAGGATTCTTATAAGAACCCATCTGTACATATTCTGTCTTTACATACATGATGAAGTTCTATTCAGATTGGGAGAGGGTTTGAGTATAATAGTTTAATAAAGAGTTCTGGAATAAATTCTTGATTATATAAGACAGTCTAGGTAACCCAATTTCGTATAAAGTTTAACAATTGCCTCATCAAAAATGTCACCCAGTTCTTGAAACAACAAGAACATGTCTGTAACTAAGTTGTCTTTATCGGATATGATGAAGTTCAAGCCAGTCTTCACTTAAAGGCGCTGTAGCACGTTTTTTCGCTCAAATAAGTCGATGAAATGTATTTGAAAAATAATGTCAACAATAGCAAAACACCCTTCTCTCTTCGGAAAATCAAGTTACAAATGAGTGTACATGGTTCCGTAAAGCCATGGTAATCTTTTTTGTCATTCGAATATAATAAAATGTGTTCACAATAAAATGGCCGCCATGCAATTTTGGCTTTATGCGCAACACCGTTATTACCACTACGGATCATTGGTTTGTGTAATAAGATGTTTTACCCTCTAAAGTAAATATAAATGACATAAACAATCATTATAAATGAGAACTTTGAAAAAATAAAATTTGCAAAAAACGTGCTACAGCGCCTTTAATGTATAAGTTTGATAAAGACTTCTTGAATAATAATTCTGGATCCTATAAGACAGACAAGGTAACTTTTAATCCCGCCAGGGGCACGGCAACTTTGTCTGCAGTAAAGAACTGTTCTACACGCAGTAAGATTTGGATGCAATGCTACACTGAATTTCAGCGTAGTATCAACCGTTGTTCGCTAATTCCAGCCGATGCTCGCAGGTTTCACCGCAAAGCATAGCCACATGGCGTTGCGGGCTTTCTCCCTGCCATAACACCAGCAGCCGCTATACAAGTGAAATACTCTTGAAAGCGGCGTTAAACCCCACCTCACCTCACCTTACCCTAGATTAACAATCTTTTCATCAGACTCATCACTCAGTTCTTGAAACTACAAGAACAAATTGTCACTAAATAAGCTGTCTTTATCAGACATGATGAAGTTCAAGCATGTTTCCAGATTGGTCCAGAGGCTTTTCTTCGTTGACAGCAAAAGTTCTGGAATAATGATTCTGGATACTATAACACAGTCTAGGTAACCCAATTTCCCAAGATTAACAATCACCTCATCAAACTTACAAGAACTCGTCTGTAAATGGGCAGTCTCTATTGGACATGATGAAGTTCAAGCAAGAGTTACAACTGTTGATCTAACTCCACAAACACCCACCGGTCAATACGGACTGGACATCTTTATTCATAAAGTCAGGACTTGATGGAATTGACCGGCCCCTCATTTTGGCCATTGACCATCCAATCCCTCATTTGCTTCTTGTATTGACTGTCTTGTTCACTAGACATGATAGTGCAGTTTCATCTTATTGATCAGTAAAAATTTAGGTCAAAATGTATAATTTAGATTCTTTTTCAGAAGGGATCCTCCTTGGGGTACTTATTGCATAAAATCGGTAATTTTAGGTATATGACTGTTTGTTACTATTTTTTCCATGTAAAAAATGATTAAAAACTAAAAAATCTTACTTTGGCCCCCCCTCTTGAGCCTCCAACCCTAGTGGTTGCTATGCAGCCAAGGGGCAGATAACTCTATTCTCACCACTTTTCAATCTGTCATTCCCAGGTGAAGACGTTTCAGAAGTTTCATCTTATTGATCAGTATAAATTTAGGTCAAAATGTATAATTTAGAATTTTTATGGAATTGACCAGTTCCTCATTTCCGCCATTGACCACTTGATACCTCATTTGGTAACACTATTGGTCTTGATATGAAATTCTAAAAGTATTTTGTTTTTGAAGTTGTGTATCTAGTCATTTTGACTATTGATGACAGATTATTCGAAACGAAGTCAATCTTCTTAAGAAATCAAAGTTTATCTGTTTGATATTTGGATTTGTTTCAATTTGATTTAGTGAGGGTTTCTTTATTATTATCGCTTAGTAAGGGTTTCTTTTTTATTATCAATTTACTAAATTATCTTGATAAAATTTGAAATTTGAAATCTTAGATGTGGAATAGAATTAACAGTTTAGGGGACTTTGTACATGAAAAGTAAAATTTGAAATTTATAAAAAAAAACAACAATAATTTTGTGTCAATAGTTGTAAACAGTATCAGAGATTCACAACAGGTTTAACTTTATTTAAGATAAAAGTTTCTGAAGTTTCCTGAAATAGACTGAACTCATCACAAAGGCTGGCCTGTGATGTGAAATCTTCAATTCCTTTCATCATTGCAAATGTAATCAAGAGTAAGCTGTGGCATTGGTGAATCTGACTTCAAAGGGTTTTGTAATGAGTTTCCCAAATGCATGTTTTATATCAGACCATGGGTTTAGCCTTGAAGCGATGAGTGGCACAGTGGTTACCATGAAAAAATGTCCAGGGTTCAAATCCCAGGGTTAGAAATTGGCATGTGTCAACTGGCTAGTATAAAAAACAGGTTTCAAGGTCCGGGGTTCGAATCCCGCCAGGGGCATGGCAACTTTGTCTGCAGTAGAGAACTGTTCTACACGCAGTAAGGTTTGGGTGCAATGCTACACTGAATTTCAGCGTAGTACCACCAATGGTTCGCTGGTAAATCAGTAACCACAGATTTACAGATTTACCCCTGTCATTGTAATCAACAGTGGACCAACTGTCAATAGCGTGTAGCATCAACTAGACCGGCTACGCCACTCGTGAAAATATCAGTTTCTCACTCCATCGTCCGTCCGTCCGTCTATACTGTTTGGTGATCATCTGCTTGAAATGATTAAGTAAATCTTTTGTGTCTGTTGATATGATCCAAATATCTATATTACATTTCTTGTTGGTACTCTAATGAACCCCACTATGTACTTAAGATCGTTAATGTAAACACACCAAGATGAAAGGTTAATTAGTGCCAGGCCTATAACGATATATTGGTCAGAAATGAAAGAGTTTATTACATCGCATCCAAATTACCTGGTGTTATAATGAGGATAGCTGGATTCCGTAATGTTATAGTGAAGTCAGTCTGCGATCTCTTGTAGAAGACAATTGGTTTTGCAAATTGGTTTTTAGATTTGTGTAGTATTTGGAATCTTGGTATATAAAAGTGATGAGAATCCTTGAACATAAATGGCCACTTGCTGATGAAAACAGGCCAGGTGTTTGGACATTGACATTATTCTTGTGAAGACAGGACAAATTGTGGATCTAACGTTTGTGTGGTATTTGTGTCATGCTTGGAAATCCTTCAAAATGATTTTGGGATGCAACATCCAAAGATAAACACCGTTCTTCTGTGTATGGAAATTTGAAAATGATTTTTTGATGCTATCACCCAAGCTGTTCCTCTGTGTATGGAAGAAAGACTTTGAAAATTATTTTTGGGCTGCTATAACGAAAGATAAACTGCGGTCCTCTGCTCTGTGTGTACCTTGCCTTCACCAGGATTGTTTATTCGAAGAATATTGGGTCGCTGTTGACATTTTCATAGGACAATCTTGAAGATAGTCGGGAAATTATCCAATAACAGTCTTTGACAAGACATTGAAGGGTGTCTGTTGACCTCTTTCAAGTCATTTCATTGGATTTTTATGTAAACTGGTTCTTATTGACTGCTTTTACAGAAGTGATAAAATGAGTGGACTCAAAATTTCTCAACCGGACGTCAATTGAGCTCATCATTTCTTGAACCTTCTCAATTGACGGTTTTATGTAACATGACAGCTTGTTTGAATGCACGGCTTCTTAGAAAAGGGTTCTGACTAGTATAATGAGACTAAAGTGAAGAAAACCTTTCCGTATCTCTCTCGGGGACATTTGTTGAGTTTCTGCGAATGGTCAGTCCTTGAAGAGTTTTATTGGACAAGTGGAGCTCTGCCATTAATGCTTGGATGGATTATGGAAAGTAATAACGAAAGAACTTTGACTGCAGGCTTGATGATGGAAGTGACAGGTATGTGTTATGACAATGATAGACACTAGAGAATTTCTCTGTAGCCCAAATGGTTTCAATTTATTTCTCAAATTAAACCTTTACTGATCACTTATTGGCATTTTATCCCTGCACATCAGTGGGCAGAATTTGCATGTGTTCTTAGGTCACAGTGATTAATCTACAAATATGACTTTTAGAGTACAGGGGCTCACTATCACAAGCTTTTACGAGTCCCAGAAAATATAAGCGAGTCCCTCCATAGTAATCCTATTAGTATAAATAAAAACCTTGTATCTCAGGGACTCGCAGTTTAAAGGCACTGTAGCATGTTTTTTCGCTCAAATAAGTCGATGAAATGTTTTTGAAAAATAATGTCACCAATAGTCAAACACCCTTCTCTCTTCGGAAAATCAAATTACAAATGAGTGTACATGGCTCCTTTAAGATGCTCGCTGCTGCAGGCTGCATATCAAGCCCAAGGGGTGTTGACGTATTGATACGTCAATGACGTTTGACCCCTTGACATGCATACGACAAAAGTCTGTGACAAAGTTCCCTGATTTATGAAAAAGTTAACATTTTCCGAATGAGAAATCAATGGGCTTTCACATGATGTAATTAGTATCCATATACAATTTTATTTTATTGAGAAATGATGAATTAAAAATATTGAACGTATTTTCAATCACAAAACTGCCTTCAGGTGCGTGTTTGACGTCATAATAAAAATGTTACCTACTCGATTCAATTGGTTGAAATTCTATAGTAAGTGCATGCAAAATGCATAACTTTCACATCACTATGTTCAGAATATCCTAATCTAGCTGATTTACAAATTTGGACATTGAATTTATTTCTGTTAGAAAACAATCGGAGATTTGCGAAAATGTCGGCAAATGAAAAGATCAACCGATTACTTTTTGAAAAAAAACGTGAAAATAAACAAAGCATTTCACTTACATATTTTAGAATCTCAAAATCTTCCACAAATAAATAAAAATGTATCAGTGCATTGTTTGTCAATTCTTGTTTCCAAATATAGTAACATATCCAACGTGTCATCAATAGCAGTGCCAAATCGGCCATTTCTTCAATTCACCCCATGACATGTTCCCGCTATTTTCCCCATGTTACGCGACTCAAAGTGAACGTCAAGCTAGCGGAAGCTGTATCTATTTTTAGAAATGGTCGTCGATCTAACCATAGAGTGTTATTAATTGTTAAAATTAATCAATTTAACACTAAAAAAGATGTAGTTTTATAAAAATCGATCAAATATTAAATAATGTGGTTGTAATAATTATTTCATTAGTTCGTAGAGTCTCTGTTGATGAACCGATAAATTTGCATAAGTTCACCAAGCCCCCGGATGTAACATTGTTTTTACGATTAAAATCACTGTGAGTAAATTTGCATTTTGATTATAATTTATACATATATGAAAAATAAGTGTCATATCCTACCATTATCACAAAATATTATCATGTTTGAGTTTACATTCGAACTACGAAATGTGTTTGACATGACATGGACCGACTTTCCGATCTGCGATTTCACAAGTTGAAATGGAGCCGTGGAACAGTAGCAGTAACCCTATCTCGCTAAAAAGTAAATTACGAATTAACAAGTCTCGTCTATGTGAAATAATTGTATGAATACAATTGCTAAATGATTCATGTTGATTATTTTAAAGTTTTCATTTGGAATTTGATAGAAATTATACCCGTTTTCAAACGAAATCATAGATAGACCTGTCAGTTCGAATTCATTGCAAATGGGGGCCATTGTGTCGTCTCGGCTTTTTCACACAATATTTTGTTCTGATACGAATTAAATGAATGCACATGTTATAACATCCATGAAATTAACAAGAATGACAAACAATTACATTTCAAAGAATAAATGTGAATAACTAGTGTTTGAATCGGCGAATTTACAGTGAAATGACAAACGAAACATTGATGGTCACATGATCAATTTTGTACAACCAAGCTAATCACGTGACATTGTTTACAATACGACAACGCTACCCGAACGAAATTTTGATTGTATTTTTAAACTTTTCAAGACCATGTTTACATTAAATATTCAACAGACGTTTGGAAAAATGTGTTCTAACTTTGGTTTTAAACGGAATATTTTCAAAATGATTTAGATCATTAGATTTTTTGATTTGAACAAATCTGTAATCGGCGAAGGAAATGCATAACAATGGCGAGCGGCGAGTGTTTGTTGACTGTCATGTTTCGAGATATCGATGACTGATTGACGTTGGAAAATATAAAAACTGTAATGTCATATGCTTATATTTGGAACACAGAAAAGTGAATAGATGTGTTAACTTTTTGTGTAAATTTTATTACGATGGATGCATTATTTTGCAAATATTTCTCACGGAAGTAAATGCATTGTTCATTGAGGAATATCCATTGTTACAAATTACGTCGTAATTTTATAAATACAACGGAGATCGTTTATGACGGGCTCTTGTTTTCTGAAAGGAAAACACATATCATCAACATAATTTTTTTCTGGTATGAAACTTAATTCTGAACAAAATGGTGTAAAAATTGGGCTGCATAAATAATTATTGACAAAATAATTCGAGTTTGAAAATGTAGTACAATTTTAGAACTACTGTATTATTTCATTTTTTCCATATACAAGTGTAAAAATAATTGATATTTTAAAAATATTACATTAATTAATAATTTTTCATGACAATAATAAGTTAGAAAAAAATGTGACTCAGATATTTATTTTAATTATTTTAAAATTATGTTAATTTCTAAGGCGAGAAAAACTTTAAATGAAGGATACCCATGTGACGTAATTGTTACAAATTTACAAATCTGACGCTCTCTGCAAAAACCTGAAAACAATCCAGCAGGCTAAAGGTTAAGCCATGGGAATCGTTTTTGTCATTCGAAATAATAAAGTGTGTTCACAATAAAACCGCCGCCCTGCAATATTTCCTTTATACGCAACACCGTTATTACCACTACGGATCATTGGTTTGTGTAATAAGACGTTTTACCCTCTAAAGTAAATATATATGACATAAACTATCACTATAAATAGGAAATTTGAAATAATAAAATTTGCAAAAAACGTGCTACAGCGCCTTTAAATTTCAATGAATCCTTTTAAAATTTTGTGAGTAAATAAAGCAGGACTTGCAGGTAAATTTATCCCTGGTCATTGGTAGTTTCAGGCCCAGCAGGGATGCCTACTTGTACGGATTGAAGGATTTTGTATACATGACAGTCCTAAAATATCATTGTACACCAATGTTGCAAATTGTACACCTTTATTTTGAAATTAGGATTTGTTAATTTCATGAAATTGTGTAAGGAATAAAGGAGTACAGAACTGTTTGGAAGTAACAATTCACATTTACCTCTCAGTAATCCACAGTAAACAAATCTAGGCAGAACCGTAGCATGAGATGGTTAAATTAATATTATCTAACTAACTTACTCTTTCATGATATGTGTACACTTAAATATGATAAAATTCTACAAATTGCAATGTGTCTGGTCTGCACATACCCCAAGAAATAGTAGTTCTGGCACAGTAATATGTATTGGGTAAGTAGATAAAATAAATAAAAAATATACATTTTAACGCCTAATATTCAGTGCAAGCACTGCTCAATGGCGGTACAATTATTACCCTGAAGGAATTGTACTTTCGGTGCCGCTACTAAGTGCTCCGCGCGACCATATAGGTCCGTACCTCCCGTGTTCAGGTACCCATTTAAACAGCTGGGTGGACTGAGTGCAATGTGGATGAAGTGCCTTGCCCAGGGGCACAACACAGTATAAGACCCAGGTCACAAATGTTTGGTGTCTCCACCGGGATTCGAACCCGGGCCGTTGGCGTGAGAGGCAAGCATGCTAACCACTACACCACTGTGCTCCAGATAGGAGTTGAGGTAGTCCTGCCCCATGACTGTGTAAAAAATGAGTCTTAAATACAGTCTAGATCCGTATTCAGCAAGTCTAGAAAAACTGAGTACACATGAAAGCTTAAAAAAGTAATTCAAGAGGTCCGGGGTTTGAAACCCACCAGGGTGACATGAGATTTCATTCAGAATGTGAGACCAGCAGTACAGATGGGTACCTGGTTTGGAAGTGAAGACATTGTGAACATTATCAAGTGCATTAATGTCAATTGGCTTTGTACTCCCCAGGGACTACTTTCAAAAAGCAACCTTTACTAAGGTTAACCTTAATTCACAGGGATCACTTTAGGCAGAGGTAGTGGGATATTTACTCATTGATGAACCAAGATATCCCATAATAAATACTGACGAGGGGAGAAAATCCCAATGCAAAAATGTAAAATGATTTTTTTTTTATTTAGAAATATCCCATTACTTTATCTGAAAATCCCATTGTGTAAGGCAAAGGGGAGATTATTCCCCCTTTGACACTCTGCTCCAGGGTGATCCCTGTTAAATTCTCATGCTTTATCATTGCACTAAGGTTACCTTAGTGACTTAGGATCACCTTAGTGCTTTGTGACGGTAACCCAGGGAGTTAAAAATGAAGTTGAATGATACACACAGTAGAAAAAGCACTAAGGGTGCAACGATACATCAATACACCAATGCATCATGATTCAAAGGCGTACAATACAATACACAATACGATTTGCCAGTGAAACGATACGATACAATACATTATCCTATACAGTGAAATTTATTTCATATCTTGTCAAATACAGTAAATGCTTTCTCATTAGAGTATTATAGTATTTCAACATGAAAACATTGATCCAAACTTTCTGAACTTTGAGACCCAGGTTTTAATAAAACTTTGTGTATCGCGATACATATCGAATCATGGCAGCTGTGTCGAGATAGTCCCAATGAGACCAACAACATCACAACAAACTATTCAACCTCATTTAGGTTTATTCTCTATCCTCTTTTACCCGGCATGAAGCTTGACGATGTCGTATTGGACACACTCAGTTAACACACTCATATCTTTTAAGGGGTAAGATCTCCTGCCAGTGTCCCCTCATTTTATGTGAGTGTTGGGACACTGCTCATATCAGGGAAACATTTTACCCTAATATTTCCATTTCCCAGGTTTTCACTCACTTCGGTGAACATCGCGTTTTAGATTTTATAAAAAAAAAAAAATCTTTTTGATAAACTTAAATTTTTATCCTTTTCTAAATCAGCTTTTACCAATCTTGTGATAATTGGCTGCTGTTTTTAAGACCTTCGTGTCGTTTCATGCTTGCTTTTGCAAATATTTTTTAAATTGAGCAATCTTCTTAAATTTCTCAACACAAATGGCTGCGATACTGCTGAAGTGGCGTTAAACAATAACTCATTCACTTTATCGAGATAAGTATGATCTACCTGCATGGTTGCAACTCTAATAAGCACTTGTTACACAGAAGGACGTCCAGAATCTAAGTGAAGCCTGTTTCATATTGAAAGCCTCCCGTGCCTTAGGACAGAATTCACTCCCTGCTCATACTTCAGTATATGGTGAACACATGTTCAAGTTAACACAATCCTTGACACAAGTATTTGTTTGGAATTTCTTTACCTTGCAACCATGCTCAGAGATAAATTCTTGACATGATAAGTGTCTCGAAAGCTGGTGTGTTGGACCATACAAATGACAAACATTGTTAGAGTTGAGGAACCATCTCTGTCTGTGGATTTATCACTTGGTACATTCATAGATTGCATTTACAGATTTCATCCTTGAATGCAGGTACAAACACTGCCAAACAGGGCCCATATTTTCGAAGCTCTCTCAGCGCTAAGATAGTCGTAAGTGCCATACATTAACATTGACTTATGACTATCTTATCACTAAGACAGCTTTGAAAATATGGACCCTGGTCTGATCCTTATCTAACATTTGGACTCTGAACAAAATATTTTTATAAAATATTGAAAAGGAGACTATGAGAACTGGAATTTTCACACAATCCCATTTCTCATGGGCTCCTTTTAAATATTTAATAAAATATTGATTTTTTACGAATAAATATTTTTCTGAGTGTAAGACTAAACTGATCCAAATTGTCAACCTGAAAATGTTTCCCTGCTCAAATTGACAAAATAACTTTTTGGCTTGCTAGTTTATCCAATATTGCTTTTAGCGTTCTTTTAGAGGCATTCTAGCAGATTAGAAAATACAAGTTATTTGGATTTACAACTTCTTTATTGCAATGAGAAGTGTCATTGGAACGTTGGTCTATGGAGAATATTCAAATTATATGATTTTGCTAAAGAACGTTAAAAAATCCTGTTCCTGTACCGTATTCTCTCGGGTATAAGACCAGTGAGCCAGGCAAACAAACATCTTAAAAACATGGGGGTGAGCTTTTAGATGGGAGAGACCCCAACTCAGATGAAAATTTATACCGGAGACCTTCAGACAGTTAGAATAGGTTTTATGTAGGTTTTTGACACTTAACTTAAAATAATATTATAGATATAAGTAATGTATGACCATTTAACATCTGGCAAAATTGGGGGTGGGCTATACCCTGAGAATAACCCCAACCAGGGGGTTTGTGGGGTGGTCTTATACCCGAGAGAATACAGTAATACAAGTTGTCAAAGGATTTTTCAAATTATACGAGTACATAAGAATAAGGACATAATCTAGACACTGACAGAAGTAATTAAGTCTTCAAGTTACTGAATTTGAGGAAAAAGAGACAAGATTCATTTCACAGATCATGGAGCATGAATTGACATCTGTTCTTGAAATGGTTCTGTTATATTGAAGAGAAGGTAGAAGAGCTTGTAAAATGTTAGTGCAGCTCTCGCTTGAAGATGCATGCACAAAGTATAGGCCTGTGCAATATTACCGGTATATGTGCAATACAATTATTGTAATATGTTTTATTATAGTCTGCAGTAGAGAACTGTTCTACACGCAGTAAGGTTTGGGTGCAATGCTACACTGAATTTCAGAGTAGTACTACCCATGGTTCGCTAGTTCCAGCCGTTGCTCGAAGGTTTCACCGCAATGCATAGCCACATGGTGTTGCGGGCTTTCTCCCTGCCGTAATACTAGCAGCCGCAATATAAGTGATATACTCTTGAAAGCGGCGTTAAACCCCAACTCACCTCACCTAACCTTTATTATATCATACCCAAATATTTAAGTGAAATATATGCATGTATATATTTATTAAGTATATCATTGTATTAACCCTTAACATGCGGGCGACGGAATTATCCGGGCGGGCTATAAGCGATTCCTAGGTGTCTGTATACGGATCCCGGATACAAGACTTAGAATAATTCACGGCTGTCTAAGTATACTCTATCACCCATACCGGGTCACGAGTCGATTGTGTCCGCGACCCGACCCATGAGAATGGCTGTATTTACGCATCGCGACCCGACATGAGAATAAAGCTTTGTTCAGTGTGTGGTCGGAATATCAAGCAAAATTCACACCAATTTGCGTGTGCATTGTTGACCCGTAACGCATCGATAATTAGCTTTACAAAAGGCCAATTATGTCGGGCTTAGCCCCCGAAGCATTAATTCGCTTGAGGCTATTTTCACCCACGTGTTTGTATTGCCTCGGGTTTGCCTCGCCCGAGACTGCTATCTGCCTCGCATCTCGCGAGACGGGGAAAAAAATCGCTAACTCGCCTTACTCCCGCACTTCATATCATGTGAGCGAATTGTTTGTTTTCAAAAAAAAATACGGCAAAATAAAGGGGAAACAATGGACTACATTCCCATATAAAATTAGAAAATCTCAAAAAAATAATAAAGACACAGCAAGCACCGTGAAAAAGGTCATGTTTACACTTCATAAATTTTGAAACAATCGGCGATTTTCACAACTTCTAAAACATTTATCAAGGCTAAAATACTGAATGCATTTTCATAATTTTTATATCACAATAAACCGAAAAGAATAATCTTTTATTCTATATAAAATGCGCGGATTTATTCACAGAAATAAAGATACAATTTTACCTTTCTGAGAGGCATGTGAAACCAAACGGCACACAAACTAATCAACATATTTTCATCAGTTATGGTTCGAGGTTAGCGTTTATTTGAAAAGTCAAACAACATAACCATATTTGGGTTTCATGTGCTTATTTGTCAACTGGTTCGAGATTATGATTTCTTGGAAAAGTGCGATGAACGACCGTTTGCAATGCCGCATACATGTTGTAAGTATTGACGATTTTATAGGTGGGAATAAAGACAAACTTTACATAGCTATAGAATTATAACCAAAGGTCGCATTCTAATAATTTTTATATCATTGTGAAGCTAGACATCTTGTCTTCAATTCCGTATATAAATGGAATTTTTTTCGTTTCGTATTTATGATGTTACGAGGCCCGAATAAAAGACAATCTTTCGAAAGTAATAGAATAAAAACGAAAAAACATAGAAAATTCATTCAAAGTTTCGAGTGTGAATTAGCCATTTGTGTACGGGTTTCGCTACTTGAATTTGTATTGAACGCCCGTATATAGTCCTTATTCGCCATGTAGATGCGGTATATTTTGTAAAAACGATACCGGAATCGCCGCCTGGAAATTCCGCCAGCAGAGCTAGTTAGTGCCAAAGCCCAAACTACTGCTGCGAGCTGCGAGCCTGTAAATTCCGCCACAGGGGCTAAAAATGGTAAAATATATATACGCAACGTAAGGGTTAAGGTTGAGTTGCAGGTTTTAGAGGCAAGAAAATACTCTTGATGTGCATAACTATTTAATTAGTTATTAGGGATAATTGCTGTTTTGGAATCTACTTCATCCAAAAATGTTTTTACAAATTTCATCTTTTTGAGTAATATTGTCTGTGTTTTGAAAGCTCTGCAAGGCATTTCATCTTATTATCTGCACATAAAGTATAAAATGTTGAAAATAAAGTTAATTCAATATTATTGCAATTCAAAGCTTTGTGCAATATCCAGGTATTCAAAATTGGTGAGAAAGATTAAAGATGCCGTCACTGATTTTGTCAAATATTTTGTTTCTTGAAATAGTCATTTACCTTGTAAAGATGTATTTAAGTGAGTGCAAACTTTTTCCTGATTCAATGATGAACTTGAAAATCCTGAAAAATCCCTCCTGAAAGTCATCCATTCTTTGCACCTCAGCAGGTTATAGGTTAACTTGTTATAATTTCTGTAGATAGCTACTCAGAATTGCTTGGCACTAAGTTTTGCAGAAGGTAGAGTGTTCAATAAGCTGTTAATCAGCTGAAATTTGATAATAGCTGGCTGCTACAAAAGCTTAAAATATATCCTGTAATAATCTCTCATCACATTATCTGTCTTAGTATCTTGCTCCAAATTCTTTACCTTGATAGAGAAATACTTACCCTGTATGTAATACAGCCTGGAGCATCCCAGCTGCTGCTGCTGAGCATAATTAGTATCTGCGCTGCATCTGCTTGCCATTATGTGGGTGCATGGACCTGCACATACCAGGCGTAATCTTCATGCACCCGTTCTCACCCCACATCGTCAGCCGGCTATGATAATCAACCCCTTAACATAACACCTTGTCTAACATTGTAACATATTGTTAACTTTGTTTTCACATGTCATCACAAAGTTGTTTTTATAACCAACCTCTTACCCTTCTTTCTTTGTCTTCAACGTCTATCTCTGGCATTGATGGTAATATCATCTGACATTCGGTTTCAGGTCATTGTCCCCAAATTTTCAGAAATGTACCGACGATTTCATTTCAAATGTGTCCGAATAGTCTCTTACATAATTTGTGCTTCGCAGTGTATACCTTTTCTGTGAAAATAAAAGTGTTTACAAATTATTATTGACGTTCTGAAATACATGTCAGCAACCAGCAATAATAATCAAGCCCTGAGCATATCTCCTTGTCTAATACCAAAACATTATGGTGAAGGAGTTGCAATTTTTTACCCATTCTACATTGCCATCAACTTCCAAATGCAAGGCATAACTGTTGCCAGTCTGCATTACCGGCTGATTTAAGCCTTGCGGTATTTCCCTCGCTTTGTTATGCCGAGATAGTGAATTGCTGCACCAGACATGCATAGTGGGCCTGGATTTCTAAGCACAGCTTTACTAAACAACTTCTGTCTTTGATGAAATACTGTTAAGAGGCATATCATGAAATCATGGAACATTGGAAGTTTTTTTTATCAGTCTGATCTACCTTCTGTCGCTCTGTAATAGTCAACCCTGAAGCATACATTCTTGTATTCTTCCAACATGTGACAATTTAATCAGTGATTGCTCCATGGTTGTGTATCCAAGATGACAGACCTTGCTAGATATCGTTATGCAATTCTGTCTGAATACACTTAAGAGGAAATGGACGTGTCCATTCAACTGAATATGAAAAAAAATGAATTTAAATGATAATAAAGTTAGTCTTAATGAATGTTATCCACCTCAGGTTTAATAGAGACCCCCTCAGCATAATCCTTGTCTGACACCAGTATATGTTACTGAAATGTCTACTGTCCTCAAGTCATTTATAACAAACCTTTGAATAAATCTTGCAGGTTTACTTCTATATTGAGTGATTGGATCTTTGACAACCAAATTTCTTCTGTTGGAGCTATACAAATGCCCAATGGGAAAACATTAAATTTCATGTGCCAAAAATGTCATTATCATTGATACACATCTGAGATAGCTTATTTTGTGATGTTTTTTCTCAGGCTGTGTGTTTTTGACAACATACATATTTATTTATTTCATTTTGGCCACTAATAGTCTGCAGTCTTTCTGAAACAATGGGTATGTAGTTTTTGGACGTTTTGTCATCATATTTAAACTATGTACAATTAATTGTTCACATTTGTATTAGTGTACCCAAACATACGAGGTTATTTGATAACATTCATGTTAGTTTAGTTTGTCCCTATGTGAGCCATCAGGTCATTATATGTATGTATCTATAGACTTTGCTGACTTTCCTCCAATATTGATGCAATTTGATGATATAAGTGAAAGATCTTGACATCACTGTAAACTTGAAATTTTGAGGTTTTAGTCTTTAGTAGATCTACAGCAAGAACTTTGATACATATTGAAGGAATTTAATGAGGGAATTTGAAAGACTCTTGATTAAGTTTGAAGGTAAACTAAGAGTATATAGGTCTTCTTAGGAAGTTTGAGGGAGAAGGAAGGTAAATATTCTAAAAGGGTTTAGGTCGACCCTGAGCAGGTTTGGGGAAACATTAATATCGGGAGGAGTACTTTGGGGTGTGGGGGGTTACACTGAAGGGGAGGGTAAGGGGAGATGTCTACAATTCCAAAGCTATGATTCACCAGGGCTGGAAAAGATAGACAAGATATGCAGCACATCTTCACTGTCCTCATTATAACACCTCTCTGGTAGTAGACAAAATCTCCCTCACTATACAGCCCTGATGAGATCCACAGATGGAGACTGGAGGCTTGACTGACAACAAGTCTCCTGATTATATTGAAAATAGTGAGATGTTGATGATTGGAAAATAAACTCAAGTAGTTAAGGTTATTACCTTGACATTTAGTGTCTGAAATAAAAAAATTTCCGGAAAATGTCAAAATTAAAAATTAAAATAAAATAAAAAGGAGTCTATGAGATTTCTTATCTTTTCCAAAAAATTCTAGGATTGTTGAAATACGTTAAGACTTGCTTAATCTTTTATATGATAAGAATGTTGACGACTAGAAGTTTTGACTGACATTTAGGGGGAGGGATAGCACAGTGGTTAGCACGTTCTGGGTTTGAATCCCGCCAGGGGCTCGGTACGTAACTTTGTCTGCTGTGGAGAACTGTTCTACATGCAGTAAGGTTCGGGTGCAATGCTAGAACACTAAATTTCAAGGGGGCGGAATAGCGCAGTGGTTAGCGCGTTCGGATCTAGAGGTCCGGGGTTCGAATCCCGTCATGGGCACGGCAACTTTGACTGCAGTAGAGAACTGTTCTACACGCAATAAGGTTTGGGTGCAATGCTAAACTGAATTTCAGCGTATTACCACCCATGGTTTGCTAGTTCCAGCCGTTGCTTGCAGGTTCCAACCCAATGCATAGCCACATGGTGTTGCGGGCTAAGTGAAATACTCTTGAAAGCGACGTTAAGCCCCATCTCACCTCACCTGAATTTCAGTTGGTACCACCCATGGTTCACTAGTTCCAGCTGATGCTCCATTTCACCGCAATGCATAGCCACCATGGCGTTGCGAGCTTTCTCCCTGCAATAATTCTAGCAGCCGTGATATATTAAAGTGAAATAGTCTTGAAAGCAGCGTTTAACCCCAACTCACCTCACCTCACCGAGATTTAATTCCCTAATAAACTATGTTTGTGTCAGATGAAACTGTTTTAGAATAATGATAGGTGTAATCATCTATTTGTGTTTAAAATTTTGAAGGAAATTTGTCTTGCTAGAGATTAAGCTCTGTATTGGGGGTCAGATAGTATAAGGATTCGTGTGTGTTCCGCTTTTGATCAGTAGAAACTGATAAAAGCCCTTAAGTTTAATATCTGATTTGATGAAGGGTGCCGAAAGGTATCCGAAACTTAACAATTAAAAGCTTTATTACCCATATGGTTGAAAATAACCGAGTTAATATTATTGATATGAGCACATGTGCACATATCACGTTTGCTAAGCAACCATTGTTTCATCGCGCCTAACAATATTTTATCGTCTGTGACATCATAAAACGATTGTTCTTGACGTCAGTGTAGCTTGTCGTAGCAAGAGAAGTGGGCCGTTTCCTGACTATTTTACAGAAATAAAAAAGGAATAGAACGGGTAATAAAGAAATTATTACACTCGGAAGTGTGTGATATGACATTGATGACACTCGTGCAAATTTCTGTATAGCCCTCGCTCTCGCTCGGGCAATACAAAAATTCACACTCGTTTCGTAAAAGTCATATGACGCACTTCCTCGGGTAATAATGTCTATTTATCCCCTATTTATCCAACTTGGTTATCCATTACTGATGGTTCACAATAACCTTCAGTGAGAAATTCTGAGGTAGGAGATGGTGAATGATATGTACACAGTGATAGCCACACCTTTGCATCTAAACGTGTCAATTTGTTATCACTTTTTAAATTAAAATGGTTCTGTATCAGCTTGAACACCAGACATTTCGTCTCGGAAATGTTTATGATGAAATATCTTCAGTTATTTGATGTAGAACTGGGCCTCATTTCACAAAACAACTAAGGTTAACCTTAACTCCCAATCTTTAACATTGCACTAAGGTTACCTTAGTGACTTACGATCACCTTAGTGCTTTGTGAAAGCGGGCCCTGTACAACAGTGTCGCCAGACCCCAGAAGAGGATGAAGGTAGCAGAGTGGTGAGGGTGTTCAACTTCCGATAGAGAGGTCCAGGGTTTGAATTTTGTCCTGACTTTGGCAACTCTGTCTTTGTAGAGAATTGTTTCATGGGCAGCAAGGATTCCTGAGGCTCCTTTCACAAAGCAACTTTACTAAGGAGAACCTTAATTCCCATTCTTTAACATTGCACTAAGGTTACCTTAGTGACTTACGATCACCTTAGTGCTTTGTGAAAGGGGGCCCAGGTGTTCAGGGCTTTCACAAAATAACCGCTACTAAGGTTAACCTTAACTCCCATTCTTTAACATTGCACTAAGGTTACCTTAGTGACTTACCGTCACCTTAATGCTTTGTGAAAGGGGGCCCAGGTGTTCAGGGCTTTCACAAAATAACCGCTACTAAGGTTAACCTTAACTCCCATTCTTTAACATTGCACTAAGGTTACCTTAGTGACTTACCGTCACCTGAATGCTTTGTGAAAGAAGGCCCAGGTGTTCAACTCTAGGGTTTGAATCCGGCCCTGAGTTCAGCAACTTCATTCTACCATAGAGAACTGTTCCAAGGGGAAGCTAGGTCCCTGGTAAGGACATCCAAACTACAAATTATTTGTAGTTTGGAATAAAGGCCTCCAGAGTTTAAATTGTGCCCTGGGTTTGGCAACAAACTCTTCTACAGACAGCAAGCTTTTGGTGCAATGATCAGGTGGTGGGTCCAGGAATTTTGAAAGGGGGGGGTGTCCGGGAATGGAGAAGTGTGGAGTTCACTTTTGGGTCCCCATACCCGCCCATCGAAACATTTTTGAAAGGGGGGTTCCAGACCCACTGAGCATAACCCCACCCCTGGATCCGCACTGATGATACAACAGAATTCAGGCTATTCGTGGGACTGTTATCCAGTCTGGGCGATTTGCGTCTCTCTCGATATTATACACAACAAACAACCAGACATTGGCAGATGTGCCTTGTCTTAAATATTTGCGGTAATAGGTTGAGTTTATGTGAAAACATGATAGGGATATCCGCTGACACTTGCTCCCTGTTAGCTGCAATAGACCGCCTTGTTTTGACTATGTGTAATGTAATGTAGTACATGCCTGCTCCAGGGTACTCAGATTAAAGCAGAAAGTTTACACAGACCTACTTTGTTTTTTGTAATCTTTTGTGGAATTTTAAACAGACATTCTTTGTTTTTGGATTTAATTATAATGTTTGAACAGAAATACTTTGTTTCACCTCATATGATAAACATTTGATATATGCTTGGATACAAGATTTCATCTGAAATGAAAATAAGGACTTGTTTTTATAAAAACTTTTGAAATTATTTCATTGTGTAGAAAGTAAACTTGAAAGTAACTTTTAGTTTATTCTGACCCTAACCCGATTATAAGTATTGAGATTGAATACCGCCAGGGTTTGGTAACTTTGTCTGCTGTAGAGAACTGTTCTTCATGCAGTAAGGTTTGGGTGCAATGCTACACTGAATTTCAGCGTAGTACCACCCATGTTCACTAGTTCCAGCCGATGCTTGCAGGTTTCACCACAATGCACAGCCACACTGGTGTTGTGGGCTTTCTCCCTTCTAAAATACTAGCAGCCTTGATATAATGAAATACTCTTGACAACAGTGTTAAATCCAAATCCAAATCATCTCATCATCTTTGTCAAACTTCCACCCATGGTTTGCAAGTTCAAGACAACAATCCAGAGACAGAAATTGGGTGCATTCTCCCTGCAAACATCCGACCCTCTGATACAACTGAACTACTCTCAGACTTCAGTTACAATGCATCATTGAATGAGCAGTATAACCCACCATGTGTCACAGGACTTCTATGAAACGAGCGAGAATTTTTGTAGTGCCCGAGCGAGAGCGAGGGTTATACACAAATTAGCACGAGTTTCATAAACATCATATGGCATTCTTTTATGTGTAATATTTTCTTACCCATTCTATTTCATTTGATTCGCGCAAAAATAGCTAGAAAAGTGTACATGAACAATTGTTTTATGACATCACAGATGAGTGGTGTAATAATGGTTACTAGGCAATGTGCACGTGATCATATGATTATGATAATATTTTTTTGCAATTTTGTAGTTTAGCTTTACTTTATATTAACTGATCGGATTGAATGAAGTGATACAATCCTTGTAATAAGAAACCTGCATTAAAATTTTAAAAAAAAGAATATTTTTTTAAATTTCCTAAAAAAATATGTAAACCAATTCAACTTGTTATTAAAATCAAACTGAAAAAAAATAATCTTTGGATGAGATGAATAAGTAATAAGTTGAAGTTATAAGATGAAAACTAACAGATAAACATTGGTTGGATAAATAAATAAACCAGTTCACAAGCCGACATAAAAATACAGATATGTGGGTTAGCTTTTCAAGGCATGAAATCAATCGATTGCCTGAGGTGATAAAACTATTACAGTGAACTGTGTTAGTACTTGACACCTAACCCGCCCGCCCTCACAAGTGTGGAAATCAATTTTCAGAGAGGCTTCCCCGACATATCTGACCGCTCCGTTACAATTCATGATCTCACAAGTGGTAAATGACCTCACCCCTATATTACAAGCTTCCATTACTTTTCTATTGACATTTCTTTTTGAGAATTGTGTCAAGATTGTATTTCCTCTACTGAAATCCAGGTCCCTTAAAAGTTTCAGCCAACAAAAGGCACAGGTAAAGGAACAAAATAGGGTTTAAAGGGGCTGTAGCACATTTTCTAATGGAAATAAAGAGATCTCACAAAATGGAGCTGAGGTGAGGTGAGTTGGGGTTTAACGCCGCTTTCAAGAGTATTTCACTTATATCGCGGCTGCTAGTATTATTGCAGGGAGAAAACCTGCAACGCCATGTGGCTATGCATTGCGGTGAAACCTGCGAGCAACGGCTGGAACTAGCGAACCATGGGTGGTACTGCACTGAAATTCAGTGTAGCATTGCACCCAAACCTTACTGCGTGTAGAACAGTTCTCTACTGCAGACAAAGTTGCAGTGCCCCTGGCGGGATTCGAACCCCGGACCTCTTGATCCAAAGGCGAACTCGCTAACCACTGCGCAAAATGGAAAAGAAATTGTTATCAGTTGTAAAACAATCCTCCTCAATCAACAGATAGAGTTCTTAAACAATTGGTTATTTTTGGGTTTAAATGCGGATCCATTTCCCATGCTTCAATTATTAAAAGGTGATCACACTGAAATTGCTGTTAGCAGTTTGTTTTATACGTGACACTGTCTTCTACGATTTCGGATCCCATAATCGTGTAATGGGCTGTTTCTACGCTTTTAAGTAAAGATATACTGCATAAACTTATTATAAATGGCAAATTTGAAGACAAAAAACGTGCTTCAGTACACATGTCTTTCAGAAATGTGTTTGAAATATAGTTTTCAAATAATCTAGTGATTCCATATATTGCAGTTAAAGGTTTAACACTTAAAATACAGGATATAAAATGGTATTTGATGCGGTAACTCTATGTTTTTACCAACAAGTGAATCAGGTTATTGGCTGTTGTAAATATTTAACAGAAAACATCTAATTGATAGAATTGTGGCAAGCAAAATGTCAAAGATCAAGTGACTCAAAAGATTATTTGTTGCTCGTTTGAAACCATGGGCTGTTCTATAGGGAGATCATAAAGGAAATCCAATGGTACTTGGCGAGATACGGGATCGATGTTTCTACTTGACCAGTCAAACTTGTCTTGAGATTGACCTCTGACATTTACACAGTTTATTTTGATTTAACGATTCACCCATCAACACTGTAAAGAGGGGAGACCACTTGTGTCAGCCAGACATGCAAACATTCACAAAGACTCCCAATGAAATTTTTATGGAAGCTTTTCACAAGGATTTTTTTCAATGTCATTTAGACATTCAGAGTGATAAAACATTACAATGGGCCAGGCACGATGTGTCTATTTTTTACTGCCCCGACCCACCCGAAAACAACCACTTCCCATTTTGTACTGCCCCCACCCATCCAAAAACAACCCCTTCCCATTCTGTACTGACCCCACCAACCCAAAAATAACCCCTTCCCATTCTGTACTGACCCCACCCACCCAAAAAAAAAACCTTCCCATTCTGTACTGACCCCACCCATAAAAAAATAACCCCTTCCCATTTGGGACTGCCCCCACCATCCAAAAACAACCCCTTCCCATTTTGTACTGACCCCACCCACCCAAAAAAAAACCCTTCCCATTCTGTACTGACCCCACCCACCCAAAACCAACCCCTTCCCATTCTGTACTGACCCCACCCACCCAAAAACAACCCCTTCCCATTCTGTACTGACCCCACCCATCCAAAAATAACCCCTTCCCATTCTGTACTTACCCCACCCACCCAAAAACAACCCCTTCTCCGTTTTGGACTGCCCCCACCCACCCGAAAACAACCCCTTCCGTTTGGGACTGACCCCACCCACCCAAAAACAACCCCTTCCCATTTTGGACCGTCCCCACCACCACAAACAACCCCTTTCTGTTTAGGAATGCAGCCACCCATCTGAAAAAAAAACCTTTGGCTTTTGGGAATGCTGCCAGCCTGCCAACCAGCCGAAAACAACCGCTTCCGTTTGGGATTGCCCCCACCTGCCCTGAAAGGACATCCCATTTCTCATCGCCATCAAACCATTTATGAATTATTGCCGCCTGAAAGTAGATAAAATATTGGACACAGAGACTGGTTGAGAGCCTATAGGTTTGTTTGTGTATTCAAGGATACGGGTGATGCTTAGATTAGAGCCATTGAACTGTGTTGAGCCCCCAGGCGTGAACTGCCTTTATCTGTTCCGCTCCTTCAATAAACCCACAAAGGCAGGCAATTATGATTCGACCAGTGGTACTGAGAGTGTTTGCAGATCAATTTGTTTATTGATGCGTTGGTACTTGAAGGGTTTGAAAAGAACAGTTAACATATTGAAAAGAAGATACAAAGTGTGTGTCAAGAATTATGAATATTATTTCTGCAAATTTTATCTTGATTTGTAATTATGAAAGATAATATGCTTATAGAGTTATTGTTGAATATGATTGATTATGATATCAAGAAATTCAGTAAAGTATAATTCATAGTTATCAAAAGTATCATGTTCAAAAACATGAATTCAATTGCGATTTGAAATTCTAGGAATTATCTTTCATCAAAGAGGCGATGAAAGAACAAATGCACATTAATAAAGTTTTCAACCGCAGTTATTTTCAATAGAGTGTAACCTTCATACACACAATATGCTACAACAAAACGAACTCATAAAGTTCATTGAAATAGGACAAAATATCCATAGTGTCCAATCTCGAACCAAAATTAAAGGGGGAATTTATCATCCATTTGTGCAGAAAGAGGGGCAATTTTGAGAAAATAGTATTGCTTTCAAAGCTAACAATGCATGATAGTGGATGCTATGATTTATGTATAAGGACTATTCAGAGGTCAAAATTAACATTATTAATGAACTAGCCATTCAGAATAGTTAATTTCCTAATGTACTAGTCCACAGCTATTTCAGCTAGCCAAATGCATCTTCAAAATTATATATCATCCTAAAATTCACACAAGCCTGTTTGACTACCAGTCTAAACATTTTACTAGCCCAGCAACTTTTTCACTAGCCATGGGCTATCAGACTAGTGCTAATTTCAAACCCTGGGGCTATTGATAATTTTCAGAGCGAATCGTTCGTCTTAGATTGGACCGTGTATCCTGTTTTATAAATTAACACAAAATGACCTTTATCTTGAATTTTGTCAACTTTTCATCAAACTCTAACAAACAAAAAAAGACACTTCACCATATGATACAAGCAATTTCCAACCTGATGCGATTTCAATGCAAAACTCCATTGACGGGGAGTGTGACAGTTGCGAGTGTGACAATGCCCGTCAGTATGGCTCATGTTCGTTTATGGATTAAGTATTTGTCACAGGTGTGAGGCATTACGCCGTGAATGTATGTAGATTGCCATTGATCATACAGGAATGTAGCAAGCGTAGAGCTTCAGCTTCTCTTGCTACTATCAGGCCTGCCAAAGAAAAAAGCAAATTGCAACGGAAAGAATCGAAATGCATACATAAAGAAACGAAATAGTAGTCACAGTGTTGCGCTTCGCATCTTTCATTTTGCGTCCTCGTGTATTTTTAATTGCTGATCGTCTCATTTGTGTGCAGATTCGCGTCTTTTCATTTCGTATCGTTTATTTATGATGCGAATTCGTTTCTTTATGTGTGCATTTCGATCCTTTCCGTTACAATTCGTTTTTTTCTTTGGTAGGCCTGACTATGACATTGCTTATTATTGGTCCAATGGTTGCTCCCAATAGGTAATAGCAGGGTTGAAGATTCAAATTTTGGCCAGTCGGACATTTCATCTTTGATGCAAAAGACGAACCCGGAAGTTATTTTTTTTATGAATAAAGAAAGTATTTCTATTTGTTGGCTCTTCATTTATTGCAAACTATTAAACATAACATGGTAGAAAGTAACTAAAAATATTAACTTATCAATAACATGCATATACAAATTTCAAAAATTGAAATCAATGTTTTCCAGGGGACCAACTACGATTTATCGACAGTGCTAGTTTGAGCGAGTTTTCAAGCAAATTTGCGTAGTGAAAGACGAGAAATTTCAAATAATTTAATCGCTCCTTTAAAACGTCAAATTATGGACCAAATTATATGTACTTTCTAAATATGCATTTTCAAATCCAAAGGAACTCGTTTTCGTCATATTTCGATAGCGATACAATTTTCGTAAACTAAACTCGGCAGACCACGTGGTCCAAGTATTCTCGATACGACTTATTCCCTATTCAAAATGTAATTGCTAATTTTAACTTTTGAATAAGATTACTTTATATTTTATTTGGAGACATATTTAGCTGTTTTGAATGAATAATTATAAAATAAGTAGAAATAATGCAAACGCAAAATAAATTGGAGTTTGTAAATTAGCAAAAACGGTTACAGGCTTTCTCCCTCCAATAATTATAGCGCCCATGATGTTTCACCTGAAAACAGTGCTAAACCTCATATTACATCACCTCTTTTATCATCATACCTATATCTTTGTATTACATTGTATTATGATCCAGCTCAATTTGTAACTTGTATATTTATTGTGTAATTAGCCCACCTGAGCTATTGTCTTATTCTGAACAGATGGGACCTTATGTTATGATCACGTATCACTTATAAAAATATTAACTGGCATCAAGCCAAATAGGTAAATGGGCTAAGTGATCCTTATTTTTAAAGGGGCAGTAGCACGTTTTTTCGCAAAAATAAGTTGATGAAATGTATTTGAAAAATAATTTCACCAATAGTAAAACATCCTTCTCTCTTCGGAAAATAAAGTTTAAAATGAGTGTACGTTTCTGTAAAGCCATGGGAATCGTTTTTGTAATACAAAATAATAAGTTGTGTTCACAATAAAATTCCCGCCATGCAATTTTTGCTTTATACGCAACATAGCATTTACCTCTTCAGAAAATTGGTTTGTGTAATAAGATGTTTTACCCTCTGAAGTTAGTTTAAATGACATAAACTATCATTATAAATTGGAAATTTGAAAAAATAAATTTTGCAAAAAACGTGCTACTGCCCCTTTAAAAAAAGCACATCTCCTGTGGACCGTGCACTCTTGGAACACCAATGAGTGCCACCATTGTATCATAGACACCCAAATGCTTTCGATGCAGCTGAATGAAGATTTCTTTACAAATTTCATGTTTTAACCTACTTGCTCCACATACAAGCGTTATACAATTTGACAGGCTAGTCTTTTGAATATACATGTAATATGTCGCTTGTAGCAGTACAACGTCAATACAAGCTGTTGTAATGATATTGAACAATCTGTTTGTAAAAGCTGTGAAAAGTTTGAGGTTATAAAGACATTTATAAATATTGTCATTTATTGTTCAGTCAATGTACAGTGTCGATATATCCTTTTGATATTGAAATATAAGGAATACATGGAGTGTGAAATGTTGCTATAACTAGAAGTTTTACAAATGCGACAGCTGTTATGCATATGATCTTGAATAGATTTAATGATGTAGAGAACAGTGACCTGCTTTATCTGGGAACAATAATAATTTTTTAAATGCAGCAAATTTAAATATTTTTGGGAAAAGAGTGGTAAATGTCCCGTATAGTCTGATATATACTTTCAAACCAAACAATTTTTTGCAAATCAAAGGTTGATGAAATAAATTAAATGTTCTGATAAGTCTTATTCAACTGAGGCAAATCTACCCGTTGTAAATCACATCAGAAATATTAAGTTGTCAATGTATAGAATTATACCCTTAGTCAACAAAACTCGATCGAGATTGTGTCAAGATTGTGAATGATTCTCATGTATTAAAATGCAACAAAATAAAAATTATGATAAAATATTGTGAATATATGAAATGTAGAAAAGGGCTGAAGGAGGTCGAAAGAAATAGACATTGGGGTCGTGCATCTATTTGAGGAAACCAGTAACCATTAAAGGTTCTCCTAAATGCTTATCACATTTATATGAGAAATCTATATAAACCTATTTGTTAACTTGTAAATGTCCTATACATTTCAATTTATTTTAGACCTGTACCCAGCCCAGTGAATGTGTATGGACAATAAATCATCTTGAAACTTGTAATTACATCTGAAGGTCAAAGTGGTTCTTGTCAAAGCTTTGATTGTAACTGTACTAGCCTGTCAGGTCTATATATATAGTGAGTGTTCCACATTGGGTGACACCAGGGTTACTGCTTCTCCCCATGGAGTTTCCTTGTTGTTGCTGAAAGCCTTTGCACTGATGGTCTTGAGCATGTTGTCTCAGATAATAAGCATTAACAAGTCATGGTTTATCTTAACAGCAGAGGGTTTATCTGGACATTGACAAATAGAACAAGAGCCACGCTGATGTTTCTGTTAAAAGCACTTAGTTGATTGCAAATGCCAAACTAAAATTATTAGAGGAGAGACTTTCAATCATGTTGTGATATCATAAAGGTACAAGCAGGAATTAAGATCCTAAGCCCCAATTGTTTCATAAACTTGTTCTGCTGTAAAAGCTTCATCAAAATAACAAGATGTAACATGGCCGACTTAAACATTATAGACTCTCCTTTAGTGGTGAAAATCACATTAAAACCATTATTCAGTGATCTTGGGAATTAATCCATTCTATAACATTCACACAGATAATGATGTAATTCAATTAGCTATTACTCAAACACTGCTCCTAATACTGGCTGGGTCTTTGTGTGGTTTACAGGGTGACTATTATGTACCGTAAGCAGGTTGCCTGTCTGCAGGGTGTGACCAGGAGTACTGAAGCCTGTAGTCTGCAGGGTGTCCTTATCAGTAGATTTAAGCCATGACAGCACGTTCATGCCTTAATTACTCTGTATGGAAGTCTCAGGGATTGCACATTTGCGTTGTTTGTAGTCAGATGATCTTAGTAAAACGTAAACTGAAAAATAGTTCAAATTTCTTTTGAAGTTTCAGTTGCTGTGGGGGCGGACTAGCGCAGTGGTTAGCGCGTTTGGCTTTGGATCAAGAGGTCTGAGGTTCGAATCCCGCCAGGGTCACGGCAACTTTGTCTGCAGTAGAGAACTGTTCTACACGCAGTAAGGTTTGGGTGCAATGGTACACTGAATTTCAGCGTAGTACCACCCATGGTTCGCTAGTTCCAGCCGATGCTCTCAGGTTTCATCGCAATGCATAGCCACATGGCATTGCAGTCTTTCTTACTAGCAGTCGCGATATAAGTGAAATAATCTTGAAAGCAACGTTAAACCCCAACTCACCTCACCTTCAGTTGCTGTAATTGTTGATTGGATGTTTACCTGTGGTCGTATTATGATGTGTGGAATGAGATAATGAGTATTTTGTGACATCTGCATGTGCAGGTATATTTGAAGGAATAGACTTATTCTGGTTATTCAAATATTCACAAGTTCTTTTAGCCCAGTGTTGCTCATAACACATTGGAACCAGCGAGCCAATTATGTTTCAGTATTTTTAATTGTCTTCTGCTTTTGTACACTGGTCTTTGAGGATCATTGCACATTAAACGTTTATCTTGACAATATTCATGGACCCTTTTGTATGAATTTAAAAACTAATTCCCAAGTAAACGTTATTACTCAGGAAAGCCAGGTCAAACTTTATTACTACACAAACCAAACTATTTGAAGCTCGAGATAAAATGCATTGAAAAGAAATAACTATCACAACAATTCCTTTTAATTGGGTTCAAAATATTATGACCTAGTACGTAATGTAAAGCTCATTGCTATGATTCTGTGAGCTCTGTATAATTTGAGAAAATTTGGAGGGATACTTGTGGTAAGCTTTTTATGGGTTCAATAGTACAAACACACTTTCCAGGTCCAGTATAGACTGTATTACTCATCCCTCTATTAATTCTGCTTGATTTGATAAAAAAATTCAAGGTTAATTCATAAATCCCCCTTTTTATGAGTTCAAAAGTGGGAGCATCCCTAAGGCCCAGCAGAGTGAATTACCCCTCCCTCTGTGAAGCCTGTTTGTTGTGTGTACAATTTCAAGCATGACTCTTTAGCCTTCTGAATGGTATTGTGTTGAGATATACCTGCTGGGTTGATAGGCTGTTCCTTGCCCTTCAGCTTTGTACAGACTAGATAATGGTATAGGGGAAAGCACATCTCCTTGCTTACCACCAGTGGAGAGTTTAGAATTTGTATCTTCTGCATTTGAACACATATTCACATGAAATATGTCAAGAGGAAACTGTTTAAGAAATAAAGTTCGCTGTACCCCAATGTGTTTTGTAATAAAGTATAGTTTTGCCCTGAACTATTATAGTTAAAGTACGAGGACGGTAGTCCGAGTACTTTGACGTTATAATAGTTCAGGGCAAAACTATACTTTATTACAAAACACATTGGGGTACAGCGAACTTTATTACTTTTCTAAGATAACTCATAACACAACATTCTCTTTGAGTAATTTTGCAAGAAAAATAGTGTTTACTTCCTAATATTAATAATCCATGATCAGGGCCAACTGACGAGCCGTGCGACAACAGCGACTATGACGTCATTGTTCTGTTGTGACGTCATATTGGTTCCTGGGGTTGCCTAATGCGGATTTCGTCGTTTTGGTTCAAGTACATTAATGTAGCGTAAAATTTAAGACTAATTCGGATACAAAAGAACACACTCCTTCAATAATTGTTATAACAACGCTACCGTTGTTTTAGGCCATTATCATTTGCAGGAAAACACGGTCCTTTCAACTGCCCTCTTTCGTTGGGTTACCATGGGCACACGTGACTACGAGGGGAGCGGAAACGTCATTCAATTGTTACGTCATCACAAAAACTATACCTTTATCGTCTGATAAAGTACTTTTATTTCGATTGTTCTAGCCGCTAAGCATCTTAGAATGTTGAATAGAAATATGATTCATTTTATCATGGGAGTGCTTATGATTTATCCTGTATATCTGAGAAAAATTATCAATTGTTTGAAATATGCCAAGAGGAAACTGGTAGTGAATAAGGATTTATGCTCGGTTCTACTGAGTTTGTTTTGTGCATAAATGGGCAAATATGTTTTGAATGAAGATTGAAAAGCTGACGACTTAAATGATCTTCAATTGAATATATGTATCACAACCTGACATATAAGAAAGAAAGTTTTAAAAGATTTTTACAATCACTAACCTTCAGAATAACAACACTTTAAACCTCATCACATCTTGATGTTTATAAGTCAATATAAGATACCTACGACAATAAAACACGGGCGGTCAATGGGACAGACAGCGTCCTTTAGGAGACAATAAAACATGCTCGTGATTTTAGACGTCAGTTAGATCGTCACTTAGCAAATGACGTCACACTTTATTTCACTTTGATTGTTCAATGGTAGAAAATGTGTTCTATGACGGGAGCCATTAATCTTTTCAAAATATAGTTTATACAAATGACGTAATATATCCACGTTTTTTATAGAAAAGCGAGCAACTATTTAAGGGCATCTCATATAAGAAATAGAAGACTCGTTGTTGTGCTTTATCGTAGAATAAAACATAGCAGAGAGCATAAAACACTCAGGGCTTCGCCCTTCATGTTTTATGCTCCCTGCTATGTTTTAATCAACGATAAAGCACGCCATCTCGTCTTCTATTTCTTAAGTAAAATCATTTCACAATACATCTATAAATACACCATATAGATATAAATATTGCTCACTTAGTTTCACAATTCTTATGTCTTACAATATACTTTCACCTAGTGTCCTCTTTATGAATCTATAATATTTTTGTGTTTTTAATTACTTGAAGAAAGGAAAATAGTAATACCTTGCAGTTTATAAGTAAATTTTTTGTTATTTACTGCATCAGTTCCGAATAGTATATCTAGTTACAGTCATGAAATAACTTGACATTTAAATGAAAGCAATATCAGCCTTGTTATGACATTTGCACCAGAGATTTCACCACATCGATCAAATGATATCAGATTTATGTGTTCTTCAAAACATGACAATGACAAAGCAAACCTTGTATCATTTTCAACTTATCAATTTACTTGCTAAGTTTTTTTTAACAATTTTCAATTGTGATTTTTATTTTTGATTGTTGAAAGTGTAATTGAATTTCTTTTCTTTCATTTTTCAGGTGAGTACATCGCATCTTTGACCTTTACTTTACACGGATTAATCCACCAGTTCATGTATGTGCGGGGGCGGGATAGCGCAGTGGTTAGCGCTTTCGGCTTCGGATCAAGAGGTCCGGGGTTCGAATCCTGCCAGGGGCACGGCAACTTTGTCTGCAGTAGAGAACTGTTCTAATCGCAGTAAGGTTTGGGTGCAATGCAACATTGAATTTCAGTGCAGTACCACCCATGGTTCGCTAGTTCCAGCCGTTGCTCGCAGGTTTCACCGCAATGCATAGCTACATGGCGTTGCGGGCTTTCTCCCTGCCATAATACTAGCAGCCGTGATATAAGTAAAATACTCTTGAAAGCGGCGTTAAACCCTAACTCACTCACTCACTCATGTATGTGCAAAATGCATGTACACTTGTACACTCAATAATGTCCACATTTAACTCCACATGTATATATTATGATAATGCTCACATGCAAATATGCAGGTACACATTGACAGGGTTCCACACACTGTTTGAAATGTGTGCCAACACTCACACACTCAACCATTATGAACATTATTTGCCAACATGTAGGCATACATGAACATGAAAATGTGCAAAACATGAATGTGTCAATGTTAGTGCTCTAATACACATGATATGTGTGCTGCCAACACTGCCACACTCACACACACTCACACACACTCACGCACACTCACGCACACTCAGACGCATATTGTTTCCCTCCTGCCCAAAGACATAACCCTCATCCCTCTGATCGCATCCTCTGATCCCTTCAGAGAGGTGAGTCCCCAACCATAACCCACACCCCTCCCCCACCCATCTGCAACAGCATTCATGTCTGTCTGCTCCGGTCCAGACATAAACCTTGCGTCAGAGTAGGAGTGAGCTAGACTTGCTGAAGGGTTCTACAGATCAACCTTGCGTCCTGTGTGCTGTGATGACCAGAAGAGAGAAAGAGACTAGACTAGACTAGACTAGATCATGGGAGTCCTAGCTACTTCTTTAAATCAAACAGATTTTCTTCTTGTGTAGACTGATGACCAGTGAAGTTTCACTAGTGGATAGAAACAAGAGCTAGATTAGATCATGGGAATCCTAGCTACTTCTTCAAAATCAAACAGGATTTCTTCTTGTGTAGACTGATGACTATTAAAGGTTTGAATTTTGATCCTGTGCATGTGAAGGAGTTGTTTTATGCGTGACCAGAAGAGAAGTCACATTTTGTGCCAAGAGTGAACAGCTGATGGTATAAAGAAACTAACCTGTATCCACAAGCTCAGAACTGTACTAACTACAGTGTTGTATGCTTACAGTAAACATATTAAGCTCATGGAAACCCACAAACAACCTGGGTCTCTCATAGAGACTGGGTAATGTGAGAGAGAATGTTGAAACCTTAGAAAATGACAGGTCCTTCTCACTCTGGAAAGGTGATCAAGTCTTGATGGTGTGAAGAAACTTAAATGTTGTAGAAGTAAACAAACAAACCAAACTCAGAGCAAAGAAACAATTTGATAATTCTGCTGTGCATAAGTTTCCCGGAGAATAAGACCATGGAAGAAGCCAAACAGTCCTGCAAACGTAGTTTGGCATTTCCATTCAGACAGCCTGATTAAATGTGGGTCTAGGAGACTTGCACAACATAATCTCAAAACAGACGTTATCCAACCATGATCCTTGTTTACATTCTAAGACACTGAGATTCTAGAGACCAGGCAAGTCTAAATCCAAAAGAGACAGTGTAGAATGTATCCCTCCCTCCCTCCCTCCCTCCCTCCCTCCATCCATCCAGCCTTGCTTGCTGCCTGTGTTGTGTACAGTAAACGAGCTAAGTGAGAGGGAGCCGGCAGTCAAGCTTCCCTTCAGCGTGTGCGAGACACTGTTAGGAGCTGAGCAGTCAGTCAGGCAGTGAATGAGGGAGAGAGAAAGTGAGAGAGCTGCAGAGAGCTGGTGGACGGACATACACACACGGGATACTGTACTGGAGAAACGTCAGACTGAGCAGAGGAACAAGCTAGCTCACTGCTCCCTTGTTGGATAGCTCTCTCGGCAGTCAGTCAGCCAGCCAGCCTGCCGGATACTCTACAAGTACAACACAGCTTCTCATGTAAGTACTCATTTACAACTGATTAGTATTTCACACCTTGCTAATCTGTGTAACTGTGACAGTGGGAGTCAGTCAGTCTTTATGTCAGGTCGGAATCCCATTGAGGATCAGAGTGGGGAATGGGACGGGACAAGGCAGAAGGAAGGGGAGGAGGCTTTGTCGGGGAGTCTGGTGAATGGGAGGGTGGAAGTGTTGGAGGGGGAGGAAAGACGTCCTTTTTCTTTGAAAAGTCATTGCAGAGTTTTTGAGTCTTCTCTTGTGCACTAGCGTGGGATCAGAAGAAAATGGGACAGGACTGTTGAGAATAGGGGAGTCGGCTGAATAGAAGGGGGAAGTTTTCATCTTGCAAGGGGGAGTCAATGTCAGGTCCAATGTAGTCCCTTTGAGGAGTGCCAGAGGTAATGGGACAGGACTTCTAGGCTGAAGAAAGGGGGTGGAAAGGAGGGGCCTTTTTCATAGAGGGGGGTATCGAACTCTTGCACCGACACTGAGTTGCTTGTGCATAGAGATTAAGTAAAATTAAGTCCATGAAGTATTTTAAAAAAATTATTATTTGCACTCGTTTTTCCTCTTGTTTATTTTCCTTGGCTTACAATATCATGTGTAATCATATCTAGACTCACAAATGAAACCTAGGTTGTGTGCAAAATTCCCAAATTTGACACTTGGTCATGGAGTAGAACTACTGTGAAAAATGAAAACCTTTACCGGTAATACAATCTAGATCTTTATTCAGCAAGTCTAGATAAATACACAAATATGGAACTGAAAGTATTGAAAATATATAATTAAAATGGTTGAAGATACTGTTATTATAAAATTTCCATAGACTAAATTTTAGTCTAGTATTGGGAGTGAGGTCCTTGATTGAGAGTCCCATCCAGTCATGGTATTGAGATAAACTTGAAGTCAGATAAAAGGAGAGACTATATCAGGGCGAGCAGTAATTGGTATACACAGCGGGGGAAAGTTGTAACAGAAGGGAAAGTTGTAACAGAGTTGTAACAGAAGGGAAAGTTGTAACAGAGGGGGAAAGTTGTAACAGAGGGGAAAGTTGTAACAGAAGGGAGAGTTGTAACAGAGGGGAGGGTTGTAACAGAGGGGAAAGTTGTAACAGAGGGGAAAGTTTTAACAGAAGGGAAAGTTGTAACAGAAGGGAAAGTTGTAACAGAGGGGAAAGTTGTAACAGAAGGGAAATTGTAACAGAGGGGAAAGTTGTAACAGAGGGGAGAGTTGTAACAGAGGGGAGAGTTGTAACAGAGGGAAAGGTTGTAACAGAGGGGAGAGTTGTAACAGAGGGAAAAGTTGTAACAGAGGGGAAAGTTTTAACAGCAGGGAAAGTTGTAACAGAGGGGAAAGTTATACAAGCAGTCAATGTCAGACAGGTGCAGCAGAACATTTTTTGCCAAGTTTGTGCATTAGTTCCTAGAGCAGTAGCAGGAGTCAAAGATGGGTGCAAGCAAGTCTTAATTACTCTTATACTGGGAGCCCAAATGGTACCTGCAGAATGATTAATAACTTCATTTAATCCTTGAACTACTGGTGCCAGGAATATTCCATTGATAGCACATCCTTTGTTAATGAGTTGTGTGCCCTGTAAATTGGCCTATCAGGAGTTATAGTATGTATATGTCTGTACCTAGAGAAGATAAGACAGGGAGTCTGATACTGTGGATATTGAGTAAGGTTTGTAGAAAGCTGTGAATGGGATGTAAAGGAAAGGAAATCTAGCACAAGGAGTTGATATCTCAATATTGGTACCTTTAGTTTGCCTCGTTTGACTTCGGATCAAGAGGTCTGGGTTTGAATCCCGCCAGCCTGGCAACTTTGTCTGTAGAGAACTGTTCTATATGCAGTAAGATTTGCTATAATCTGAATTTCAGTGCAATACCACCCATGGTTTGCTAGTTCGATGCTCGCAGGTTTCATTGCAATGCATAGATGTTGTAGGCTTTCTCCCTGCAATAATACTAGCAGTCGTGATAAGTGAAATATTCTTGAAAGCATCGTGAAACCCCAATTCACTTCATCTCATTTGAAACAGAGGTGTTAAAAATTAGAAGTCAAGAGACCAAAAGGAGGGGCGTAATTTCTTTAGAAAGTAAGTATATCGTGGTACCTCCAGGCTAATAGAACTAAATATAACAAATACACAGTGTTAATCTAACAGAGCTAAATAAAGCCACGCTGTATTAAATTGTGAAAGGAAATATTTGTCGCTGGCTTTTACAGGGGAAGCACTGAATGAAATTACAGCTTATTATCAGGGATCCTGGAAGAGGGCACATTATTATCGGAGATCGTGGAACGGCATGCTAGCCCGAGGCTATAAATGTAGAGCACACTATTTGATATGATTTCCGATGAGAGCCCTTCAGTGCCACTAGGTAAACAGTGTAAGCTAAATCAAAGCAAGTTATCTGACGGGTTCAAGTCCAGGGACTGACAGCTTGTCTGCCAGGAATCAATCTTCTGATAAATTCTCATCATATAGACTGGCTTCTGGTCACTTTGAGTTTTATATTTTAATTTCATCATCAGGGAAGTTTTGGATGAGTTACACAAAACAGGAAAGCAGATTAAGTAAACTGTTTTGACTGTCAGGATTAACCTTCTGACAGCATCCTGCATCTAAACATGTAGAGGGGTCGTGGGACAACATGTATCTAAACACGTAGAGGGGTCATGGGGCAACATGTATCTAAACATGTAGAGGGGTCATGGGGCATCCGGCATCTAACATGTAAAGGGGTCATGGGGCAACATGTATCTAAACATGTAGAGGGGTCATGGGGCAACATGTATCTAAACACGTAGAGGGGTCATGGGGCATCCGGCATCTAACATGTAAAGGGGTCATGGGGCAACATGTATCTAAACATCTAGAGGGGTCATGGGGCAACATGTATCTAAACACGTAGAGGGGTCATGGGGCAACATGTATCTAAACATGTAGAGGGGTCATGGGGCATCCGGCATCTAACATGTAAAGGGGTCATGGGGCAACATGTATCTAAACATCTAGAGGGGTCATGGGGCAACATGTATCTAAACACGTAGAGGGGTCATGGGGCAACATGTATCTAAACATGTAGAGGGGTCATGGGGCATCCGGCATCTAACATGTAAAGGGGTCATGGGGCAACATGTATCTAAACATCTAGAGGGGTCATGGGGCAACATGTATCTAAACACGTAGAGGGGTCATGGGGCATCCGGCATCTAACATGTAAAGGGGTCATGGGGCAACATGTATCTAAACATCTAGAGGGGTCATGGGGCAACATGTATCTAAACACGTAGAGGGGTCATGGGGCATCCGGCATCTAACATGTAAAGGGGTCATGGGGCAACATGTATCTAAACATCTAGAGGGGTCATGGGGCAACATGTATCTAAACACGTAGAGGGGTCATGGGGCATCCGGCATCTAACATGTAAAGGGGTCATGGGGCAACATGTATCTAAACATCTAGAGGGGTCATGGGGCAACATGTATCTAAACATGTAGAGGGGTCATGGGGCATCCGGCATCTAACATGTAAAGGGGTCATGGGGCAACATGTATCTAAACATCTAGAGGGGTCATGGGGCAACATGTATCTAAACACTTAGAGGGGTCATGGGGCAACATGTATCTAAACACGTAGAGGGGTCATGGGGCATCCGGCATCTAAACATGTAGAGCCGTCATGGGGCATCCTGCATCTAAACATGTAGAGCCGTCATGGGGCATCCAGAATCTGTCATGGGGCATCCTGTATCTGTCATGGGGCGTCCTGTATCAAAACATGTAGAGGGGTCATGGGGCAACATGTATCTAAACATCTAGAGGGGTCATGGGGCAACATGTATCTAAACACGTAGAGGGGTCATGGGGCAACATGTATCTAAACATGTAGAGGGGTCATGGGGCATCCGGCATCTAACATGTAAAGGGGTCATGGGGCAACATGTATCTAAACATCTAGAGGGGTCATGGGGCAACATGTATCTAAACACGTAGAGGGGTCATGGGGCAACATGTATCTAAACATGTAGAGGGGTCATGGGGCATCCGGCATCTAACATGTAAAGGGGTCATGGGGCAACATGTATCTAAACATCTAGAGGGGTCATGGGGCAACATGTATCTAAACACGTAGAGGGGTCATGGGGCATCCGGCATCTAACATGTAAAGGGGTCATGGGGCAACATGTATCTAAACATCTAGAGGGGTCATGGGGCAACATGTATCTAAACACGTAGAGGGGTCATGGGGCATCCGGCATCTAACATGTAAAGGGGTCATGGGGCAACATGTATCTAAACATCTAGAGGGGTCATGGGGCAACATGTATCTAAACATCTAGAGGGGTCATGGGGCAACATGTATCTAAACACGTAGAGGGGTCATGGGGCAACATGTATCTAAACATGTAGAGGGGTCATGGGGCATCCGGCATCTAACATGTAAAGGGGTCATGGGGCAACATGTATCTAAACATCTAGAGGGGTCATGGGGCAACATGTATCTAAACATCTAGAGGGGTCATGGGGCAACATGTATCTAAACACGTAGAGGGGTCATGGGGCATCATGTATCTAAACACGTAGAGGGGTCATGGGGCAACATGTATCTAAACATGTAGAGGGGTCATGGGGCAACATGTATCTAAACATGTAGAGGGGTCATGGGGCAACATGTATCTAAACATGTAGAGGGGTCATGGGGCATCCTGCATCTAAACATGTAGAGCCGTCATGGGGCATCCAGAATCTGTCATGGGGCATCCTGTATCTGTCATGGGGCGTCCTGTATCAAAACATGTAGAGGGGTCATGGGGCATCCTGTATCTGTCACTGGGCGTCCTGTATCTGTCATGGGGCATCCTATATCTAAACATGTAGAGGGGTCATGGGTCATCCTGTATTTAACGTGTAGAGGGGTCATTGGGCACCCTGTATCGAAACATTTGCCCACACTTTGGACAAGAATCTGTTGAGTTGGATACTTGAAGCATTGCTTAGGGTTCCAAGTATTTGAAATAGGCAAACATGACCTTTTCACTGAATAGCAATGTTTGATATTCTGAGACTTGACATTAGTCAGGCTTGACCAATAGATGTTTAACTGATGAATTAATTAAAGCTCAACCATTCTGAATAGTTGATTTACAGGTATCATCAAGGGGGTAATCTGATTGGCCAAGGACAGAAGAATATTACTTCTTTACCAGGCAAAGGGATGTATTCAAACCTAGAAGTGAGGTGAAGTGATTTGGGGTTATAACTTATAACATGCTTTCAAGACTATTTCGCTTACATATCACTGCCGCTAATGTTATTGCAAGCTAGGAGAGAGAACCCACAATGCAACACTGTTGTCGTTATGTTTTGCGGTAAACCTGCAAGCATCGGCTGGATATTGTGGACTGTGGGTTGTTTTATAGCATCGTGTAGCCTTGCACCAAACTTTCAACATGTAGAACAGTCCTGACAACAAAGTTGGGTTTTGGACCTGGACCCATATTTTCGAAGCTGTCTTAGCGTTAAGTTAGTCGTAAGTCAATGTTAATGTATGGCACTAACGACTATCTTAGCGCTTAGAGAGCTTCGAAAATATGGGCCCAGGACCTTTTGATACGTGCATGAATACGTGCAGACACCTAGTTGCAGGTACAGCAACATGCAGTATCCTTGGACAAAATACTGTGACTATATGTCCTAGTTCACCCAGCTATGAATGGGTACCTCGTAAGGATGAGCATGGTGATTTAACTTGGTGCGCCTAGTGGCTGCAAAAGTTTCATACTCCAGATGGAGCTGAGATTGACAAAGAGTGTCGTTAAACAGTGACATCCAATGATGGGGGCAAACAGAGCGCCTTTGAGCAGCTTAGCTTAGCTGGTTATTGGCGCTATACAAATGTTTATATGTATGTATGTATGATACAAAGCTGAATACGCTAACCACTAAGCTATCCTCTCCTCAGTCTAAACCGAGACCAGCAAATTCCTCAGGAAGAAATGAAACTAATGTGGGGATCATGTCGGGGTTCAGGGTTCAACAGAAGACAAATAATGACTAAGAAGACTGTGAGAAAGATAAAGTTAGTCCCATATCCCTAACTAATGCACTCTCAAGTGGAAACCCAACCCTAACAAACATCATCTCAAGGAGTCAATATTGATTCATAAAGGTCATTCTCGTTATTGTCAGGGATCATTTAGAGACTAAATGTTTAAAGTGAACCAATCTGAATAATGAAAGCTATGTGGGCTGATTTTTTTGTCCCTGGTGTCAAGATTAGTTTCAGAATTTCAACATTTTGAAAATATATGTGAAATATAATACTGATTAGCACTAAAATTACCTGGACCTTAAAAATCTTTGATTTATGCATAGTCTCTTTTTGCAATTTGAGGTTTTCTTTGAAATTACATTTTAAATAGGATACTGATCTGATGAAGCTTTTAAATATCCGGAAATTAGAACTTCTGTTGGGCTAATACATTAAGCCGATTACATCATTTCACGATGATTTGATCTTTTTAAAATGCATGAAATTTGATACAAAGAAATCGTTGGTTGATCTTTGACAAGAACATATTTCCTGATGGAGAGATTTAAAGGGGCAGTAGCAAGTTTTTTTCAAATTTTATTTTTTCACATTTCCCATTTATAACGATAGTTTATGTCATTTATATCAACTTTATAGGGTAAAACATATTATTACACAAACCATTTATCCATAGTGGTAATAATGATGTTGCGTATAAAGCAAAAATTGCATGGCGGCCATTTTATTGTGAACACATTTTATTATTTCGAATTACAAAAACGATTCCCTAGGCTTAAACCCTTTACTGAACCATGTACACTCATTTTTTAACTTGATATTTCAAAGAGAGAAGGGTGTTGTACTATTGGTGACATTATTTTTCAAATACATTTCATTGACTTATTTGAGCGAAAAAATGTGCTACTGCCCCTTTAACCCCCCCACCCCAGCTATTATTAGAGGAAATGCAGTAATAATCTCCATGATAGCACCAGACTCCCGACTCCTGACTCTTGATTTCTCTCCAGATATTAGTTCAAATATGTCTAGGAACTGGGCACAGCTCCAATTTTGATAATCCGGGATGATAGATTGGGGAGGGTATTGTCCAAACACTGAAAGTCTTTTCAAGGTATTACTTTTATCAATGGAGGAAGAAAAATGGTTGAACTGTTCTTCTGTTCTACTGTTGACTTGTGTTTTTCTGTTCTATTTAACATGTGCTTCACAGTTACACAGCCTAGCAATCATATTTTTCATCATGTTCTTTTTTTTCAGGATTTGCTTTTTTTAATTTTCTGGATTTTACATTGCATTATGCCCACAGATTTGAAAATTTCAGCCTTCCTTAGATACGGAAAAAAGGGATTAATTAATATCCTTAAAGTGATGTAAAAAATGATGAATTGCCATGTCATGATATAAAGAGCCGTTTTTACGACTTTCTTATGATATATTCATTACAGTTTTATTGGAATATGATATCCTGAGGGCAATCAATCCGATTGCTACAGGAAATTGATAATGATTTGAGTTTTGTACAGTGTTTTGGGACACTTTTCTCTTACGGATAAGACAATATCTGAACATCAACAAATTTGTAGAAGTGAAGGGATACTATTTTTTAATTTCCTAAGGTTTTAAAAAATCATGCAGGAAACTCAATGCAGGAAATTGGGGATCACCGTACAATTTAATTTTAAAAATGTACAATTCTCGACAATCTATTCTTTAGGAATTTTGAAGAAACAAAAAAATATTAATCTTTAGCAAATTGGATACCTTTCATTCAAACTGTCTTAAGTTAATACTTTACGATATTCAAGTGGCTTCGTAACCAGGTGATTGTTGCAAAAGTCATTACATACGTGCAACTTGCCATAAACAACAGCTTATGTCGATCAGCACATAGGGATTGTGGTCCCAGGTTTAACATATCAAGCTACAAACAAATGGACTATGGAGCAAGCCTCAAGAGATAAAAACAAGTCTTATTAAACTTGTAGGCGGTTCTCGTTGGTGTAGTGTATCAATATTTGCAGGGTCATTATTGTCAAAAGTGATATACCACAGTTTGATTTCTAGTGTGTTCATTTACATTTTCATGATTTCATAATGTTTTTTTGTGAGGTGGGTTCAGGGGTTTCATTAGTTTATAAGATTCAGGGTATAATATTTTTACAGGCAGGGAAAGCAGGCTGTTAAACAGTGTGTTAAGATTGAAATATAATAAATTTGACTTTTCACAGTCTGATTAAAATCGACCTTGTTCCGAGGAAATTTGCAAAATAATATATCTAACGGGATACGAACAGGTTATGTAGATTCCTCGCCAAAAGGTCTGAGAACATCCCGTATAGGCATGTGTTCCGAACCAGTTTAGCGCAGACAAAGCCCAGTCAAATAGCTAACCAATCACATCATAGTATTTAAACGGTCGCTGTTTTGAAAGCATTCGGAACAGACAAAAGGATAGCTGTTTGGAGTTATCTGCCCCTAGCTTCTTGCACTGAAAGTCTTTGTTGGGCATCTTTTGATTGGCTACCTGAATTGCGCTTGAACACGCGAGTCTACGGGCTGTAATCAGACGGTTTGGTGTGGAATCTACGACTGATATGAGTTCATATCCAGGTAGATGCACTATTTTGCAATTTTTATTCCACGGAAAACCGTCGATTTTAATCAGACAGGACTTTTCACAGCCAGGTAATTACATTCACACAGGTTGGGAAGTTTCTCCTGTACCCGCCTATTAATGAAACCCCTGTGGGTTTAACCCTGGATTCCCTGCATTTCCCCATCTCCTCAATAACGTTAAATCTGAAGGGGAACAAAAGTCCCTGTTGAAAGGAATCACACTCGGTAGTAGTAATAGTCCATTTATATAGCGCATAATGTCCGTGCACATGCTCAAAGCGCTGGTCGACATATTACCCCTGGTCAACGAGTACAGAACACCCCTTAGGAGAATACAACCGTTCGCCTGTCAGGCACTCAAGGTTCAAATTCAGACAACCATCATATTATACCAGGTACCCATTTACTGCTGGGTGGACAGAGGCACACTTCTAACTAAGTCACTTACCCAGGGTGACACCACAAGTCTCTCAACTTATGTCTCAGTGTGGGGCAGGGAATAACCCTTCAACTCTCAGTTTATCCTGCAATGTAGCGGGTAACCCACCCATGCAGCGAGCCATGCCCATTGTTGCTGAACTTCACTGATAGCGGTCGAGCAAGCTATGCACAGGACCACATGTTAAATACTTAATTTAGATAGATGAAGTTTCTTGTCAATGAATGAAGCAGTTTCTTCGGTAATAGAGGGGTTTTGTCAAGCTTTCAGAGTTGAGTAGGGTGTATGTTTTAAACAAAATGATTGACATGTTTCAAACCAAGTTGTCAACTGTGTGTGGTCGTGCTACTTATGAATGGGCCTCATTCTGAATAGGGCCAATTTGTCATTGAGGTTGGAGTTGTGAGCTGGAGATAAATTTAACTGACAATGGTAGTCTGTAGTTTGCTGTTTTAGCCAAGACATGTTATATAATATAGACTTCAAAAAGGAGATTTAGATTTTGGTGGAAAAGATAATTCACTATTTTCTGCACCTTTTCAAAAATTCATGAAATAGCACTTCAACTTATGAAATATATAAACTGCAAAGGCAACAGTCTATTAGGATTTAAAAGCTGAAAGCTGATTTACAAGCAGTCGTGATATAAGTGAAATACTCTTGAAAGCCGCGTTAAACCCAAACTCGCCTCACCTAAATTGTTAAATCTGTGATCAGAGACTTACAAATGTTTCAACCCCTGGATATAGAGTGAATTGTTGAAGCATAAGTCTAGCAAGGTGTGCATGAATGAATAATCCTGTTCATTCAGAAATCAGAGCCCATTTGTCAATGAGGTTGCCGGTGTGAGCCCAGTGTGAGTCGGTGGCAGGTTGGGTCATACACACAGTGTATATCCTCCTGAACCTGTCTGCTCTTAGTGACACATCGTCCTAGCAACCGGATACCTACATGTGTCTTCTAACTGAGGTGCTACAGTTAACTAGGGACCTGCTGGAGTAGTCCGAGGCTGCCCATCATTTGACCCTGACAACACCGGAATAGTCAGTGACGGATCCAGAAATATGGAAAAGGGGGGGTCCAAAATGTTTTTCCCCATACCCGCCCATGCAAAATGTTTTGAAAGGGAGTCTTCCCCCACCTTCCTTGACCAAACCAGAATTATATCCATGTTACCCTATAATGGAGTTCTATTCTGAGTTTGTCTATCATTCCAATTCTTCCATTTTTATTCTTCCAACTCAGACGGAAATGGCATTAATTCTGCCATTATTCTGCAGGCAACTGATATGCTCAATCTGCCATGCACAGTAATATTCTACGGTTCCATCTGTTAAGTTTGCAAAGTCTTGGGTTGCTAATAGAATTTATGACATACATAAACTTTAAACTGCATCAACTATAAAAGCTAGAAATATTTTCATTGTACCAGCAGGTTAATACAAGGACGTGGAGAAGCAAGTTTGATATAGTTATATTAAATCTTGCCGAAGGTGAATATCCTGCTGTCGGTGTGAGTCATAGCAGCTCATCGGGTCACAGTATACCTGAAGGATAGAAAATCTTCCTTCACATGACCAACATCAGAATGAGAATTCTCAAGGTCTAATATTCAAACTGCGGAATTGTAGAGCACTCTATCGTCTCCGGGGGTGGGATAGTGTAGTGGTTAGCATGTTGTTTTTTGGATCATGAGGTCCAGGGTTTGAATCAGGGGCACGGCAACGTTGTCTGCAGTAGAGAACTGTACCACATGCAGTAAGATTTGGGTGCAATGCTACGCTGAATTTCAGCGTAGTACCACCCATGGTTCGCTAGTTCCAGCCGAAGCTCGCAGGTTTCACTGCAATGCATAGCCACATGGCGTTGGGGGCATCTCCCTGCAATAATACTAGCAGCTGATAATACTCTTGAAAGCGGCGTTTAACTCCAACTCACCTCACCTCACCTCCATCGTCTCCGTTCTAACATACCCTACTTGGAGTTAACCCCATACCTGCTGAATAAAACCATTCCTTTGTGGCCGACTGGAAGGGTCATTGAGAAAAGGAACAAGAGTTGTGGTTTGGGAAAAATTTTGACACTCTGTACTGACAGATATTAATCGATCCCTCAAAGGTAAAACATTGATTTTCCTCTTAATGTTTCCTTATCACTACTTTATAAATGTTCAAAGGATTACTATTCTATGGTAACATTACACCTAAAGGAGTTGATCCTGGTTATTCCTGCTTGAGGGTCTTGATATCTAGGTTTGGGTCAATCCTTCAGTGGTTAAAATTTGATATTTCCTCTCAGCATTTCCTTATTGCTACTTTGTATCAAAAGTATGACATAGGGTTAACATTACTAGTTTGGGGTAGGCCTAAAGGAGTTTGATGGTTATAATTCTGCTTAAGGGTCCTGTTGTTTGCAGTTGATGTTCTAAAATGTACATGCTTGAGGGTCTTGCTGTCTATAGTTGTTTGGTTTTGCAGTTGATGTCCTAAAAGTCCTATTGCTCTTCCTATATATAAATGTATGTATACAGCAATTATCTCCTCAAGCATGGGAAGCTTACTCTGAATGTTCACTTCCTTGTAGTATAGGAGAAAATAGTGCAGCCAGTAGGATCAAGGTCCAGCTTTTGAATCTGCCAGTTTTATTTGCAGTAGAGTACTGTTCTACATGCATACACTATCAAGATAAATCTGTTATGATATTCATCAGCCGGCCGTTCAATGAGCGCTTCTTCTCTCTTGAACGACACAGTGCAATTTCCTCGAAGTTTGCTCGCCTTGCTACGTAGCGCTACATTGAGCAATCGCGTTCAAGAGAGGTTTAAAAGTAATCGCTAATTGAGCGATTACTTTGAAACCTATCTTGAACACGGCCCAGGTCTAGAAATTAACACTAGTCCTTCGGCCCAAGGCTAGTAAAAATGACACCGTGCTAGTAAATGTTAGCCTCTGCTAGCCCTGTGGGCCTTTATTCTGAATCATTATGAAATACTCTAAGTATAAGTAGAGATACTTGTTTTTATCAGCAACAATGGTATCGGATGTGAATGATTGAAGTAGGAAAAATACTTACCATTGTAACTCAAACATAACATTCTATAATTGTTAGATAACTAGGAGATATGGGCTAGTGATACTTGTATTGGGCTAGTAGAAATAAAAAAGACTAGCCCTGCAGGCTACAATATGTTTGAAGTTAGTTTCTACCCCTGTTCATTATTGTATCTTCTTACAGTAATCAAAATTAACAAAATATTTACAATTCTGACCAATGCAATCTGAAATCCATATAATCTCACCTAATTCATCTTTATAATCATAGAAACATTTTCATAATCATATTGTCGACGAACTTTATCTTGCCCAATATGATATTCTCTAGTTTCAAAACCAATGATCTCTGAAAATAAAGACTCTCATCTTAATTGCTTCTTGCTTCAATAACATGTCTTGCACCGTTTTTATTTGGCTTCTGTAGATTACATTTGACACTTGATCTTGTGTTTTAGTGAAGGCTAAATTCAAGCAATAACTCCTGCAAGAAAATTTATGAAATAGAGGGGAGGTGAAATTCCAATCAGTGTCAAGGATTGTTATAAAAAGTCAGTATCTTGTGGTTTTCATCAATATGAAATAGTTGAGATTATTTGCACTGCATGTTTCTTGAATGAAAATATCCCTTAACTTTCAACCATCCTTTCCTTATGAAGTGACAATTCCTGCTGGCAATTAATGATATAAGGTGAAATAAAATCCCAATTCATTGCGAAGGTGGCAGTAGACATGTCTCCCAAACATCCAATCGAATACTACAATGTGTATCCTATGCACGTACTCAATCAGCTGACGATCTCAACTTGACAAATCTCAATACTTGATTACATCAATGAATGATTAAATCAATAGGCTAAGCAATATATCAATAACTTATCAATCAATTATTGTGAGTTATTAATGTCCAATGAATGAATATTTGATCACTACAGGGTTGTGTATTGACCCCTTTGCTTTTAATTGATAAATGCATGATATCATGCATGAGACGTGTTAACTTTCTTGACTTACATTTTATGGATAAGTCAAATTCAAATTCAACATAAAAGAATTGATAGTTTGTTCTTTATTACAAGTTTAAAATTTTAAAAATAAAAAATTGCAGTTAAGTAATTATAGTATTTTGTTTTATTTTAGTTTCATTTAATAAAAGGGATGGCTGATTTCAAAATTATTATGCTTCAGATATTAAGTAGCCATTTGTTATCTGAACATAATAACCAAAGAAATAAATTGAGAAAGCAAACATTTTGTTTTAGAAAACATGAATGTTCTCCTAGAAATGATATACGACTCCTTGAAAAACCAAAGCCATTAAAAATAGGCAGTTTTTATATTCATGAACAAGTGAGTCACAGGGAAGGAAATTAACATATTAAAAGGTGTGTACACGTATGTGCATGCATGTATGTGAGAATTTGGAAACATAAAATAACAAACAAAAGTATGTACATTTGGAAAATAGATTCAACAGCTAAATTCTATAATAAGAGGACAATTGCCTTTAAATTCAAACCCCAATTTTTCCCGTAAAAATTATTTTGAGCGACTTTGAACAAGTCTAACAAGTTAAACAAGCTTGTCCATCCCAGACAGTTGAAGCCCATCCTCACCATCCTTCACTCAGTGCACTTTATGTAGATAAATCTTTACTTATAGCAGGGATACTCTCTCTCAGGTATGTACTGGAGTAAATATTTATCTGTGAAATCGCTTATTTAATAATTTATAATCATCTTTACTTACTGCACTTTGAGTAGAAAGCTGTACACATGTGTTGAATATATTCAGTTTGAGGTAAGTGCTGGAATAATTACATGAATATAAAATATCTGAAATTTCTGGAATTTTTCACTCTCTTTACTTGATGTAGATAACTTGTAACTTACATGTATTTGCTTTTCTTTTTTGCAATGTACTGAAAGTAAATGTATCTAGTATATGGATTCTGTTCTTATACCAATTAAGTTTTGACTGACTTCTTAGAATTAGTTTAATATGAAAATGTAATCCTTCAAAATTTTAAATTATAAAAGTATTTCATCACCATAGATGATATGTAAATCACGTTTCTCACCTCACTGTTGGGCAGGCAGCTATTTCGAAAACAAATTCATTATGATGTTAGACCCTGTAAATCTAATTTGAATGTCAGGTGAATTTATATAATATCCGATGCTTGTCAGCTACTGTTTGTATCGCTTATAGAAGTTCTGTAGGCTGTAAGCTGAAATATCAACACTTTTGTCATCTGACATTTGCAGAAATCTCTTCAAAGTTTTAATTGTTTTAGATAAATATGATTTGGATTGTGAAAGTATCTTAAATGTTTTTAAAATTTTGCAACGTGATATATGTCTTAAAAATCAAATAGTTCATGTTATATAAAACAAATTTCTGAAACATTTTAACTTGATATATCCCACATGTCTTCACAATCATCAATGATAGGTTCTCAAAATACATGTTTGATATTTGAGAAATGAGGTAATTTTCCTAATGTTTGGAATATTTCCAGAAAGATTGGCTGCAAAACCATAGACAGAAATGAATGAGGCAAAATACTGAAATATAGGTTAAGTGGCAGTAGCACGTTTTTTGCAAAATTTATTTTTTCAAATTTCCCTTTTATAATGATAGTTTATGTCATTTAAAATAACTTTAGAGGGTAAAACATCTTATTAAACAAACCAATTATCTGTAGTGGTAAAAACTATGTTGCGTATAAAGCAAAAATTGCATGGCGGCCATTTTATTGTGAACACAATTTATTATTTTGTATTACAAAAACGTTTCCCATGGCTTCACCGAAACATGTACACTCATTTAAAACGTTATTTTCCGAAGAGAGAAGGATGTTTTGCCATTGGTGAAATTATATTTCAAATACATTTCATCAACTTATTTGAGCGAAAAAACGTGCTACTGCCCCTTTAAGCTATTATGTAAGTGAAGAAGGCTCAAGCATAACAATGTTTACATTATACAAATACGTTATTACTTTCATGTTTCTGGATACTGTTCATTTACACTACACCAAAGGCATTTTTCCTCCTGTCTTTAGACATTTCTCCCCCCCCCCCCCCCCCCCCACAAAAAAACCAACAACTGTAAAACAAGCAGTAATGAACAAACTAGTTTTAACATAAATATCAAGCATAGTAACGTTACAACTAAAGCAATTTTCACTATGGAAATTGATAACATTTTGAATAAGGCAGAGATGTAACAGCTGTCTTTGCTATTTAGACAGTTATTTATGTGGCAAATTTAGTTGATTTGATGAATACGAGAATACACATCTCTTCTCTCCCCCTATCATAACATTGTGAATCCAATAAAATGGACACTCGGAATGGTGCGGCACTAATTGATTCATATATGTGAGAGTATCATGGAAATAGAATATAGGGTACAGTCGGCTTTGTCTGGTATTTGGATAGTCTTTAACGTCTTTACTATTGGTCCTGTGTGCGTAAAAACATACCGTTTTTATTATGATATTGTTTATGATTGTATTTTACTATAGAATCCATTCCTTGAACAGGGCACTGTTACTCCTTACAATACATCTCAGGGCAAACACAAAGCTAGCAAGACGAAGATTTCCCAGGTTGCATATTTACCTGGCAAATATTTGAAAACTGTCCTAGCTCAGATGTCAACATGGTCTTTGATTGGTTAAGATTGTCGAAATGAAACGCGGCATGAAATAAACTATTATGAAATTTCAACTATTAAACAGCTTCAATATTTAGTCCTGTGGTGTATTTTAAAGTTTGAAACAAAGTATCCAATTATTATGTTTAGCTTACGATTGTCATCTTTGTGAGGTGTTGTCAATGTTAGGGTCGCATATATATTGTCATCATTTAGTTGTCAACATCAACTTTTAGATATCAGCATGTATGATTGACAACGCTTGTTGAGAATGATTTAATTCTACATGTGTAAGGGTTTTTTCTCGTTGGATGTCATCCTTGTCAATTGTTGTGAACGTTATGATCGTATATTGTCATCATTCAATTGTCAACATGAACTTTCAGATACCAGCATGATTGACAACACTTGTTTTGAATAACTTAATTCTAAACATAAGGGTGTCTTCTCTTGGAGGACATCTTTGTCAGTTGTTGTCAATGTCAGTGTCACATTGTTATCCGCCGTGAGTCGTCAATATGAAGACTCGCCGATGTCGGCATGTACTGCCATTGGTTGACAACACTTGTTGAGAACTGTTTAATTCCACATGTACACGTAAGAGTGTTTTCTCTTTGTATACGGTTGTGTTAGCGAATCTTGAATCAATATTGGGTGGGCTTCTTTAAACACCACCATCACACACACAAAGCTTGTCTTGTTCAGGTCAACTGCTTTGTCAAAATATTAGTTCAGGTACAGACTTACTGTGGCTCTCTTAATCCTCGTTGGTGCTTCTACAACCGTTTTGGCTTCAGGTCAAGATTTAAGTGTTTGATTCCCACAAGGGACTCTTCAATTTGAGCTACATTAAATTTAAAGAACATGACCTTCAAAACTTTCTTAGTTTTAAGTAGGGCTGTGTATTGCCTCAATTTTTGCGATACGTATTGCTGAACTGTAATGTATTGCATACGTACCGTAATATATTGCAAGATCCTCTGACAATGAGATTTTTCTCTAGAAACCATTTAACTAGTGCCAATGATATTGCAACATGCTAAATGAACTCTACATTCAAATTTTATACTTCTTTTTGCAGTTTAAACATGACATATTGGATAAAATGAATTTCAGATCTTTAAAAAAATCATTTGTAATACAGTCCAACACACATTCTAGCACTTCAAAATAATTTATTAATACAAGTTAAGCTAGTAAATGTGCCTTTTACGAGATAAATGAATAAATTTGACTTAATATTTGTTGGTGCAATATATTGCGATATGAAAATAGTATTGCAATACGTAAGGCTGTGCAATATTATTGCAATACCAATATATTGCAATACAGAGTTGTGCAATACACGTATTGCAATACGATTTTTATGAATTTTGTGCTTTTATTTCTTAAATTAAAAACAGAAAAGTTTAATAATTAATTTATTAAAGTTTTATTAAACAAATATTTTGAACTGTAAGAATTTGGTTAAATATTGAAAAGAAGTTATTCTTCTTTTGTAGAAATAATCTAACACAATGATCATATATTTTTATTCTGTTGAAGATTGAGGAGTATATCGTTCAGTGACATATTTAACTAAAATAGATAAAGATACTGGTTGCTATGGCAATATCACTATCGCTGTATCAATATCTTAACTCATTATTTTCTGAATATAACACAGTAAAGTATTGCAAGTGAAGAATATACCTGTAAGAGATCATTCTGAAAACAAATCCATGGACATGTTTGAAGAATTTGTAACACTAATGTGGAAAGATGGGAATTTTTGTTTGCATGTTGAGAATTTACACTGAATAAAGAAATAAACTTGTGAATAACTTCAACATCACTTCAGAGAATATATTTTTCAATATTTTGGAGATGTTAGATTTACAGGATGGGAGTTTTCAGTGTAGTTGCACATTACATAGGTCTGTATTTTGGCATCAACGGTGTCCACCCACAACTTCAATGCCCTTTGCTGCAAGTTCAGAATTGTCTTTAAAATTCTATTCCCATTATGGATAAAGGTGAAAGGTTTGCATGTATTATTGAATTGTTCTTTGGAAGAATTTTACTGGAGGGAGTGCAATCTCAGCTATTTACAAGTCCATATTTTGAGTTATTTTTGTTGCAAATAACAACACTCATTCAGGAATTTAAATATAAGAATGAGTTGATATATTTCACTTATCTTATTAAGTGAAAAGGGCCGGCTAGTGGGATCAAGAGGTCTGGGTTTCCTATCCCGCCAGGGGCATAGCAACTTTGTCTGCAGTAGAGAATTGTTCTACATGATATAAGGTTTGGGTGCAATGCTACACTGAATTTCAGAGAAGTACGACCCATGGTTTGCTAGTTCCAGCTAATACTCACAGATTTCACCGTAATACAAGACCATGTTGCAAGATTTCTACCTGCAATAATACCAGCAGCCGCGATATAAGTAAAATAGTTTTGAAAGCTGCATCTCACGTCACTTCAATAAGGGAAAAGTCAAGGTCCTGGATTTGCAACTTTTGTTTAGGTTCAGGCGAATTCTGGTTTGGGTGTGAAAGAGACTTGTTTAATCCTCTCCAGATGAAAATGGTATTTTGTTTATTTCAGCCATGTTTTCATTTTAAGGTCGTTGAACATTTTGATTTAAGAGCAAATGTAGGAGGGTTGGGAATCATGACATGGAGTTAATTTTGTGTATCTTTAGACAAATTGCAAACATTGACAGAATTTTCCATTAAGAAATCCCAAAATGAAACCAGAAAGAATGAGCCCACATATTTCACTTATCTATGGGCTGCTGACAAGTGCTCTGGTAAGAGATAACTTTCTCAGACTTGTGGGGGCAATCTAGTTATTGGAGGCAACAAAAGATGTAGGTAACTGCCAAACCGGTTGCCATGGTTACAGCATAGGGAGGCTGACATTCTATTGGGCATGCTCTCTGACAAATTGGCACTGGCTCCTCCAGTAAAAAGCTGGTGCAAAGCTCCTGACTGCATTCCTTCAATGATATCTGATACTGGAGAAGATGCATGCAGTGTGAAGAGCTTACCACATGCTGAGAGCTCCACATTGCTCTTGCTACTATCTCTGACTTGTAGTAAAAGTTGTTATGTTCAGATTTAAATCAGCATCTGGTCACAGCTAGTGGTTAAATTTGACAATTATATTCTGTCAGTGAAATAAATATGTTCCAAATATGTTCAATTCACAATTTGAAAACCAGAATTTGGGGTATTGAGGAGTTCAAAGATACATGATAAGATGTGAGTGTATGTAAGGAGTTTGCCACATGCTGTGTGCCTTGAAATGACATCTTCTTTGTCTTAGAATATCTGTAGATCAAGCTGTTGTACTTGAATTAGTCCAGAAGCCTTCATGAAACCGTGTGTCAGAAATCTTGGTAAGTGCACATTGAAATGGTAAAACTTTTAATGTTGTTGACAAATGTTGAATAGAGGATACTAAAGGACCTTCTATCTAATACTATTTTTATTAAACGAGTTAATGATTTTATAAAAACGAGCGAAAGTGAGTTTGATACGAAATCATTCATGAGTTTATTAAAAATGGTATTAATAGAAGGAAATTTAGTATTCTGTTTATCACTCTCCCACCTATAATCCAACGAAATTGCCGACATGGCCCTGAAACTACGATTCCCGCAAGTCCGATACCATTGTGACGGCGTTACTCCCATTGTGACATCATAACCATAAACTTTTGTGATGTCATATATGCGGTGGTATTACACTAGTTTAATTTTGCCGTATAAATATTACACAGCAGTATCTTACACGGGCGAGTAATAAATTCAATAATTAAACCTTCTTGAAATTTGAAATTAAGCATTTGTCTACTGAGAAGCATTTGAACAATCTATATTTATTAACAGTAACTGATATCCCAGTCTGTGGAATAATTGTATTTATATCTGAGAAGCCATTTGAATGTATAACTTGTTTTAAAAACTCAAACTCAATTTGTCTTAAAAAGATATGTATAATTTGTTCTTGATGTTGTTTGAAACAACAATTGAAATTTGTTTTAAAAGTTTTGCTTTCAAGATACAAGATATGTGGAGAGCAGAAGTTCATAGTTTATGTACGAACAAATTGTTCCGTCTGTTAATATCGACTTATTGTAATGCAATCAAGTCATTTCCTTGATTTTGTGTTTTGAAAGTATGATCACAGAATCCAATTGCACAGTAATAATATCTGAAACAAAGCCTCAAAGATACTAATTTACATATTTAGGGGTTTTGTATGCTGTTTAGTTTTTGCTGAAGTGATATTATGGCTGTGTGCATCACAAGTAATTAAAAACAATTTCATATAGAGTAATGAGTTTGTTTACAATTCATTATTAAAGTTCTTTGATGTCCAGTTATTTGTTTTATTACCCAAATAGTTGAAAATAACCGATTTAAGTTTTTCTTTAGAGCACATGTGCACATATCAAGTTAATTTGCCTAGCAACCATTGTTTCATCATGACTTTCAGTATTTCGTAGTCCGTGACATCATAAAACAATTGTTCACGTCACTGTAGCTTGCCTTCGTAAGAGAAGGGGGCATTGCCTGGATATTTTTACGCTGTTTAAATGGAATAGAACAGGTAATAAAAAAATTACACTCAAAAGTGTGTCATGAATTATATGAAACTCGTGCAAACTTTTGTATAAACTTCACTCTCGTTCGGACAATTAATACAAAAAAATAACATTCGTTTTATAAAAGTCATATGACACCGTTCTTCGGTTGATAATCCATGTATTAGTGAGAAAGGATTTCTTGTGAATTGATCTACCGGTTTCCTTGGCAACTAATATATATGTAAATCTACCAGTCTGTCAATATAGAGGTCAGGTAAAATATTCTAGACTGAAGTGTAATTCAATGTCATTGATTAAATTCATGAATACTTTATGGTCATATTACTCATCTGTGTGAAACCCTCTTCATGGGATAACTTCATCAAACATCTGTTGCAATTCATAGCCTGAAATAAATACAATTCTATGAATAGAATACTCGAAATAAACTAAGTTCTTCTCTGTTTTCGTTGTGGAGACTTTTTGAAATGAGTTTTAGAAGAGAAAATTCTGTGAACACAGAAAGTAAATTTTTCTCTATTTTCGTTGAGGAGACTTTTTTTAAATGAGTTTTAGAAGAGAAAATTCTGTGAACACAAAAAGTAAATGGACCACACATCTGATTAAAACATGATGGTGGGTCTTTTACTGTACTCAACATGAAAGTAAAAGACCATCCCAATTTTCTGTATTTATGTAATATATAGTTCATATGATTCTTATGATATTAAGTTGTTCAGTGGTTCTTAAGTCTTTCTATTTTCTTTCTATCTTTCTATCGGTCCATCTGTCCAGGGGGGCGGGATAGCGCAGTGGTTAGCGCGTTTGGCTTCGGATCAAGAGGTCCGTGGTTCGAATCCTGCCAGGGGCACGGCAACTTTGTCTGCACTAGAGAACTGTTCTACACGCAGTAAGGTTTGGGTGCAATGCTACACTGAATTTCAGCGTAGTACCACCCATGGTTCGCTAGTTCCAGCCGCTGCTCGCAGGTTTCACCGCAAAGCATAGCCACATGGCGATGCGGGCTTTCTCCCTGCCATAATACTAGCAGCCGTGATATAAGTGAAATACTCTTGAAGGCGGCGTTAAACACCAACTCACTCACTCACTCACTCCATCTGTCCATAAATTTATTCCAAAGGATGAAACTTCAATTTTGTGTAAACGTTTATTGTCCAATGAGGATCTATCCACTGTTCCCTGTTTCTTCTCAAGAACTATAGCCATAATGAACCTGAAATTTGGTGTTATATCATTTTTGTGGCCCTTAGTCCGGGGTTCGAATCCTGCCAGGAGCTCAGCAACTTTATCTACTGTAGAGAACTGTTATACATATACAGTAATGTTTGTGTGCAATGCTACACTGAATTTCAGCGCAGTACCAGTGGTTTGCTAGTTCTAGCCAATGCTCGCAGGTTTCACCGCAATGCATAGCCACATGGCGTTGCGGGCTTTCTCCCTGCCATATATAATACATGTGGGTTTTATGGCACACACACACACAGAATAACTTTAAAGGGGCAGTAGCACATTTTTTCGCTCAACTAAGTCGATGAAATGTATTTGAAAAATAATGTCACCAATAGTAACCCTTCTCTCTTTGGAAAATCAAGTTAAAAATGAGTGTACATGGTTCCGTAAAGTCATAGGAATCTTTTTTGTCATTCGAAATAATAAAATGTGTTCACAATAAAATGGCCGCCATGCAATTTTTGCATTATACGCAACACCGTTATTACCACTATGAATAATTGGTTTGTGTAATAAGATGTTTTACCCTCTGAAATGTATATAAGTGACATAAACTATCATCATAAATGGGAAATTTTAAAAAATAAAATTTGAAAAAAATGTGCTTCTGCCCCTTTAAGAGCTTTCTCCCTGCTGAAATGCTCTTGAAGATGGCATATTATAACCCCACTTCACCTCATATTTCTGTGTATTGCCCAGTGATGATATTATATCAGCAGGTAACAATTAACAAAGTCCATTTGAAAAGACTAGCAGTTGTTTTGACATATTCCGATGTTTAGCAAAATAACTCCTTGAGTTAAAAAAGACATTTGCCAGTGCTGCATGATCAGCAGGCAAAAGGTTAACAAAGTCCATTAAAAAGACAGTTGTTGTTTGATTTGATTTAAACATATGTATTCAAGAGAAAGGATTGGGTACAAGTTGTTGTGACAGATGTGGATGCGAATTGAGCAAAATGGCTCCTTGCATTAAAAAATACATATTGGCCAGTGATGATCTTATAACAGCAGGTAATGGGTTAACTGTTTGAGCTCTGAAGACTCTCAGCTATTTTTAAGGATGTGGATGGGAGATGATGGAGACGATTGTGTATCTATATAAACGTCCCTGGTGGGATCTAACAGCTATCGGAGCATCCTTTCATCTGGCGGAGATAACAATCTCTCGCGTCATACCTTCCCTGCAATTCTCTCCGCTGATTTATGAAACACCTCCATACTTTGATCATCTTGTTTTGAAGTCTATGGATGTTTGAAATGACATTAATGACCGATTCATTGGAGATATTCCGCAGGATAATGATGTAATTCCACACCTCTTTGCTACCCAATATCAATACAATCTCGCACATCTTCTCTGCTATTCTCTCTCTTAATTAATGAAACACTTCTGTGCTTTGACCGTTTTAGTATAGAGCTGAACTTATCTGATGTTGAATGCCACTGTTGAGAGGGGGGGGGATAGCATAGTGGTTCGGCTTCGGATCAAGAGGTCTGCGGTTCGAATCCCGCCAGGGCTTTCTCCCTGTGAGCTTTCTCCCTGCGGGCTTTCTCCCTGCCATAATACTAGCAGCTGCAATATAAGTGAAATACTCTTAAAAGCGGCGTTAAACCCCAACTCACCTCACCACTGTTTAGAGTATTTTATTTACATTCTGGTGTTTAGTATTAATGCTGTTTGAAAGCCTGCAACATTTGTGTTGTGGACCTTATGGTGAAATGTAATTATTGTTTCTTGAAGCATATTTCAAAGCATTAGTTATTAATAATACCAAGTCAGCTAGTTCATATACCTGGTAACAATATAAGAATCTATCTGAGATTTTTACGGAATAAAGGATGGGTACATCTGTGCAATTATCTTCATTCTTCCGAAGGTAAAAAGCAACAGTTTGGGTATACAAGTTGTTGTACTGGCATATCATGTCCCTTGTAAAACAGTGTATTAACTATCATTTTGTCAATACAAAAGGCAAAATCAGATGAAAAGCTTAACTATCATTTTGTCAGTACAAAAGGCAAAATCAGATGAAAAGCTTAACTATCATTTTGTCAGTACAGAAGGCAAAATCAGATGAAAAGCTTAACTATCATTTTGTCAGTAGAAAAGGCAAAATCAGATGAAAAGCTTAACTATCATTTTGCCAGTACAAAAGCCAAGATCAGATGAAAAGCTTAACTATCATTTTTGTCAGTACAAAAAACAAAATCAGATGAAAAGCTTAACTATCATTTTGTCAGTACAAAAGGCAAAATCAGATGAAAAGCTTAACTATCATTTTGTCAGTACAAAAGGCAAAATCAGATGAAAAGCTTAACTATCATTTTGTCAGTACAGAAGGCAAAATCAGATGAAAAGCTTAACTATCATTTTGTCAGTACAAAAGGCAAAATCAGATGAAAAGCTTAACTATCATTTTGTCAGTACAAAAGGCAAAATCAGATGAAAAGCTTAACTATCATTTTGTCAGTACAGAAGGCAAAATCAGATGAAAAGCTTAACTATCATTTTGCGAGTACAAAAGCCAAGATCAGATGAAAAGCTTAACTATCATTTTTGTCAGTACAAAAAACAAAATCAGATGAAAAGCTTAACTATCATTTTGTCAGTACAAAAGGCAAAATCGGATGAAAAGCTTAACTATCATTTTTGTCAGTACAAAAGGCAAAATCAGATGAAAAGCTTAACTATCATTTTGTCAGTACAGAAGGCAAAATCAGATGAAAAGCTTAACTATCATTTTGTCAGTACAAAAGGCAAAATCAGATGAAAAGCTTAACTATCATTTTGCGAGTACAAAAGCCAAGATCAGATGAAAAGCTTAACTATCATTTTTGTCAGTACAAAAAACAAAATCAGATGAAAAGCTTAACTATCATTTTGTCAGTACAAAAGGCAAAATCGGATGAAAAGCTTAACTATCATTTTTGTCAGTACAAAAGGCAAAATCAGATGAAAAGCTTAACTATCATTTTGTCAGTACAAAAGGCAAAATCAGATGAGGTGAGGTGAGGTGTGGTTTAACACCGCTTTCAAGAGTATTTCACTTATATCGTGGCTAAAATCAGATGAAAAGCTTAACTATCATTTTTTCAGTACAAAAGGCAAAATCAGATGAAAAGCTTAACTTTCATTTTGCCAGTGTAGAAGGCAAAATTAGATAAAAAGCTTAGCAAGTTACAAGCCCAGACCAAAAGTTACCAACGTTCAACGTTTCATAAACTGGTGTTGGACTCCCTGTTAATTTGATTGCAGTCGGATTACAATGGACAGCTGAGGCTAAGGCTCTCATACCATAATGCAATACAAGACAATATGCACAGCTGGAATGGTGGTGCTATGTAAGGTACACACTCTGACAGATGGTATGAAATGACCTATATGAAGTGAAACATACTGGCTGAGTTGGGGAATGAGGGTAAGAGAGTGATTGGTGGTGGGGGGAGGGGGAGGATTGAGCTGAGTTAATTACCAGTTGTTGGGGTCATTTGCAGCTGAGTGCACTTGTCTCTAGTGTGCAGGCTTGGTCATTTAGTGGATTCTTGTTAGTGGATGGTTACTTTATGGGTCCGTGTTCCGATGCCAAGTATGTACATATTGATTTATCCTTGTTTTATATGTTTGTCATATAAATTGACTGTGATAACATGTATATTATCGCATATATTACAGATGTATTGTCCTGACATACATTCTGTTGTGTTGTGGATTTTCTGAGCATTGTTTTCAATTTCATCAATGTTTTCATTGTTCTAATATATACTGATTTATCTTCGTATATAAATTTGCTTTGATCAACATGTATGTTATTGCATATATTACAGATATATAGTCCTGACATACTTTCTGTTGTGTTGTAGATTATGTTAAGTATTTATTTATATGATGTTGGTTATTGTATATCCTACTTTCGTTTATCATGATTTAGTGTCTTAAAAAGCTGTATACATCTTGTAAAATATTTCCTTTATTCCTGTTCCTGCTGACATAACTTTCTTAAATAAAGATATATATATATATATATATATATATATATATATATATATATATATATATATATATACATATATATATATTAAATTTTCAAAATTAAAATAATTATAACAAAATAAACTAAGCATCTTTCAAATTCACTGAATATTCGGAAACTCTGTATTAATTAGATTATGGTACTCCATTCATTGGGATAACTGCATGCATATATCAGCATATATCATATCATTTTATCTTTATTCTCAGAACTGAAAATGTCACAGACCTGTAATATTCACAGTTCATATAAGTAGTCAGTCATTACAGTTTCTTATCTTTAACCATATGTAACATTAGTATTAAAGCCTCTTGGTAGCAACGTCCAACCACAGAAGCATGTCAGCCTGAGGATATTTATGCAGCTAATTGTTACGAAAATCATTAATTCCCTGCTCCATAGCTTTACAATGCGTGTATCCTTTATCCTGGCACATACTGCACTCATTATGAAGCTGGATAGGCTAGAGGGCATTCCCTCAAACTGTCAGGGAGTGTTTATGTTGTGCTTAATTACGTAAGCTTGCAAACACGGTAACCTAAATGCAATTATGTAAATGAAAATTACCGGTTTCCTTCTCGGAGTATGATAATGATGTGAAGTAAATAACTAGGTTCGAATCTAAAGTAGAGGCTGGCATGTTCGTTTTGCGTGTTCGTTTGCGTGATTTAAAAGGAGGTAGTTTCCTTATGGCATTATAAGAAGGGTTAAGGGCTTTTTAAAAACAATTATAGATTTCTTTATGGCTCTATATGATAGGTAGTTACATATCTTTGAAAATAAGAATTTCCGTTTTGCTATTATGCTAGATAGTTACATGTCTTTGAAAACATGATTGTTTTTATTATGGCATTTTGAAATAAATTTCTCTATGTATGGTATTTGATTACACAATGGCTAGATAATATTTTGAAATAAGTTTGACCCTATAGTAAATTTTAGCATTTGAATGAAATTGGTTCAAATCTAAAGCATGTTTGCACGTCATTAAAAAAAATACTTGTTATACTCCCCTTCTATAAATATACCGATTATTTGTGTCAATCTAAAATAGACCCTTTGTGTAAGAAAAGTGACAATTCAATACTTGAATGTAAGTATCAGTGTCACCATGGCTGTAGGGACTACAAGGTTTACACGGCAAAAGAATGCGGGATATTGCTTGCACATGTTTTTCATTCACGTGAACCACATTCTTTGTGCTGGAGACCGTTCTCCAGATAGACATACCAGCCAAGCATTCGTTAGCCTTTCTAACAGTCACCATGTACATAGAAACCGTTCTCCAGATAGACATACCAGCCAAGCATTTGGTAGCCTTTCTAACAGTCACCATGTACATAGAAACCGTTCTCCAGATAGACATACCAGCCGAGCATTCGGTAGCCTTTCTAACAGTCACCATGTACATAGAAACCGTTCTCCAGATAGACATACCAGCCAAGCATTGGGTAACCTTTCTAACATTCACCATGTACATAGAAACCGTTCTCCAGATAGACATACCAGCCAAGCATTCGGTAGCCTTTCTAACATTCACCATGTACATAGAAACCGTTCTCCAGATAGGTTACCAATGCTTGGCTGGTATGTCTTTCTAACAAACACCATGTACATAGAAACCGTTCTCCAGATAGACATACCAGCCAAGCATTTGGTAGCCTTTCTAACAGTCACCATGTACATAGAAACCGTTCTCCAGATAGACATACCAGCCGAGCATTCGGTAGCCTTTCTAACAGTCACCATGTACATAGAAACCGTTCTCCAGATAGACATACCAGCCAAGCATTGGGTAACCTTTCTAACAGTCACCATGTACATAGAAACCGTTCTCCAGATAGACATACCAGCCAAGCATTCGGTAGCCTTTCTAACAGTCACCATGTACATAGAAACCGTTCTCCAGATAGACATACCAGCCAAGCATTCGGTAGCCTTTCTAACAGTCACCATGTACATAGAAACCGTTCTCCAGATAGGTTACCAATGCTTGGCTGGTATGTCTTTCTAACAAACACCATGTACATAGAAACCGTTCTCCAGATAGACATACCAGCCAAGCATTGGGTAGCCTTTCTAACATTCACCATGTACATAGAAACCGTTCTCCAGATAGGTTACCAATGCTTGGCTGGTATGTCTTTCTAACAAACACCATGTACATAGAAACCGTTCTCCAGATAGACATACCAGCCAAGCATTCGGTAGCCTTTCTAACATTCACCATGTACATAGAAACCGTTCTCCAGATAGACATACCAGCCAAGCATTCGGTAGCCTTTCTAACATTCACCATGTACATAGAATTCTCTTCCCACAGAGGTTACTCTTTCAGATTTTCAAATCTTAACCTCTTGTTACATACAGGCGATATTTCACTATCCTCATAATCTCCAGGCAGTGGTAATGTCCTTATTTTTGTCAATTTACATTTGTCCATTTGTCCATTTGTCCATTTTACATCTATTACCGTCTTCCACAGATGAAGTAACTCTAGTCATTTTGACAGTTACAGAATGCAGTTTGATTGCTGATTGAACAACTAACTTATGATGAAACCGATCAGGATTCTGTATTTCTTATCAAGAAAGTGCTCAATATGTAACAGAGGTTATGATAGAAAATCTGAAGGAATAGTCTCTGTGAGGAGAGAATGATTCATAGAAGCAATGCTCTTATAGGCATCATTCTGTAGAGACTGGCAGCTCACCCATCCAGTGATGTGCCTCGCCCACTGTTGCTTAACCCACTGTGTCCGTTTGGATAAGAGCCCACTCCATATCATCTGTTTAACTCTCTGTTGTCCTCAATACAGTGACCACGTTTTGGAGTATTTGATCTTATCTTTTCAGCTTAGCTTTTATTTTTTCAGTTAGCACAGAAGCTCATTGTGTAAATTCAAGATTTGATCCTAACTTATCTCAGTCTCTACCATTGCAAAATATCACCATTATCGATAACATATCCTTCAAATGGTGTTTAAAGTTTTATTTGTATTTTCTAGATTACTTTTTCCCCATCCGAAATGTCAGAGCAAGATCATGAAATGCCAAATGACACATAAATCTTTTCCATTATCCTGCATTTCTTGAGACAGTTATTTTTGTATCTGTCTTTGGGCAAAACTTGGATCTAGTGTGCTACTGTAAATGTCCTATTATGTGAAACAGAGTGTTGTCTTATAAGGTCAGCTTCATTTCATAGCAGAGGAGGTGACATGAGATGATTTGGGCTTTAACGCTGTATTCAAGAGTATTTCACTTATATCACAGTTGCTAGTATTATGGCAGGGAGAAAGCCCTCAAGCCATGGTAGCAATGCCAATGGCCAATTTTCAAAGGGGAGAGGATTTACTTCTTAAAAAGGGATTAATTCACCCAGAGGGTTTGAAGCCCTTGTATACGTATACACCACTGATTTATAAAAATTGCTTAATTCTTAAATGGTAGTAAGGAGCCTTAGAGAAACAGGAAGTTCAATGTCCTTTGCATCTGAAAACTTGACTTGAATTTTAGAAGGCTATCATATTTTCCATTCAGTGAAGTTGATTTGGGTATATATTGTAAAAGACAGTGGGTAGCTCTGACTATTATTGGACAGTACGATTGTATGACAGTATGATTGTATGACATTATGATTGTATGACAGTATGATTGATTGTATGACAGTATGATTGTATGACAGTATGTTTGTATGTCAATATGATTGTATGACAGTATGATTGTATGACAGTATGATTGTATGACAGTATGATTGTATGATCGTATGATTGTATGATCGTATGACAGTATGGTTGTATGACAGTATGATTGTATGACAGTATGATTGTATGATTGTATGACAGTATGATTGTATGACAGTATGATTGTATGATTGTATGATTATATGATTGTATGATTGTATGATTGTATGACAGTATGATTGTATGATTGTATGACAGTATGATTGTATGATTGTATGACAGTATGATTGTATGACAGTATGATTGTATGATTGTATGACAGTATGATTGTATGACAGTATGATTGTATGATTGTATGACAGTATGATTGTATGATTGTATGACAGTATGATTGTATGATTGTATGACAGTATGATTGTATGACAGTATGATTGTATGACAGTATGATTGTATGACAGTATGATTGTATGATCGTATGACAGTATGATTGTATGACAGTATGATTGTATGATTGTATGACAGTATGATTGTATGATTGTATGACAGTATGATTGTATGATTGTATGACAGTATGATTGTATGATTGTATGACAGTATGATTGTATGATTGTATGACAGTATGATTGTATGATTGTATGACAGTATGATTGTATGATTGTATGACAGTATGATTGTATGATCGTATGACAGTATGATTGTATGATTGTATGACAGTATGATTGTATGATTGTATGACAGTATGATTGTATGATCGTATGACAGTATGATTGTATGACAGTATGATTGTATGATTGTATGACAGTATGATTGTATGACAGTATGATTGTATGACAGTATGTTTGTATGACAGTATGATTGTATGACAGTATGATTGTATGACAGTATGTTTGTATGACAGTATGTTTGTATGACAGTATGATTGATTGTATGACAGTATGATTGTATGACAGTATGATTGTATGACAGTATGATTGTATGATCGTATGATTGTATGATCGTATGACAGTATGATCGTATGACAATATGATTGTATGACAGTATGATTGTATGACAGTATGGTCGTATGACAGTATGATTGTATGACAATATGATTGTATGACAGTATGATTGTATGACAGTATGATTGTATGACAGTATGATTGTATGACAATATGATTGTATGACAGTATGATTGTATGACAGTATGGTCGTATGACAGTATGGTTGTATGACAGTATGATTGTATGACAGTATGATTGTATGACAGTATGATTGTATGATTGTATGACAGTATGATTGTATGACAGTATGACAGTATGGTCGTATGACAGTATGATCGTATGACAATGTGATTGTATGACAGTATGGTCGTATGACAGTATGATTGTATGACAGTATGGTCGTATGACAGTATGGTCGTATGACAGTATGGTTGTATGACAGTATGATTGTATGACAGTATGATTGTATGACAGTATGATTGTATGATCGTATGACAGTATGATTGTATGACAGTATGATTGTATGACAATATGATTGTATGACAGTATGGTCGTATGACAGTATGATTGTATGACAATATGATTGTATGACAGTATGGTCGTATGACAGTATGATTGTATGACAATATGATTGTATGACAGTATGGTCGTATGACAGTATGATTGTATGACAATATGATTGTATGACAGTATGGTCGTATGATAGTATGACAGTATGATTGTATGACAGTATGATTGTATGATTGTATGATTGTATGACAATATGATTGTATGACAGTATGATTGTATGACAGTATGATTGTATGACAATATGATTGTATGACAGTATGATTGTATGATTGTATGGTCGTATGACAGTATGGTCGTATGACAGTATGATTGTATGATTGTATGATTGTATGATTGTATGATCGTATGACAGTATGATTGTATGACAGTATGATTGTATGACAATATGATTGTATGACAGTATGATTGTATGATTGTATGGTCGTATGACAGTATGGTCGTATGACAATATGATTGTATGATTGTATGATTGTATGACAGTATGATCGTATGACAGTATGATTGTATGACAGTATGATTGTATGACAATATGATTGTATGACAGTATGATTGTATGATTGTATGGTCGTATGACAGTATGGTCGTATGACAATATGATTGTATGACAGTATGATTGTATGACAGTATGATTGTATGACAGTTTGATTGAATGACAATATGATTGTATGACAGTATGGTCGTATGATAGTATGATTGTATGACAGTATGATTGTATGACAGTATGATTGTATGACAGTATGATTGTATGATCGTATGATTGTATGATCGTATGACAGTATGATTGTATGACAGTATGATTGTATGACAGTATGATTGTATGATCGTATGACAGTATGATTGTATGACAGTATGGTCGTATGACAGTATGGTCGTATGACAATATGATTGTATGATCGTATGATTGTATGACAGTATGATTGTATGATCGTATGATTGTGTGACAGTATGATTGTATGATCGTATGACAGTATGATTGTATGATCGTATGATTGTATGACAGTATGATTGTATGATCGTATGATTGTATGACAGTATGATCGTATGATTGTATGACAGTATGATTGTATGATCGTATGACAGTATGATTGTATGACAGTATGATTGTATGACAGTTTGATTGTATGACAGTATGGTCGTATGATAGTATGATTGTATGACAGTATGATTGTATGACAGTATGGTCGTATGATAGTATGATTGTATGATTGTATGATTGTATGATCGTATGACAGTATGATTGTATGACAGTATGATTGTATGACAATATGATTGTATGACAGTATGATTGTATGATTGTATGGTCGTATGACAGTATGGTCGTATGACAATATGATTGTATGATTGTATGATTGTATGACAGTATGATCGTATGACAGTATGATTGTATGACAGTATGATTGTATGACAATATGATTGTATGACAGTATGATTGTATGATTGTATGGTCGTATGACAGTATGGTCGTATGACAATATGATTGTATGACAGTATGATTGTATGACAGTATGATTGTATGACAGTTTGATTGTATGACAATATGATTGTATGACAGTATGGTCGTATGATAGTATGATTGTATGACAGTATGATTGTATGACAGTATGATTGTATGACAGTATGATTGTATGATCGTATGATTGTATGATCGTATGACAGTATGATTGTATGACAGTATGATTGTATGACAGTATGATTGTATGATCGTATGACAGTATGATTGTATGACAGTATGGTCGTATGACAGTATGGTCGTATGACAATATGATTGTATGATCGTATGATTGTATGACAGTATGATTGTATGATCGTATGATTGTATGACAGTATGATTGTATGATCGTATGACAGTATGATTGTATGATCGTATGATTGTATGACAGTATGATTGTATGATCGTATGATTGTATGACAGTATGATCGTATGATTGTATGACAGTATGATTGTATGATCGTATGACAGTATGATTGTATGACAGTATGATTGTATGACAGTTTGATTGTATGACAATATGATTGTATGACAGTATGATCGTATGACAATATGATTGTATGACAGTATGGTCGTATGACAGTATGATTGTATGACAATATGATTGTATGACAGTATGGTCGTATGACAGTATGATTGTATGACAATATGATTGTATGACAGTATGGTCGTATGATAGTATGACAGTATGATTGTATGACAGTATGATTGTATGATTGTATGATTGTATGACAATATGATTGTATGACAGTATGATTGTATGACAGTATGATTGTATGACAATATGATTGTATGACAGTATGATTGTATGATTGTATGGTCGTATGACAGTATGGTCGTATGACAATATGATTGTATGATTGTATGATTGTATGACAGTATGATCGTATGACAGTATGATTGTATGACAGTATGATTGTATGACAATATGATTGTATGACAGTATGATTGTATGATTGTATGGTCGTATGACAGTATGGTCGTATGACAATATGATTGTATGACAGTATGATTGTATGACAGTATGATTGTATGACAGTTTGATTGTATGACAATATGATTGTATGACAGTATGGTCGTATGATAGTATGATTGTATGACAGTATGATTGTATGACAGTATGATTGTATGACAGTATGATTGTATGATCGTATGATTGTATGATCGTATGACAGTATGATTGTATGACAGTATGATTGTATGACAGTATGATTGTATGATCGTATGACAGTATGATTGTATGACAGTATGGTCGTATGACAGTATGGTCGTATGACAATATGATTGTATGATCGTATGATTGTATGACAGTATGATTGTATGATCGTATGATTGTATGACAGTATGATTGTATGATCGTATGACAGTATGATTGTATGATCGTATGATTGTATGACAGTATGATTGTATGATCGTATGATTGTATGACAGTATGATCGTATGATTGTATGACAGTATGATTGTATGATCGTATGACAGTATGATTGTATGACAGTATGATTGTATGACAGTTTGATTGTATGACAGTATGATTGTATGACAGTTTGATTGTATGACAATATGATTGTATGACAGTATGGTCGTATGATAGTATGATTGTATGACAGTATGATTGTATGACAGTATGATCGTATGACAATATGATTGTATGACAGTATGGTCGTATGATAGTATGATTGTATGACAGTATGATTGTATGACAGTATGGTCGTATGATAGTATGATTGTATGATCGTATGATTGTATGACAGTATGATTGTATGATCGTATGACAGTATGATTGTATGATTGTATGACCGTATGGTCGTATGACAATGTGATTGTATGACAGTATGGTCGTATGACAGTATGATTGTATGACAGTATGACAGTATGATTGTATGACAGTATGATTGTATGACAGTTTGAGTATGCTATTTAGCATGGAAATACAAATTGACTTTTCCTGTTTATTAGGGCTGTAACGATTCATCGATACCTACGATACAATACTCGCCGCTAATGGCTGCGATACTGCCGAAGCGGCGTTAAGCAATAACTCACTCACTCACTCACTACGATACAATCGTAGCTTGGGAAATCGTGATTATCGTATCGTGAGCTTCCTGTATCGTGATACACTAAAAAAAGATTTCACTTACTTAAAAATGAAAAGAAAAACTAAGTGAACACTATAAAACCAGCTAGTGTTGTGCAGTAACAGTAACTACAGTAAGCATGAAGCAATATCTGATTCATAAGTAACTGTTTTTAGAAGAAGAAAAACTCTTTTAATCTTCGATTTTCGATCATCTCATAACACAAAATGTCCAACATCTTATTATAAGTTATACTTTAAACAATGTATCGTGATACATTCTGTATCGCCTGTCAGTATTGTGATACATATCGTATCGTCAGATTTCCTCATGATACTCAGCCCTACTGTTTATCATCACTTGAGTATAAGGCTAGGGTAAGGGTTAACTTCAGAATACTGTGGACCCAATGTCTATAAACCACTCCAACACAGAAAGGGTTAAGAAATCAATAGTTTTTAATATCCTGACATTCAGGATTTATCATCATTTACATACAAACAATGCCACTGGCGCTCACATGTTATTTAGAATATTGCCACCTTAGATGCTTCGATGCTTTCCATAAATAGGTATTAATATTGATCATATTTCCTGTAACATATGCCCTAAAGGGTTTTAGCTCTCTTGGTCTCCAGTTATTTCACTTTTATTGAATAGACATTTTTTTCAATATCAGAGATTTGTTATGTAGTTGCGTAAACATATCATTATTGAAATATTAACATTTAGTTTATAAATGGAGGAATTATATATATATTTAATTGTGTAAAAAAATATAATCATATAAAAGAATCATGCCGTATTCATATTTATTACCTATGAGGGCAATCATATCGGGGTTCATATTTTTCATACGATGCCCTAGGGCAAAATATCATTTTGTCATTGTGACGTCACGTCATAAACAATGCAATGACGTCACATTTCTTCTATGACGTCACGTTTCTTCTAAATGCGGCTCCAGCGGGTCGCCAGCCTATGGTTGAAAGTGGATTTTAACGTGTTTTTATTAATTTTATGATTTATATATCTAAATGGCAAGTATTTCTAATCCTAGAAGATCAGTTGAATTGAACATTTTGACCAATTCTGAACAGACCCTTTCAATTGCAAAAATATCTTACTTTCCCAAATATTAAGGGACATGTAGCCAAAAGGGTTTGAAAACTTTATGAAGAATATCTAGATACTGTTACTGCAGTCAATGAGTTAATTTTATACTTTTTATAAATAATTAGTATGCAATCAATTATACCCCAACTCGCCTCACAGACAGACAGATTTATTTCGTAGTGTGGCCATAAGGCCAATAGTACAATGACAATCATATACAAACAGTTCCTCAGAGCGCTGGTAAAATACATTCAGTATAAACATTTATACAATTTGGTGTAGTTTGTGTACAAATATGACTGGACGTAAGATAATTTTTGCATTTTGGTAATAAGTAGATGTTCAAACTTTGGCATGCTTGGATTTGAATAATAATGTTGTGGAATGTATCTGCTACGGATATCAGAGTACAACAGGCATTGCAGGAATACGTGATACTCATCGTCAACAACATTTACACAATGGGAGCACATGGCTAAATTTATGTCATCATCTTTAGATCTTCTATAGGCGTGTACATTGAGTTTACTAATGCCACATGTAAATTTTGTGAGAGATCTTCGGAGTTGCATGGATGTAAATACAGTTAGATAAGTTTCATGGACAATGTCATTTTTAAATAATCAATAAGTGTTCAGATATTTCGAGCTTGCAATCTCGGATGACCATTCTTGGTAATATGTATATCCCTACAACATTGTTTGAATAGATTAAGGAACATTGCAGGATCTCCAACTGTTTGGTGAATCCATACATGTGCAAAACCATATTGAAATAACAATATTCTAGCTGATGAGGTCAAGTTAGTATCTCCAACTCGCCTAACCTTACCTATAGTCCTTAAAGGGGCAGTAGCACGTTTTTTTCAAATTTTATTTATTCAAATTTACCATTTATAATAATAGTTTATGTCATTTCTATTTACTTCAGAGGGTAAAACATCTTATTACACAAACCAATTATCCGTAATAACAGTGTTGCGTATAAAGCAAAAATTGCATGGCGGCCATTTTATTGTGTACACATTTTATTAATCCGAATGACCAAAACGATTCCCATAGCTTTACGGAAACATGTAAACACATGTTTTAACTTGATTTTCCGAAGAGAGAAGGGTGTTTTACTATTGGTGACATTATTTTTCAAATACATTTCATCAACTTATTTCAGCAAAAAAACGTGCTACTGCCCCTTTAAACTATTTATGCAAAAATAGGTTCTGTACTAATTTGCAGTCCCAAAAATCCTTTGCCCTCAATCTTGAAGCTGATAAGCCAAATGCCTGCCTCGTGCATGGCAAGAGAGTGTGGTGCTGTGCTTCGTGTGGTTGCTTGAATCAACAAGTACTGGGTTCAAATCCCATGATAAATTGGGCAACTTTGGATACTCGTATTTATAAAACTGTTTAGCTTACAGTAAATTTTAATGTGCAATGATACCTCGTTAAGCAGTACATCACCCATGGTTCGCTTGTTCCAGCCAAGTTTCATTGCAATGCATATCCAAATGATATTTCAAGATATTTACTTGCAAAATGACCTATTAATTATCATACATTCATGAAATATTCTTGAAAGGTTCATCAAACAATTCAACAAACGTCATCGAAAAAATCTCAAATACGTCACTGCATTCATTTAAGCAAGATAATATTCTTTCTCAACTTCTGATCAAAGTGCAATATCCCAGCAAAACTTCTACTGTAATGTTGTTCGTTAGCGTGATTGCCTGTCTGACAAATGAGTGGAAATGAAGTAAAGCAATCCCCGAATGAACTTCTATTTCTGTTTCTGATGAGAGCTGGTGCTGCTACGACAGCAGTTATTAGTCTGTTAATCAAGATATGGGATCATGAGAGTAGAAAGTCGTTACGATTAAAGCAATTACTCTCTCGGTACATTATAAGCTCTATATATAACTCTCCACTGTCATGGTTTTCCTGCAACCGATATAATCAGTCATCGGTTTATTTTGCACATCTCATTTCCTGTCTGCATTTTTTTTTTTTTACTAAAATACCGTGAGAATTTTTAAGCATAAAATATAGTGCATCAAAATATGTTTTTCAAAACTGATAATACATGCTGTGTTGAATAAGAAAGAAAAAAACCAACAAGAAACCTGATTATCATGAAATTGTTGTTTTTTTGTAAAAGTCACTTATTTACTTTCGATAAAAATAAAAAATATGGTTTGTCTCAGTCGCTGTAATTGACTTCTCCATGAAGAAATAATGCGCTGACATTTATTGCCTCCACCAAATCAATGGCCTGTATTCAAGAATTCTATATTTATCACATCTTCCGCCAACCATTGTTAGCTCGGTAGTCTCCATGGACTTGCTTAAGAAGTTTTTCACTGTCCTATTATAAGGTAACAAACTCGATAGCTGGCATATTTTCTTTGCTTTTGTCTCCTGTGAAAGAGCGTACATGACTGAAGAATGGATATTTAGTCATGATATCGGCTAAGGAACTATTCTGCAGGGACATGTTTAACATTGGTGTAAACCTGACCAGCTAAACCGTTTCCTTGTGTCTTGATCCACTGCAAATCTATCTTTCCTTCACAGTGCAGAAACGCCACTAATGTCTGAAATATGCTGATCTTGAAATGGCTGAAATTTGCTAATTGCTGAAATATGCTGATCGTGTCTGGTATTTTGTTACCATTAAACTGTCTCTGTTGGTGTAACTCATTGATGTAATTGGAAGATTAATCTCATTGATATATACAGAAGTGGAAATAAGGGTTAAAATAAGATAACCTTAAAATATTTTCAGAATGGACTATTTGTAAACTTGTGGGCATAATGCAATGAATATTTTCATGTTTGATTAAGATTGATCATATCTTGTCAATTCGCAAATTTAACAAAATGTCAACTTCATTCATATTTCTCTATATCCAAGATATTTTTCATTTGTAATATTTAATTTAAATGTGGAATTTTTCCTCATAGAGCTTGACCATAAAAATCAATGCCTATGTTAAAAATTCATTCTTTTCTTCAACCGTTTATTCCCATTATTGATTGTTTTGCGTATTAACCTTTCCCTCAGATATGGAAGTATTCCTTAGTACTTATGGCATATTCCCTTTGTGTGTTGCAGGTAAAACCAGTTGAGGCCATCCAATACACAAAACCCCGAAACTGAGGTTCAGCATAAGGCTTAGCTCGGGACCCGGATATAAAAAGTGTCAAAATGGGAAACTTCTGTTCAATGGGAACCTCACGCCAGGCCAAGAAAGAGGCCATGGAAGATGGTCCCTACGAGAAAAAGAAACCTGAAGACCCAACTGCTGAGGGCGCACAAGGTGACCCGACGAAACCATCTATTGTTGTGAGTGATGAACATTCAAAACCTGTGGAGGAGAGTGGGGGATTCTTGGGAGGAGCATCGCAGTTGATCTCAAACACTGGGGAGCAGTTGAAGGACATGGCTGAGAAGGAAATTGAGGACAAGAAGAAGGCAGTTGAGGAGAAGACGGAGGAGGTTAAAGAAACAGCAGCAGCAAAGGCGGAAGAAGCTAAAGAAACAGCTGCAGCCAAAGCTGAGGAGGTCAAAGAAGCTGTTGTATCAAAGGCAACTGAAATTGGACAAAGTCTCTCAAGCTCTGTTGCCGGAGTGAAAAGCAGTGCAGATGACAAGTTGAAAGAGGCAGAAAAGGCTAAGCAAGATGCTGCAGAATCTGGTGAAGGTAAACTGGCAGGTCTGAAGGCTGGAATAGACGAGAAGACACAGAGTGTTGAGGATAGTGTCAATGCAAAGAAAGAAGAGATCTCAGCTGGTGTTGCTGATGCAGGTGCAGCTGTAGGACAAGCTGCTGCTTCAGCAAAAGAAACAACTGAGGCACAGATTGCTGCCGCAAAGGAATCTGTTGATAAGAATGTCCAGGAAGCCGAAGATGCAGCTGCAGCTGCCAAGAAATCTGCTGAAAGTCAAGTGACTTCAGCCAAAGAGGGCATTGAGGCTGAAGCAAACAAGGCCAAGGAGGCTGTTAGTGAAACTGCTGCTTCAGCCAAGGATGCTGCTGATAGTAAAATATCTGCTGCAAAAGAAGGTTTGGCATCTGGAGTAGCAGCAGCTGAATCCAAAGCTGCAGCTGCGAAGGATGAAGCTGAGAAAAAGGCTCAGGAAGCAAAGGATGAAGTCAGCAGCCAGGTAGAGTCTGTGAAAGAAAAGGCAGCTGCAAAGAAGGAAGAAATTTCTATGTCAGTGTCAGCAGCAGCAGATGAGGCAAAGTCTAGCCTTGAGTCAGCGAAAGAGGAAGCAAAAACAAAATCAGATGAAGTTGCAGCTGGAATATCTGCCACAGCTGGTGATATAAAAACTGCAGCTGTCTCTGCTCAGGAATCGGCTGTGGCTGAGGCCAACAAGGTAAAGGACGATTTAGAAAGCAAAAAACAAGAGGCTGAAGCAGGAATATCCTCCGCAGTTGATGAAGCAGGTTCAGCTGTTGATTCAGCAAAGGATGCTGCAGTATCTGCAAAAGACAGTGTAGTCACACAAGTTTCTGATGCAAAAGATCAGCTTGATGCCAAAGCAAGTGAAACAAAATATCAAATGGACAGCAAGGTTGCTGAGGCAAAGGAATCTGCATCTGGTCTGATGGATGATGTTTCAAAGAAAGGTGAAGACATGAAGGCTGAAGCTAGTTCCGCTGCTGCAGGTTTTGGCGAAAGTCTTGCATCAGCCAAGGCAGGTGTAACTCAGGAAGTAGAATCTTCAGTTGATGCTGTCAAAGATCAGGGTAAAAGTCTTGAAGGAAGTGCCACAGCAGCTGTTGAGTCTTCCGTTGATGGAGTTGCATCTGCTGTTAGTGATGTTGCTGAAACCACAGGGCAAAAGATCTCAGAGGTTGGCAAAGGTGTGGCAGCTACAGGCCAGCAAGCTGAAACTGATGTAGACTCTGGAGTTCAGAATGTTGTAGGAGGAGGCATGGATCTGCTTGGAGAGATTGAGGATCAACTTGGTTCAGCTGACGTGTCTGTCACTTCCGGAGAAACTCAGTCAGACTCCTTGATGGGTGACATCACTCCCCTGACTGCATCTGAATCTTCCCAGCAGACAGATTCATCCATTCCAAGTGGAACGGAAGCTGTCACTGCACCCAGTGTCTGCGTTGAGAACCGAGAAGAGTTTGCTGACGATGTCAAACGAAAACAGATTGCAGTAACCCGCAACTCCGACAACACTGTCACAACGAGAGACCTTGTCCATGAATCTGTTGCCGTCATCCCCGAGTCCCCTGTAACTCAGCCAGAGGGAACGTCTGTAGACGGAGGACTCCTCTCCCAGCTCACAGACACTGTGAAGACAGGTATCACTGACTCTGCACAGAAGGTAACCGGCCTTCTGGATGATGCTGCTGCTGCTGTAGGACTCTCTGAACAGAAGTCTGAGAAGAAACCCGAAGTTGATGATGAGGAAGTGAAACGTATTGCTGCTGAAGTAACAGCTCAGGCTGTGCAACAAGCCATCGAAGTCGTGGCTGCTGAAGAAGCCAACAACAACATCGAGAACCCTGAATCGAACCAAGAAGAAAATTCTCCTTCAAATTCAGTGGATGATGTCCTCAACACAAAGGATGTGACCCCAAGTATGGCTCCCGTGGATACCACCATATCATCAGCCAATCAAAAGTGTGAGAGTGGTAAAGCTGCAGTTGCTGAAGCTGCACCAGTGAACGGAAGTGTAGAAGAAGTGAAAGACTCAAGTGTTGACAGTTCGGACCTTGCCTCAACTGAGGTACAAAAGGAGGCAATGATCTGATCAGGATCGTTGGTTTCCCCTTGTATATGTGTAATCTAACTAATATCAGTCTTAGGACCTTCTGCTGGACATTGCAGTGGATGCATCCTTAGGGTGGATATCATCGGGATCAACCTGTGCTTTCGTGGATAGACAACGAGATCAGAATGTCATCTGGTTTTATGTTCTCCGCAAATGTGGTCTCTCTGTGACATCACGAATGGCAACAAATGTATCAATTTCTTTGTCAACATGTGGTCTCAATAACATCAGGTTAGACAAAAAATGATCCAAGAATATCTGGCTTCATTGTATGTGCAATCCCAATTATCATACAGATTACTGATATGTTTGGTTTGAATATCCATTCGATTCACATTAAATCCAAATACCATCAGGATTGACAACATCCAATCTGTTTGCCATCAAGATTGACAATATCGTATCTGAATGCCATCAGGATTGATAACATCTTATCTGAATGCCATCACGATTGACAACATCTTATCTGAATGCCATCACGATTGACAACATCCTATCTGAATGCCATCACGATTGACAACATCTTATCTGAATGCCATCACGATTGACAACATCTGATCTGAATGCCATCACGATTGACAACATCCTATCTGAATGCCATCAGGGCTAGCAACTTGTAATACATGTACTGCCAGGGTTGACATCCTATGTAATCCAAACACCATCAGGATTAACAAGATGTGAGTCGATTACCATCAGGACTCACGAAGGATGTAGTAAACATGTGTGAAGCAAGTAGTGTTGACTCACAAGATCCCGAGGATGTATCTGATGAACCAGCAGGTTATTCAAAAGGGCTGATATTGTGCCTTCCACAAACCGTTTACATCTTGTTGTATTATATACAGAGGTTATTTTTCAACAAAACCAGTGGTTTGTGACCAGTTTGTACAGAAAAAAAAACAAATCGCACACTTCTGACACCAACTCAGTATGGATATACGGTACTCACTTTATTGGATTGTGTTGATAGGGAACCATGTTGCCATGGATACTTCAAAACCATGGATACGTAGGAATCATGTTACCATGGATACTTAGAAATCTTGTTGTCATGGATACTAAGGAACCATGTTACCATGGATACTCACTGCTGGTGAATGATCTTTGTGAAACGTTTCCACCAGGTTTAAGAAATATTAGATGAAAGAATTACATGTTACCATCTTTGTGTATCATCTTCGATACTGAAGGAGTTAAATTTTCCTCGGGTTAGTTGTGAAAGTGTGGCACTTAAAGGTGCTTATTTACAGGTTTTTTTCTGAAAAAACTTATGTTCACTGCCAGTTTTAGTGTGTTTAATTTGATCACAATATTTAATGTCATCCAATCATAAGCATCACAAATAAGGTGTAAAATAAATGCACAAAGTTCCATACAATTGAGTGTTGAAGTTGTCCCCAATGTAAATACACATACAACATGATAATGCCTAGGAATAATTCATTTTTCTTGGAATATAGGATTGTTGCAACGAATACGACACTGGCATTTCATGTTAGAGTGAATTATATAAACTTAGCTTTTTTAACTAGATTTTAGATTTTGATTAAGAAACTCTTACCACAGTAAACTCTTGATAGGCAAATTGATGCTATAATTGGCTTCAAACAACACAACACATGAACACTTAATGATCATTCACCAGCCAGGACTTGAAATATACCGGTTGGGAACATTTGAATTGTAAACTTTGTATGCTGATGATTCTCTTGTTTGCATGTTTATGGTCCTTTGTATGTAATGATCCTTTGTAAACTGATGGCACCTACCATTGCATCGTTTGTGATCATCGGATCATTTGTCTTGAACATTGATCATTTGTTGTAGCCATTCTCACGGTAAGGTTCCATTCATGGTTCGCTAGCTCCAGCCAGTGCTCTCAGGTTTCACTGCAATGCACAGCCACAATGTTGTTGCAGGCTTTCTCCCAGCAGCCGTAATACTCTTGAAAGTGGTCTTACCCAAATAACCTCACCGGGGATGAGGTGGGGGGGAGGGGTTTACAATTAAACCTCCTGAACCCCTTCAGGATATAAATGATCATAGAAACTTTTAATTAATGATCTTTTGAATCGGATCTTTATTCTCATGAAAGTTGTTTATTATAACAATCATATTTATGATTGTAAATGATCAATAGAGTAGAATCAATTGATCACCGAAGTTCATTTGGTTAAAATCTCTGTTCACAAAAACGATGAAAGAACATAAACGATACACCGAGAAGAAATGTTGTTCACAAAAGTTCTATCTAATGGATCACCGATGTTCATTTGGTTAAGATCCCTGTTCACAAAAATGATCCGATACAAGAACATTCATGATCCACTGAATATGACGGTTGTTCACAAAAGTCCTATCTAATGGATCACTGATGTTCATTTTGGTTAGGATCCCTGTTCACAAAGGATCCTTTGTACCGGGACCTCTATAGTATTAATTAACACTTGCAAGGAAGCACTAGGTTTGCTACTAATTTATGAAATGTTTGATTTTATAGTGCATATCATTTCTACATTATATGGCTTTCCATCTTGGAGTAACATGCATATTTATTTCCAATATTGCAATAGAATTCCATATGTCATTTGAAATCCCCAACATTGTTTTTGTATTTATGATATCAAAACATTTTAGCTTTCCTTTACACTGTTTATCTTAATGAATAGCTTATCATATTTAATTTCCTTGAATATGTGGTGATTATAGATTTATTAATTAATAATTGTAAATTTTAATCTTCATGGTCTTATAATTGGATTTCTCAATTAACCTTAAATATTAAAATCAATGTCTTTGATGGAAAGGAGGAAATTAAATTGTTTGAAATCTGATATCTGAAAATATCAGTTTACCGTGAAAATACTCTTTGTTCAAAATGTAATTAGATTTACATATCAATTTCAAGTTTATCATATCATATATTCAGCTCAAAACTTCTTAATCAAGACTGTGTTCTCCTTTTTGCAATGATCTCTTTTTTGTTTAATTTCTTTGTACTTACAATATCAACATTTGTTTTGTGAAATAACTTGTATAAACATTTTAAGAACATATTCTCCTTAATTTTAAGTTGTAATAAGCCTTTTATTCAAATATTCTTATTTATCAAGAGGTTAAACCAATTATTCTTAATTTATGGATTAGTTAATTTTATTGTGCAAAGAACATAGGACATAGTAATCATCCCTGGAGCAGTCCTACCTTTAGTATATCTTTATCACTGAATGCAATTTAATTTGCTCTCTAAGCACATTTGTATAACCAAAAATTGAATTACAAAAAATACTTTAAGCAGATTTCTGTGCCTTTGTTACTTTATCATTCTCCACTTTTATTTGCTCTTTTAACACTACACCAAAATTAAATAAGAAAACATAATTTTAATAAGTATATCTGTGGCTTTAATTTGGTACTGAAACTATTTTCCGCCTAAGAAGAAGACTGCATCTTTTATTATTTAAAAAAGTAAATTGATTATGATTTTACCATTCAGCATTTAAGATGTTCAAAGTGAACATGACAGAAATTCATTTTCTTAAAGGTGCATTTTGAAATGGTTGAGTTTATAACATTCAGCATTGCCAAACTATTTAATGTTGTACGTTTTAGTTTTAAAAAACTAGCAATTTTAATATTGTCTCTTTTCTCTAAGGTATCATATCATTTATCCATTTGTGATAATTACTACATGTAGTTGTTTAAATTAACAAACAAACTATTTTCATTATCTACCTACATTTAATGGAATATTACTTAATGAAAATATAACAGCAAAGCTTCACCGACATCAAAACAATCCAAATTAGCATCTCCTGTTTTTCAAATTAAAATAGATAAATTAGATTTTTTTTTTAAATTAAGACACCCAATTTTGGCAACTAGAGAGATCTCTTTTACCATTTAATGATTGACTTTACCATTTCCTTAAAACAACATTTTGTGAAGACATTATTTTTGTTTCCATATTTCGTCTGCTTGTGTGTGCTTCATTTGCAGTGAGTCTTATTGGCTGGTCGTTTACTTTCATCTTAATTAAGATTTACATCTACTTTTCTACGCATACAGCCCTAATTTACATGTAATCGCCTCTAGTCACTGATAAAATAATCACTTTTGTAATTCAGAATTGTTTGTTGTTATTGCTACATGTACTTAGTTAGCCCAGCGGAAGTGAATCAAACTTTTTCCCTGGTTCAAATCTCCCCGGTTGATTCAACATCCTTCAATTACGGTTTTCATTTGAATATGGGATAAAAAATAGCCCAGCGGTAGAGTGGTAAACTCTTTCCCTGGTTCAAATCTCCCTGCTTGATTCAGCATCATTCATTTACAGTTTTCATTGAATATTGGATGAAAAATAGCCCAATTGTAGAACATCGTACTCTTTCCAAGGTTCAAATCTCCCTGGCTGATTCAGTATCATTCAAATACGATTTTCATTGAATATTGGATGAAAAATAGCCCATCAAACTCTTTCCCTGGTTCAAATCTCCCTGCTTGATTCAGCATCATTCAATTACGGTTTTTATTTGAATATGGGATAAAAATAGTCCAGCGGTAGAATGGTAAAGTCTTTCCCTGGTTCAAATCTCCCTGCTTGATTCAACATCAATCAGTTACAGTTTTTATTGAATATTGGACAAAAAATAGCCCAATGGTAGAACATCATACTCTTTCCAAGGTTCAAATCTCCCTGGCTGATTCAGTATCATTCAAATACGATTTTCATTGAATATTGGATGAAAAATAACCCAATGGTGGAGCATCAACCTCTCTCCTTGGTTTAAATCTCCCTGCTTGATTTAATATCCTTCTATTATGGTTTTCATTTGAATATGGGAAAAAAGAAAGAAAGGCCAATGGTAAGGCCTAAAAAAAAAAAAAAGTTTCTGGTCTTAACATGCTGACAAAAATGATACGATGACGCGATTATTTTTTTTTACGACATTTTTTGGGGGGGGAATGAAGAGTTAAACAAACAAAATTTATACAATTATTTATATAAATAAAGCACAAACCCTTGTAAAGATGTGTTACTATTTCAAATAGTCAATAATCTCAGCCCTACACTCCATCTCAAAAGAAACGAGTGACATTTTCTATGTCCTATGTTTTCTGAGGCTAAAAAATTACAGTTATCTGCCCCTTACTTTTGAAAACCTAGAAAAAAAAGACCTGAGGCGTGGGTTTGAAACTAATGCGGGTGGAAACCAGAAACAAATTCTTTTGGGGGGAGAGGTGGGGGCGGGGCTAATCTCTTTCCATTGTTCAAATCTCCCTAGTTGATTCATAATCCTTCATTTACGAATATGAGATGAGAACCTCTATCTGTAGCCCTTCTGTTAGGGACACAGCATGAACTTGAGCATTGGGAGGATAATCTGTTCTAGTTTATATATAGGATATATCTGTCTTTCCTTGGCAAATACCATATGTATCATCGAGTGAGGTAGAGAAGTAGATATTTAAAGAGTCAAATATAAAGAATGAAAATTTGTAGTTACATGTTTTGAGAGTAAGACCCCCTTCATCAGAATTTTTTTTTTTTTTAAGCTAATTTCTAAATCTTTAAATTGCTACTTTATAGTCTAAGTTGCCTGATTATTTTTCTGTTATAGATAGTAAGATAACAATACTCAATGTTAAAAGACTTCTTTTTCTGAAGTGCCTCATGTTATATAGTATCGAGCAAAAGCTGGGCAGGATAGTGCAGTGGTTAGTGCATTCGGCTTCGGACCAAGAGCTCTGTGGTTAGAATCCCTCAAGGGGCACGTCAACTTTGTCTGCAGTAGAGAACTGTTCTACACACAGTAAGGTTTGGGTGTAATGCTTCAATGAATATCAGTGCAGTACCACCCACGGTTCGCTAGTTCAAGCCGTTGCTCACAGGTACCGCAATACGTAGCCACATGGTGTTGTGGGCTTTCTCCCTGCAATAGTATTAGCAGCGGTGATAGAAGTGAAATACTCTTGAAAGCGCCGTTAAAAATGCAAATCACCTCACCTCATCTCAAGCAAAAACAATGAGACAAATTTCAGAAGTATTTTTTTCGTTGCTGCTCAGTGTTTTCGTGTTCACATGGTTTGTTAATACTAAGCATTTCTGACATTATGGTGTTGACAACATGACAACATGACACATGACAACGCTGTAGGAGAGGACTTCCTAGTTATCGATGTGATGTTGAAAACAAGGAAAATGTGGACTATGCGCTTTTTATGCAAAAGGGTTGAAATCAGTTAAGAAGTTGCAGAAAACATCGGGTTTACGTAGGAATATCGTTATATAACACTATTGTCAGATTTCAAGATGTATTGAGTTTCTAGCACAAGCCCGAATCAAAGTTTTCACCGTCTCTGATGGCATGAATGACATTGGAAAATTAGGTTTAATGCCGTTCTTGGAAATTACAGGTCGCACTGTACTATAGTACTATAAACTTTTACAAGAGGGTGTGTTGGATTCAAATACTGGATAAAGTGGACATTTGTGTGTTATGTTACAAGAATATGACTGCGTTTGCACATACGCACACACCAAAATATAAATTATTTGAAATGACATGAAAAATATAATTCTCCTGCTGTTTCACGAGACCTGCACACCATTGAAAATGTTCAGCAAATCTTCAAGGACACAATTGAACTGAATATATTGCAAATTAGAAAAGTGAAAAGTGGTTCAAGATATCTGAGGAACTCAAAGACGATCTGTGTCTCGACAGATAACACAATGTTTTGAGCGAAATGGCGGCCTGACTGGCTATTGTCTTAATTTAAACAATTTGTAAATAGATTATCTACATTATGTACCAATTTTCAAAATATGAATTAAGGAGTTGAATCCAAAGGTGCCTCATTCTTTTTGCCCGCTACTGTAGACCTTAATTATCTAATGGGGAAACAATTAAAATAAATGGCCATCTTATGTATCTTTCATATCACTCAAATGTGAGAAAGCCTATCAAGTTGACACATGAGAAAACATTTCAAGGTAAAGACAACAAAAAAGTGCAAGAAAACTATTTATTATGTCAGTGCCTCTATAAGTCAATAAAAAATAAATCACTTTCGCTTCTGATTATTTATCAGCTTTCACTATCGTCACAGAAAAATTTAATAAAACTGTGGCTTCATAAGATCCTATACAGAGTTGATTGATCCCGCGTTTATTGCTACGATGCCAATATGCCCTCAATGATTTATAGCTGGAGTCATAATTAGATTGAAAGACAAGGAGCTCTAACTTATTGATGAATACTGATACAACACCCAGCCCCAGCAAATAGGCTGGTGTGATGTATTGCGGTATTGGGGAGAGTAGTTTCGATGCTTACACCTGGGTTATACACAGGTCAGCTGGATGAATGAAGCTCCAACAATATACGGCAAATATTTATATATATAGAATACTAAACGATGTCCCGTTTGAAAACATGAAATGAGTGAATGGTTTGGTATTTTATGCGAGTTAAATACCCATGCTATTCACGAGTTTCATAAATATGTTATCAAACGGGACCGATTTTAGTATTTGATTTATTACTCAATGATATAAAGACTGCTGAATTGCAAGAAAGTCGTTTTTAGTGACGCTCACTTGCAAAAGGGTCACTCGCTATTGCAGTCGTGCAGCTAACATTGTGACGCCAACCAAAAACGACTATAACGTCACGGGTCGATTATGACACATATTGTGAATAATCTATCAGTACATGTTTCATTAAAATTAGTGAAAATGCAACATTTTTGCATCCCACATTGCAAAAAAGCAAGATGGCTGCCAGTTGGCGATACACCTCTCTTTAACAATGAACAAAGGATTGATGTATAGGAGTTATAAGATAAAAGAACGCAATCCACTAAATTGTGATTAACAAATAGAATGAAGGGATGCCTTGGGGAGAGTTGCATTGTTAAAGTTGCCATCAGTTGAGTTGGACATCGCTAGATTTATTATTACATTCTACAACAAAGTTGTCAGGCTATAGAAATAAGCTCAGACTGTGAGTGTATTGTTTCTGGACCATAACTCAAAACCTTCTCAATAAAAAACTTTCTACATGTATCAAGCTTTAGATGTGCAGTCTGCTGTTTAGGGATGTTTAGAATTTATACTTTCTTGTTTCCATTTCATCTAAATGGTCTAGTGTGAGGCAGTGTTTCCGCTGGCTTTTTTTACAGCCGGACATTGTGACCGGCGAGCATGTAAAATACCGGACATTTGTAAATTTTATCGGTCAAGTCATTGCAAATATAACAAAGAAAATAAAACAAAAACTACTCACTTTAATCTTCCTGTTTTATTACTGAATAGCTGTGTATATGTCTAATATGAAAATTGTTCATGTGCATATTCATAAACAAATCTTTCCTCACATACAGGCTCCTGTAAAAACCTCCGGTACTGCAGTACTGTACATGTCGTTTGTGATGAATGAATAAACGCTAAACTTATTATATAGATTCATGTAAATGATTAAACAGATTTGCCAGGTGGTAGAAAAATATATATATTAGATCTAAATCACTGTGAAAATAGAAAACGGTGTCTGCTTAACATGGTAAAAAATGTGTGAAAATATAGGCTATTTTTCACAAAGTCGCGGTCTTCATGTGCAAGTAACTTGCGGCCATTTGCATTGTTGAAGGGGGTGGTTTCAAAGAATGTTATTCGAATATTTTCCTTTGTGCATTAATACAAAATTCATCTTGCACGTTTTATTAAATTTTCCTTACTTTGACTATTGTGAGAATATCTTACCTACATAACGTGTGTAACGGCCATTCAAATAAATGTAGTTACTCTTCTTGCAATAAAGCGCCATTATGAATGTTATACGGCCCCCATACGTCACAACAATATTCAACCAATCAGAATGAAGCAACTCTCTAGCGCATAAGTATGTCAATTTGACGGCTTCAACTGAATGGTGACTGGTGTTACAATTTTAAATTTAAAAATACTTATTAAAAGTAATTAAGATGTTTCGTGATCACTATCGGAGAGCTGGCATGACAAAAAATTGTATTTGAATGGTGGATACAGCCTGACAAAACAATTTTTCAAAATGATTCTACATCTATGACTCGCCGATCGATCAGTGTTGAACTGGCTTTATTTTGACTGGTATTTTTTAATGTCCGTTTACAATTATAAAATAAGTAAGATGTATTGAATATTTTATTATTTATTCTTGACGGAAAACAGGCTTATTTGTCATTTGATACAGGAAATAGTTTCAAGAGTACGATGTGAAATTGTGTCGCGCAACTGAAACACACACATAATTTTTTCAAAAAGTTTCAAATTATTGCAAGAAATGATTTATTTTGACAGGTTACTGAACGTCTTTTACAAAAAAATTGACAGGGCATTTTGGCATCACACCAGTCATCTACAGAAAGTTTATTCCATAATACGACACAATATTTTTGAATTTGAACTTGTTTTCTGGAATATTTTGTTATCAGCACATCGACTGACAAGGCAAGCTACGTACAGTACTGTTTGTACTGGGACTCGACATGTTACTATGACGATATTTTTCCTCTGTTTTGTATCTAATATCGGCTTTCCATGGTCAGCATTACAACCAAAATATGACAAGTCTGCTTTTTAAATCAATGACTTCACAAGAGAGCACGCTTCGAACAAGACTCTGTATAAACCAATCAGCGCGTATCTCATGGTGTCAGGTTATTTATAGCCTGGTTTCCCCCCATAACTCGTACTTCTTGTTTGAGAATACACCGATGTCATTGTGAATGAAACGATTGCATCAACAAGAATCCAAATTACATAGAATTAAGAAAAATAGTTTTGAAAATTTTGCCGGACATCATGACCGGCAGCCTTTGAAATTACCGGTCATGTTCAATTCAAACCTGTCAAATGTCCGGTATATGCCGGACAACGGAAACACTGGTGAGGGGTTGGTTTATTATGGATCAGGATTAAAATATTTCAATGAATTTTTCAGAAACTTTTTACCCCATGGCAATCAGTGTAGAAGTCTTTTGTTGGTTTATGAATTGGATTGGTACAGTGGCTGAGATATAGAGAATATTTTGTGTTCTCAGTATGATATCACTTATCTCTCATCAAGTGGGGGCGGGATAGCGCAGTGGTTAGCGCATTCGGCTTCGGGTCAAGAGGTCCGGGGTTCGATTCCCGCCAGGGGCACGGCAACTTTGTCTGCAGTTGAGAACTGTTCTAAACGCAGTCAGGTTTGGGTGCAATGCTACACTGAATTTCAGCGTAGTACCACCCATGGTTTGCTAGTTCCAGCCGATGCTCGCAGGTTTCACCGCAATACATAGCCACATGGCGTTGCGGGCTTTCTCCCTGCCATAATAGTAGCAGCCGCAATATAAGTGAAATACTCTTGAAAGCGGCGTTAAACCCCAATTCCCCTCACCTCACCTCCCATCGAGTGACGGGGTAAAGCCGATATTTTCACGAGTGGCGCAGTCGTGACGTCATACCACTGTACACATGATGTCATCCCCTCTGTGATATTTCACTGTAATGAGAAAGTGATATCAAACTGCAGTGGTAAGAACACATTTTCTCAAACTGAGAAAACTCAGTCTCACATCGCTTAGCATATAATAAATATCCTGTATTTCCTCGAATACAACCTTGGAGTTCTATTTCGTTCAGCACCCCATTATTCGAGGCCAAGGTTGTATTCGAGGAGGATGATGTGTTGGAAATTTTACGAGTGCTTTCCAGCTGAGCTGACTTTGTTTTCGAGGAAACACAGTATGCCTTAAATTCATATTTGAGGCCCAGGTTGTATTTACCTCAGCACCCCATGACCCCCAAGGTTGTATTCAAGGCCTGGGTTGTATTCAAGGAAAACTCAATCTTCATATTTGAAAGCCGGGTTGTATTTACCTCAGCACCCCATGACCCCCAAGGTTGTATTCAAGGCCTGGGTTGTATTCAAGGAAAACTCAATCTTCATATTTGAAAGCCGGGTTGTATTTACCTCAGCACCCCATGACCCCCAAGGTTGTATTCAAGGCCTGGGTTGTATTCATGGAAAACTCAGTCGGCCACAATTCATATTTGAAAGCCGGGTTGTATTTAGCTCAACACCCCATGACCCCCAAGGTTGTATTCAAGGCCTGGGTTGTATTCAAGGAAAACTCAATCTTCATATTTGAAAGCCGGGTTGTATTTAGCTGAACACCCCATGACCCCCGAGGTTGTATTCAAGGCGCGGGTTGTATTTGATGAAATACAATAGATGAATAAATATTTTTGTTAATTCTCATGCTGGCATTTAATAATTTTCATAATCAATATGACCATAACTATCACTTGGTATCAGATCAGTAAGAATATATAGAAGCAAATACAACCAGTTGGATAATCTTAGCCACACAGTGTCCATACACTTAACAGTTAACCTTCAAGGTATGTTTTATGATATCTTGGTATCAGTTACCCATCAGTAAAATATCCACTCAGATCAGTACATCAAACAAGGTTCCAAGTTAGCACTAGTCTCAGTCTGGAAGCCCATGGCTAGTGAAAACGCTGCTGGGCTAGTTTTGTTTTGAAAGGTAGTTCAAAAGGCTTTGAATTTGAAGATGATATGATCCTGTAGATGCTTTTGTCTTAGTCTAGCTGAAATGGCTTTGACTAGTTCTCTAGGAAATTAATTAGTCAGAATGATGGGTAGTGCTTTGATGAGATGAATTTCGGCTCATGATCACACCATATTACTCAAACTCCTCACAGTGCTGCTACGTCTCTCCTGCGTCAAGCCTTTATCAACACTCCATTCGGAGCCGTGACCTCGAACTAGCTCAAGTTGGCCCAGCGTTACCAATGACGCTTTCGTATTATTTTTACAGAATATCATAACCATAACTAAATTATCGATGTTTTATATGCAAATGATAAATTAAGACATTTAACAAATCTCGTTTCACACAGCCGTTATGTTTGCACAGTGATTTTGCTTGTTTACTTCCGTCTACTCACGGTACCATTAAGGTAAAACGTAGTTCCGGATCATTTTAGCTATTTTTATGAATGTTAACCAGTTTTTCTTTAAACTTAATATCCGAATCATTCACATAAAGTGACAAGAGCATTTTCATTACATTAATTACATGTTACAACTTATTGAAAGTGGTAAATTGTGATGGTCAGGAATCCTGACCAAGATTGTCCGTGAACCCAGGGATGATAGTTGATCAGCCCTGGGGACGAGGTTGCATATTACTTTGAGAGTGCCTCTCCTATCGTGTTATATCTTCTTCTTTTCATGGTAAACTTTAAATCAAGAAGTCCTGTATTCAAATCTCACTAGAAGCTCTGTAAATTGACTTCCTTGAATAGAAAGCTATAAGAGAACTTTTACAAAACTTGTGCAAATTTTACACAAACTTGCACAATTTTGGTTAAGTGATGTAGCACACTTTTCTATTGTGTAAAATTAGCAAGAAGGTATTCACTTCTCCTTTGAATGCAAGCTACAATGATGTCACGAACAATTGTTTTATGAAATCACAGATGAAATATGTTAACTCGTGCTGAAACAATGATTTCTTTGCAAAGGTGATACGTGCACATGGGCTCATATCGATAATATTAACTCAATTATTTCAACCATGTATTTGATTAAGAAGTCTTAAAGGGGCAGCAGCACATTTTTTTGGTGAAATAAGTTGATGAAATGTATTTGAAAAATAATGTCACCAACTGTAAAACACCTTTCTGTCTTTGGAAAATCATGTTAAAAAATGAGTGTACAGGGTTCCGTAAAGCCATGGGAATCGTTTTTGTCATTCGAAATAATAAAATGTGTTCACAATAAAATGGCCGCCATGCAATTTTTGCTTGATACACAACATCGTTATTACCACTATGGATAATTCGTTTGTGTAATAAGATGTTTTACCCTCTAAAGTAAATATAAATGACATAAACTATCATTATAAATGGGAAATTTGAAAAAATAAAATATGCAAAAACGTGCTACTGCCCCTTTAATACATGCGCAGTAAGTTTGTCACGTTTAATATACATTGATATTTTTAGCAAAACATGAACAGTATTTACACTTTTGTTGATGTTCAACTTATGTGAGAGTTATTCCTTCAAACCTATCTTGTGAAGTTGAAGTTGCCTCAGCTGGGCTAGAAATGAGATTTTATGGGCACTTCTTTGTTCCAGTGCACTTGAAATGGGGACAATTAAGCTTGAATTTTCATTGCCAAAATAGTGTTTCAACACAAAAATCCATTCATCAGAGGGGCAGTACCAAGTTTTTTGGCTGAAATAATTTGTGAAATGTATTTGAAAACTAATGTCACCAACAGTGAAACACCCTTCTCTCTTCAGAAAATCAAGTTAAAAATGAGTGTACAAGAATCGGTAAAGCCATTGGAATCATTTTTGTCATTCGAAATAATAAAATGTGTTCACAATAAAATGGCCGCCATGAAATTTTTGCTTTATATACAACACCGTTACTACCACTACGGATAATTGGTTTTTGTAATAAGATGTTTTACCTTCTTATTTAAATATAAATGACTATCATTATAAATGTGAAATTTGAAAAAAATAAAAACGTGCTACTGCCCCTTTTATACCCGGACTGTGATGCGAAGTGATTCAAGGTTCAGTAATTCTTTTCTTATGATAAGTGTTTTTATGACAAGTGTTAATCTGAATCAGTTTTGTGAAGTACATTTCTGAAGGTTTTAAATTTAACCAATATTCTGTCTACTGTACAATATGCGTGACGGGTCTTATCTTTTTGCCCCTTTGGAGCGACATTATTTATATTGTATTAGCTCATGATATTTTTTTCCAGCCATATAGCAGGCTAGTGCTTGTTTCAAACCCGGTAGATCTTGGTTAGTTTGTTTATTCAGTCGTTAAGATTAAAAAAGTAAATGAAAAACGAGTTTTCTCTCGACTCATATATATCGAGATGGTTCACAGTTCTTTCAAATCCATCAATCAGAACACGCAATTCATCTCGTACTAACCCAATCAAAAGCGCTTCCACTTGGCTGTCCTTACCTCCACCGTTGTTATTGGCATCTGATTGTATTGATTTAAGACGTGATTAATCACGTTTGAGCTTTTTAAGTCTCTTCGATCAGAATGAAGATACTTTCTCTATTCCTAGAAAATAGGGGGGGGGGGGAGATAACACAGTGGGAAGCGTTTTCGGCTTCGAGAAAGAGGTCCGGGGTTCGAATCCCACCATGGGCACGGCAACTTTAGTAAAGAATTAACTTCAGTAAAGAGCTGTTCTACACACAGTTAGGTGCTACTATGAATTTCAGAGAAGTAAATATCTTTGGAAAGAAAACAAAAGTGTGCGAAGTGTAATAAAATCTCTAAAACGTCTCTATCCTGCCTATTCATGTACCTGATGAAATTATAGATTTATAATGTAGACTGTAGTATCTTGGATGGTCAAGTAAATATGTACGAATTAAAAACATAAAAAAATGTGGATGGCCTAACACCGCAAACAGAACCCAAAACTGCTCCACTTGTTAAAGAGATGCAGTTGTTTTACAGTTGATTTATATTGTCAAAATCCTAAGACATCATTAAAAGGAGGGTTCTATCGGAGTATTTTTTGTGGGAACGAAATTGGAGAGGATATTTCAGTTTACATACATGATTAAAACAGAATCAAATTGAAAGATATTAACAAAGTTAATAGTATGATGACTTTATGTTTCACAACTTGCTAATTAAGCGAGCCCACATTTGTTGAAAAATAAAAACTATGCATGAGAACTGAAGCTATTCATCGGCACTGCGAGTGGGGAAAACTTTGCCATGACCTTACAGCAAATTCGTTATTAGTTTTATGATGTTATGTGAATATTCCATCATTGTAGTTCTTTTATTATCACAACATTGTCAAATTTGGTTAAATATAGCATGTTTTCATTGCACGTAATGCCAAGAAACCAAGATGGATGTTTCTGATATATCTGTGATAGAACTTTCCCTTTAACAACATGACTGACACTGTTATGATGTGACAAATCTGAGTTTACATTCCTATGGTATCTTACTATAGAAGACCTCACAGTAACAACCTCAAAGCTATAGATCTGGCAATGCTCATCAGGGGTAGAAATTAACCTTTTCAATGCAGTAGCCATTCGGACTAGTGCATTTTGAAAAGTACTGGTCCAGACTTATTCCAACTAGCCAAATACATCTCAATGATCATTTCACCTCAAAATTTAACTATAGTCTTTCGGAGTACCAGTTTTTATACTCTACTAGCTCAGCATTTTTTCACTAGCCATGGGGGGGTGGGATAGCGCAGTGGTTAGCGCGTTCGGCTTCGGATCAAGAGGTCTGGGGTTCGAATTTCGCCAGGGGCGCAGCAACTTTGTCTGCAGGAGAGAAATGTTCTACACAGTAAGGTTTGGGTGCAATGCTACACTGAATTTCAGAGTAGTACCACTCATGGTTCGCTAGTTCCAGGTTCGCAGGTTTCACCGCAATGCATAGCCACATTTCTCCCTGCCATAATACTAGCAGCCGCGATATAAGTAAAATACTCTTGAAAGCGGCGTAAAGCTCACCTCACCTAATAAAACAATATAAACAGAATAAAACAAATCCTCAATATTTGATGTTCCGGATTTAGCATGGTAGTTTAAACCTCTTGTGCTTTGGAACATTTAAACACAAATATATCTAGTAGGGAGTAATTATTGATGCAATATTAACCGGCCCCTCTCATTCACCTTAAGGTACCTTTACCCCCTGGCTCCTATTTGAGACTCGGCCCCTATTAGAGGAAATACGGTATATATTTTTTCAGAAATCTGTTAGAACCATGTTGCATTTCACCAACAGCTGCAGTAACACTGATTCCATCACAGACACCGAGTTAATTTCATCTGTTGGATGTGGGAGTGTAACGTGTTGCGTGCAGAGTCATGACCTATGATCAATGAATAATTTACTAGTGGTTCATGCAACAGAAAGCCAGTGCCTTGAGTTCGCCCAAGCGTGTCGGTTATCAATAATTAAGATGCTCTAGTAGCAGGTGTACCTTTAGTGAGGTTACGCTTGAACGTTCCATGATCCTATCTCCAACACAAAATGAATATTTTATCTGAGATATTTCACTGAGCTGATCAGTGATGAGGATATCATGTCAATGAACACCATTTCTTCGCTTGAAATTTACTTGTAAAAATATGACCACTTGTTCAATAGTTTTATTCAAATCGGGCAAAGATTACAACAGGAAGATAACAGTTTCTTTAATGTGAAAATGCATAATGTTTCTGAGTATATATAAACCTTTGCTCGCAGGTTTCATTGCAATACATAGCCACATGGTGTTGCAGGCTTTCTCCCTTCAACAATACTAGCGGCCGTGATATAAGTGAAATACTCTTGAAAGCGGTGTTAAACCCCAACTCACCTCACCTCAGAGTATATACTCACTCCTTCATCAGTTGGAATTATAAAGGAGTATATACTCCGAAATATACACATTAAAGAAGTTGTTATGCAGAAAATCTTCCTGTTCTTATGTATGCAACTTCTAAATGCTCTTCAAAGATTCACTTAAAGCTTATGATCCTGTAAAAAATAAATATTTTATTGAAGATGTCCATTCCACTTACTTAACAGTTAAAATAGTCCTTTTCAAGGAGGCACTGTTAAAAGAATCATAAAGACCATAAATGTCGTTTTCTGTCTAATATAACCAACTCATAACAGTGGCGGATACGGGGATGGGGGGGACCCACCCCCCATTTCAAAATTTTTGCATTGGCGTGTATGGGGTAAGATTTTTTTTAAACCACCCCCCTTTTCCATTAGCGGACCCCCCCCCCCCCCCCCCCCCCCCCCTTTTAAGAATTCCTGGATCAGTCACTGATTTTTTTAAACCACCCCCCTTTTCCATTCAGAATTCCTGGATCCATCACTGCATAATATATTTAACATTGAGACAACAGGCAGGGTCAATATTAACTTTTTCAAAGCTCTAGCCATTCAGACTAGTTAATTTCCTAAAGTACTAGTCCAAAGCTATTTCAACTAGGTAAATGCTTCTGCTGGATCATATCATCTTTAAATTCAAACTATCCGTTTGGACTACCAGTCAAGGCATTTTACTAGCCTAACAACTTTTCACTAGTCATGGGCTACCGGACTACCGTTAATTTTGAATACTGCACAGTGCACAATATACAACAATCATTTAAAATTTAGGTTGACAATCAAGATTTTTTTAAAAATCTATAATCTTGGTGTCCTCTCAAAATTATTGAAAAATGGAATGAACTTTGTTATAAAATTTTTATCGTTTTCATTTTGTCATCAGCATTATTATTTTAGTTGCATTTGATGATTATATATAAAGAATAAACTTTGTCCTTCCAACTTTTGAGGAAAATATAAGTAATCTTGGAAAACTTGAACAAGTCTGAATTCCCCAATAGTATTTCTCATATATTTCCAATTTAATAGGATAAAGAGCAAGTAATGAAGATTAATTTATATACAGAAAATATAAAGTACTGCTGTACTTAACTGTCTTCTATTTTCACTAAAATTTATCAAAAATTTAATTTTGTTTTGCTCACCAAATTACAATGGTATATATAGATTAACTTCAATAAAATATCCAAATATAAAAGATGTTCAATTACATAGAGAACCTGAAGAACTATTTTCAAATTTGTGAAAGAGTGAGAGGTTGTTGGTGAATAAAAAATAACAGCATTCTCAAAAGGGCTTTCCTCACATTACACTAGGTATTGATTTACTTGCACGGAATGTTTGTGAATATTTTATATGCCTACCAGGGGACAACCCTGTGAAGCTAATGACGTTACAAGAACTCCCCGCTACTCTCTTACATCGCAGCAGCCTACAATACAAATTGCATGAGTACACTCTCTTGGGCTTTCACAAGCTTTAAAAAACGTGTTCATTTTCTTATTTACTTTGTCTTGTTTCATTAGCACAAAGAATAACTTGCTGTCTTATGAATTCATTGTTTTCTCACATAACGTTATTTCCTGTCTTGCTTTATTAGCTCTTAGCTTAACTATATGGTGAAGTAGTGTAATATACAGAGGGGAGAGTCAGGGAGCTGAACTCAGTCCTCCCCTTTTGAAATTTTTTTATGGACCCCCAAGATGAACAACCCCCCTCTCATCTCTCCCCGCTGAAAATTTCAGAATGTGAATTCAGTGTTTTCTCCCATTTCCAGCCTTAGTTTAATTTCTCTCAAGTGAGTTTAAAAATCATAAACTTCAAACGTTCTATAGATCTAATCCTGCCAGGACTCATAAACTTTCTTTGCTGTAGAGAACTGTTCTACAAGCAATGAGGTTTCCATGCAAGGTTTCATTTCTCCAAGTTTTGGCACATGGTCCTGTGCATAGCTGAGTCAACTGCTATTAGTGAAGTTTAGCAACAACGGGCACATCTCACTGCAAGAGTGGGGGACCCGCTTTGTTGTTTGATAAACTGAGAATTAGTAGGGTCATTACCTGTCCCACACTGAGATCAAGAGGTCCGGGGTTAGAATCCCGCCAGGGGCACGGCAACTTTGCCTGCAGTAGAGAACTGTTCGGTTCGGGTGCAATGCTACACTGAATTTCAGCGTGGTACCACCCATTGTTCTTTAGTTCCACCTGTTGCTCGCAGGTTTCACCGCAATGCATAGCCACATGGTGTTGCGGGCTTTCTCCCTGCGGTAATAGTGAAGTGAAATACTCTTGAAAGCAGCGTTAAACCCTAACTCACCTCACCTCACCTCATCTCACCTGAGACACGAGTTGAGAGACTTGTGTCACCCTGGGTCAATGACTTAGTTCCAAGTGTAAATTGGGTGACTTTGAATTTGAAATGTGAGCGTCTGACAGGTGAGTTGTTTTTTCCTCGGGGAGTGTTCAGACCTGGGGAAATATGTCGTCCAGCGCTTTGAGCATGCATTGTGCATGGATAAATGGGCTGTATAAATGGACTATTAGTATTACATTGACATACGATGCACCCACCTGTGTATGAAGTGCTAGTTCTAGCTCAGGTTCATAGGTTTCATCACAAGGCAAATCTACAATTGTGTTTCAGCTTTTTTTTCCCTCAATGAAACTTAAATGAATTGAAATGAATAGTAGCAAAGGCGGATCAAGGATTGGCGTCAATAAAATTTACATGCACATTCTTTAAAAAGGGGAGAGTTTGACCCCCCTCGAACCCCCCCCCATTAACCGTCCATATACTCATGAAAGCTACCTTGGACCTGAGCTATGTTGAACCTTTCAACAATAATTGCATGTTCTCTGTTATTGAGGAACTCCAATGAAAAATCACTAGCCTAAAATCATAGACATAATGTTGTTACAAAAGGTACCAATGTTATTTAGAAAGGTACGAAAACAAGGTGTACCTGTTCACATCTGTGATCGGAACATACCACGGTTAAAGTCTCCGAAGTTTTCCTGTTTTAGAAACAACTTGGACTGGGGACAGGATGAAAGGTGTCCATGTCAACCCCCGAGAGTTAAGACTAATACGTCTTAGTGAACGGTGGGACGGAGGTGTTGAGATATTTCCCTCATGAGAGTTTCCGTAATTGACATCCAAGTCCGACTCATTTGGGACTTGAAATATCCAGCAAGAATAATTGTGAGGCAACATGGTCCCCAGGCACAATTGGGCAATAAGTATGTACAGGATATTTTGGGTTTAGAGGTAAGAATAATAACCCATTGAATGCAATTATTCTCATAACAAAATTGTTTCTTTACAAATGCAATATTAAAAAAATTCAACCAAATTTCAAACCTTTACAATTAGAATTAACGAGATATTACCAAATAACAAGAACTATGGCTTTCTCAAATTGTACATATGCAAGTTTCTATAAGTTCTGGTCTTCTCTCCATGTGATTTTCAAAGATCCTGCAAAAACCCCATGATATGACATTGAATGTATGTACTTATGCACATGTATGTATACTTTATTTGATATGAATGGAAATGTACTGAAGAAATGGAAATTAAAAAAATTTAAAAAAATAAAAAAATAAGTATGTACAGTGAGACCTCGTTTAACCGGACACCATATATCCGGAAACCCCAGAAATAATCTTGAAAGCGGTGTCAACCAAATCCCTTCACTTCACCTTAATGCCAAGATTGTCTAAAGCAATATTAATATTTGGTACTTTAGGACAATCAATAACATATGCATCTTAGCTCTAACAATGGCAGGTCCAGGATTCTTCTTCAGAAGGGATCCTCCTTGGGGTACTGGGGGCAGGATAGCGCAGTGGTTAGCGCGTTCGGCTTCGGATCCAGAGGTCTGGGGTTCGAATCCCGTCAGGGGCACGGCAACTTTGTCTGCAGTAGAGAACTGTTCTACACGCAGTAAGGTTTGGGTGCAATGCTACACTGAATTTCAGCGTAGTACCACCCATGGTTCGCTAGTTCCAGCCAATGCTTGCAGGTTTCACTGCAATGCACAGCCACATGGCGTTGTGGGCTTTCTCCCTGCCATAATACTAGCAGCCGCGATATAAGTGAAATACTCTTTAACCCCAACTCACCTCACCTCACCTCCCAAAAATCAATTTGCTTTACTTGGTGTTGGATGCTGTTTCCCTGTCAGCTTGTAATGACAAGCTCCGACTGTGTTTGTTGCTTGGTTGATGCTAGTGATACGACAACTCATCAATAATACATCGCCAGTATTGTCTGTAGCCCGGACTCAATTATAGATACAACATCACTTTCTACCTACCGTATATTACAGTGTATAAGGCGACCCTGTGTATAAGACGACCCCCTTTCTCAGACCCCTAAAATCAGGTAAAAACCATGTATCTCATGTATAAGACGACCCCCTTCTAGCAATCATGGAAACAGGTCGACATGCCATGATGGGAAAACACGTTGGTAAGATTTGATAACGGTAAGTTGATACCGGTAATTTTTTAAGTAACATGACACAAATGTTTTGTTATATTAGTTTGTTTTTTAAATAAATTGTTTTAAATGTACCAAAATAAAAAAAATACATACATTTTCTTACGGTGTTTGTTCTTATTTTTTTCATGATATGTCATTTTCTTGTCAGTTCATGCGAGATTAGCAACACTACAGTCAACAATCTATCGTAACAATTAGCCATGTTATAGTCTAACATCTAAACAAAGCCGATACTCCTTACACAGATTTAGAAATCGCTTCAGTGTTTATAAGATTAAAATGGTGTGAAGAGCTTTGATAACCAAGCTTGATTGCGCATGCCCGAAGCCAAGCAAGATTTAATGTCTAGATTTCTATCGTAGTGTTGTAAATATTTGTCCCTTCTTATAAACAAAGTTGAACTAGTTGTATTTAATACTGCAGAATGCTTTTGAAAGGTTGGTAATGTTTGATAGCTGAAGTCAAGCCGTTATTTTTCATTCCAACTCTGGTTAGCTTTACCGCTGATTCTCTATTACGCAGCTGTCAGTATTTGGCTCCCAACGTGTGTTATAGCGAGGGGCCACTCAATGCAGTAAACTTCTCACGCTAAAGACGTGTTTATTTAACGTTGACCATGTAAACATCCAGAGAAGGACATACAGACCAATTACTGATAAGAACACAACAAAGCTAAGATAATTACCGGATATGTTAATGAATAACTGCCCTGATTGGAATTAACATTACGTCAATGACACGTGTTTTTCGAGATAAGCTTGTCAAGTTTTATGAATGAATAGGTTAGTTGTAGAATTTCATTGGTCCATGTCATGAATGAATGGATAAGTTGTAGAATTTCATTGGTCCACGTCACTGAATTTATCTATTGTTTGCTTGACTGCTGGTACCACTTTTGGTCCGTCAACCTATTATTTTTAAATGAATTATCAAATATATTTTATGTATTTAATTCCATATAGTAATAAAAAAAACATAATAATACATAATAATTATAAAAGTATATTTATTTCCATTTTGTTAGCATGAGATGACATCAATATTCTGTATTGCTGTTTCCGGTTTCAACATCGTGAGTTCGTCAATGAAGCTTCAAAATTTCTTCTTCTGAAACATAGCCCTTGTGTATAAGACGACCCCCTTCTTTGACCCCCTATTTTCTGGTATAAAAAAGTCGTCTTATACACAGTAATATACGGTAGCTACAATACACCGATAAAAACAGTCTTCACTAAGGACCAAGACCCATATTTTCAAAGCTGTCTTAGCGCTAAGTTAGTCGTAAGTCAATGTTAATGTATGGCACTTACGACTGTCTTAGCGCTAAGAGAGCTTAAAAAATATGGGCCCAAGTTGTCAGGACTCTGATATATGTACACAATGCAGTAAAGAATAGGTCTTAAAGGGGCAGTATCACAGTTTTTGCAAATTTTTACTTTTTCAAATTTATAATGATAGTTTATGTCATTTATATTAACTTAAGGGGGTAAAACATCTTATTACACAAACCAATTATCCGTAGTGGTAATAAAGGTTTTGCGTAAAAAGCAAAAATTGTATGGTAACCATTCGCTCGATTAACAAAAACGATTCAAATGACTTTGTCAAAACTTGACTTTCCGAAGAGAAAAGGGTGTTTTACTATTGGTGACATTATTTTTCAAATACATTTCATCGACTTATTTGAATTTTTTTTTAAAAGTGCTACTGCCTCTTTAAAGGGACCGTCTCTTTTATGCGAGATTATTGTACACAATAACATGTTATTTTGGTACGCACCTGTTTGACCCTTTACATACTGCTAAATGGTCCAATTGTAACATAAATACCCAGTGTAGGATTTTTGTGGCTTTAGATTTGAAAATTTAAAGAGTATAATGTACATTCAGTGTTGTTTTAAGATGACCGGGGGTCATTTTGGCGAATTTATACAAATTTGATCTTTTGCTATATAATAATGGTATATCCTTCACCAAAATCGAAGGATAAATGTTCTCAGAAGCCCTCTAGGGAAACAACCCTGCATGCCGTGTTCTCTCTGGTATAAGACCAGGGGGCCAGGCAAACAAACATCTTGAAAACATGGGGGTTGGCTTTTAGATGGGGGAGACCCCCAACTCAGATGAAAATTTATACCGGAGACCTTCAGACAGTTAGAATAGGTTTTATGTAGGTTTTTGACATTTAAAATAATTTTATAGATATATGTAATGTATGACCATTTAACATCTGGCAAAAATCCGGTGTGGACTTGAGAATAACCCCAACCAGGACAACCCTCTGAAAAGTGGGGGTGGTCTTAGGTTTGAGTGTGGTCTTATACCCGAGAGAATACAGTTTTCATTAACAAGAAAAATAGCAAGCAGTGAATTCAAAAGAGCCAAGAATGTGAAAAGTCTGAGGGTATGACAAGACACTGTTGATCTGTGTAATGATTTGTCACTTTTAAAGGGGCAGTAGCACGTTTTTTCGGTGAAATAAGTTGATGAAATGTATTTTTAAAATAATGTCACCAGCAGTAAAACACCCTTCTCTCTTTGGAAAATCAAGTTAAAAAATGAGTGTACAGGGTTCCGTAAAGCCATGGGAATCGTTTTTGTCATTCGAAATAATAAAATGTGTTCACAATAAAATGACCGCCATGCATATTTTGCTTTATACGCAACACCATTGTTACTACTATGGCTAATTGGTTTGTGTAATAAGATGTTTACCATCTAAAGTAAATATAAATGACATAAACTATCATTATAAATGGGAAATTTGAAAAAATAAAATTTGCGAAAAACGTGCTACTGCCCCTTTAAACTTAATTTGTGGCTGTTGAATATGTATGAATCTCTGAAGATTTAGAAGCACAGCTATTTATCTTGTAATTTAAAATTCAGTAATTTTTTAAACGGTGATGCTTTTTTTGGCACCAAGTGTTAAATTCAAATCAATCGTCACACCTGCAATTAATCTGGTGGCCGTTCATCATCTTGCAATTTAGAACCTGTAAAATGATTGTCAATTGGATATTGAAGGAAAACCAAATTCTATGAGGTCATTGAAAAATAATGAAATTGAATATTCACAGAAAAGTAAATTGACAAAGAGGGATAATTTAGCCATCAATCGGGAGACAACATGCAGTAGGAAACTTTATAGCTCTAGTTACCACCTTGCAGGAGGAAAAATGTATATCCGGTGGTAGCTTCACAGTGTAAGGACTTAGATAGAACAGGGACTACAGTTTGAAGTCGAAAATGCCATCATTTTAAGTATTTAAATACAAATAGAACGGCTTGTCCTTATTGTTTTGTTACAATTTGGGAAGAGTATTAGAAAATCTTGATAATTTAAAGATCAAGAAGGATTCAATAACAAAGTTGTGTCCATCATTATTTGCTGGTCATGGTTAATCACAAAATTGAGATTGACATTAATTAGCCGACTCTGTTTGAGTGGACACATTGTTGCAAATTTGACAACAGTGTTGTGATAGTAAAGCCATAACCTTTAGGCTTTTGTCTAGCGTGAGTTGAATTTATCTGAACACTCACTCACTCAGATTTACTCTACAACTCCTTAAATGCCATGATAGTTTGATAATGACGTATAAATTGCCAATGTAAAATAATTGATTCTTTACATTCATCACACTTAATCAAACAAAGGTGATTCCAACATATTAAGAACAAGTTTATTGATTTTATAATTGGTTATCTATTGTCAAAGCATTATGGGTAAATGAACAAGTGCTGTTATTTGCTTCGTGGTTTAGCTGATCATTCAACAACGACAAAAGATGCAAGGTATTGATAACGAAAAATCTTTCGTTGACAAAAGAAAGTGATTTAGAGCATCGTGAAATCTACGGTATTGTGGCGAAGGGGAGTATTGACATTTTATTGAACTTTTTCAGGTCGCTTATTTACCATAACAAACTCCAAAGGTGATAGATATAATCGTTTCAGCAGTTTACTAAAAATATACTTAATCTAATCCTTGAAAGGCAATAGGTAAAAAAACTTGTAAAACTGTAATGAAAAAAGTAATCTCAATTTATTACCCATGTGGTTGAAAATAAATATTTTCGATGTAAGCACATGTGCACATATTATGTTTGCCTAATAACCATGGTATCACCACAACTTGCCATAATTCTTAATCTGTGACATCATGAAGTAATTGTTTGTGACATTATTAGGGCTGTGTATTGCCTCAATTTTTTTATTGCGATACGTATTGCTGAACTGTAATGTATTGCAATACGTAACACAATATATTGCAAGATCCTCTGACAATGAGATATTTCTCTAGAAACCATTTTAACTAGTGCCAATGATATTGCAACATGCTAAATGAACTCTACATTCAACTTTTATACTTCTTTTTGCAGATTAAACATGACACATTTGATAAAATGACCTTAAGATCTTTAAAAATATCATTTGTAATACAGTCCAACACTCATTCTAGCACTTCAAAATAATTTTCTAAATTCAAGTTAAGCCATTTAATGTGCCTTTTACAAGATAAATGAATACCTTTGACTTAATATTTGTTGGTGCAATATATTGCGATATGAAAATCGTATTGCAATACATGTATTGCACAACTCTGTATTGCAATATATTGGTATTGCAATAATATTGCACAGCCTTAGACATGATTGCAACTGGCCAGCACAGAATAAGTGAACAATCTTTTTTTATGTGATTTAAATGGAATAGAATTGGTAATAAAGAAATTATTACAATCAAAAATGTTATGCTTGGGTAGATTTGTGTATAATCCACACTCCCATAGGTATGGAAATAAACAATAAATACACAGTCCAAAAAGTGAGAAAGAATAGTGAGAAACATACCAGATAACATCACACAATCCAATAAAAAAATTAACACATATTACAGAATTCACCCAGTACAGAAATTATCAACAAACAAAGAAAATCTTATTCAAACACAAAAAGTGCAAACACGACTTGAAAATCAAATCCCAGTTGGCATGTTGTATGTAGTTGCTCAAACCCGCCGCTGCATTTTTTTTTATTGATTTAAACGTCTACGAATACACAATAACAAATTAACCTGTCAACTGTGGCCAGGCACTCAGCAAAAGTGAATGAAACGAGCTTGTAATTAAGATCATTGTTACAAGTGTAGAGCCTCTATCAAAACCTTCTGGCTAGGTAGGCCTGTGATAGATCGCACACTACAACCCATCATCAATTGATCGGCCCGGCAGCGTGGTAGTCTTGGTGAATGATTCGTGTCGAGAGACGGAGAAGTTCCATGTGGTTTAGTTGGTGGAGGCATGAGCCCGTCTGTTGTAAACTTGACGTGTGCCGATATAGTCCGCTCCATGGTATTGTTCTAAGCTTGAGCGACAAAGCGTGGAGACTATTGGAGAATGATTCTCCCTGGAGGAATGGAAAGTGGAATCGCTACTTAAGAGAGAAACTTCATCTGAGACAAGTGACAGGATTCTTGAAGTTGAACTGTGTAAGGAATCCTTTTTAGGTTTTATTGGAGAATAGGAATAAGGCTACCTCTGAAATTGGAGTTGAATTGTTCAGTTATAGGCTTGGTTAGCAAACCCTGTTAGGATTCTGAACTTCGGTTTCAGCCATAGAATTGGATAGAGAATCAGCCAGGCTTCCTACAAACTAAGAGTTGTAATGTTCAGTTGTAGACGTGATCAGTGAAGCGTGTTAGGATTCTTGGGAGAGAGCGTGAATGGCTTCCTTGTAGACTTGATTGACGAAGCGTGTTGAAAGGGTCAAAGAGTTTCATGATGTGTCATGCATCGGTGAGAGATTCGGCCCCGGGTAGCGTGAGCTTGTGAAGGAAGTCAGTCGAGATGGAGAAATGAAGAGAGGAGAACAGAGGATGGTTGTTCCTGAATGTTGATCGGTTTAACTGCAAGGAGTGTCTGTTGAAAGTGTGGATCTTTTCTTCTCATTTCAAAGTTGCTGTATCGAGAATATCAGACTGCCTGAAGTTGGATGTCTGTACCAGAGGATTTTTGTGTGTATGACGTGCATCATTCGAAAGTTCTTCATCAAATGTAGGGATCTTCCTGAAGTTTGCTGTTAAGTCCAAAGATACAAGATTTACACTATCATTTTATGGTTGGATTGCACCTGAAGTTACTTAAAGGTCACGGTCAACATCCTTAGGTGCATGTCTTTTGCAATGGGAGCCTGATTCTTTGAAGTATAATCTGTGGAAAAGGTGATACCCTTCCATGAGGATATTTGTCTTATTTCTAAACGTTTGTGTTCTCTTCATACAGTGATATGTGTATTGTTCAAAGTAAATGTATGTGATATTGCTGATGATATTTGGAATCTGTGAGTGATATTGCTGATGATATTTGGAATCTGTGGGTGATATTTGATGATATTTGGAATCTGTGAGTGATATTTGGAATCTGTGAGTGATATTTGCTGTTGATATTTGGAATCTGACAGATATTTGCTGATGATATTTGGAATCTGTGAGTGATATTTGCTGTTGATTTTACAATATTTGAGTGATATTGCGAATGATATTGGGAATCTGTGAGTGATATCTGCTTTTGATCTTGCAATCTGTGAGTGGTATTTGCTGTTGATGTTTGGAATCTGCAAGTGACGCTGCTGTTGAATTTGGAATCTGTGAGTGGTATTTGCTGTTGAATTTGGAATCTGCAAGTGACACTACTGTTGAATTTGGAATCTGCAAGCGACACTGCTGTTGAATTTGGAATCTGTGATCTTCATGGAACAGTTGATTGGTGCTTTAAAGGATTAACAATGGGTACCAAGTTTTCTCGTCTCACGGATATTGTCAACAAACGGCGCAAGTCGGAGTCAAGCCCAGGTATTGTATTTTCCCCTTCTTTCATGGTTTATGACTATCTTGATTATCTTCAGCGGTGGATCTGGAGAGAGAGGGAAAAGAGGGAGAGGGAAAATTGGCGGGGGGAGTGGGGAGTGGGGCGGGGGATTCAAACACCCCCCTCACTTTTGAAAATTGTTGCATATAGAATTGATGAACCCGAATGGTAACCACTTTTCAGTAAGTGCACCTCCCTTTAAAAATTACTGATTCCACCTATGATTGTAGTACCATTATCTCAATTCTATGGAGCAAATCGCACACTGGTTAGGGCGTTCATCTGCTGTTGGGTCCTCTCAAGGGCTCAACAACTGTCTGTCGGTATCAGCCGAAGTTGGTAGGTTTTGCCACAAAATTATGAACCTCTAGTGACGTCTCTCTATTGTCACCAGGGTCATCTCAACTGGGAGTCTACTGGGAATTCCTTGGGAAATTAAAGCCTTTGGCATTCCTGGAGAAATCCTGTGGAATTCCTAGGGAAAGCCCCAGGATTTCTATAGGAATTCCTGTTGCTGATGTGTTTTGAATAACTATTAAATTTGAATGTTTTTTAAAAGACTTATGATCAAATGAAATCTTTCTCCTGATGTATACTATTTCAAAATATTACATATTTGAAAATTCAAAATTTTTAGTGATGATTTCTTGTTTCGATGACTACCTTTATTAAATCCTGCCAAGGGCATGGCAACTGTATGTATCTGTTGTAGAGAACTGTTCTACATGCAGCAAGTTCTGGATATTATATTTCATTGAAATTCAGTTCAGTACCATCCTTCATTTTCTAGTTCCAACTAAGGGTCGTAGGTTTCACAATAACTCATAGCCAAAGGTACTGTGTAGGCTTCTCCTTGCGGCATTGCTAACTTTTGAGAAGTAAAATACCGTATTACCTCTAATAGAGGTCCGTTCCTTATAAACGTATAAGGGCTCTTACCCCAGGGCTTATTGGAAGCCTTGCTCTTATTTGAGGCCCGGCTCTTATTTTATTTTTAGATTTGAGCAAATTACACGTTATATCCTCTGACACCTGTCTTAAATTTCTGCGAGTAACACAAAACCTTGTCATGCGACGTAAACCAGATTTAACGTGGTTGTTTAACCCTCATACTGTACAGTACTCTAGAAAGCAGTGTTTGAAAATCACTTCATTTCACCTTATTCTACGATATTGTCTCATTTCATGCATGGCTTAACATTTTTGTTGTAACATGGTTGTGTTACTGACGTTTTTGTATAAGAACACTCGTGTTGGTGTCATATTTCGAAAAACTGCTTTGGCTAGTTCAGTGCAGTTACCAGTGTGAAGACTTCAAGAGTGGTAAAACTTGCAGATGTTGGGTGAGCACAGCAAATTGTTCATTTATTCATCCCCTTATTCATTTATGTATTCAAGCTGACGCTAATCAGATTAGAAATATGGGACTATTGGATAGTTAACAGATGTTACATTATTACATTTGGAATCTTACTTACTGCATTACAAATTCTTGAAATGTTAGAATTGTGCCAGGACCTTGGTGATGTTGTACTTCTGGTGAACAAATGTTCACACATGTGCAACCGAATTTTGCCTGCAAGTTGCACATGGTGCAACAACTTTAAAATATGCAGGATTTTTTTTTATGACTTCATATAAATATGACCTAGCTTTGTCAGCATCGATGAGGAAATAATCAAGCTTTACATAATAATTCATCAAATGTCATTCCTCCATTCATTAAGCCATAAGTTTATACATTCAATAACCATTAAATGGTATATTTGTTCATTCCTCAATTCATTCCGCCATAACTTCATTCATTATGGGGGGCGGGATAGTGCAGTGGTTAGCCTTTTCAGCTTTGGATCAAGGGGTCCGGGGTTCAAATCTCAGCCACTGTGCAGCGCCAGTTCAATCGTTGTTTTATCCTTGTAATGCTGAGTGCCAAGCAAGGAAGCAACAACTCCTATCTTTTAATGTCTTTTGGTATGATGCGGTCGGGAATCAGTGATGAGCGGACACTCTACCAACTGAGCTACATCCCCGGTAGAGAATTGTCTACACACAGTAATGATTGAGTGAAATGCTACACTGAATTTCAGCGTAGTACGCTGCAATACTGCCGAAGCTGCGTTAAACAATAACTCACTCACTCACTCAGCGTAGTACAAACATGGTTCGCTAGTTCCAGCCGCTGCTCGCAGGTTTCATTGCAATGCATAGCCACATGGCGTTGCAGGCTTTCTCCCTGCTATATACTAGCAGTCGTGATACAAGTGAAATACTCTTAAAAGCGGCGTTGAACTCCAAATCACCTCCTCTCATTTATTATGCTGTTGACAAGCATGAAATTAAGGGTTATACATTGTATGTACTTTATGTAAATATAACCTGGTCAAGCTTAGTTATCAGCAATAACTACCAGATCAAGCCTTGTATTATACTACAGTCCACATCTCATCCAATATCATGTGTATTCACAACTCCCATGGGTCCAGCCATCTCGGCAATCAACTGATGAAATGTGACATGAAACTCTTCCATTCTGCATGAAGCCACTGGAATTTTAGATAGTCTCCAAAGAGTACATGGGATATTTTGAGCATCATGAAACTTAGGTGACTTTTCGTTTTTTGTACCGACTCATTCTCGTTCATGCGCTTGGTTCCAAATGCTCGAAAATGTCTCTGTTTCAACAGTTTGTGACTTAAATTCTTGTGAATGATTTCCCTATAGACTCTCTAACATTAACAAATCTATTACAATGGTCAGCTGTTTCTTTCATATCTGAGAATGTATGAACAATGCCCTTTGGACTATATTGGAGCAAAATATTGTTGAGACAATACAAAACTCTGTATTCCAACTGTTGTATCACATTTTCTCTGGTTGTTATTATAAAGGTGATTTACCGAGGCAAGATGAGGTTGGTTTTATGTATCAATACGTTAAATACACATGTCTGAGTGTATCATCTTAACAACAATGTTTTCAAGCAGTTCGTGCACTCCATCACATGCTGGCTTTCATCTGGCAGATGTTTCCGCTGTCTATTTTATAAAACAAAACCATTAGCCCTAGGTGCTCGTGTAGATAGACATCAACAGAATCAATCAAACGATAATTGCTTTTAAAAAAGGTTTTGCTGCTACATACACAAGATAAAGATAATGTTTTACTCGAGTTATTGTCTCGTTTATCAAAAAAAAATGTTTGAGGAGTTCTAATACTATTATAACTTCAGTCATGGGCTGGTCTATCCAAAGAATACAAAATAATGCAATGTAAGATATGATCCATTAGAGGCTGGAACAATGTGTATTCGTGATTGAAACAGTTGGTTTGACATGGTAACAAGATAAAGGTTTGGAAATGGGCTGAAACCACATGTGGTAAGAGCTAAATGAATTTTGACTTGAATGATGGGATGGTATGGCCAAATATTTTGTAACATGCTCCTTTGATGTCAACATATTCATTAGGTTTAACATAGTAAATACAGATTGATGAGGAGATTGTGTGAAGGATTCGGACCAGTTTCACTTCACTATTACTCTTATTATGGTTGAAGTTTTGGGCGGGATAGCACAGTGGTTAGCGCGCTCGGCTTCGGATCAAGAGGTCCGGGGTTCGAATCCCGCCAAAGGTATGGCAGCTTGTTTGCTGTAGAGAACTGTTCTACACGCAGTATGGTTTGGGTGCAATGCTACACTGAATTTTAGTTTAGTACCTACCATGTTTCAGTCAGCCATGATCGTAGGTTTCACTGCAATGCATATAGTCACATTGCATTGCAGGCTTTCTCCCTGTCATAATACTAGCAGCAGTGAAATACTCTTGAAAGTGGCGTTACCTCACCATGGTTAAAGTTTATTGTTTTGGCAAGCCTATAATGATCCAAAATATAACCCTGCATTTGAAATCAACATATCATATCTCAAAATGGAAAAAAGAAATTCAACTTAGCATAGTGTTTCAAAGATGATGTAATTTTGCCGCTGTAAAAACTGACAACATTTTATAAAGTCTGGGGCCTTCTTCAGCAAGTCAGGATAGGTGAATGGACCTGAAAAATGTGAGTCATCGTAAGATAATTCGTTTCGGCAGACCTTTGGTTTATAAAAAGTACAATCCGTCAGGGTAATAATGTCGGTGAGCAACTTGGATGAGATGGATACTTGACGTTAAACTCATCATTATTATTATTATCATTATGACAGTGAAAATATCAGATATCTTCATTACAGCTTTATAATGGACTTTCACTGATAAATCCCAGTATTTCATTGCTTATTACATTATATATTGCTATTATTGAATTGCCTATCTTTTCCATAGGCCATGCATTCACTAATTATTCCCATAAAATTAACTAGGGGTGATTGCTGTATAATCTCAGAATTGTTTGCACCAATAAATCCAGCAGATACAGTTGATTATGACATGGGTTTTTTTTAATTGGTTTTGTATATATGTAGAAGAATGAAAACACTGGTCTACAGCTATAGCAAAATGCAAAAATGCAAAATATATTATTTATGACATTTGACTTCTTTATTCCAAAAACTTCCAATTTATAAAAACAAATGCCAAACATTTAGTCAATGGATCTAAAGTTGCCTGAACAGCCTTTATTTGTGCTAGGATTTAAAAAAATAAAGTTTCAGCAATATCCTGATTCTTTCTTACAGAATTGAGGAAGCCCTGAGCTTTATATAAATCTTGAGGCAATGTTTCCATGTGGGCGTAATCAAGATAATTGTTGCATTGAAGTTGCATCATTTCCTTGTTGCGCGATCTTGACAAGAAACATCTTCGTCTGTGGATGCTTTGTGTATGACGGTTACAAGATGAGATTATTTCTGCAACGTCATCAAAGCCTCTGGATAAAAGAACTTAATTCAGTTATATCCAGTTGTTCAGGATGGGGGAGTGATTGGATGAAGCAGACGTGTATCCATGGACATTTTAGCTGGAGACTCAAGGTCTGCAACTGTTTTCATGCGTTAAATGTTCCATCGCAAATGCTCCAACTCATAGCAAGATCACAAGTATCTTGGGACATTTCTTTCGATTCCCGCCAGGGGCACGGCAACTTTGTCTGCAGTAGAGAACTGTTCTACACGCAGTCAGGTTGGGGTACAATGCTACACTGAATTTCAGTGCAGTACCACCCATGGTTCGCTAGTTCCAGCCGATGCTCGCAGGTTTCACCGCAATGCATAGCCACATGGCGTTGCAGGCTTTCTCACAAGTATCTTGGGACATTTCCTTCCGTTGTTGCTGAGGGTTGATGGTGCATAATTATTTTTGGTAGAATGGTCGTTTCCAAGAATAATTTTTTGCATCGAAAGTTGAGAGGATATGCTGCTTTTAGAGCAAATTTCTTACCAACATAATTTTAAAAGGAATATATTTCAAATGAACTGTTGATAAATCTTGTATATAGCATATATATATATGCTCAAACTGGTGGAAACTTTGGCCAAGGACAATCTTTTTCAAGGGAAACATTGAAATTTCGATGTTCATTCTCTCATTTCATTTCCTCAAAATGTACGCCAGTACTGTACCTTTAAAGTTAAAGCCCTCATCTGAACGTTTCTTGATGCAATGTTTTCATGCATTATGCAAATGCAGCAATATTTTGTGTATGGCTACCAGTAACCCCTGGTCATCCTTGAATATTTCCTTTGTCAACCTATTTGGATTCTTGTAATTTATACATACGGAGTGTCCCTTTAACTTTGAGCCCTGCATTTTACAAATTCTTGTTTTGAGATATCATCTGACTGGCAGGTAGTCATTTTATTCTGAGACAAAATCATAATTATTACAGACTGCTTCAAAAAGGTGTTTGAATCTCATGATTGTATTTGAAGGAATTCCCTGACAAATATATAATTATCACAAACTTAACGCTTTGAGATTCAAGAATATTGAATATCTGTTAGTTTGCATATGAATTCTAAGGTTTGAGGTGCGCGTCTATGATTTTAGTACAAACCCATAATTATCGCACACTGTCAACTTCAAGACGCAAGATTATTCAATAGAATATTGATCCTTAGGGGAAAATGTGTCGAAATTTTTTAAAAATCATCTTTCAGCTGTTATAATAAAGAGATTTCCAATTTTAGTTTCATTGAAGTGTAACAGCACGTACTTGACGCCTATGCGCAGATTTAGATGGAATTAAGTTCTTTGTTTGCATGAAAGACTAGAATTTCCGTCACTACCTGGGCTGAGTTCTTGCTTTAAGCCTGTGTGTGCCCTAGCTTGGAATAAACTGGACTCATTAGGAATGTTTGCAGAAAAATTAAGGTCAACGATTTAGATCTTAGACTACTGAATAGAAATCTAAGGCTTCTGTGAGACTAAGCTTTCTTCAAATGGCAGCATTTCCATAGCGTTAGAGGGATGAAATGAGAATTAAATTGGCATATGGTCTTAGGAAGTTTGAGAAAGTTTCTTACATTGTTTTTACCATGGTAATTGTTGCTCTTATAACTTTCCTGAATTGGTGCCAAATCTTTTGAGGTCTGCTTCTTTCAAGAATGCTGAAAAAAATAAAACGATAAAGGAAGGAAGATAAAGAAAAATCATAGATCATGTCAAAATCTGATACAATCAGTGTTTCATTTCATTATTCCATCAAATGTTTTTTTGGCAACCTGCCATGGTTGAGTACAAAAAGGATTGAGAATAAATCTCTCCCTGAAAAGGGTTAACCAACTTCCTGTGTGCAAGAAAATCCCATATCAAGTCAATGCGGCATACTATTGGGTGTTCAGTTTCATCCTACCATCACGCTTTTTTATTGTGTCCAGCCATGCAATGGTGCACTACGTCGTCCCCCAAAATCAATTTTTTATACAAAGCTGGATGGAGGTCGTGTGAATAGAATGTAACTGAGTAGAAAGTCTACTGTCACTCCCGTGATTGAGCTCGTACAGCCAATAATCACTCCATGCCACAAAGACTCCCGATTCGGTCAGCTCCTGTCCAGATCGTACCAGAGGAAATACCACTTGTGTTCTCACTTATCCTGTAATCAGCTCTCTCATTATGAACTCTTTCTCTGCCTTCAGGCTAACTTCTTTCTGGTCTTAACATCTTCTGCTGATGTCTTGCACAGCTCTGTCAGAAATAGTCATATGTCCCGTGGCTAGTGGTTTAAAAATTTCCTTTCAGGCAATAGAGGACATAGGGGTTGTTCCCTGTCTTTTGGCTGAATCCTGTTCATAATCTCTTCTTTTATTTGTTTGGAAAGACACTTTTGGGCTGCATTTTTATTGCCTTTCAAAATTTTGAGAAGAAAGTGAGGTGAGGTGAGTTAAGGTTTAACGCCGCTTTCAAGAGTATTTCACTTATATCGCGGCTGCTAGTATTTTGGCAGGGAGAAAGCCCGCAACGCCATGTGGCTATGCATTGCGGTGAAACCTGCGAGCATCGGCTTGAACTAGCGAACCATGGGTGGTACTTCGCTGAAATTCAGTGTAGCATTGCACCCAAATCTTACTGCGTGTAGAACAGTTCTCTACTGCAGATCGATAGTTGCTGTGCCCCTGGTGGGAATTTTGAGAAGAAGTGGTTTCAGCTGAGTACTGGTTTGGATTAAATAAAAACAACTACTTTTGTGAAAGGTGTTCCCTGTCTTTTGGCTGAATCCTGCTCATAACCTCTTGTGTCTTGTTTATGTTTAATTAAGAAATAGAAGACGAGTTGGCATGCTTTATCGTTGAATAAAACATAGCAGGGAGCATAAAACATGATAAAGCACAACAACGAGTCTTCTATTTTTTGTATGAGATGCCCTTAAATAGTTACTCGCTTTTCTATTAAAACCGTGGAGATATTATGTTGTTTGTATAAACTATATTTTGAAAATATTAATGCCTCCCGTCGTAGAACACATTCCCTACCATTGAACAGTCAAAGTGACATAAAATGTGACATCATTTGCTAATTAAGCGACGCTCTAACTGACGTCTAAAATCACGAGCATGTTTTATTGTCTCATAAAGCACGTTGTCGGTCCCATTGACCGTCTGCATGTGTTTTATTCCTGTAGATATCTTATATACAACATTATAGTTTTGGGTTGCATTTTTTATCATCTTTAAAGAATTTAGTGAAGTGGTTTTTCAGACAAGTGTCACACAGTCGATGATCACTTTTCATTGTCTATCATGTAATGAATTAAAGTGTTAATAGATGAAATAAGGCATTTTCATAAAAGCATGCCTAAGTCATGACCTCGCTATGACCTTGTATCCAAACAACAACTTTTGTGAAAGGCTTCCCCTATCTTTTGGTTGAATCTTGTTCATAATCTCTTGTCTATTGTTTGTTTACAAAAACAAAATTACACTTTTGTGCTGCAGTTTTTTTAGCTCTCAAGATTTTTGTGAAGTTGTTTCAGCTGGATAGATTTTAATGTATTTAAAACTTCAAGTAGCCACAATGTCTTAAGTATCCTTATGATGCTCCCTGCTGCAGGCTTGATATCAAGCCCAAGGGGGGTTGACGTATTGATACGTCAATGACGTTTGACCCCTTGACATGCATACGACAAAAGTCTGTGACAAAGTTCCCTGATTTATGAAAAAGTTAACATTTTCCGAATGAGAAATCAATGGGCTTTCACATGATGTAATTAGTATCCATATACAATTTTATTTTATTGAGAAATGATGAATTAAAAATATTGAACGTATTTTCAATCACAAAACTGCCTGCAGGTGCGTGTTTGACGTCATAATAAAAATGTTACCTACTCGATTCAATTGGTTGAAATTCTATAGTAAGTGCATGCAAAATGCATAACTTTCACATCACTATGTTCAGAATATCCTAATCTAGCTGATTTACAAATTTGGACATTGAATTTATTTCTGTTAGAAAACAATCGGAGATTTGCGAAAATGTCGGCAAATGAAAAGATCAACCGATTACTTTTTGAAAAAAAACGTGAAAATAAACAAAGCATTTCACTTACATATTTTAGAATCTCAAAATCTTCCACAAATAAATAAAAATGTATCAGTGCATTGTTTGTCAATTCTTGTTTCCAAATATAGTAACATATCCAACGTGTCATCAATAGCAGTGCCAAATCGGCCATTTCTTCAATTCACCCCCATGACATGTTCCCGCTATTTTCCAATGTTACGCGACTCAAAGTGAACGTCAAGCTAGCGGAAGCTGTATCTATTTTTAGAAATGGTCGTCGATCTAACCATAGAGTGTTATTAATTGTTAAAATTAATCAAATTAACACTAAAAACGATGTAGTTTTATAAAAATCGATCAAATATTAAATAATGTGGTTGTAATAATTATTTCACTAGTTCGTAGAGTCTCTGTTGACGACCCGATAAATTTGCATAAGTTCACCAAGCCCCCGGATGTAACATTGTTTTTACGATTAAAATCACTGTGAGTAAATTTGCATTTTGATTATAATTTACACATATATGAAAAAATAAGTGTCATATCCTACCATTATCACAAAATATTATCATGTTTGAGTTTACATTCGAACTACGAAATGTGCTTGACATGACATGGACCGACTTTCCGATCTGCGATTTCACAAGTTGAAATGGAGCCGTGAAACAGTAGCAGTAACCCTATCTCGCTAAAAAGTAAATTACGAATTAACAAGTCTCGTCTATGTGAAATAATTGTATGAATACAATTGCTAAATGATTCATGTTGATTATTTTAAAGTTTTCATTTGGAATTTGATAGAAATTATACCCGTTTTCAAACGAAATCATAGATAGACCTGTCAGTTCGAATTCATTGCAAATGGAGGCCATTGTGTCGTCTCGGCTTTTTCATACAATATTTTGTTCTGATACGAATTAAATGAATGCACATGTTATAACATCCATGAAATTAACAAGAATGACAAACAATTACATTTCAAAGAATAAATGTGAATAACTAGTGTTTGAATCGGCGAATTTACAGTGAAATGACAAACGAAACATTGATGGTCACATGATCAATTTTGTACAACCAAGCTAATCACGTGACATTGTTTACAATACGACAACGCTACCCGAACGAAATTTTGATTGTATTTTTAAACTTTTCAAGACCATGTTTACATTAAATATTCAACAGACATTTGGAAAAATGTGTTCTAACTTTGGTTTTAAACGGAATATTTTCAAAATGATTTAGATCATTAGATTTTTTGATTTGAACAAATCTGTAATCGGCGAAGGAAATGCATAACAATGGCGAGCGGCGAGTGTTTGTTGACTGTCATGTTTCGAGATATCGATGACTGATTGACGTTGGAAAATATAAAAACTGTAATGTCATATGCTTATATTTGGAACACAGAAAAGTGAATAGATGTGTTAACTTTTTGTGTAAATTTTATTACGATGGATGCATTATTTTGCAAATATTTCTCACGGAAGTAAATGCATTGTTCATTGAGGAATATCCATTGTTACAAATTACGTCGTAATTTTATAAAAACAACGGAGATCGTTTATGACGGGCTCTTGTTTTCTGAAAGGAAAACACATATCATCAACATAATTTTTTTCTGGTATAACATTTAATTCTGAACAAAATGGTGTAAAAATTGGGCTGCATAAATAATTATTGACAAAATAATTCGAGTTTTAAAATGTAGTACAATTTTAGAACTACTGTATTATTTCATTTTTTCCATAGACAAGTGTAAAAATAATTGATATTTGAAAAATATTACATTAATTAATAATTTTTCATGACAATAATAAGTTAGAAAAAAATGTGACTCAGATATTTATTTTAATTATTTTAAAATTATGTTAATTACTAAGGCGAGAAAAACTTTAAATGAAGGATACCCATGTGACGTAATTGTTACAAATTTACAAATCTGACGCTCTCTGCAAAAACCTGAAAACAATCCAGCAGGCTAAAGGTTAAAGCTAATACTATTAAAGCATTTTTTAGTTGTTTTTCACTCTTAAGAAAAGATTTCTTGGAAAGAAGAGAAACCTGAAGAACACAATGTCACAAAATAAACAATGAAAAACTCAAGTAGTCCAATCTACTTCTATCTTTTTGACCTTTTTCCCAAAAGTTTTTTCTAAGATGTTTTACACATGTTTACACACAATTGCAACAAAGTGGAAAAAGTAAGGGAAGTCATGATTTACAAAATGAAAAAAGAAAGCTATTCAAAGTATTGCAAACTATGTTTTGCTTCTTTGGCATTCTAGAAGTTTGGTTGATGAAGAATGCACGAGGGCAGTTTTTAAAGTTAAAAAGTTGTATATCCATAGAAATTGTGTTTATTATTTTAATTGTCTTATTCTTTTATTTTGTTAAAAAAGATCAGATTCTTCCACCTTCTACTCCTCTTGAAAGACATTTCAATGAAACTAATAAAAAAGATCAAGAAAAATCATACTCGCTGAAATAAAACACCAAAAATCTTCCCTAATTAATCTAAGCTTGTTGACATTCTATTGGGGCATTGAAAATGTTTCTAATTCATTGTTTTAAGAGAGAGTTACCAAAAGTCACAAAATAAAAATAGTAGCCAAACAATTTTTTTTTTATCATCTTGATCTAGCCTTTTTTGAACTACCACAAAGACATTATTTCACTGAAACACCAGCAACAAAATAGAGGGAAGATTCAAAACAAACTTCAAATGGCCTGGACTTCTAATAGATTCTTTTTCACCATTACCGTTATAAGTGTTTCAAAATCCTCTTTCACCAATCCGTGATCATAGGAACACACATTCGCGAAGACAAAAAAAAGAAATTAGTCCTCACTTGTTTATTTTGTTGACCTCATCCATAGCTTATACCTTGAAAGTGTTTCTAAGTCATCGTTCACCCCTTTAAGCCGCTACAGCAATGAGTTTTACATTACAAGATGGGAATCGTGTAACACAGAACTCTGCTAGCTAATAGTATAGAATTGACTTGAATTGATTTGTACAAGTCACGAAGGAGTTTAACCACACTAGCATCCTACGAGCCCAGAACCGATCATTTCAAGAGCCAAGCGGCAATTTGATGTGAAATCTCACTTTAAGTGGTTCTTCTTGTTTCGCCGGGCCGAAGATTGTAGCGGGAAATCTTAGTAAACACTTTCCAATCGTTAACTATACCCAGGCCTTGATGTTAGAAACGATAGAATTGGTTTGTTTAGAGGCCTCATCATTTGATGTTGAGTTAGTTAAATGTTTGAATTTGTTGTTAAGGATGTTCGCTCCTCAAATTTATAGTATTAAACTTTTTTTCTAACTTATATTTTTTAAAAGATCAAAGTATATGATTGGAAAATCAGCATTAAAAAATAGGGGGTATGACGCTTGTAAGATAGTGGGTGAAGTACAATTTTAACATGGGAGTCTATGGGAAAATGAGAAAAAAACTGCTAAAAACTTTAAAATACTACATTTCTAGTATTAAACTTTTTTTACTTTTTTGATATGTTACAAAGTTCATGTTACCCTACCGAAATCGATGAAAAAATATATATGGTAGTGTGGGTTTTTTAAAGCTTTGTTACAAAAGGTACTTGAAAACCCCCTTTTTAAGTCAAATTTAGGCCATTTATGCTGTTTAAGCACTTTTTAGAGGTTCTAAAGTCACATTTCTTTATTTCATTTGTTTTTTAAAAGTATGTAGATGATGTAGAATATCATGAAGTAAATAAAAATGACAAAAAATCTTTACTTAATCATATTTCATTTTTGAAGTTTAACCGGAAGGAGTGGACATCCTTAAGGAGAGATTTGTAGTTGGAAGCTCTTCATGAACAGTTTCAAATCCTTGAAGAACTATCTAGACGCAATGGTAGATGGGATATGGCATATGCAGGCCATATTTCCATGAATGGAGGAGAAGGTGAAATATTTTACTGGGTCCATGGAATTTGTGGAAAATTTTCAAGAGCACTTTCAGACCCTTGAAAAATTAAATTAGACTTAACGGTAGAAGAGATATAACTTGCGTTATGGATGCCATAATTCCATATTGAATAATGGAGAAACTTGAAACGTTTTTCAGGGCCCAGGGACATTGTGGAAAATCTTCATAAACACTTTCAAATCCTTCAAGAATACAACTCGATTACAGAGAATATAACTGGCATTGTGGAGGCCATGTTTCCATGTTAAGTAATTGTAAGGTTCTTAGGAATAGAGTAATGATGAAATATGTTTTGCTGCCCCATGAGATAGGAGGTTGTAAAGTGGAGGGGGGGAACTCTGAATGAGTCGAGGGGAGGTGAGTTGGGGTTTAACATCGCTTTCAAGATGATTTCACTTATATCACAGCTGTCAGTATTATTGTAGGGAGTAGGCCACAACACTATTGTGGCTACGCATTACGTTGAAACCTGCAAGTGTCGGTAGAATGGTTCTCTACTGCAGACAAAGTTGCTAAGCCCCAAGCAGGATTCGAACCCCGGGCCTCTTGATCCAAGGGGGCGGGATAGCGCAGTGGTTATCGCGTTCGGCTCGGATCAAGAGGTCTGGGGCACGGCAACTTTGTCTGCAGTAGAGAACTTTTTGGGTGCAATGCTACACTGAATTTCAGAGTAGTACCACCCATGGTTCGCTAGTTCCAGCCGATGCTCGCAAGTTTCACCGCAAAGCATAGCCACATGGCGTTACAGGCTTTCTCCCTGCCATAATACTAGCAGCCGCGATATAAGTGAAATACTCTTGAAAGCAGCGTTAAACCCCAACTCACCTCACCTCTTGATCCAAACCACTGCACTATTCCACTGTCTGACTATATGAAATTGTGCAGAGGGGTCGCTAATAACTTTGATTATGGTAAATTATTGGAAGTCAGCTTGAGTTCCTCAGTTTATTGCTGAGGTGTTACATTATTCAGTACTGGTGATCAACTTCTGTCTAGCCTGAGGAAATGGTTTGAATTCCATTAGAGACATGTTGCAAAATTTAGTGCTATGGCAAGTTAAAAAGTTGAGCATTGATGCTTCTGTTACAGTTCTATTAGCTGAGGTACTATTGATTCAAAACTGGAAACAATTTGAAGAAAATCAGAGATTTTCAAGTGAAGTGAGATTCATTTAACTTTTATCGGAATAATCACCATTCAAAACATGATTTTTCTTTCAGTGGCATTAAGCTTTGCATTAACACAGCAGCAAGAGTAAACAATACCGCACAGCATGAATGAGTTTCAAGTTCGTAAGCCGCCAGCGTTAATCAAGAAAGTATTTGCTATGCAACAATGCACTAACTTTGTTAGAAAATAGCCGACCTTGCTACAAATGCAGTCTCTGGTGGCCTTGCAGTGAAGTCTTCCCAAGGGAGATCACTCTCAAGGCAAATCTATCACACTGAGTAGCTCAAGGCAGAACTGTTGGACCAATCAGATTACAGCAATTGATCCTCTGAGCCAATAAACTGATAGCATGAGAGTTGGTTGTACATGTTAGAGGAAAGGAAGCCTGATGGATGTTTCACATGAATAAATGATACATGTTTTACACTGCTTCGAGATCACATCACCAAACAAGGAAATAACTTGCATGAAATCTTACTCATGCAGCCTTCAACTCATCTTGGCAGGCAATCCAGACTGTCAAAAGGTCTCCATAGTTCAATGGTCTTCCAAAAGGAAGAAATTGAGATGAGAAAGTAAATCTGTTTCAAGGCATGTGTATAGAAACATTAGACTTTCAAAACATTTTTTTTTTAGTATGACGTATTGTCCTTACTAAGTTCTTTGGTAATTGATACTAAATTCTACAATTGATGCATCTAAATATCATTGCTGAAAAAGAACAAAATAGTCAATAGTGGTAAGAATAAGTAAGTTTAGTTGAGATATATATATATATATATATACTTGGGAAGGATATTCCAAGTTGTCAAAGTTTTGACTAGAAATACTTTCAGCAGGGGTTGAAATTCACTTTTCAAAACACTATAGCCATTCGGACTAGTGGTAGTTAATTTCCCAAAGTACTAGCCCAAAACCATTTCAGCTAGCCAAATGCATCTAAAGGATTGTATCATACTATAACTAGGCCTTTGGGCTGCCAATCAAAACATTTTATTAGCCCAGCAACTTTTCACTAGCCATTTGCCGAACCAGTGCTAATTTAGAAGCCTGATCAGTCCCTATTCTATAAAATGTTAACATTCAAACATGTGATGTTTTTTTTCTCAGAGTGGCATTTAGAAATTGAAAGTAAAACAAAGACGAGTATTTATGGCCGCAAATTGTAAAAGCATGAAATATCAAAACATATTCTTGTCCTGTTTTCAATAATGAATACCGTATTATCACGGTTATAAGACCAAACTCAAGCCTAAGACCATCCCTACTTTTCGAAGGGTTTTCCTGGTTGGGGTTATTCTCAGGTTATAGCCCACCCCCAATTTTGCCAGATGTTCCATGGTCATACATTACATATATCTATAATATTATTTTAAGTGTAGTGTCAAAAACCTACATAAAACCTATTCTGACTGTCTGAGGGTCTCCGGTATGAATTTTCATCTGAGTTGGGGTCTCTCCCACCTAAAAGCCCACCCCCATGTTTTCATGATGTTTATTTGCCTGGCCCCCTGGTCTTATACCTGGGAGAATACGGTAACTCAAAACTTGATTTGAGTATGGTTTGACAAACAGTGGGATGTTGTAATTGTCACATTAGTGATGAACATCATGAACATGATAGTATATTCACTGTTATTCCTTGAAGGGGTCTTGGGGACATTTGCCCACCCTTTTGGCTTGGTGTCCCTTAAAATTTGGAGAAGGAGGATACTTTTACCCATGGCAAAGGGTCAGACTTGCTCACCTCACCTCACCTCACCTCACCTCACCTCACCTCACCTCACCTCACCTCACCTCACCTCACCTCACCTCACCTCACCTCACCCCACCCCACCCCACCTCATCTCACCTCACCCCACTCATCTCACCCCACTCATCTCACCTCACCTCACCCCCACCTCACCCCCACCCCCACCTCACCCCCACCTCACCCCAATCATCTCACACCATTAATGTTCTTTTAGACTCCTTCTACCAACTAAAAGTACCAAACCGTTTCTGCACGGCTGACTTTCAACACAAAGAACATTTACTAAGGGACTTCTCCAGGAGTTGCCCGGACCAATCACAGACATGTCAAGAATATTACCACATTAGCAGGTGAAAGGTTAAGTAGTCAAGCATGATCCAGGGTCACTTTATATCGCTAACAATTACTCTAGCACCAATGGAACTCTGAAAACCAGGCACCGCCAATTTATTATTCTCTATACCCTGCGTCTGAACTTTTGCCCATGTGGTTCTAGCCTTATGTAACTGAAATGATGTGAAAGTCTGTCTGAGGGTAAAAATCAATGGTAATGTTTGCAGACCTGGACAGAAGCCTCTCCGTTAATGACGGCAGAAGGAGGTGCTTAGAGAAGGTTTATGGACCTAAATCCTATCAGGAGAGTGTAACGGTATGATTTTGGAGGAATTGAAAGAAAAATACTTTTAGCTGCATCAGCAGAAATTTAAGTTCCGAAATGAGAATTGTTACTCAAAGTGTAACTGGTTCTAGCAAAGTCTTCCATTTAAGATTTGCTTTTAATGATTGTTATGGATGGCATATGTCGGTATATCAGCTGTTTTTATCATGTTCTTGTAAAATTAGCCATCATATCAAGGGTTCAAGCTGTTTCTCCCTGGTTCTGTTTGAGTATATTTTTTCAAAACCTTTGTCGCCACATGGCACTGCAGGCTTTCTCCCTGCCATAATACTAACAGCCGCGATACAAGTGAAATACTCTTGAAAGCGACGTTAAACCCCAACTCACCTCACCTCACAAACTTTGTCCTAGAAAAGAACCAGTGTTGCATCTAGATGGTTTTATTTTGTCATTTTTTTAAACTGCATTTCTTCCTCTTCTGTTGAGTGCAATCTCCTTTGATGAGACGATATTTCAGTTGAATATCAGGCTCTTTCTTTCCAATTCTTTTGCTTAAAAAGCCTTGATATTGACCAAGATTTAGTTATTATAAATTATCCCCTTGAAAAAGCACTTTACATCCTCAAACTTTAGTCTGTCATCCAGATCCATTATTTATTTCAGAGTCTACAAGTCTACAAAGCTCATTTTAAGGAAAATGAACACATCTCAGAGGCCCTTTTAATTTAATGTTTTCAAATTTTTTAATTTTACCAAAAAAATTATTTCAGAGGCTAAAAGCTAGACTATTTCAAACTTTTCTACCCACCAGTGCAGTGGTTAGCACATTTGGCTTGAATCAAGAGGATCCGAGTTCGAATCCCGCCAGGGGCACGGCAACTTTGTCTGCAGTAGAGAACTGTTCTACACGCAGTAAGGTTTGGGTGAAATGCTACACTGCATTTTAGCATAGTACCACCCATGGTCCACTAGTTTCAGCCGATGCTCGCAGGTTTTACCGCAATGCATAGTCACATGGCGTTGCGGGCTTTCTCCCTGCCATAATTCTAGCAGCAGTGATATAAGTGAAATACTCTTGAAAGCGGCGTTAAACCCTAACTCACCTCACCTCACCTCACCTCACCTCACCTCACCTCACCTCACCTCCCAACTTTACATATGTTTTGTTCGGTTTCCTTGAAAGAGACCATGATCCAATGCAGCTGGACACTCTCTTCTATACAGGCCTCTCAGTACTACATCTTAATCTTCCCAGAATCTCCCCGATTCCTTGATTCAAAGAAGTGCTTCTCCTTGAAACATATTATTCCGGCTTGAATCAATAGTTAGTGAGACAAGTTGGAGGTCATGGGACACTCTATCACCAAATCTGTCTAATCCAGAGAAGTAACTCCCATTACATTGGCCATTGTCTCCTGGCTCTGGAGGTCAAGCTGAGTTTGAATAGCAACAAGCTGGAGGAGCTCCACCAGCAGTAATAGGGTTGATCCTCAATCCCCTTATATCCATCCAAGTGATATTTCCAGGAGTCAAGAGGGGGCGGGATAGCGCAGTGGTTAGCACGTTCGGCCTCGGATCAAGGGGTTCGGGGTTCAAATCCCGCCAGGGGCACAGCAACTTTGTCTGCAGTATAGAACTGTTCTATACGCAGTAAGGTTTGGGTGCAATGCTACACTGAATTCGGTGCAGTACCACCCATGGTTCACTAGTTCCAGCCGCTGCTAGCAGGTTTCTCTCACTCACTCACTCACTCCAGGAGTCAGGAGGCTTAATGCAGTGGTTAGCATGTTCGGCTTTGGATCAAGAGGTTCTTGGTTCTAATCCCGCCAAATTGCTTGCTGTAGAGAACTGTTTTATATGCAGTAACATTTGGGTGCAATGCTACACTGAAATTCAGTGAAGGACTATCTATAGGTTGCTAGTTCATATAATGGCTCACAGGTTTCACCGCAATGCATAGCCACAATGGCTTTGCAGGCTTTTTCCCTGTGATAATACTAGTAGCTATGATATGAAGCTGATCACTGGTTAAACCTCAAATCACCTCACCTCAACTTGGAATCATGAAGAAATTTGCCGACTTTTTTGCAGGGGTCAAAATAATTAAGCCATATCACAGTTCTAGCCATTAGGACTACCCCGTAGCGGATTACTGATAGTACGAGCTAAAACGTATTCCAGCGAGCCAAATATTATAAATATACCTACATGGTCACTCCTGACAGTCTTACATTTTCTTCATCAAACTTTGTTTCCACAAGTAACATTGTTCAGGCTCCCTTTTGTACCGTATTCGCCGTAATAGTAGCCCTGGGCGTTTAAAAAAATTGAAAAAGGGGGCGTTTATTAAAATTACTCTAAAAATTTGTAAAAAGGGGGCGTTTATTAAACAAAATGTCTGTTGATGTCCAAAAGAAAAAGAAACATCGATTTTATTTCAGAGTTTTAATCAAATAAGTGTATCAAATAAATGTAAAGAAGAGTTAAATGTCGCAGTTTATTATTTGTATCAAATTCCAACCGGTACTGATACACAATTTGCAATGGAAATTGAAACTAATTAAAACTCACGAAGATATGTCGAGTGATTGAATCCGCCATCTTGTCACGTCATTACTCTTATCCAATGGAATTTTAGTTCGCTAGGAATCTAAATATACCACCAATGAACGGCAGCATAAACACAATCAAATGGTGCAGAGCGATTATGTAAACACTATTTCCGGGTCATGATATTCTTTATTTAAATCACATTGACAACTACACGTGAACAAAATAACGTTCACGACAAACTCGCAGTCAGTGTGCTAGTGTCATCTGTAGTTGTGGGAAGTCTTCCAAGAGAGTTGAGCAAGAAATTTTCCTGTTTCTTAAAACATGGAGGTCGCATAGAAGGTGTAGTGACTGATCGTTACAGACATTCGACAGTCGCCGGGGGAGTGGAAATAACATGTACCTTACACTTTACTGGACATAAGAGGTTGATAGCAAGATTGAAAACTCTTCTTCAGTGAAACATCAGTAAGGTAAGTCTATACAAAAGGGGGGCGTTTATTAGGGGTCATTTCTCGTGAGTCAAAAATGGCTTTGGGGGCGTTTATTAGGAGAGGGCGTTTATTAGGATGAATACGGTAATAATAATAAATCAAACTGCTAACACGTACAGACACACGGCAGCTAACAGCTAACTTGTCTTGCAAGAAGAAGCAGTTTCCTGAAAATACAAGAATAATGAAATAGGATCAGATTTGATGTGCTAACATGAAATGCAAAAATATTCATTTTCGATTGTCAAATTCTGGCAGCTCTATAAGCACTGCTTGCCAACAATTCCTATTCTATCACAATAACTCAAGCCTTGTTTAACACGATCATAAATTCAAATTTTTAAACAACAGGTATTAAAATTGTAATGATAATTTTGGCATGTTATGGTACAATTAACTTCACTGTCACAAATTGCACATTTAGAATTTTTCTGCTCTCTCTGAATTATCTGGTGATATTGATGATGAAAAGTTTTCCAATAACAACCTGGCAGTTCGTATTGATTTCTTTTGGGTGAAATCTTCAGACTTGTAATAAACTCAATCCTGTGACGTAAGGAAATGTTAAAGCCAGAATCTGGAAGGTGTTGATAGACGAAACTGCTTTCGTTGCAGTATTAATGACGCATGAGCCTCCTATGTTTGAAAAGTTTCCAAAATGAACAAGTTATTTCTTGTGACATATAGACATTTTGGTACGGAATGGACTCCAGACTTTATCAATGACTCTTGTCTACATATGATGGTTTATGTGATGAAACGAACAAACACAGCTCTGAAGACATGAAACATGCTTTCAGAATTCTCTATTAATTTGTCATGCACATCATGAAACAATGTTCTGTCATCATGAAACAATGTTCTGACATCATGAAACAATGCTCTGACATCATGAAACAATGTTCTGTCATCATGAAACAATGTTCTGACATCATGAAACAATGCTCTGACATCATGAAGCAATGTTCTGACATCATGAAAAAATGTTTTGTCATCATGGGTGTTGCTCTATCATCTTGAAACAATGCAATGACATCATGAAGCAATTCTCTGCCCTCATGAAACAATGCTCTGACATCATGAAACAATGCTCTGTTATGTAACAATGCTCTGTTATCATGAAACAATGCTCTGTTATCATGAAACAATGCTCTGACATCATGAAACAATGCGAATGCTCTGACATCATGAAACAATGCGAATGCTCTGACATCATGAAACAATGCTCTGTTATCATGAAACAATGTTCTGTTATCATGAAACAATGCTCTGTCATCATGAAACAATGTTCTGACATGAAACAATGCTCTGACATCATGAAACAATGTTCTGTCATCATGAAACAATGCTCTGACATGAAACAATGTTCTGTCATCATGAAACAATGCTCTGACATGAAACAATGTTCTGTCATCATGAAACAATGTTCTGTCATCATGAAACAATGCTCTGACATCATGAAACAATGTTCTGTCATCATGAAACAATGTTCTGACATCATGAAACAATGTTCTGTCATCATGAAACAATGTTCTGACATCATGAAACAATGCTCTGACATCATGAAGCAATGTTCTGACATCATGAAAAAATGTTTTGTCATCATGGGTGTTGCTCTATCATCTTGAAACAATGCAATGACATCATGAAGCAATTCTCTGCCCTCATGAAACAATGCTCTGACATCATGAAACAATGCTCTGTTATGTAACAATGCTCTGTTATCATGAAACAATGCTCTGACATCATGAAACAATGCTCTGTTATGAAACAATGCTCTGACATCATGAAACAATGCACTGACATCATGAAACAATACTCTGTTATCATGAAACAATACACTGACATCATGAAACAATGCTCTGTTATCATGAAACAATGCACTGATGTCATGTGACAATGTGCTATTGTAAATTTGTAATGAAACAATATACTATTGTCATGAAACAATGCTCTGTGTAATGAAATTTTGTTATAGGCTGACATGATCATCCTTTGTCCTAATCCGAAACAATGTTATAAACAATGCATTTTCGTCATGAAACAATGTTCTGACATCATGTAATGATGCACTGCTCTGATCTAAAGGTCCAGGGGCGGGACAGCGCAGTGGTTAGCGTGTTCGGCTTCGGATCAAGAGGTCCAGGGTTCGAATCCCGCCAGGGACACGGCCACTTTGTCTGCAGCAGAGAACTGTTCTACACACAGTAAGGTTTGGGTGCAATGCTACACTGAATTTCAGCGCAGTATCACCCATGGTTCGCTAGTTCCAGCCGATGCTCGCAGGTTTCACCGCAATGCATAGCCACATGGCGTTGCCGGCTTTCTCCCTGCCGTAATACTAGCAGCCGCAATATAAGTGAAATACTCTTGAAAGCAGCTCACCGCACCTCTAAAGGTCCAGGGTTTGAATCCTGAAATTCCATTATATCCATCATCATCATCATCATCCTACGTCACCAAACCATTATAGTTCATGCTCTCGAATGCCAAAGTGGTGATTGGATTACATAAAATTTCATGCAAGAATGAACTTGATGAAAACAATGCTGTGCTACAGTTGGTTTTACGAGAATCAGATTGCTCATTTCCGTGATAACGATCCTTGAAATGAAGAATATTTACAAACGATGGAAAGCCTACATGCCTGTCTAATTTCATACAAGAACAAGCTGGTTCCTAGAATGGTGGAACTTGTCACATGATGTCCTCATATATATATATATATCAGTGTTATAAGTTTGTTCCAGCAAACTTATGTACCGTATTCTCTCGGGTATAAGACCACACTCAAGCTTAAGACCATCCCCACTTTTCAGAGGGTTGTCCTGGTTGGGGTTATTCTCAGGTTATAGCCCACCCCCAATTTTGCCAGATGTTAAATGGTCATACATTACATATATCTTTAATATTATTTTAAGTTAAGTGTCAAAAACCTACATAAAATCTATTCTAACTGTTTGAAGGTCTCTGGTATAAATTTTAATCTGAGTTGGGGTCTCTCCCATCTAAAAGCCCACCCCCATGTTTTTAAGATGTTTGTGTGCCTGGCCCCCTGGTCTTATACCCGAGAGAATATGCGGTATGGATTTTAGTTTGTTTATTTTTCTGTTATTTTATACAAGAAAAGAAGGGGGGTACTTTACTAGTACTTTAGTATTTTAGTACTTTAGTATTTTAGTACTTTAGCTCTGCCTCTCTGCCTAATTTTTGTCTGAAGAAGCCGCCCTCATGGGTGGCGAAACGTTACAATTAAACCCTTGAAGTTGTCAACCGCCTGGTTTTCTATGTGTTTGGTAGCCGCATCTCCCTTTTTTTCTCATTTAATAATGTTTTCTCATTTAATAATGTTTTCTCATTTGATAATGATTTCTCATTTAATAATGTTTTCTCATTTAATAATGTTTTCTCATTTAATAATGTTTTACCACATTATCGCGGCTATCTGTATCCTTTAGTGGATCCATGTAGTAACTAGTAACCAGCTCGTTACCTCCTCAAGCCCACCGTGGACAAGCGTCTCCTCAGTTTTGTTATTTCATACTTACGTTTAAGATATGTTCTTTGTTTTAAAACTGTACTTTCAATAGATGTGACAATAAAAACAATAGAATCACCTTTGATTTCTGTTAAAAAATCATTTTACCAGCCTGCAGTGCTGTAAAATGGTTGCTGAGAGTTGATTCATAAAATCTATTGATAAATAGATAAAGAAACTTATAAACATAAAATTATCACCTTCAAGCAGATATCATTGATTTTTATGAAATCTGTTGACATATAAATTGTTAAATAATAACTTTCAGCTTCACAACAATATAAAATATCTTGGCAAGAAAATATTGAGTTTGAGTACAGATGTCAAGTGCAAATTCATGTTTCATCTTCGGCACATAAATTTTCTTCTTCAGTTGGTATTGCCGAGCCCCAGACTTATTTTATTACCCTGTGTTTGCACATGTTGCTCTTAAAGCCAGTTTATGGTCCCTGAATGGCAAAACATCTTGATGCATGGAGTTTTTACGTTCCTGACAGAATGCTGGCGATCAATAGGGTAACGGGCTTGTACTGACTTGACGTAATTGTATAACGGTCGACATGAAACCCTAATTATTGCTTAAAGCATTTTACTTCACAACAAATGGCTGCTTCATCTTTGTGATGTTGGGAAATAGATATTTCATGTTCAAACTGTTTATTCTGTGGTAGTGTGAGATGATAATGTTTGACTGAAAATGGCAGGACCTGATCTGTCGGTTCTTCGTTTATTGGCTTACCGCATTGAAAATGAATGGCTGTTTTTTGGCCATATATCATGTGGTTGCTTGTGTTGTTCAAAATAAATTTGAGCTGAAATTGGTCACAGGGTCCTTTAAAGGGGCAGTAGCACTTATTTGCAAAATGTATTTTTTCAAATTTCTCATTTATAATGATAGTTTATGTCATTTAAACTAACTTTAGAGGGTAAAACATGTTATTACACAAACCAATTTTCTGTAGTGGTAAAAACTATGTTGCGTATAAAGCAAAAATTGCATGGCGGCCATTTTATTGTGAACACAATTTATTATTTTGTATTACAAAAACGATTCCGATGGCTTTACCGAAACATGTACACTCATTTTAAACTTTATTTTCCGAAGAGAGAAGGATGTTTTACTATTGGTGACATTATTTTTCAAATACATTTCATCAACTTATTTGAGCGAAAAAACGTGCTACTGCCCCTTTTAATGTGGAACCTTTTACTGCCCGACAAACTGGTTACCTGGTTACAGGGGCGAATAGTGGAGTGGTTAGCATTCTCGGGTTCAAGGTGTACAGGTTCGAATCCCACCAGGGGCACGGCAACTTATCTGCAGTAGAGAACTGTTCTACACGCAGTAAGGTTTGGGTGCAATGCTACACTGAATTTCAGCGTAGTACCACCCATGGTTCGCTAGTTCCAGCCGATGCTCGCAGGTTTCACTGCAATGCATAGCCACATGGCGTTAAGGGCTTTCTCCTTGCAATGTTGATGAATTTGTGTTAAAACTCTTACTGTTTAGTTATGTTCAATAAATCTTAACAAGGAGGCAAATCAATAAAAAAAACAACATCAAACAACTAAAAGAATTTTTGTTCTGTTCTTAATACTTTGAAATTACTGCTTTATAGTTGAAAATGTGAGAGATTTCAATCTATTGATCAGAAACTCAATCTTTTTACTGTCTCAATCCTTCTTTGATTCATTGCCATTGGAAAATGATAAACTTTCATGCTTTTGTTGTTAGTTGTGAGGCATTTCCTAGGTAAAAACTTGTTGTGTTTTTCCATGGAAGAGTAAGAATGAAATAACACACCTCAATATGTATGGATAGGTATGTTTTAGAGATACTATTTTAAGGACCTTTTCTTTTATTGTGTAGCAGAAGAATCATTGTTTTCATCCATTTCTCTTCCTTGTTTTTGACTGTAAAGAATTGCTGGCCAAAGAACAATGTACGTTATTGAGAGAGGGGAAAATTCAGAATGATAGAAGTTGTTGAAAAAATATTGTCTTTTTGCAATAGATGTGTTGGTTGTGGTCTACAAATGGAAAGGTCTGTGAAATGATGGTTAAACCCTGTTTACTGTATTTTTTAACTGTGAATCAAATTGAGGGAGAAATAAAGAATATTTCAGAAAGAGCTGTCTTTACAGCAGTGTTTGAAATAATGCACATCAAGTTTGAAACCGGTAACTTCTGCTTCATGCTGGTAACTCTTTTAAAGTTTTTCTATTATTTTGTCATTTAAAGTGACAAAATTACTCCTTCCATTGACTAGTTTTCAATTTTATTTTATGTTTATAGTTTACAACACTAGGTGAGGTGAGGTGAGTTAGTGTTTAACGCCGCTTTCAAGAGTATTTCACTTATATCACGGCTGCTAGTATTATGGCAGAGAGAAAGCCTGCAACGCCATGTGGCTATGCATTGCGGTGAAACCAGCGAGGAGTGGCTGGAACTAGCGAACCATGGGTGGTACTACGCTGAAATTCAGTGTAGCATTGCACCCAAACCTTACTGCGTGTAGAACAGTTCTCTACTGCAGACAAAGTTGCTGTGCCCCTGGCGGGACTCGAACTATATAACACTAGGCAAGTGGGTAATATAGGGGTTTCAACTTCAGAAGTTGGCAACTCTGTTTGGTGAATGTTCCATACAGTATTAAGGTTTAATGGCTTTAGCATTTGTAATCCGGGGGCGTTCCATGACCCAATCTTAGTCCTAGACCTTAGCCGATGTTAAAAAATGGGCTTACGATTGATCTTAGGACTAAGATTGGTTAGTGGAATGGCCCCCAGGGCAGTACCACCCACAATTTGACTCTTTCAAATGGCTGTGATTGAAGTGTAAAGATGTTTTTAGTAAGCTTTCTAATTTATCATCTTCATATTAGATATAATTACAAAGCAACTCAACAAGTCAAGGTTTAATTTTAAAATATTGAATGCGCTGGTTCAAAATCTGCAGTCTGAGGTATATTTTTGTGCATGGCTGTTTTCAGTGCATTCTCTTTCTACTGAGATTACTCCAGTTGGTTCTTCCATCCTACCTTCTGTTGCATATGGGGAATATTTCACGATTCTCTCAAAATACCTTGGCATTAAGTTTCCAACACTGGTAAGGGGGCAGGATAGCGCGTTCGGCTTCGGATCAAGAGGTCCGGGGTTCCAATCCCGCCAGGGGCATGGCAACTTATCTACATGCAGTAAGGTTTGGGTGCAATGCTACACTGAATTTCAGCGTAGTACCACCCATGGTTCGCTAGTTCCAGCCGATGCTCGCAGGTTTCACCGCAGTACATAGCCAAATGGCGTTGCAAGCTTTCTCCCTGCCATAATACCAGCAGCCGCGATATAAGTGAAATACTCTTGAAAGCGGCGTTAAACACCAACTCACTCACTCACTCGCAGTTGAAAAAAGTAACACTGACCAATTTCAAAAATAAAATTTGCAATGTTTACAATTTCATTCACAGATATGTAATTCTATTCTATTCTATTCTATTCTATTCTATTCTATTCTATTCTATTCTATTCTATTCTATTCTATTCTATTCTATTCTATTCTATTCTTGTTGATTTTTCAAGTCCAATGGAACAGCTCTCCCATATCTTCATTGCAAGATGTTTATTAGATCATTCTTGTATCCTGGTGCCAAGAACTCTATCAAAGAATCAATATTAGCACATATCTTCATTTCTATCTTTGTTTTTGATGTAGGCTTCCTTTATGTAATCATAATGACTTTTATAGCAAAGAAATTGTCTGGGTTGAAATGGATTTTATGTAACATAGTAACGTTGTTTTCAGTGGAGAGTTCTTTGAATTGGTGTTAGTGGTAATAAACACTGGAAATGAGTCCTGAGTAATGTCTATGTGCTCACATGCTGGCTTTTATAGGAAAGTTGAAGAAAATATATTACCTGATTGGAAAAGTTTTGACTATCATACCACTGGTGTAGAAAAGTTTTCAGATACATCATGTTTCTTTATTTTCAGTGGAGATTCCACATAAACCATGGTGATTCTCTTAATAGCAAGACATGTTTACTTGCAGTCTGCAAAATTAAGCTGTTTTCAGGATTATTCTTACCACTACCATATTGTTAATTACCATATGCAAAGGAGACACGGTACCCAAACATACATCTGAGAAGAAAATTTACCACAATCACGACTATGAAAACATTCTTATGCCTTTACCTCTTGCGGAACAACAATTTGAAGCCAAGAACTCAAATTCATAGATTTTTTTGGATATTTTGCTGCCGTCTGCTTTTCCATCTTGTGGTAGACCATATATTAACAAGCAACAGATACTTGGTGGAAAATTGATAATTCATAGAAAAATAGATGTTTTTCTTACATCTCCCACTTAGCAAAGTCCTTTGAAGTCTGAGAAAGGTGACAGAGGCAGCTGCTGTAAGTCTCAGATGTCTGCTTGTTCTGGCAGCATCTCAATCATGCAAATGCAAATTTGCCCAAAATTGCAGTTCTCCGTTTCAGTTGTATGGCCATCTTCATCATTCAATGCCTTGAGACTCCCAATTTTCCTGACACGATGCTTTTGATACTGGGAATGACATTATTTTGTTATCTTGGCAATTTTTTATGGAACACTTTTTACCACTAGGCCAGATGGGCTTATAGCATGGGCTGTAGTCCTTAGTTTGGAGTGTAGCACAATGATTGTCTGTCTGTCCGTCCATGCGTCAGAAATGGTTTCAGAGCTCAACTCAAAAACTATGTGAATTGGTATTGAAGTTAACAGTATGCTAGTGCTATGCTTTTTAGGGGTTGTAGCTTCTGTGTGTTTATTGAAAAATAACGTTTATTGACATGTTATGTGAAGGCCGTTAAACTGTAGATTATGTTCATTTTTGCCTTGTTTGTTTTATTTTGCCAAGCTATTGTTGGTTGTACATCAGACATGGTTTGATGGTTCACACGTAACAAGCATGAAACACTCATTTATTGGACAACAATGGGTTGCAAGCTTTCTCCCTGCAATAATCGTGATCTAAGTGAAATACTCTTGAAAGCAGTGTTTTGCCTCAAGGGATGATCATCAAGGGGTCCGGGATTCGAATCCCACCAGGGGCACAGTAACTTTCTCTGCAGTAGAGAACTGTTCTACACACAGTAAGGTTTGGGTGCAATGCTACACTGAATTTCAGAGCAGTACTTCCAATGGTTTGCTAGTATCATCTGATGCTCGCAGGTCTCTGTCATAGACTAACATTTAGTCTCAGAAATATTTTTTTTCTTACCAGCAACATTTTACAAACAATTCAAATAGTTATACCAAATGGAGCCCTAAAGATGCCTTAATTTCTGGGCTGAGTAATCTAGACTTGCTATAATTTTCTAGACTAGGTTGGTCGTCAATTGAATATTTTGTTCTAGGGTCTGGATGACAGACTATCCCTGTCATAATACTAGCAGTCATACAGCATAATACAGCACCTCACCTCACCTCACCTCACCTCACCTCACCTCACTCACCGAACCCCACCTCATCTCACCTCACCTCACCTCACTCACCGAACCCCACCTCATCTCACCTCACCTCACCTCACCTCACCTCACCTATGGTTACAATCGTAGAGTTTGACCACCAATCAAATTCCTGCCCTGTATTCCCAAGCAATCAGTTTCCAAATAGCTGCCGGCCCGCCAGCCAAATGCTTGTTGCTAAATTGCTCAGCAATCCTTTTTTAGTTTTACTGACGTATTGGAGGCTCTAGCTGTCAAGTTATAGGACTGGCAGATTTTCAATACCTCAAGCTCTACTGGTCAGTATAGACAAGAAGTTATTTAGCACACTACATTGAACGTGTCCTGGTGAGAACGAGAGACACGGGCAGAGCCCAATGAGGTGTGATTGGTCTGATAGAAATACTCACACAATCTCATTATCCTGTAAGCCATGTCTTGAGCTGCAAGTAATATAGTTGACCATTAGGCATTGATCACCATACAGGGTAGGCCTCAAGCTTGATTTATGATATATTTGTTGTTTTCTTTATTGGGTATTTATCGGGATAATGATGATAGTCGCAAATATTGTTATTGTCAATAACAGATTTTACATGTTGCTATGATGCTAACGACACTGATAGCAAACAAATCAGTCGCTTGAGTGATGATTATTGAATTGAAACATCTCAAAATTATTTGTTATAATTATTTATCAATAAATTGTATGGACTTCACTCATTGTGGAAGTTCATAATTGTCACAGTTTATAAAAGTTGAAGATGCTGGGAAATTGCATTCCAAACAATAAAGACTGATATTTTGTAATTGTCCACATGAAGTTTGCATCATTAAGTTTGGTTATCATTGTACAACCAATTTTATCCAAATTTAAGCGTCAATTTAAATCATGTATTTTATGCACTGAAAATTTTAAAGATTTGTTCATGGCTAGGGATTGTACCGGTCTTGAACTTTGTTTTTGGTTTTCAACATCAAACAGGGGCGGGATAGCGCAGTGGTTAGCTCGATCGTTCGGCTTCGGATCATGAGGTCCGGGGTTCGATTCTACACGCAGTAAGGTTTGGGTGCAATTCTACACTGAATTTCAGCGTAGTACCACCCATGGTTCGCTAGATCCAGCCGATGCTCGCAGGTTTCACCGCAATGCATAGCCACATGGCGTTACGGGCTTTCTCCCTGCCATAATACTAGCAGCCGCGATATAAGTGAAATACTCTTGAAAGCGGCTTTAAACCCTAACTCACCTCACCTCACCTTAACATCAAACAATACAAAACTGATTACTTCTGAGCTGTGATAAGAAAAAAGAAAATATGATGATTAGTTAGCTTTGTCTTTTAAAACCTATATAGTGACACATAATAGATGTTATATTTTCATATATGCACAAGTGTATGGACATTACTATTGTCAAACATTGATTGTGGTGAGTTTTGTCGTGTTGTCACTTTAAAACTTTGAAATAAAGCTCGCTGTTTTTCTAGCTTGGTATAGAATGGATAATAAAGAAATAATTATGTATACACTTGACTTCAAAGTGTGTTCGGTGACTGTATGTTTTCTTTCGAACATGTAATACAAAATTCACTCGTTTCGTAATCAATTGATGCAAAGGTAGAGAAAGTAAATACCTTTCAAATATCTAAAATATTTAGATTTTAATAATATCACACGTTTTCTCGGATAATAATCTCTATTTATGTCATAAGATTATTATTTCGGACTCATTCCTTTTTAAGTTTATAGTACACACTCTTGTCACAATTTATAAAAATTAGTAAAGTTACTGTCAAATTGCTTTATAATCAATAATTACTGATTACTGTGTAATTATCCTCGTCAACTTTCCATCATTATGTTTGGTAATCATCGTTTCAGATTCTGGTAAAGAAGTAAGGGCTAATTTTGGAAACTGGAGTACTTCTGTAGAATTGATGAAATCGTTACAGGCATGTAATAGCCTTTATCAGTATCGTCTGCTGATCATTAATTCTTGATTAAATTACGCATGGATTTTGTTGAAAAGGTTTTTCCCAAAGAGTTTTTTGTAATTTAGTTGAATTAGCAACCAAAAAGATTTTTTTTGTGAAAAAGTTTCGTCAAAATTGACTTGAAAGTTATTGATTTTTGTTTTCATCAATATAATTTAAAAGGTTATTTTAAAGTAAAAATATGCTATATTGAAAATAAAGGATATTTTTGTAATATTGAGTTAATGATGTAGATTTCTTCTTTATTTGAATCGTTGAAATCAAGCTGTCTCATACAAAATAAGAATCAATCTGATTTAAGATGTAATACTGCAATGCCATATGACAAATATTCTTGATAACTGGGACTCAAAATTGCCTCACTTAGCCTCTGATCAGGATAAAGTTGACAAATTTGATTTATTTTATCAATTACCAATGTTACCCAAATTACCAATGACAATTCGGGCAATTCTGTAAACGAATTTGAAAACGATTGGTTTATTATCAGAGACAGTTTATCCAATCAAATTCATTCAGCCTCATTTTGAAGTCACTATAGCGTCCATTCATAACGATCAAGATTGTAAATCAGAGATGATAGATAGAGAATTCTATATTTACTGTCAAATAAATATTGATATTCCACAAGTTTCGGGATTATTTGTCTTATATATCTTTGGATTGGACAGTTATTGCAGGAACTTGAGAAATAGATTCTGCCATTATTTCTTAATTGCTGAATTATCTTCAATGTTTTCCTTTACAAATCTTGATAACGAGTAAAATGGTCTAAAGTTGGCCCGATGTTTAAAATAAAGTCAGTGTGACTGCCAATAATGCTGACTTTAGATTGGGCGGGATAGCGCAGTGGTTTGCATGTTTGGCTTTGGATCAAGAGGTCTGAGGTTCGAATCCCGCCAGGGTCATGACAACTTTGTCTGCAGTAGAGAACTGTTCTACACACAGTAAGGTTTGAGTGCAATGAATTTCAGAGCAGTACTTCCAATGGTTTGTTAGTTCCAGCCGATACTCGCAGGTTTCACTGCAATACATAGATGCAATGTTCTTGCAGACTTTCTCCCTGCAATAATACTAGCAGCCGTGATATAAGTGAAAGCGGCGTTAAACCACAATTCACTTCACCTGTATTTTGGTTTACTTCTGAGCTAAGAGAAGAAACAAAGATTAGATTTATTAACTTTTGATAAATAAGAGGTGTTTTATTTTCATCTGTGCACTTTACTTTTGCAAAGCATTGATTGTTTCAGTGTGTTTTATTGTCTGAGACGTCATAAAACTTTTGTTCGTGGCGTCACTTTAGTAGGGCGTCAAACGAAAATGACACCATTTCTGGCTCATTTTATGTTATTCTGGGGGTGTAGAGAGGATAATAAAGAAATTATTACACTTCAAAGTCTTCAAAGACTTTTATGAAAGTCTGTAGATTTTTCTTTCACATGGGTTATACAAAAATACAAAATACACTTTTTGGTAAAAATTACATCACATTTTCTTTGATATAAGTCTCTATTTATTATGAAATTATTATTTTGGTCTCATTTTTTTCTAAGTTACTTGTACACACTCCTAGAGTTTCAAAGAAAATGAAGCTATCAAAGATTTTTAAGGGATGATTCCCAACCCCGATGAGTGATATATGCAGACATGCGTCTCCTTCATTCTTTCAAAATGTGCATCTGTTCACCCAGCAGTTCATTTGGGTACCTGGTTAGGTTGGGAGCACTATCTGAAAGCCAATGTCTGTGTCGATTGTATGCCCCCAAAGGAGTTGAGAAGGCAACATACTGGTGACGGTCATCAACGTAATAAAGTGAAGAACGTTGTACATCGTGAGAAATCCATTTTTCACGAGTCAATAAATGTTTCGAAACTGTTGATTCCCTGAATAGGTATGGAAGGATCCATGATATAACTGCAGAAAAATTGATATAAATATTTACTTCTAGTTTCATATTTACTCTCATAACTCCAAGTCCAACTTTTTATGACGATATGAACCTCAAAGTAAAAAATCAATTTTTTTCATGATCAATTATCTTCTTAAAGGGGCAGTAGCACGTTTTTTTGGCTCAAAGAAGTTGAGGAAATGTATTTGAAAAAATTGTAACAATTAGTAAAACACCCTTCTCTATTCGGAAACTCAAGTTAAAAAATGAGTGTATATGGTTCCGTAAAGCCATATGGGAATCATTTTTGTCATTCGAAATAATAAAATGTGTTCACAATAAAATGGCCGCCATGCAAGTTTTGCTTCTTTCGCAACACCCTTATTACCACTACGGATAATTGGTTTGTGTAATATGGTGTTTTACCTTCTAAAGGAAATATAAATGACAAAAACTATCATTATAAATGGGAAATTTAAAAAAAAAAAAATTTGTCAAAAACGTGCTACTGCCCCTTTAAATATGTCGATTCCAGATCCAAGGGTGTGAGTTTTATGGTACTGTATAAAATAGAAGATTGGGACCAGAACCAATAGCTACATGCAAATGTTTAATCAAGCTCTGCAGACATTAAAGTGTTGAGCGGCCATCTTTGAATCTTTTCAAACCATGTCTAGAATCCATAAATCAATCATGGAAACTATCTCAGCAATTCACTCGCTATTAATGAGCTATTTGAAGCCAATTGCAAACTTACAAAAACCTCATTTTCCACCGGCTTGATTCTTTTACGGAACAAATGCGGTTTTGATTGTCCAATTGGAATTCTCATTGATTTCTCGTGTGTTGAGTTCAACGGGTGCAATCAACAGTCTTGGCAATGTTAATGTTGAACTCTTCATCTGGTTAATTAACTAGTCCCAATCTAATCTTCAATTTTGCATGTAAATTGGACGGATCCCCCATTAGAAAGTCCTTGATTTAGTCCTGACTAATAACCAAGTATTTCAGGGGTTAAATTAATCTCCAAAGCTTGAAAACTTTATCTATGTTAGCAAAAGTACAGTTTATTGATTCAGTCTGGCCCTGAAAATGATCCTGTATTCCCAAACTTGCAATTAAATCTTTGTAGATAAACCAAAGTACAATTCTATAATTTAGTCCTGAACTGAAATTAATCCTGTATTTCAAGGCTTAATCTGCCAAGCTTGAGAACTGTGTAGATAAGCAAAAGCACAATTTAATGATTCAGTCTGGCTCTGAAAATGATCCTGAATTTCAAGGGTTAACATCCCAATCTTAAGAACTATCGAGATAACCCAAAATACAATTTAATGATTTAGACCTGAACTGAAAATAATCCCATACCTTGAAGATAAACCAGAGGATGGGTTTATAATTCAGCCTTGAACTGAAAATAATCCTGTATTTCAGGGGTTAACCTCCCAAACCGACATTCTTTCTAGATAACCCAGAGGACAATTTAATGATTTAGTTGGAGTCCCAAGAGATATCGACGGCGGGGCGAGAGGAGAGGAAATTATCCAGACCTCTCCAAGTTGGCACAGACGAAGGATTTGGACGAAACCGAGTTTGGAGAATGGTCTATTAAACTTATCCATCTTGTCTGGACAAATCCTCAGGTGCCAGCTGTATTCTATAGAACAAGCATATCAGCCATCACGATGCTTTCAGTGAAATTGGTTTTTATTTTGAATGCACTGTTGAAGCCCTACATGCAGGATATATCACAAAGTTTGTGTACTTTTCAATGAAATTTAAATTTCTCTTAATCCTGACGTTTCAGCTGAAAAAAAATCTGAAGCTTTTTCCCTGCTCTCTATGAAATTAAATTTCACTCTGCAGGACTTTCACTAATCACTGGATTATGCGTCCAAACTTTTTCATTTTGGTGGCTTGTGGTCATGCATGTTCAAAAGCGTGAGGTTGTAATGCAAACAAGGCAATATGCAAGGTTTATAGGCATGCCCAGTAGAGAAATTTTCGGGGGCGGGATAGAGCAGTGGATCAAGAGGTCCGGGGTTCGAATCCCGCCAGGGGCACGGCAACTTTGTTTGCAGTACTTAGAGAACTGTTCTACACGCAGTAAGGTTTGGGTGCAATGCTACACTGAATGTAATCGTAGTACCACCCATGGTTCGCTAGTTCCAGCCGATGCTCCCAGGTTTCACCACAATGCATAGCCACATGGCGTTGCAGGCTTTCTCCCTGCCATAATACTAGCAGCCGCGATATAAGTGAAATAATTTTGAAAGCGGCGTAAAACCCCAACTCACCTCACCTCACCTAGAGTAAGTTTCATTTTCTGTCCAATTCTGCGAGATGTGCACTGTAACACAGAACAAATCATTTTCAATACTTTCAACCTAATTACTTTGTTTTTTGTTGCTGGGGAAAGGTTTTGGAATGAAATTGATTTATTTTGAGAACGATTCATTGATAGAATGTGCCTGTATTTAATCCATGGGATTGGTTAACATATCTTAGATTTAGTTGGACGTGCTTTGAAGTAAAGACATCTCAAGTTAATCAATTATTGGATTTCTGCATTCTCATTGTTAATTACAAACCTTTACCGGTACATCATTTTGAAACTTATATTTCAAGTATATTGTCAAAATATGTATTCAGCTTTAATTAACTTATCACAAAATAGATTTTTATTACTACTTTCATGTGGTAACATGACAACCTCAGAATTAAAGGGGCAGTAGCACGTTTTTTGCAAATTTTATTTGTTCCAATTTTCCATTCATAATGATAGTTTTTGCCATTTATATTTACTTTAGTGGGTAAAACATCTTAGTTCACAAACCAATTATCTGTAGTGGTGATAACACTGTTGCTATAAAGCAAAATGGCATGGCAGCCATTTTAATGGAACACATTTTATTATTTCGAATCACAAATAATTTCCATGACTTAACTGAACCATGTACACTCATTTTGAACTTGATTTTCCGAAGAGAGAAGGGTCTTTTACTATTGGTGACATTATGTTTCAAATACATTTCATCAATTTATTTGAGCAAAAAAAACGTGCTACTGTCCCTTTAAGATAATTATTAACACTAAATCTGCTTCATTGATTGGAAAGAAATTATTACACTCGAAAGTGAGCCATATGACTATTCGTGCAAATGTATGTATAACCCTCGCTCTCGCTCAGGCAATACAAATATTTACACTCGTTTTGTAAAAGTCCTATGACACACTTCCTCGGTTAATAATCTCTATAAATGTTCATGCAGAGCACTTAATAGTAACACCAAAAGTACAATTTCTCAGGGTAACAATACAAATTGTGCTCTTTGAGCATGCATACACATGCATGGAAATTGTGCTATGTAAATGGACTATTATTATTATCATTAATTGCCTCTACTGGCAACCGGCCTATAACAGACTTGTCCCTGATTATTCATGCATCTGCAGGTACAGGCTAAACATTCTGAATGATTCAGTGTAAAAACAATCTAAGATACCTTAGTGCTTATGGAGCTTCGTGCATGCTTACCGTCTGTCGGCCTGCCTGTGGAAGGATACATCTGGCTTTGTCAATCTCACATAAACTGAATCAAAGATGCCATCCAATCTGGGAGTCAATCAAGTAGAGCACCGAGGGGTCTCAAGAATTAGCCCGATTCACTGTCAGACGATGGTCTTCAGCCATGACACGATCCACAGCTCACTTCACATCAACTCTACGCGGGGCGAGATAGCGCAGTGGTTAGCGCGTTCGGCTTCGGATCAAGAGGTCCGGGGTTCGATTCCCGCCAGGGGCACGGCAACTTTGTCTGCAGTAGAGAACTGTTCTACACGCAGTAAGGTTTGGGTGCAATGCTACACTGAATTTCAGTGCAGTATCACCCATGGTTCTCTAGTTCCAGCCGGTGCTCTCAGGTTTCACCGCAATGCATAGCCACGTGGCGTTGCGGGCTTTCTCCCTGCCGTAATACTAGCAGTCGCGATATAAGTGAAATACTCATGAAAGCGGCGTTAAACCCCAACTCACCTCACCTCACATCAACTCTACGCTGTTGAACCCTGTACAGTAATAATCAAGTGGGAACCATGTTTTAACAATGTTCTTGGTTCTCTTTCGCATTAGGGTGTCTTACTAAGAAAATACTCTCAGTACGGATCCAGAGAGGTGACCAGGGGGTTCAGGGGGCTCACACACCACGACCCCACCCCACCCCCATGAAGTTTTTTTACATTTAAAGTTTATGAACCCCCATTTCAATATGTGAACACCAACCTCTTTGAACATTCTTGGATTCGCCTATGGGATATATCCGCATGGTCTGATTGACGGATGTCATACTTCAGGTATGCTGTTGCTGTATGTAAAACTGATTCCTCCTGCCAACAACTCTAGCATCCCAAGTTAAGAACAGTTTCCTTGAACATAAATATGTCTTTATGAAATCCCTTCGCAACCCAGAAATAAATAACAAACTGATTTATCCTGACACAAATCAGTCCAACTATGGCATCCTTGCATCCAAGAATAGATTGCTTGATCATAAAAAAAATCTTTCTGAAATCTCTACGCAACCCAGTGATAGATTGAGTAAACCTATATCCCCTGTCGATGAATCAACAACTTCAGCCCTCGGTCCAAATTAAAAACAGATTCCTTGTATCGGTAAATCAAAGAGTCTGGAGAGGTCCTGGAGAGAGAGCAAAGATCTGTTTGGAGAAGATCATAAGGTGCTATTTATGTCAAGTAACTAATAACTTGGAGTAGCTGGGGCAGTGTGTCTCCATTTCTTAGTGAAGAACCATTGAACTACAAGATCAGAAGGCGATACTGTCATTGATTGGGTACCATTGTGGAATCACTCGTGGGCAAGCCATGAAGATTATAAAAGATTTGCAAGTCAGAATTTGATGATTTAAAAGTTAGTTTGGGATGTTGCTGCAAGTTCTGGCTGTAGATTGATCGTTCTTGAGGCTAATTCTGACATTGATTTATTCAAATCAAAGGATCTCTGGAAAGTAAGCCAAAGAAATGTAGATTGTCTGGAAGTGATGAGGTGGATTAGGATTAAAAAGGGTAATGCAGACATTGATTGCAGATCAAGAAAGTTTGTAAGGAAGCGGTGACCAAATTGCCTGACGATAGCTGTTCGTATTATTTTCTGTATTTTCCACGTCTGGACCAATTTTCATTGTTGGATTCATGGACGGAGGTAGCTGGTGCTTTCAGGCAATTCAAACCATTCCCCATTTTGTAATCACAGACATTTCCAACTATGCCCAAATTAAATGACAACAACGACAAAAAAGGTTGTAACTCACTATCTGCAGGGCATAGGTGTTGATGGAAAATGGGGTCAACTGTTGCAAATACAGTGAAATGGCCCTGAAGCATCATTTTGTTGGTAGGGAAAAAGCTGTTTTGAACACTGGATTGTTCTTGATAGTCCTAATTATTGCTTAACGACGGTGCCTAATTATTATCGAAGTGAGATTTCTGTGGTATAGCCACAGTAAATGTTTACTGACTAGATGGTGGGAGAGCTAGGTCAAGTCTTTAAGGTATACAATATATTTCATAAGATGCTTAAAACAGAAATTTTTATGGAATAAAGAGCATAAATATGATGAAGAAATAAATTCTGGCTTTCTTTTCAAAAATGAATTTCCTCGTTCATATCTAAAATATGATACCAATCGAGAAATAATAATTTTAATTTGAAAAAAGTCAAATGTTTTAAACGTATTTTATTCAATGAAAAGGATCAGATGGCCTATATAAATACCTCTCCTCTCAAGTCAAGTAAAATATTCTTTAGAACACAAGCCGGTACACCAAGTTTCCCCAGTTAAAAGTTGAAATGTATAGCTTCTATCAACTTTCTAGATAGAGATTTCATTAAGCTTTTTGTCTAAATAGAGTTTTCAATAAGCTTTTCGCTTCATCTAAACGGTCATATATCTCATCAAATCAGTGTCTTCTCTCATTTGATTATTGTGTAGCTAACATGGTCCGATTCAGTGATCTGATAGAATGTTTAAATTAGAGCTATTCCCAGAAAAGAATGTCTTTGATCTTGACGACACTTTTCTTGGATATAACCTACTTGTTTTCTTTGAAATGTGACAGTTTTCATGCCCAAGTGGGCAGTGTTCAAAATAGCTGCCTGCTTGCCATTTATAAATGCTTCATTTTGAACTTCAAATGGGGCTTTTTCCTTTTATTCTTTTTAAACCAGTACTCCTCATATTCAGTAGGTAATTAAGGGAAATAATGTAACGAAACAAAAGGAAGAATCAATGATAGAAAGAATAAAATAAGGCCCGACCAGATTAATTACTTGGTTTACAGATTGTTTTGGGAAAATATCTAAAGGCTTTAGGCGAAAAAGGCAACTTTGCTCTAATGTTAGTAAAAAGAATTCAGGTAAGCATATAGACAACAAATTTAATAACATAATTAATAATAATTTGTCACTTATTGTTTTGGTCTGTCCAAAAAATTGGGCAACATTTTTAATTGGGAGGGAAAATATGAAAGCATTTTTATTTGCGAGGGACATGAGTAGATTTGTTTTTCTCCTCTTAATTTGTCAAAATCATATTAGTGTGATCTGTAAATGACCAAGTAAATAAATTTATTTCACCTTATGAATAAATTCCTAGAATTGGCTCACCATCGGAAGATGACAAAGAACAGGGAATATTTGCTTATCATTCACCAAGATAATGAAATCTCAGCATACCAAAATCAATGTGTTTTCTAATCATGATTTTTTCCAAAACCAATTGTGATCCAATTAATTCTTCCACAAAATCTAAGACTGCCTACCAAATTTCTCTTAGCCTGATTTTTAGCCAGAATGATTTTATAATCCCATCGTGATCTAATTCTTTCACAGACTCTTTACCAAATTTCTTTAATCCTGATTTTAACCCCCAAAAGTATGCCATAGTGATCAAATTCTTCCACAAAATCTTAGACACCCAACCAATTTTCTTAAAAGTAATTTCTGCTCGACAAATACAACTTCGTGACTGCAACCATCGACAGAGAAAAATCAATTCCTCTGGTACTGTTTAGTTCTTTAAAGATGCAGCATCATGTTCAGACTATCCTATTATGGAAATCTAGAGGAAAGTTGACTCCATGCATCCACAGAGAGGGACTCATTCAATATGTAAGACAGATAAACAATTGGATAAAGCATGGTGGGATGACTCACACGGTCTATTGTCCCGTAGCAGTTTGCCCGCTCATGATAAGCTGTGAAACGACCCATTGTTGTCTTAATTCTTGCTCCTGTGAATCTTCTCCAGCTTTTGTCAATACGCTTTTACACTAGAAGTTTTTGCAAGCTTCATGTTTTGTTAATTGTTTTGATGAGTCGCTGGTGAATCATTTAGTATCCATTAGTGCACATTTGTGTTCTTTAGGTTGAACGCTAATTGTTTGTGACAAGTTTTTGTTAAGGGAATGTTGAACTAAATGTGAAGATAAAATCTGAAGGGCTTTCATAGAGATTGTTGCCTGAGGAAGTGTGTCATATGACTTTTACGAAACAAGTGTGAATTTTTGTATTGCCTGAGCAAGAGCGAGGGTTGTACATAAATTTGGACAAGTATCATAACTGCCATGTGGTACATATGTGAGTGTAATAATTTCTTAATTACCCATTGTATTCCATTTTAATGGCGTAAAAATCATCAATGGGCCACTTCTCTTGCGACAGCAAGCTATAGTGACATCACAAACAACTGTCACAGATGAGAAAATAAGGGAAGTCACAGTGAAACAATGGTTGCTAGGCAATTGTGATATGTGCACATAAGCAGGTATCAAGCACTTTTACTCAGTTATTTTGCACAACACACTTCCTTGAATAAAAATTTCTACATGCTCTCAATTATCAGAGTGTACTATTGGGGAATATCATATTTCCTCTAATAAACACCGGGTCTCCTATAAGTGCCGGGGGGTCAAGGGTAGTTGAGAAAATAAGCGCCGGGCCTCCAATAAGCGCCGGGTCTCTAATAAGCGCCAGGTCTAAACCAGTAGATTAATGCTTCCTTAGCAAACTTCAATATCTATTAAAGAAATAAGCACTGGGCCTCTAATAAGCGCCAGGGGGTCAAGGGGTGCTGAAAAAATAAGCGCCCGGGCGCTTTTAAGAGGAAATATGGTACCTTAATGATGTAATAATTAAATGCCCTGTTAGTCGTTGAATCTTTATACATATGTCAGTATGACAGATAAGCTTTGTTTCCTCATATAACACTTCATGTAACTCGCATTTCCCAACATACCAACACAAATAATAATATGATAAAACATAACAACACAAACACCCAACTTATTAGTATTCAACATGCATGGTACATGAATCACTTAAAACCAAGCTCCAATATTGTTATTATACCCCCGCCTTACAGCCTTAAGCGGGGGTATATAGCGTTCATTCTTTCCGTCCGTCCGTCCGTCTGTCCGTCTGTCCGTCCCTCCCAAAACTTTGTGCGGAGCAGATCTCCCAAACTATACATGCTAGCATCACCAAACTTCATACACATGTCAACCATGATCCCTAGTTGTGCCTTTTGAGGGTTAGAACTATTTCTGAATTTTAATTTGTATGGTTGCCATGGAAATGTGACTAAAAAGTGACTATGAGGAAATCATTTTGTGCGGACCCATTTGTCCAACACTATTCATGCTAGCTTCATCAAATTTCATGCGCATGTCAACTTGATCCCTAGTTGTGCCTTTGAGAGTTAGAACTTAATTAATTTTCAAATTTATTATTGAACATAGACCTATAGATGTGTCTTTTGCTGATAATGAAATTTGTTGAAGTAAGGGAGAAGAGGGGGTATGTGAGTTATACTCGCTTCTTCACTTGTTGTCCCATAGGTATGTAATACAGTGGGATATAGTCATTGCCCTGTCCGTCTGTCCGTCTGTCCGTCAATCCGTAATCATTTCTTTTCTGGAGCAGAACTCGAAAACCATTCATGATATCTTTCTGAAACTTTTCATGTGTATTACCCACCTATTAAAGTGGTGCCTTTTGATATTTTGAGATTTCTGAAAATTGTATTTTCTTTCGTTTCCATAGAAACGTGTGGAATGTGGACTTCGTTCAGAGATAGGTCTGCTCAGAACAAGGGCCCATATCTTCGAAGCTCTCTTAGCGCTAAGTAAGTCGTAAGTCCCATACATTAACATTGACTTACGATTAACTTAGTGCTTAGAGAGCTTCGAAAATATGGGTCCAGAACTCCAAAACCCTTCATCATATTTGAAATTTGAAAACATTTGAATTTGAAATGTGTATTACCCACTAACTAAAGTAGTAGATATACAATTATCTGTCAAAGATGTGTTTTACAAATTATGCAGGACTGGTGGGATATGTCATCTTCTGATGACTCTTGTTTTTATGTACCCAGCACCCTTAACAGAGAGTACTTCACTAAAATACTCGCGATCAATATGTAACCATTGACTTTGCCTAATATCAGTTTAGTAGGTCTGATTAGCCATAATTTTTTATTCACATAATGACCAGTGGTGGATCCAGAAATTTGGAAAGTAAGGGGTTCAGTTCACAGGGGTTCACAGGGGTTCACAGGGGTTCACAGGGGTCCACAGGGGTTCACAGGGGTCCACAGGGGTCCATCAAATTACATTAAAAATGTTCAAGAGGGGGAGGTGGGTTTTCGACCCCCTGAACCTCCCCCATCTGGATCTGCGACTGTTGTTGGATCCAGAAGAAGGATAAGCAGGATAGCGCAGTGGTTAGCGCGTTCAGCTTCGGCTTCGGTCCGGGGTTCGAATCCCGCCAGGGGCACGACAACTTTGTCTGCAGTAGAGAACTGTTCTACACGGAGTAAGGTTTGGGTGTAATGCTACACTGAATTTCAGCGTAGTACCACCTATGGTTCGCTAGTTCCAGCCGTTGCGCGAATTTTTCACCGCAATGCATAGCCACATGGCGTTGCAGGCTTTCTTCCTGCAATAATACTAGCAGCCGTGATATAAGTGAAATACTCTTGAAAGCGGCGTTAAACCTCAACTCTACTCGCCTCACCTCTGTTTGTGATATGCTTCTCATATAGTTTTTGCTGAGTTCTGAGTTTTTTTATTATTTTTTCAGAAACTGGTCATGACCCTGCTGTTCACGGAGCCAGTCAGGAGGATCGCTTCTACAATAATGATTCTTTCAAGGTTAGTGACTTAACAATAGCGACGTTTCGGTATAGATCCTTATACGGTTGTCGAGCATATGATAACGGTATATGCTTGATAACGGTATGGAATACTGTGGGATATAGTAGTCGCCCTCTCCGTCTGCCCGTCTGTCTGAAATCATTTTGTTTCCGGATCAGAACTATGTATTACCCACCAACTGAAGTGGTGCCTTTTTCGTTTCCATAGAAACTTGTTGGATTTGAGATATAGGTTTGTTTCCGGATCACAACTCCAAAACTCTTCATAATATATTCCTGAAATGTTGCATGTGTATTACCCACTAACTGAAGTGATGCCTTTTGATAATTTTAGATTTCTTAAAAAAAAAAAATTTTTATTTAGAAACATGTTGGATATTATCTGTCAAAGATGTGACCGGTGATATATGTCATCTTCTGATGACTCTTGTTGTCCCCCGCCGCAACGCGGAACGGGGGACTATGTATTCAGCGGCGTCCGTACGTCCGTCCGTACGTACGTACGTACGTCCGTACGTCACATTTCTTGTTTACACGATATCTCATGAAGCGTTGCATCCAAAGTCTTTAAATTTAGTGTCAGCCTACATTGTGGTTAGACGCAGACACCAGTCGATTTTGGTGACCTTGACCTTATTTTTAAGGTCACCACAACACTTTGACCATTTTCTGAACTCTTGTTTACGCGATATCTCATGAAGCGTTGCATCCAAAGTCTTCAAATTATGTGTCAGCCTTCACTGGGGGAAGACGCAGACACCAGTCGATTTTAGTGACCGTGACCTCATTTTCAAGGTTAGCAACACTTTGACCACTTTTCTAACCCTTCTTAACGCGATATATAATGACTGGTTGGACCCAAAGTCTTCAAATTTGGTGTCAGCCTATATTGTGGAATGACGCAGACACCAGTCGATTTTGGTGACCTTGACCTTATTTTCAAGGTCACCACAACACTTTGACCACTTTTTGAACTCATCTTCCATTCAAAGTCTTCAAATTAGGGGTCAGCCTACACTTGGGGAAGATGCAGACACCAGTCGATTTTTAATGACCTTGACCTTACTTTCAAGGTCACCGCAACACTTTGAACACTTTTCTTACTCTTGTTAACGCAATATATCATGACTGGATGGACCCAATGTTTTCAAATTTGGTGTCCGTCTACATTGGGGGATGACACAGACACCAGTCGATTTTGGTGACCTTGACCTTATTGTCCCGGTGACTATGACACTTTGACCACTTTTCGAACTCGTGTTAACCAATATCTCATGAACCCGAGTACCAAAAGTCTTCAAATTTGATGATCATCATGACACTTTTTACCAGTAATGCGATATATGAAGTAGCTCATTTTGACTAAATGATGTGTCTTTTAAACTCAATGTTATCGGCGGGGGACATTGCCATGTTAGTTGCAAACACTTGTTTTAATTTTGTTATTAATTCAATTGATAGTTTATAATTTTGACGTGCACATACCGAGTTTGCTTAGCGTGAGTTCCCATATCTCTTCGTCATGATGTCATAAACTAAATGCTTTTGCAAGAGAAGTAGGCCTTTTTATGGCTATTTTCGATAGAACATGGCCATTCAAATAGAATAGAAAGAAGAAGAAATTATTACACGTGTAAAAACTCAAAAGTGTGACATATGACTTAATGAAACTCGTGCAAATTTGTGAACAACCCTTGCTCTTGCTGGGACAATACAAAAATTCACACTCATTTCGTAAACCTTGTATGACACACTTCCTTTGGTAATAAGCTCTATTTCTCTGCAATGATTGCAATAATGAACAATTATAAGTCAAGCCACCGAAAAAAATCATGAGTACATGAAGATATAAATGAAAAAATGACTAACAATTAAATATTTATCATTTTAATGAACACACAGGGTTAAAAATTAGCACTATTTCAGTAGACCATGGCTAATGAAAAAGTTGCTAGTAAAATGTTTTGACTGGTAGTCCAGAAGGCTAGTTGAATCTAGGGATGGTAAGACAGGGGTAGCTGCTTGCTAGAAATCTTTACTAGCCCGAAGAGCACGGGCTAGTGACATATCTTAATCTGTAGTGCTTCAAACAAATTTCACTAGCCCTTCTGAATTTTCACTGGCCTCGGGCCAGCGGACCAGTGCGAGTGTCGATCCCTGTAAGATCTGTACATGCATTTGGCTAGCTGAAAGAGCTTTGGACTTCTAATTTATATAATTACCTAGTCCAAATGGCTAGTGCTTTGAGAAGGTTTCTACCCCTGACACCAGCAGCATATAACCAAGAAGGGGAAAATGACAAAGAGGGATAATTTAGCAATCAATCGGGAGACAACATGCAGTAGGAAACTTTATAGCTCTAGTTACCACCTTGCAGGAGGATAAATGTATCTCCGGTGGTAGCTTCACACTAAGTGTAAGGACTTAGAAAGTGTCACTTGGTCTGATGAGTTCAATCCGAACGAAACCGGTCACCACTCTACAAACACCAGCCCGTCTGGTAACGGTGGGGTCCCCCTGTACCCAACCTAACCAAGAAGGGGGTTCATTGACAATATCATTTTCAGAGTCCGTCAGTGGATCCCTCGAACCCTCAGCAGCAGGACGCAGCAGTGACGATACAGACCAACTACCGGCAACACGCGGCCAAGGAGGAGGTCCAGGAGATGAGGGAGGATGACGCCGCCATCAAGATTCAGGCCGGCGTGCGCGGATACATCGACAGGCAGAAGGTTCTCGAGGAGAAGTAGGTTTTCTGTACATCATTGGTCTTCAATCCTCCAAATATAGTTTACAGTCAGACCCCGTTTATCTTTCAATTTGGTTACAGTTGAAAATCGTTCTGATAACAAGTCGTGCTGTTAAGTGTATTCAGTCAGAACCCGTTTATCCGTACAATTTGGGTACAGTTGAAAATCACTCTGATAGCAAGTCGTGCTGTTAAGCGTACATTCAGTCAGACCCTGTTTATCCGTAAAATTTGGGTACAGTTGAAAATCGCTCTGATAGCAAATCGTGCTGTTAAGCGTTCATTCAGTCAGACCCTGTTTATCCGTAAAATTTGGGTACAGTTGAAAATCGTTCTGATAGCAAGTCGTTCTGTTAAGTGTTAACAGTCAGACTCTGTTTATCCGTACAATTTGGTTACAGTTGAAAATCGTTCTGATAGAAAGTCGTTCTGTTAAGCGTATTCAGTCAGACCCTGTTTATCCGTAAAATTTGGGTACAGTTGAAAATCGTTCTGATAGCAAATCGTTCTGTTAAGTGTTAACAGTCAGGCCCCGTTTATCCGTACAATTTGGTCACAGTTTAAAATCGTTCTGATAGCAAGTCGTGCTGTTAAGCGTATTCATCATAGAAATGCATAGAGAAGATTTGCAATACTACTGTCGAATGGTCGGGTTTCGGGATACATGGGGACCGGTTAAATGAGGTCTCACTGTACCATATATTACCGGGTATAAGTCGACCCCTCTGTACTTGGTATGGAAGTAACCTATATGGAGCTGTTGTGCCTTTGAGGGGTTTCAACTCCAAGGTCCAAATAAGTTTTGAATTTTGTCTTAAAATCAGATTTTACAATTTTGTTTTGTTTCCAGAGCATAACTTAACTCTAAATTTGGTATGGATGCATGTTACCAACGTACCAACACAATAAATAATGTGATAAAAACTTAAGAACACAAACACCAAATTTTTTAGTATTCAACATGAATGGTACATGAATCATTTTAAACCAAGCTCCAATATTGTTTTTTTATGTACCTAGCAGCCTTACAATTTAATTACAATACAATTTACTTACGATGGGATAGTGCTCTGCCTTTGAGGGGTTTTGACTCCAAGGTTTACTTTTGCCTTTATTCAGTAGTTTTGGCTGGATTACTAATAACATCCATCGCCAGGGCTAGAAATTAACACTAGTCCTTCGGCCCGAGGCTAGTAAAAATGACAGCGGGCTAGTAAATGTTAGCTTCTACCAACCCTGTGGGCCTTACAAATTTCTGAATTATTATGAAATACTCAAAGTAAGAGTAGAGATTCTTGTTTTTATCAGCAGCAATGGTATCAGATGTGAATGTAGTCAAACATAACATTTTATAATTATTACATTACAAGGAGATACAGGCTAGTAATACTTGTATTGGGCTAGTAGAAATCAAAACAACTAGCCCTGCAGGCTACCATATGTTTGAAGTTAGTTTCTACCCATGTGGTGTGTTCAGGACCGCGAGTACTCGCTTGGCGTGTATAAACGTACCCGCGAACGGCTCCTAAACGGAAACCTGAGGTCGCGAGTACTTCCCAAGATAATTTCAGAATATCATCACCATTTTGGAAAATATAGGTGCCTTGCATATAGCAATTGACCAAATTTCAATTGAGGGGGTAATAAAAGAAAGAAAAATGAGGTAATAAAATTTTGTGACACACGACTCCATTTTGGGTCGTAAATACTCGCTTGGCGAGACTGTTCCAAAGTGATCACTCGAGTACTGGCAAACTCATCATTTAGAATCGAATACTCGCGAATACTTGCTAGTACTCGCAGTTCTGAACAAGCCTCAGATCTGTAATGTCTTGTGATCATGTTCCAGCAACCCTGAAGAGTTTGAAAAGCGTCAACAGGAAGCCAAGGAACGTGTGTCGGCCCAACAGGCCCAAAGTGGAGACAATGCAGAAGAGGAGGAAGTGGATATTGACCTCAACGACCCGGATGTAGAAAAGGCGGCCATTAAAATCCAGGCTGGATTCAAGGGTTTCAAAGCCAGAAAGGGAGTGCAAGAAGTCAAGGTGCGTATCATTGTGTTTGGATGTGTTACAATTGTATGTATCATGGGTGCGGTGTTATAATCACTTGGTTGCGGTGGTGTGGTCACTTATTACATGGGTGCTGTGTCATATTAAATCTTTTTGTGTGTGGAGTGTTATATCTATATAAGATGCAGTTTGCCTGATAAAGGCAGCAGGTTTTTGCAAATTTCGCGATTTTGAAATTTGCCATTGCTTTCTTTGATCAACTTCAGATTAAAGGTTTCGGGTTGACTTGCGTATTAGTTGATTGGTTAATTTAATTTATCCTTCAATCAATCAATCTTAGTGAATGTTAGAAGATTTTGTTATGATTTGTCCTGTCGATGGAGTGCCGGGCGGAAATATTTTACATTCACTCAAGGAAAAAGCTGAAGACAATATAATGGCTTATGCTTCACAGATAACACAGGGTTAAAGACTTTGAACTTGTCAGCTGATTTAATTGAGCTTTTTGGTTCATCTTAATGGATTTTCTTTGATATGTTTCTGCTGTAGATCTCAGGAATTTCTTTTAGAGTTCATAATTATCCCAGCTGATGTAGGCTGGAAAGCAAACTTTGTTTAAAGGGGCTGTAGCACGTTTTTTGCAAATTTATTTTTTCAAATTTCCCATTTATAATGATAGTTTATGTCATTTAAATTAGCTGAAGAGGGTAAAACATCTTATTACACAAACCAATTATGCGTAGTAGTAATAATGATGTTGCGTATAAAGCAAAAAAATTGCATGGCGGCCATTTTATTGTGAACACAATTTATTATTTTGAATTACAAAAAGATTCCCATGGCTTTATTGAACCATGTAAACCCATTTTATAACTTGATTTTCTGAAGGGGAAGGGTGTTATACTATTAGTGAAATATTTTTCAAATACATTTCATCAACTTATTTGAGGTTTCACCGCAATGCATAGCCACATGGCGTTGCAGGCTTTCTCCCTGCCATAATACTAGCAGCGATAAAAGTGAAATACTCTTGAAAGCGGCGTTAAACCCCAACTCACTCACTCACTCACTCAACTTATTTGAACTAAAAAACGTGCTACTGCCGTTTCAACATCAATGAACGGTCTAAATGTGAAATAGCAATTAGTAGCATGTCTGTATCGATCCACTGTAAAGTATATAAGACCAAGATCATCAGCGAGTCAAGTAAAGAATGATGCTATTACCAAAGATATAGTTGACCATCCATTATAAATATACCAGGGAAAATATTACAAGAACTGGAGGGGTGGGATAGCGCAATTGTTAGCACGTTCGGCTTTGGATCAAGAATTCCGGGGTTCAAATCCCGCCAGGGGCTCACAACACTCTGCTGTAGAGAACAGATTTACACGCAGTAAGGTTTGGGTGCAATGCTACACTGTAGTTCAGCTCAGTACCTCCCATGGTTTGCTAGTTTCAGCCGATGCTCGAAGGTTTCACCGTATTGCATAGCCACATGGCGTTGCGGGCTTTCTCCCTGCCGTAATACTAGCAGCCGCGATATAAGTGAAATACTCTTGAAAGCGGAAAATCACCTCACCTGGAGCGATGTTCCAACAAAGCTTCACATTTTCTCAACTTTCTGTCTCTATAATCTTAAGCTAAACTGACATGCAACGAATTATGTTGTCTGCAAATACATCTTTTGTCTTTACTCCTGGAGATCATTTACCCAACTACAAACCGTGAACCTCTTACATAATTCCTTCTTTCAGAGGCCTCGCCGCAAATGGCTGCAATATTGCCTCAGCAGTGTTGAACAATAACTCACACTCTTTCAGAGGCATTGCCTATTTGACAACTGTGATCGCATCTAATATAATTATGCATTTCTGTATTGTATCAAGGATCTAATTAACTGTTGTTGCAATCAATGGCAATACTTTTGTCTTGGGTCCTTTGCAGCGTTGTTCCCAAACGCGGGTTGTACATCCTCGAAACTAGGTCACCTAATTACGCTTTCCATGCTTGTTGCCATGATTAAGTATTGACATTTTAAGAATGTGGGTTTGTATCGTTACTAAATATAGCACAAATCGAGAAATGCATCTCCAGCCACTTTTTGAAAGACAATTGAAAGAAATAAAGATGCCTCATTGGTGGTATAATTGTCGTGGGATTATATTCTTTTTTTTTGCTATGGATATCTTTTTGACAATAAATACTTCTAACGTTGAAAAGAGTTCCAAATTTGACCAAACTTGCCTTGCCTCCAATTAGTCGCCAAGGAACAGTATACATTATGATATCACCAAGCTCAAGCCTCGTTCGCCGCTAATGGCTGCAATACTGCCGAAGCGGCGTTAAACAATAACTCACTCACTCACTCACTCAAGCCTTGTACTTTTCCTATTTTATCTTTAGCCTTCAAAAGGTCATGAACTGGTATTAAAGTTTTTTTTTTTAATTTTGTATGAAGATGGTGGTTCTTTCATGGAGATTGGTTCACAGTTTTATCTTGAAGTTGTTATCAGCCTGCTAGCTTTTTTCAAGTTTTCGTGTGTTTTCCTCTGAAAATACAGAGAGCATATTTAAGAGTCACTTGACCTCAACGGCCCCAGACGTTGTCATGATTATGATTATTGATGGAATATTTATTTAAATTATTTTTCATCGCTCATGGCTACAATATTGCAATATTGATTGAGTTTCCTAGGTTTTTTATGTTGGAGTGTATACTAATTTCACTAGCCTAAATACTATTTGAAATACAGCAAGAATCGGAAGCATCCCTCGCTATGACCTCACAACCGACCTCAGAGATAGACTTTTACCTCAACGACAAAATTGTATAATAATTATCTTTATAGATTGAGTTACCAAGGTTTTTCATGTTGGAGTGTATACTAATTTCACTAGCCTAAATACTATTTGAAATACAGCAAGAATCGGAAGCATCCCTCTCTTTGACCTCACAACCGACCTCAGAGATAGACAATGACCTCAACGACAAAATTGTATAATAATTATCTTTATAGATTGCGTTACCTAGGTTTTTCATGTTGGAGTGTATGCTGATTTCACTTGCCTAAATACTATTTGAAATACAGCAAGAATCGGAAGCATCCCTCGCTATGACCTCACAACGACCTCAGAGATAGACAATGATCTCAACGACAAAATTGTATAATAATTATCTTTATAGATTGAGTTACCAAGGTTTTTCATGTTGGAGTGTATGCTGATTTCACTTGTCTAAATACTATTTGAAATACAGCAAGAATCGGAAGGATCCCTCTCTTTGACCTCACAACGACCTCAGAAATAGACAATGACCTCAACGACAAAATTGTATAATAATTATCTTTATAGATTGCGTTACCTAGGTTTTTCATGTTGGAGTGTATGCTGATTTCACTTGCCTAAATACTATTTGAAATACAGCAAGAATCGGAAGCATCCCTCGCTATGACCTCACAACCGACCTCCGAGATAGACATTGACCTCAACGACCCCGATGTTGAAAATGCGGCCATTAAGATTCAGGCTGGTTTCAGGGGGATGATGAAGAGGAAAGAAAGCAAAGAGGAGAATTAAAATGAATTTCACGTGAAGTTGAGACGCATGATTTGTTGGACATTTCACGCACTGGACTGTGTGTCATATTTGTTGAATTTACGTTTTGAAGTGAAGGATGATGGATTCTGTGAAGTTCTTAACAGATTTGACGCTTAATGAATCGGAAGTTTTTCTGTGATTGTAAAGGTTTGCTAAAATTTGAAGAAAAATTTATTCTTTGAAATGTCATAATGTTTCTCTAAATTTCTGCGTGAGGTTGGGTAGTCGATGAATTCAGGAAACCTAGTGTTATCAAATGCGTTACTCTGAAACTTTGAAGATTTAAAGTAAAATTTATTGTAGTTGAAAATTATTGGAAGTAATTAGATTAATTAAATTTTCCAATCTCTGTTGGCTTTTTCATTTGATAAGGCGTTTGAATGCATTTTCCTAGCTTTATTTATCTTGAATGTAATGCATCAGTTAATCTGTTCAAGAAGATTTTCAAAGAAAGAAATGAAATAATAATCATTTTATGGGTTGAAAAGTTGAATATGAAATAGAATTGTTGGTTGTGTTATTGACATAATGACATGAACTGTACTGATTGGTTAGTTCTTTAAGATTAAAGTTAAAGTGTTTTGTTGATGGCTACATGTGTGCATTGAGTTTCTTCACCTTTTATCTGTTGAATAAATTAGTGACAAGTTATTTGCTGAATTACAGAAATTAATTAACCCTCTATCTGCGAATCCCAGACCTATCCAGAGTATAGCCATCGATGAATTACAGAAATTGAATAACCCTTTATCTACAAACCCCAGACCTATCAAGGGTAAAGCCATTGCTGAATTACAGAAATTAAATAACCCTCTATCTGTGAATCCCAGACCTATTCTGTGTATAGCCATCGCTGAATTACAGAAATTTAATAACCCTCTAATAACCCGGCCTCCTATCCAGAGTATAGCCATCGATGAATTACAGAAATTTAATAACCCTCTAATAACCCTCCTATCCAGAGTATAGCCATCGATGAATTACAGAAATTTAATAACCCTCTAATAACCCTCCTATCCAGAGTATAGCCATCGATGAATTACAGAAATTTAATAACCCTCTAATAACCCGGCCTCCTATCCAGAGTATAGCCATCGATGAATTACAGAAATTAAATAACCCTTTATATCTACAAACCCCAGAACTATCTTGGTAAAGCCATTGCTGAACTATAGAAATTAAATAACCCTTTATGTACAAACCCCAGACCTATCCAGGGTAAAGCTGAATTACAGAAATTGAATAATCAAGGTTAGGGTCGGAGTTTGTGTGTTTGGCACACCCGTATTACATCAGCAGATGAAGGGTTAAGGGTTTGTTCTTGCTCTAGGAATTGTTTGAGCTTGGATTCATTCACTGTTGGTGCTTGACTTGTCAAATTTGTTTCCCATTGATATTGTCTGAATCTTTGTTGAAGTTGCTGAAAATGATTTATCATTTGCTGGTTTTCACTGAAGAACTTTTGTACATGCTGAATATAATTTATCAGTTCTTTGTTTCTGTTGAACTTGCTCTGGTTTCTACTAACATCCTCCTATTGTTATGACTGTTTCATAGTCAAGATTTTATATCTTGACTGTTTTCGAAGCTGTCTTAGTGCTAAGATAGTCGTAAGTCAATGTTAATGTATGGTACTTACGACTATCTTAGTGTTAAGACAGCTTTGAAAATATGGGTCCTGGGCTCTAAAAAGCAACAAAATATTTTCATTGGACCCTCTTGGCTGCAAACATTGAAGAGGAAGCTTTGCCTTCAGTCTGATTAAAACTGACCTTGTTCCGAGGAATAAAATTTGCAAAATAATATATCTACCGGGTTACGAACAGGTTCTGTAGATTCCTTGCGACAAGGTCTGAGAACATCCCGTATAGGCTTGTGTTCCGAACCAGTTTAGCGCAGCCAAAGCCCAGTCCAATAGCTGACCAATCACATCATAGTATTTAAACGGTCGCTGTTTTGAAAGCATTTGGAACAGACAAAAGGATAGCTGTTTGGAGTTATCCGGCCCTAGCTTCTCGCACCGAAAGCATTTGTTGGGCATCTTTTGATTGGCTACCTGAATTGCGCTCAAACACGGGAGTCTACGGGCTGTTATCAGACGGTTTGGCGTGGAACCTTCAACTGATATGAGTTCGTATCCAAGTAGATGCACTATTTTGCAATTTTTATTCCACGGAAAACCGTCGATTTTAATCAGACTGCTTTTGCCTTTTAGAAGTACCAAAACTATTCAGCTTACAACTTAGAATAAGAAGCTTCAGGATAATGGTCGGCGCTAATGGCCAAATGGCATTAAATAATATCTCACTCGCTTGGAATGGATGGCTGCAAGATTGAAATACTTCCTGCCACTTAACAATTGCTGGTTAATTTCAGAGCGGTCAGATGTAAAGGCCCATCCAGTTTGTAGGATTTTAAAAAATCCACTTAGCATATCTATTTAGCCACAGAGTCCTTGCCAAATGGGGGGCGGGATAGCACCGTGGTTAGCCGTTCGGTTTCGGATAAAGAGGTCCGGGGTTCTAATCCCGCCAGGGGCACGGCAACTTTGTCTGCAGTAGAGAACTGATCTACATGCAGTAAGGTTTGGGTGCAATGCTACACTGAATTTCAGTGCAGTACCACCCAGTTCACTAGTTCCAGCCGATGCTGCCGCGCCGCTAATGGCTGCAATACTGCCGAAGCGGCGTTAAACAATAACTAACTCACTCACTCACTCACTCCAGCCGATGCTCGCAGGTTTCACCGCAGCAAATAGCCTCATGGTGTTGCAGGCTTTCTCCCTGCAATACTACTAGCAGCGGTGATATAAGTGAAATACTCTTGAAAGCGGCGTTAAACCCAACTCACCTCACCCCCATGTAGATATAGAGATCAAATGGTAATCATCGTGTACTAATCAGTGACTGATTATCTCAACAACTTGCCCACAAAAATGGTCAAATTATTATTGTAAAGGTTCATTTTATAGTTACAAATATAATTTTTAATACAAATGATAAGAGTATTGATTGAAAACATTTGCAAAGTATATAATTGGAAAAGATTTAGCTCCCAGATAATGTAAGGGCTTTTTTAGCTGTAATCTTGAAAAATATCACATATGTGCCTTAACAAAAATTTCCATTACTTTACAATTGAAGTAAAGTAATTCAGTTATTTCGTATCCTTGAAGATAAATCAAAGATTTTGTTGCTTTAAAAAAATCTTTCCTGATGAGCATTCTAACCTTGATACATGACTTTCAAAGACGCATAAGTCGGAAATAAGGAAAACCACAGAAATCCAATTAGAGCTAAATTCAGAACACTAGGGCTCTGCTTTTGAAAAGAAAAGGATTAAATTTAGCCAAAGCTGATACGAGATGTGGAACTACCTCAACAGAATGGTAAGTTGGCCTAACCTTTTGTCCAGCAATTTCAAGTTACCTTTCTCTTATTTTCTGTTTTTCACATCAAAATGTGGCAGGTGTTTCTTATATTTGTTGCAAGATAATTTTCCCTGGAACAGATCAATGGTGGAGATTCAAAGATCAAAGATCATTTTCATTTTCGAGATCATAACGTGACAATTATTTCTGAATTTAAAGAGGATATTTGTTTTTTGCTGTCAAAATTTAAAAATCTTGTTCTATTTTGGAGTTTCTAGATCAAAATGGGATATATTAATGAAAGGTTGAAGCAGGAAACAAAATTTAAGTTTTTAAAGATAATATCTACCTGCGCATGCTTTGATCTCAATTTTAAAGTATGATTTGGGGATGCCAGATAAAAATTTTACAATTGAAACCTAGGCCCATATTCTTTACCAAAAATTGTTTTGGTTTATATATTTGATCTAAACTTTACATTAGCATATTATGTGCTAAAGTGATTTGTGGGGTGGGGGAGGGGGGTTTGAAGAATATTTGCAACCCCCCCCCCCCCCCTTCTCTCCTCTGTATCCGCCCCTGGTAATGGTAGTGCTAACTGAACATTATACCACATGCTTATAAGGGGTTAGTTCCTAGTGATCCTAAATCTTGTGATGTATATCACCTTGCTCTTACTGATTGTGGGTACCTGGTTGGATTCAAACCCAACCATTTTGCCAGCACACTACCCAGCTTCTTATGAGGTATGAAGATTTTGTACTTTAAAATGTACTTCGACAGCAGTAACTCAACAGCCGGTAAGATGAGTCCACAAACCATCAGGCTTGCTTAAAACATGATCAGGGCAAATAGTACAGTGGTTAGTGTTCGGCTTTGGATCAAGAGGTCAGGGTTCGAATCCTGCCAGGGGCTCTGCAAAGTCTGCAGTAGAGAACAGGGCCCCCTTTCACAAAGCACTAAGGTGATCGTAAGTCACTAAGGTTACCTTAGTGCAATGTTAAGGAATGGGAGTTAAGGTTAACCTTAGTAAAGGTTGCTTTATGAAAGGAGGCCCTGTTCTGCACGCAGTAAGGTTTGAGTGCAATGTTGCACTGAATTTCAGTGCAGTACCACCCATGGTTCGCTAGTTCCAGCCAATGCTCGCAGGTTTCACCTCAATGCATAGCCACATGGTGTTGCGGGTTTTCTCCCTGCCATAAAGAATAGTCACTGGTATTGCCAGCTTTTTCCCTGCATTAATACTAGCAGCCACGATACAAGTGAAATACTCTTGAAAGTGGCGTTAAACCCCAACTCACCTCACGTGAAAACATGATCACTCCTTGGTCAATGCTGAAAACATAACTTGTGAACTAAGCAAGATGTGTGAACTTTACCGCCAACATGCAATAATGCTACAAGCCCATGGTTCGTCACTACTGAGAGCCTGGTTTTAGGCGCTTAACAAATCAATCATTATTAATTTTGGCCAAATATTCCAATTGGTCAATTGACGGGAATCACAACTCATCACAAAGGGAATTATCTGAGATTTGACTCTGGCTAACTAAAGGCTATTGTGGAATATTCCCACATTAGCAGGGGGCTGTTCCACTAACCAATCTTAGCCCTAAAAGCAATCGTAAACCGATCCTTAACATTGGCTAAGGTTGATCTTAGGGCTAAGATCACTTAGTGGAACGACGCCCAGGAAATTAGCAGAAATCATCTTGTTGAACACAGCTAACTATACATGGTAAGGTTGTTCTATGAATATCATGTGAGGTTCAAGGATTCTGCGAGGTTCAAGGATTCTGCCCAAGACATTGGTAAGCAAATTAATCAAGTGGATCTGAACCCAAACATCTGTGTGTTCACACTACCTGTTGTGCTTTGAAAAGAGGGTTCTTTCGGGGTATTTTTTGTGGAAATAAAATTGAGAGGACATTCCTTTTTACACATGTGTTATAAATATGTGCTTATTGCACAATCGATAGAAGAAACATTGCTTAGGGTAATATATGTTTATGACTTTATATTTGAATTTGGTAAAGGCTAGTGCACATTCATTAAAAAATAAAAACAATGATAAGTAAAGCCATTCATCACGCTACAGTGTTTTTCATTTCTCATAATGCAAAATAAGCAAGATGATGAACATTCGGCTATAGAACTCGCACTTTAAACAAATGTTAAACAGAGCCGACTCATTAGTCAGTAAGACCCAACTTGTTAGAGATTTGAACTCAACTGTAACATTGCAAACTACCTAGCTACTGTACTAGCAAAATAGGGGGCGGAATAGTGCAGTGCTTAGCACGTTCGGATCAAGAAGTTCGGGTTCGATTCTTGCCAGGGGCTCTGCAAATTTGTCTGCTGTAGAGAACTGTTCTACTTATAGAAAGTTCTGAGTGCAATGCTACACTTAATTTTAGGGCAGTACCACCCATGGTTCGCTAGTTCCAGCCGATGCCCACAGGTTTCACCGCAATGCATAGCCACATGGCGTTGTGGGTTACCTCCTAGCAATGATACTAGCAGCCGTGATATAAGTGAAATACTTTGAAAAGGGCATTAAACCCCCACTCAACTCCCCTTCCAGCAAAATATAGGGTGTCATAAAAGACATTCATCACGAATAAAACCGATGGGATTTCAACCCCAACATCTTTCTATATACACAGTCGACTTCATTTCTGTCCCGGCATAAAGATGGTCTGTTATTAATGCACGTACATGTTCACAAAGTTGTAACAATATTCAGATCACGCTGATTCCTGATATAATGAAAACGATATGAAGAACAATGCATCATGGGAAATCTTTTCTCTTCCTCTTGTGTGCAGTAAAACAGAAGGCAAATTTAGCTAGTCTAGACATGCGTTATTCCGTCGAGCAATTATCACAATATTACAATATGCTTTCATCCTATGTGTGGTCTTCCTCTTACTTTCATAAAACATATTTAAGGCCTAAAAAATATATAAAAATGTTTCTGGTCTTTACAAGCTGACAAAAAAGATGCAATAACACGATTTTTTTTTTACGACATTTCTTCGAGATGTATTCCATTTTATACAAACTTTTCACCAGTTAAAAACAAAATTAACACAATTTATATTTATATAAATAGAGCACAAACCCTCTTAAATATGTGTTACTTTTCCACTACTCCCCTTTACACTCCATCTCAACAAAAACGAGTGACATTTTCAATGTCCAATGTTTTTTTAGGCTAGTGTTACTTCTCATGTGTATTTCTTACAATGGTAAAAGACAGGTATAATCTCGTCATTTATTTTATGGATCAATAAAAAACGTTACGACAGTGTTAAACCCCAAATCATGATAAAAGGGAGGTATCTCTCGAAATACAACATGGTTCAAGCAGAGGTTTCACTGCAATGCGTAACTGTCATTGCCTTGCAGCCTTTCTTGTTATGATATTAGTGGCTACCGTATTGATGTACCTGGTAAGTATAATGCAATTTTGGAGCATTTGACATTCTTTGTAAATTCAATAACAACAGTTGCAAAAGCTGAGAAAAAAAAGAGAAAATTATTTTGAAATATGATCAACACCATCTACATGTACTTTAGCTGCTTCAGTATTCCCTTTTAACAGCTTTCAGGCTTTCTTCATCAATTTTATGTCCGAGTGATTTCTTGATACAGTACATCCAGCATCTTACAAACCCTCGATGAACATTTGTATACCCCATCTTCACTGTGGCATGTGCCAACCCAGATCAAGGCTTAGAACCAGACCCCAGGCCCCAGCCTAAAGACCCCAGGCCCAGACCCCAGACCAAAGACCCCAGGCCCAGACCAAAGACCAGACCAAGACCCCAGGTCCAGACCCGAAACATAGATCCCAGACCTGGAGCCAAAACATAGACCCCAAACATAGACCCCAGACCCGGAGCCTTAACATAGACCCCAGACCCGGAGCCCAAACATAGACCCCAGACCCGGAGCCCAAACATAGACCTCAGACCCAGACCCCAAACATAGACCCCAGACCCAGACCCCAAAGATAGACCCCAGACCCAGACCCCAAACATAGACCCCAGACCCCAGACCCAGGCCCAGACCCCAAACATAGACCCCAGACCCAGACCCCAAACATAGACCCCAGACCCAGACCCCAAACATAGACCCCAGACCCCGACCCCAACCCAAGACCCAGACCCCAAACATAGACCCCAGACCCGGACCCCAAACATAGACCCCAGACCCCAGACCCAGACCCAGAGCCCAAACATAGACCCCAGACCAAGAGCCCAAACATAGACCCCAGACCGGGAGCCCAAACATAGACCCCAGACCTGGACCCCAAACATAGACCCCAGACCCCAGACCCAGACCCAGAGCCCAAACATAGACCCCAGACCCAGACCCCAAACATAGACCCCAGACCCAGAGCCCAAACATAGACCCCAGACCCGGACCCCAAACATAGACCCCAGACCCGGACCCCAAACATAGACCCCAGACCCTGACCCCAGACCCCAGACCCAGACCCCAAACATAGACCCCAGACCCGGACCCCAAACATAGACCCCAGACCCGGACCCCAAACATAGACCCCAGACCCGGACCCTAAAAAAAAAAACATAGACCCGGACCCCAAACATAGACCCCAGACCCAGACCCCAAACATAGACCCCAGACCCGGACCCCAAACATAGACCCCAGACCCGGACCCCAAACATAGACCCCAGACCCGGACCCCAAACATAGACCCCAGATCCGGACCCCAAACATAGACCCCAGACCCGGACCCCAAACATAGACCCCAGACCCCAGACCCAGACCTGACCCCAGACCAAAACCCAGGACTCATGATCATGCCCTGGCCCTTATTCCCAAAATGTCCATAGCCCTATGAACTTCTGAAGCCTATTCTTAACACTTGGGCTACATAAAGTTAAGAATTCATAAGACTACGACCGTTTCCAGAATGAAGGCCCAGTCCTACACATACCGGTACTTATTATGTTAAAAGCATTGCAACGATCATGAGTGCCCACTTTCCTTCGACTATTATGCTCCAAAGAGTTAAACTGTCTTTCTTTCTCTTTATAAGGCGATATTGATTTTAAAGAGGAATTACACGTTTGCCTCTTGGAAGTTGAAGAATTACATGCAGATTTTTATTTTTAAAAACTCAAAATTGAAATTTGAAGCTTGACGATAAACTTTTAAAATTGACTGTATAATGGGGATAGATTATTATGTTGCCGAGCGTAATAATACCTCCCTTTCTTTCGGTATTCGAAACCATTCTCAAACTGACTGGTTGTAGGCCGCAGTGTTTATCTTTCGATATTTGGAATTGTACTCAATATTATAGTTTTCTGTCGTGTGAACGTGCGTTGTGGAAATGTTGATAAGAAGGCTTCACCTTGGACTTGGAATCTTGGACGAGAGATGTTGGTACTAGTTTGAGGTATTTGTGTTTGAACTGTTTGCCTTCTTATCGTTGTCTTGAGGAAAATATCTTTGGAAAGACATGGTATGTATAACTATCTCTTTACTTAACACATTTTATTACCAAGGACTCTGTCAAGAGTAAAAGTTCCTTTGTTAAAGAGGCAGTTCTGTCACCTGTCCACCATTTTGATTTTTTGCGAAATGTGAAATGAAAAACACTGTATTTTCACAATTTTATTTTTTCAGAATAATAAAACACGTTAATGGATTATTCTCAATATAACACATACATATCATTACAGTATTAATAAAAATTACATGTTGTGCCACACATGTAGCGTGGCTTCACTTCTCATTGAAAGAATGTGCGTTCGCCTTTAACAATTTTCAATAAACTAAGTCATAGAATAAAGTAATTTGCTTCACATGGATTGTACAAGAAGCATGTTTATCATCCAAAACTGGCTCCCACAGTAGATATCGCTTGTGTGAGATCAAGCGATATCTACAAGTGATATCTACATTGTAGATATCGCAACAATCAAATCGTCACAATGCTATTACATCATCAGTTAATGACATCACAAGGCTTTTACATCACTGAGAACACTGCTGACAATGTTATGAAGTCACAAAGTTGATGACATAACAATTCTATGATGCCACAATGTGGATGACGTCACAATGCTATGACATCACCGAGCTCACTGCTGAAGTAGTCAAATGGCAGTTTTGTGTTGCAGATATGTTCATTATTTTGCTAATAATTGTTGAAGAATGATTTCGAATGATAAATAAAATCTCATCCTCGTGTCTTCTGATATCAAATATATCAACACTCGTTGATTAAAGTAAAAATATCCTCGGCAAGCCTCGGATATTTGTAACTTTAATCAACTCGTGTGATATATTTGATGTCAGAAGACACTTGGTTGAGATTCTCTGTATAAATACCATATGTGAGTAAACAGGAACGTCCTCTCAAACTTCGTTTCCACAAAAAATACTCAATGGAATCTTCTCTTTAACCTTCATTCATACATTGTGAAGGAAAATGCTCATTTGAGGCCAAAGGGACACAACTCTTGGAGGTCTACTAACACACAAAAGCTTTAAAGTGTAAACTATTTTTTCAGAAATACACGGAAGACCTGCTCAACAGTCCAAGAACTGAAGTTTATCAAAAACTTGCCATTAAAATTTTCGCCCTTTCACTCTTCTGAATATTTTTAGTTTTTCAGATAATTTTGATTTTAATTTTAATAAGTTAATTTTTCAAAGATGTAGGTTTTTGCCAGCTGTTTTATCAACTTTTTACATACACATATTGGTGTTCTTATATTATTTGTCTTTGTTGTTCTGTATGTGTGTTTTAAACTATTTCATCAAACCGTGTAGAACAAATTTTCTTCGGGATAATAAACCATTATTTCATCTTATCGTGGTTTTAAAGCCATATATGGTATTTTAGGGTCTCAGTGAATGTAGTTCCAGGCGATGCTCGCAGGTTTCACCGCAATGCATAGCCACATGGCGTTGCGGGCTTTCTCCCTGCCATAATACTAGCAGCGTGATATAAGTGAAATAATCTTGAAAGCGGCGTTAATCCCTAACTCACCTCACCTCACCTCAGTGAATGTATTCAGAACAATAGTTAATAGAATATGTCTGCCGTTGACCTGATTTTCACAGTTATAGGGTGTGGGATATCACAGCACTTTGAGTTACAGGGTTCGAATCCCGCCAGGAGCTGACAACTTTGTCTGCAGTAGAGAACTGTTCTACACACAGTAAGGTTTGGGTGCAATACTACACTGAATTTTAGCGCAGTACCACCTATGGTTCGCAATGCTACGACGGCGTTGAGGGCTTTCTCTCTGCAATAATACTTGTAGCTGTTTATCTCATCGAGTGAAGTAGAAAAGTTAGCCAATGTTTATATGTTGTTCTTACACTCGTGAAAATATAACCTTTCTACCTCACTCGATGAGATAAACATGGTATTTGTCAAGAAAAGACAAATTTTCTATTTATTATATGACCAAATCTTTGCATATTCACCGAAAAAGACTTGCATTTACGTTCAGTCGGCTCCAGAATGAGCCTGTCCCCTCAGCAACAATGTGACGTCATGAACGTGTCATGACGTCGGAGCATTGTTTTATGACGTCAGGTCATTGTTATATCAGTCACTAGTGACTGATAACACGTTCCATTGTTATTTTCACTAGTGACTGATAACATGGTTTATTTTCATTGATAGATCCCGGTATTTCACCTGCAATCATATAATAAAGTGAAATACTCTTGAGAGCAGCGTTATATATAAACCCCAAATCACCTCACCTGTCCTCAGTTATGGGTAGGTCTTGATGGCCTTCATTTACCAAGGTCTCTGTCGCCGCTAATGGCTGCAATACTGACGAAGCGGCGTTAAACAATAATTCACTCACTCACTCACTTACCAAGGTCTCAATCCAGGACTTTACATGTCTTATGCCCCATTGAAACTTTACACATTTTGACGTCACAGAACGCATTAATGCATACCACGGCAGATGACTTTGACACAAGTGCGTACCTTTGGAGTAACTGTGTATACCATCCCGGAGAAAATGCACAAACTATGCATTTGCAGGGGTCCGCAGTGGTGCACAATGGTGTATGATTCATGCAGCGCTGCCTACTTGTACACTTTACAGTCCTGAAATATGATTGTACACCAATGTTGCAAATTGTACACCTCTTCTCTGGAAATATATAAATGCTCATATCATAAATTTCTGTATAGAGTAATGGAGTTGTGTACTGTTACAGAGTTAAATTATAACTAAGTTCCAGAGATAACCCCAGTAAACAAAGGCAGACAAAGATTATTGTTGTCAAACCAGAGCATGATGTCTTGGAAGATATAGTATCATATCCACTTCATCGAGTTGTACACCTAAAAATTACAAAATACTCCAAAATTGCTATATATCTGCACTTAGGGTAGGCAGCTCTGTTCACGGAAATGGTATGCACTTGAGTGGGTTGCATGAAATTGGAAATTTCCGAAATTTTAGGTCGACAATGGTACACATAGTACGCGCAAATGTCCCACAATGGTATTCACTTGTGTGTACCTATAGGTAAAAGTGCCAATAGGGTGTAAGTCTTTGTGTGAAGGGTAAGACATGGCTCCAATGTATTCTGTGTATAAGAAAATCCTAAAGGGAAGTTTCCCAACATTGATGTTTATCTTATGCACAAACTATCAAGGAGAATTTTTTTTTCCCATTTGAAACAGTCAGATGTCTAAACTCTTTATTTCATATTTTCTTATTTCAAAATTCTGTGTTATAAAGACTATATCTCCCTCACTGGATTTATATTGAGGCAAAGAAGATTTGACTTTAAATAGAGCACATTCAGCTGACTTCGAAGTTTTGTGGTAAAGTTTTCGGTTCAAAGAACAAAGGCTTTCAAGTTCAAATCCCACCATCTCAACTGTAAAAATTTTAACTTTGGAGAATTTATATAATAATTGTTGTGATGAGAGTTGGTTTTACAAAAAAACATAAATCTCCTATCAGATCTTACGTACATTAGTAAACCTCCTGCCAGGTCTTAATTTCAAAAGTAAAACCACAAACGAGGTTATCCCCGGATGAAAGAGGTTATTCCAAGAAAAGAAGTAACCTTCGAAACCCAATGAAATTCAAAGGTTCCTCCCAATATTTTCATGATCAAATATGTATAATGCTCAGTATTCTAATGAAACATGATGATTTGGTACTGTTAGCTCTATCTGGTATGCGAGATCATAGGGTCAAAGGTCAAAAGGAGCGACGGTCAAGGCAGGTGAAAGTTCTTCTAAAAGCTTGACCCTCTTGGTCTAAGAGGCATACATCTTTACATCTTTATGTAATTTGACAGGCAGTTTTGTGTTCATGGCACTTGCTCCAGGTCAAAGGTCAAAGGTCGACAGGTACAAGGTCAATACAGGTCAAGGTAATTGGATCTGTATGTACGAATGAGCTGATATGTCACTTTCTAACTGGATGAGCAAGTCTTGTTCTTGTTCATGTTGTATTCCAGGAATGTTGTTTGATGACCCTCGCACACAAAGTGAGGTCAAACTTTGTAAACAAATTCTTGTTTAGATGATTTTTCACACTGAATTTCATTCTAAAATAACAGTTTTATTGCCTTTTATGATTTATATTTCTGGTAAGCCTTTTATTTATGTCTAATAAAAATGTTTCGGTCCCGTAACTGTCTGGTCCTATTTTCTAAGTACTTGAAACTGGAGAAAAAAGGGGAAAGCGTTTTTGTTGGAATTTCTAAAAATTAAATCCCTTAATAATTCTATATGATAATTTTGAAAATATTTTGACAATCTTTAGGTCCGTGGATATTTTGATTTTCAGTCAAATTTAGTTCAGGTGTTGAGGCCTCAATATAAAGTCCTTTGAAAGTATTTTATAGAGTATTTGTGAATAGGTATTCTCCACTGAATAAATTTTTGGAGGAAACATCACTTGCAGATTTTCTGCAGAATTAGTTACAGCAGAAAATAAACTAAAATCTAGTTTATTTAAATCCAGTACCGTACATTCACATTGGCTTACAACTATCTTAGTGTTAAGGTATTTGTAAGTACAACATATAAACATTGGCTTACAACTATCTTAGCGCTGAGGTATTTGAAAGAACAACATATAAACATTGGCTTACAACTGTCTTAACGCTTACAACTATCTTAGCGCTAAGGTAGTTGTAAGTACAACGTATGAACATTGGCTTACAACTATCTTAGCGCTAAGGTATTCGTAAGAACAACATATAAACATTGGCTTACAACGTACTATCTTAACGCTAAGGTATTCGTAAGAACAACATATAAACATTGGCTTACAACGTACTATCTTGGCGCTAAGGTATTCGTAAGAACAACATATAAACATTGGCTTACAACTGTCTTAGCGCTTACAACTATCTTAGCGCTAAGGTAGTTGTAAGTACAACATATGAACATTGGCTTACAACTATCTTAGCGCTAAGGTATTCGTAAGAACAACATATAAACATTGGCTTACAACGTACTATCTAAGCACTAAGGTATTCGTAAGAACAACATATAAACATTGGCTTACAACTGTCTTAACGCTTACAACTATCTTAGCGCTAAGGTAGTTGTAAGTACAACGTATGAACATTGGCTTACAACTATCTTAGCGCTAAGGTATTCGTAAGAACAACATATAAACATTGGCTTACAACGTACTATCTTAGCACTAAGGTATTCGTAAGAACAACATATAAACAATGGCTAACAACTGTCTTAGCGCTTACAACTATCTTAGCGCTAAGGTAGTTGTAAGTACAACATATGAACATTGGCTTACAACTATCTCAGCGCTAAGGTATTCGTAAGAACAACATATAAACATTGGCTTACAATGTACTATCTTAGCGCTAAGGTATTCGTAAGAACAACATATAAACATTGGCTTACAACTATCTTAGCGCTAAGGTATTCGTAAGAACAACATATCAACATTGGCTTACAACTGTCTTAGCGCTTACAACTATCTTAGCGCTAAGGTAGTTGTAAGTACAACATATAAACATTGGCTTACAACGTACTATCTTAGCGCTCAGGTATTTGTAAGATCAACATATGAACATTGGCTTACAACTCTCTTAGCGCTCAGGTATTTGTAAGTACAACATATAAACATTGGCTTACAACTATCTTAGCGCTAAGGTATTTGTTAGTACAACATATAAACATTGGCTTACCAGGTACTATCTTAGCGCTAAGGTATTTGTAAGTACAACATATAAACATTGGCTTACAAGTATCTTAGCGCTAAGGTATTTGTAAGATCAACATATAAACATTGGCTTACAACGTACTATCTTAGCGCTAAGGTATTCGTAAGAACAACATATCAACATTGGCTTACAACTGTCTTAGCGCTTACAACTATCTTAGCGCTAAGGTAGTTGTAAGTACAACATATAAACATTGGCTTACAACGTACTATCTTAGCGCTCAGGTATTTGTAAGATCAACATATGAACATTGGCTTACAACTCTCTTAGCGCTCAGGTATTTGTAAGTACAACATATAAACATTGGCTTACAACTATCTTAGCGCTAAGGTATTTGTTAGTACAACATATAAACATTGGCTTACCAGGTACTATCTTAGCGCTAAGGTATTTGTAAGTACAACATATAAACATTGGCTTACAAGTATCTTAGCGCTAAGGTATTTGTAAGATCAACATATAAACATTGGCTTACAACGTACTATCTTAGCGCTAAGGTATTTGTAAGATCAACATATAAACATTGGCTTACAACGTACTATCTTAGCGCTAAGGTATTTGTTAGTACAACATATAAACATATTGGCTTATCATCTTAGTGCTATGAGAGTGTTAAAGGGGCATTAGCAGGTTTTTTGCAAATTTAAATTTTTCAAATTTCCCATTTATAATGATAGTTTATGCCATTTATATTTAACTTAGTTGGTAAAACATCTTATCACACAAACCAATTATCCGTAGCGGTAATAAAGGTGTTGGGTATAAAGCAAAAATTGCATGGCGGCCATTTTATTTGAACACATATAATTATTTTGAATGACAAAAGGGGGCGGGATAGCGCAGTGGTTAGCGCGTTCGGCTTCGGATCAAGAGGTCCGGGGTTCGAATCCCGCCAGGGGCACGGCAACTTTGTCTGCAGTAGAGAACTGTTCTACACGCAGTAAGGTTTGGGTGCAATGCTACACTGAATTTCAGCGTAGTACCACCCATGGTTCGCTAGTTCCAGCCGTTGCTCGCAGGTTTCACCGCAATGCATAGCCACATGGCGTTGCGGGCTTTCTCCCTGCCGTAATACTAGCAGCCGCGATATAAGTGAAATAATCTTGAAAGCGGCTTTAAACCCTAACTCACCTCACCTCACCTCGCTAGTTCCAGCTGTTGCTCGCAGGTTTCACCGCAATGCATAGCCACATGGCGTTGCGGGCTTTCTCCCTGCCGTAATACTAGCAGCCGCGATATAAGTGAAATACTCTCGAAAGCGGCGTTAAACCCCAGCTCACCTCACCTCACCTGAATGACAAAAACGATTCTCATGGTACATTTTGATTTGATTAAAAATCTAGTTTATAATGACAGACTAAAGTTTTTCATTAATATGTATCAGTACTTCCTTTCATAAATGACTTTGGAATTTCACTTCCCAAGATGTATATTTTGTTATCCTATTTTCTATGTCATTACCTGTGCTTGTATAGTCAGGCTTGATTTTGCATCTTTTTAAAAAAAAAGATATTAATTCCTTTTCCATGTCATTACCTGTGCCTAAATATTCAGGCTTGTGTTATATAATTATTTTGAATGACAAAAACGATTCTCATGGTTTTCCGGAACATGTACACTCATTTTAAACTTGATTTTCTGAAAGAGAGAAGGGTGTTTTACTTTTGGTGACATTATTTCCAAATACATTTCATCGACATATTTCAGCGAAAAAACCTGCTACTGCCCCTTTAAAAATCTATATCTTGCACTATTTACATTTAGGTGCAGTGCTACAGGGCAGAACCATCCATTATTTGATAGTTTCATTCTACACACAGAGGTTTCATTGCAATTCATAACAATAATAGTGTTAGAGGCTTTAATACTAACGAAAACGTTATGAGTGAAATAGTCTTGAAAGAAACATTTCAGGTTTCTCTGTAATGTATATTTAAGAATGGTGTCGCGTCCCTTTTCAAATGCGATATCACTGAAATTATGGAAACAGCAATTAACCCCAAATAACATCACATCACTGTCTTCAAGTTGTGTCTGGATGGTTTATGATATTTACATAAGCTGTCATTGTCCATTGGACTCAGCAACTATGCCTGCAGTAGAGAACTGTTCTACATGCAGTAATTTTTGGGTGCAATGCTACACTGACTTTCAGCGTACTACCACCTATGGTTCGCTAGTTCCAGCCGATACTCGCAGGTTTCACCGCAATGCATAGCCACTTGGCGTTGTGGGTTTTCTCCCTGCAATAATACTAGCAGCCGAGATATAAGTGAAATACTCTTGAAAGCAGCGTTAAACTCCAAATCACCTCACCTCACCACTTTCTCAAAACGCTTTTACATCGTGAGCGCGGTCAGATTAATTTTTCAAGCTCATCCTATTCAGTAAAATGTTGGTACAACTTCATGCTTTGATCTCAATTTTAAACTCTTTGAAAATGCAACATCCAATTTAGGAAAGCCAAACCGGTCAACTTACAAATGTACATTAAAAAAATGTTTAACACGGAACCCAGAGTTCAACATGATCAGGTTAAGTACCTTAACAAAATATCTTGGGGTGAGATAACACATCTGTTTAAATTGGCATTGCATTCTTGTAATGTATCAGTATATACTGTCGTAAATTTGTTGTAAGAATGTTATTAAAATATATTTTTACCAAGAGGTTTTATTCGATATGTGTACCCAGAGATGTGCTAAATAGGGGTTAGGGTTAGAACTGTTTATTTCGATCATATCCATAGTTATAAGCTTCAAAGAATTTTTTTTTTTTTAAATTCAGAATCGTCAACGGTTTTGAGAACATTTTATTTCTTATGCTTAAAGTGACATTAAGTATTTTTAATAATATTTTATAAAGATCACATGTGCTGATTTAAGTTCAAAATATTTCACTTGACTTGCAAATTCATACTCTATTGTCAAATATATGATAAATATTTGTTTCCAATGAAAATCTAGCAACATCCTGGGCTCAAAAAACATACTTTGTCGTTGATGTCAAATTGCAGAGTTGAGATTTTGTGCAGATTAGTGCCTTTTGCCCATAGGAGGATTTTCATCCACGCTGGATCTTCTGACAATAATTCGTGTTTCCAATTTAAGTTTATTCTTACCTTTAAAGGGGCAGGAGCACGTTTTTTGCAAATTTTATTTTTGAAAATTTCCCATTTATAATGATAGTTTATATCATATAAATGAACTTGAGAGGGTAAAACATCTTAATGCACAAACCAATTATCCGTAGTGGTAATAACGATGCTGCGTATAAAGCAAAAATTGCATGGCGGCCATTTTATTGTGAACACAATTTATTATTTCGAATTACAAAAACGATTTCCACGGCTTTACTGAATCATGTAAACTAATTTTTTAACTTGATTTTCCGATGAGAGAAGGGTGTTTTACTATTGGTGACATTATTTTTCAAATACATTTCATCAACTTAATTGAGCGAAAAAACATGTTACTGCCCCTTTAAATTCAATACAAAACAAAACCGGAATTATTTATATTGACTTTAAAAGCCATCTTACTTGTAAAAAACAACTTCCTAAAGACTTTGACCATTGACACGCTGACCTAGTAAAGTTGGCAACAATTAATTACCCGATAACCCGTCACACCAGTCAAGTACGTTTCTGTCGCATTTGTACATCCAGCTTTTCCATCAAACTACCAAATACTGCATAAGACAGTTACAGGAATCTGGCCAGACCAAGAAAATAGCGTGCAGTATTGTTACAACATCTTCGTATAAATCTGAGACTTTTTTTTTAAATTTTAAATAACAGGTTTCTAGTAGTAAGCATGCAGGAGGCAACACCAGTAAGTTTCAAGGGGAGGGGGGGTCACATATTGGGATCCCATGGGGATTCTCTCCAAAGTTTTCAATGAACATTTGAACCAGCCAAGTAATGGCTTGTAGGAATGTGCAAAAATATTCGATATTTTCCTGTTCATAGTTTGATTTCAGAGCTGTTAATGGACTCTGAAACAAATGTTAGCTTTGATAATGCCATGTATATATCAAGGCTTGGTCAAGCTGCTAAAGAATGTGTGTATGTCACATACTGACCCAGTGATCCTATAAACACCGCCATTAATCACCCGATACCACGCCTCGCCTGCCTATGATGTTTCTGTCTCGTCTCTACACCACGCTGTTCCATCAAACACATAACACGTACATGGTAAACGTCTGCGGACATGTAAAGAAACGGTCTGGCTGTAATATTTAACACGAGATTGTTCATAAGCAGATGTAGGATAAAACAAAAGTTTGAAAAAAAAGTCCCTTTTAAGTTTTTAACCCTCCCTCCTGCTCTAATGTGGCAAATCTGTTTTGTATATTTTCTTTAATTGGAGAGGGTTTCATTAAGTTGGATAACTTGTACCCAATCCTTTCTCTTGAATAAATATGTTTAAATCCAAAAAATCAAATCAAATTTAATTGACCATTCTTCCCACAGAGATTACTCAACTAAATTTTTCCATCCTAACTTCTGTTGCATATATCGCTATATTTCACGATTCTCGCAAAATCCCCTGGCAGTGAAAGTTTGAAGCAATGGTAACATTATTTTTGTCCATTCAAATATTGTTTTACACATGCAGCTGATTGCTGTCTTGTAAATAATATTTGCATATCACATACATGAAGCAATTGAGTTATTTCAAATTCCAATGAATCAATTTTTGGAGGAAACATCACTTGCAGATTTTCTGCAGAATTAGTTACAGCAGAAAATAAACTTAAAATCTAAATCTAAATCCAGTACCATACATTCACATTGGCTTACTACTATCTTAGCACTAAGGTATTTGTAAGAACAACATATAAACATTGGCTTATCATCTTAGTGCTATGAGAGTGTTAAAGGGGCAGTAGCACGTTTTTTGCAAATTTAATTTTTTCAGATTTCCCATTTATAATGATGGTAAAACATCCTATTACACAAACCAATTATCCGTAAGGGGTAATAACCGTGTTGCATATAAAGCAAAAATTGCAAGGCGGCCATTTTATTGTGAACACATGGCTTTACAGAACCATGTACACTCATTTTTTAACTTGATTTTCCGAAGTAATAAGGATGTTTTATCATTGGTGACATTATTTTTTAAATACATTTCATCAACTTATTTGAGTGAAAGAAACGTGCTACTGCCCCTTTAAAACCAATACAAACAATGATGCCGATTGCACATTTAACTTTAGATGCAACCAATCACAAATTTCTATTTCTAGCCAAGAAAGTGCTCTATAGGCAACAGAGGTTAGGATGGAAGAACTGAGTGGAGTAACTTTTGGGAAGATAATGTTAAATGATATATTACATAAGGATCCCTTATTCTTCATCATCTCAACTACTCAAATGCTAGTGCAGTGGTTAGCGCACACCAATTAGGATCAAAAGGTTTGGGTTCAAATCCCACCAGGATTCAACAAATTTATCTACAGCTAAATAATTGTTCTCATGAAATAAAATGTGGGTGTTGAAATTAAAAAAATCGGTGCAGTACCACCCATGGTTTCATTGTTTCAACTGAAACAGGTTTCATATATATGCTAAGCCACAATAATGTGGGCTTTCTCGCTATATTATTTCTCGCCGCAATAACTCTGTAAAGCTCCTTTTTAAAGATGAAGGTTTTCCTAAATTTACATGTGACAGAAAGAAAACAGGTTAAAGCTTGTTTGTTTATGCCACGTCATAACTTAGAATAAAAATTAGTTGTGTATATCATTGTATCTTGTCAAAAATGGTAATGAATCAGTGTAAAATGTAAAAAATATATATAATTTTATGTTGTGTTAAGGGTATAAGGTTAATCTGATGTAAATTAATATGCCGTAATGGACATAATTAGCACCCCTCCTTATTGAAGAATGTATAACAACAAGGGTGAGAAGAAATAGCGCAGCTGGACCACAATCTTCTCTTCGTATTGGAAGGGGGGCGGGATAGCGCAGTGGTTAGAGCGTTCGGCTTTGGATCAAGAGGTCCGGGGTTCGAATCCCGCCAGGGGCACGGCAACTTTCTATGCAGTAGAGAACTGTTCTACACGCAGTAAGGTTTGGGTGCAATGCTACACTGAATTTCAGAGTAGTACCACCCATGGTTCGCTAGTTCCAGCAGTTGCTCGCAGGTTTCACCGCAATGCATAGCCACATGGCGTTGCAGGCTTTCTCCCTGCTGTAATACTAGCAGCCGCGATATAAGTGAAATACTCTTGAAAGCGGCGTTAAACCCTAACTCACCTCACCTCACCCGTATTGGAAGAAAATGGTGCGACATATAAGCGACAATTTGTGGAGCTCTTCAATGTGAGGGATAGATTTGTAGGTCTCATGAGATTTTGAGAGTTTAGACAGCAAGGTGATTGACCATTTCATCATTGTACCATATTCAAAACTCTACCCTGAGTGTTTAGGTATTGCTACATCAGTCAGATGACTTGAACTACCTTCGAGTGGCCATTTTAATGTGAAATGGATTTGCATGGCTTAACTGAACCATTCGTTTTAGAACTTGTTTTATTAATTCGGGAGTATTATTTAGCCATTGCTAAAACTTATTTTCCTTTTTGGGATGGCACTTTCTTTCCATAAGAACGTTGTACTACAGCACAACGTAACAAATCTTTAACTTTTTAGTTGGTGTTTGAGGGATGTTCTGTTAAATTGTCTTTGAAATCCAATCAAACTTCCAAATCACTTGTTCCAATTGATTGGTGATAAGTTCAGTTTGAATTTGAATGTAGTAATTGGCATTAAGATTTCCCCTGGTATGTGTTTAGCCTTTAAACTTTCCATTTTGAATCAAAATGCCCTAAGATGACAGAAGATTTTTTAATTTTTGTAGTGGCATGCACCCTCTTAAAGTTGTCTCCCTTGACTGTCAGAAGTAGAATTAATGGCTGCCATTTTGTTTCTTCATAATTCCTCTTGCACAAATGAAAGAAAGTTGTGTTTTCAGAAGTATTTTAATTCTCTTCAAGTTGATTTGTTTTGATTAAAGTGGGATGGTTTTGCCGAGATAATTGCTATTCTTCTAAGAACAGATTCCAGTTTTCCAAAAATTAGCATTGTTGTTCATTGTTTGAAGTTCTTTATTTAGATATTATTTGATGTTATCGATTGATCATAATCATGTTATTTCAGTTATTTTCATTCAAGTTAACAACAAACTGGTTGCAATTTTGTAACCCATTCCAAGTTGGATCAAGTTTAGGTTTGAATGACTGGTTATGGTTCTCTAACTCATTCCAGTTTGATTTAGAACTAACCAGTTCTGGTTGTTGTTCCACTAATACAGTCGCAAGAACCCGAAGCACCGGCGCCACAAGAAACTAAGACAGAAGAAGATGAACTCGCTGATATCGATCTTGCCGACCCAGAATTGGCATCTGCTGCCACCAAAATACAAGCGAGTTTCCGGGGTCACAAAACTCGTAAGGTCGTCAAAGAAACACAGGTGTGTGTGAATGTAGTCCGTAATGGCAGACATTGTACATGGTTTGTGCCAAGGTCATTCACGTTAAAAGATACAAGATATAAGATATAAAAGAAAAGTCATTTTGGCACAATCCTCTTGGTATAGAATTCTTAGTAAAATTTACTAGTATTTAGTTTTACTTGTGGTCAACACCAGAAATAGACACCTGAGCTAATGACAGGTATACCTGAAATATATCAGCTGATTAAGGGTTAATTGTTGTCTTCTTGTGATAGTTAAATGTTGAATGGGCTAGCTCATCTTGTCTCAGGGTAAAACGTATACGCTCGGCTCCACTTATATACCCTGGGTGCAAACCCAACATTAACTTTTGCGCTGTAACCTCTGATCCAGCCAATCAAATCATTTTATTGCCATGGTGTGCGATAAAACTTCAGCCAACCACAGATAGCCTTTTAAACTACATTTGGCTTTCGCTCTTCCGTCCTTCCTCAAGCGAACGACAATGGTTATCCTATATAGCTATATGGTTGAGTTCATTACAGCAGATCATGAACATTTTATCCTGAAATGATATTTGCATTCATCAAAAGTAAGTGGGGTAAACTTTAATGAATCTTTTCGAGAATCTGTCTAATTTCTACTGTGATCCATGTCAATATTTACGACTAGAATTTTAAGCGCAGTTAATGGTCGTCTATCTTTAGATACTTTCTAACTCACAGGTCACAGCGCGAAGGTTTATACAGGGCATGCACGCAGAACGTATACGTTTTACCTTGAGACATGATGGAGATAGCTAGCAGATGTTTGATTGTGTCGTAACCAAACCCCAATTATGTGTTAGATAACCCGTTGTCTTGTGCATTACCTCCTGTTTTGCTCTTGGGGTATTTGCCCAGTGTTTGTTACATGTTTACTGTCAATGTTGATTTTTTGCTTTAGATTAGAAATAGTATGCTATAATATGCAAATGAACAATTATTATTCAACTTAACAGGATATATTTTCCCAAATGAGCTGCTTGAGAATAAGTTTTTGGTGATGCAACTTTTGAAAAAATTTCATGAATTTGTTGATTTCTGTGTTTTAGGTTGACCTTGGAAGCATTAATTTATGTTTCCATAAGTTTTCACCTTTGACCCCCTGCCTTTGTTATATTTAAAAGTTTTCGCTAAAAATATTCTTATCAGGAACACAATTTTGAGTCCTCATACGATGTGCATATTTAGGCCCTTTGACCCTTGGAGCATAGATCATCAATGATAACTCACCCTCCATTTAACGGGCACGTGCCTCTGGGTTACGTGCAAAGGATGCAAACAAAAAAAACAAAGAGTGCAAACCATGGACTTACTGTTGTACAAATAAATTTCAACCCTGAGCAGCTTTTGATTTAATTTATCCGAAAAACCAATATTGTTATTGCGGACACGTTTAAAAATTAAATCTGAAAACATTGTTGTTAAATAAAATATTTTCCCAAAACAGGCTTCTAAAACAGTTGAGCCAGAGACTCAGGAAACGGAAACTGTAGATGACGAGCTCGCGGATATAGATTTAAATGACCCCGATGTCGCAAACGCCGCTGTAAAGATTCAGGCAGGATTCCGTGGCCATATGGCCCGTAAAAATGTTCAAAGTCAAAAGGTTTGTTGATTTAGAACAAACTAAAATAGCTTCACCTTCCATGTAGCTTGACTTTATTTTATTCTCTTTCTTGTGACTGACAAAACTCCTGCTAGTTGTGAATCTCTTCCTCCTTGTAGTATCAGTCTTGTTTATTTATTCTTTGCCTTTGTAGAATACTTGAGTTCAAACTAGTCTGGTTCTAGATTATTAGTTATTTTAATGCTCAATTTGGGGAGGGGGAGGGGGGGTTTACCCCCTGAACCCCCTTTGTATCTTCGAACACTCAGCATGTCATAGAGGTATGTAAAGGAACCACCCTAGTCACTCAGTACGTGTAATATTTTTATCCCATCGGTTTGTAATACCGTGGGGGCGGATAGTGCAGTGGTTAGTGCGTTGGGCTTCGAATCAAGAGGTCAGGGGCACGGCAACTTTGTCTGCAGTAGAGAACTGTTCTACACACAGTAAGGTTTGGGTGCAATGCTACACTGAATTTCAGTGTAGTACCACCTATGGTTCGCTAGATCCAGCTGATGCTCGCAGGTTTCACCGCAGTGCATAGCCACATGGTGTTGCGGGCTTTCTCCCTGCCATAATACTAGCAGCCGCGATATACCGTTAAGTGAAATACTCTTGAAAGCGGTGTTGAACCCCAACTCACCTCATCTGACGTCAGAGATCTGATGATTCTATTTTAGATTTCTCTGCTTCTGTTTATAATAGTGTTACTTAATGTTAATTAGCTTTATTTATTTACTTCTCATTTGCATAGATTCACCTGTAGCAGATGTTCATTCCTTCATTTTCATTGATGTCTGTGAAAAATTAGATCCTTTGTTTCTCCTTGACATCCAATTAAGATCATCATCATCATCATCATCATCATCATCATGTATCTGCCTCTGCATATTGTGCTCAATATGAAATAAGAATTAATTTTAAACACACTTTGGGTATGTTTTGACATACAGATAATTGAAATTTAAAATCAAAATTTAAAAGTAACTATGTAATCATTTGGTATTTCCCCTATTTTCCCCATTCTTAATGGCACATTTACAGGAATATATAACAAAGGAAAATCTAGGATTGATTTCTGACTACATGTAAATGAACTGTTCTTGACCGCAAGATTTAAACAATGTAACAATAAATATGTATAAGCAGTTTCTGTTCCACAATATAAGTCAATATTAAACCTTTTCACTCTCATGCTTAATTGTACTTGGCATAAACAAATTGGTTTGGTATATTAAATTTTCTTTTTGAAAAATGTATTTCTTCATTATTAATTTATATAAAAGTAATTGATACATGTTGCTGTTGCCTTTTTCTTCTTCTTTTTTTAATTTGACAACTTAATTATTTTCAGATGTTTTAGCAACTTTTCTTCTTTAAACTCTTGATTTAAATTGTTAACTTCGTTGTTGTCAATATATATGTGGTTGTCAGCATTTTTTAATCTGCACAAGTTTTTAATATTTCAACTTAATATATTTAAAGAAATGTTAGTTTCAAACTGCAAATTTTTTTTTCATGTTAATAAAATTTCATTAATGTCTACAAATAATAAATTTGTAACATGTTTTTAAAATTTAATGTTTTTTTCTTTCATTTTTTTTTCAAACCATTAAACAGGTTGAAAATTCAGTAAAAACAGAAATTCAAGAATCTAAAACGATAGACGACGAGCTTGAAGATATAGATTTAAACGACCCTGATGTCGCAAACGCCGCTATAAAGATTCAGGCAGGATTCCGGGGCCATATGGCTCGTAGAATTGATCAAAGTCGAAAGGTTTGATAACTATGAAAATATTATTATTTCCTTTTTTTTTTTTAATTTCTAATATTAGCTCACTAGGTCCAGTTAATGACACTTTCGAGAATGTTCAAAATTAATATGATGTTCACTTTGTAAACATTCACATATGTGATGTATTTTAAATCTTCACCTTAGATAAGGAATAGTTATAGTTTTTTCATTTACATATTAACATTGGATTTTTCATGTTCGCTTTCATTTGAGCATTCTCTTCCCACAGAGGTTACTCCCTTCAGAATTCCAATCCTAACCTCTGTTCTACATGCACTGAATTTCAAAGCTCCAGCATTATTCCCTAGAGGGAAAAGAGAAACCTCGTACTGTATCCCTGCTTCTTAACCAGAGAAAACTCATCTTCCAGCGACCATGTCGACCAAGTGACTTCAAAGATTTATGCATTTGACTCTTAAGGGTCTTGCTAATTAGCATATGTCCTTTGAATATGTCTGATGTAAATAACACAAATGAGCTGTTTTTGGTATGTATCTCTGATTTGGGAAGAGAATGCATGAGAATTAAGGGACAAAGCTATGTTAAGATTTGACATTAGCCACTTCCTGCATGAGAAGCATGTGAAAATATTTCCACAACTTGAGTCCATTTAAATAATACAAATGTTTTACCTTGAAGAAAGTTATGATTTCAAAATTCTAAACCATATGGCTATTCCCCATAAAGTACCAGAAAATACCACCCATGGTTCGCTAGTTCCAGCCAATGCTCGCTGGTTTCACCACAATGCATAGCCACACTGTTGTTGCAGGCTTTCTCCCAGCAATAATATTAGCAGCCGTGATATAAGTGAAATATTCTATAAAACTGTGCGAAACCCCAAATCACTTCACCTCACCAGCAAAGGATAATGTCTGAGTCTCGGATAAATCTTGAGGTTATTTATAATATAATTTCTTGAAAGGTGGTACTTTATTTCTTGGTGAACTGTAGCCCAGTCTTCCATTCTATATAGTGGGTACTAAACGACCATCCATTTAATAACAGTTAATAATTTGATAATAAACGAGGGAAAGCAAGTTCGTTAAAAATTTTATTAAAATATTTCGAATTGAGTTCTGTATTGTGTTTATTACTTGCCCATATTTTACAAAATAGACGATAGTTTGATGTTACTGAGATTCCATGAGATACCAGTTATGTAGATACTTGTTCTGTGACATCACAACTACTGTAGATGAAATAATAGGGTAGGGTCTAATCGGTCTATATAGGTATGTCTTTCAAACGCTGTTTCTAAGCGATACACACCCCTGTAGATGAAGGTTGAACCATCCAAACGAGTTCACAATCCCTGGTGTAAAAACAAATAGAATTTATTGGCAACTTTCTGGACTCTTTCTCCTCCCTTTCTCAGACAGTCTACATATGTACAGTGATTTTATACTAGTTAATAATGCCTTATAAAAATTGCCCTTGAGACGAGTAATAAGTAGTGCTCCATGCAACACGTTCAAGATTTATTCTACAACCCAGTCTTTTTCTAGCTTCAAACAGGAAGTAAGCCAGTTCTTATTACAAAGAACAGCATTGTGACATTCGTCGTTACAGTGTTTGCATGCCAATTTTGCTATAATATTTTTGCTTGACAACAATTTTCAGATTTTCTGCATGATGTTTGATGTTTTTACCTCAGCCTGTATGTTGTACTTCATTTTGATGTTGAATGTTATATAAGATTATCTGCATGCTTGGTCATTCTGAAAAATATATGCTTGCATTTTTTTTTCAGGAACTAACATTTCCATTCATCTATCCTATTATCAGACATGAATTAATTCTCTTCTTTTTCTTTTAAATTCGAATTAAATGTTTGTGGCTGATCTAATCAATCGTCATTTCACAATTTGATATACTTACAGTAGATATATAGTAGTTAGGAGTAGTCTACTATTAACATGTATGAATAATGTTCACAGAATGAGTTTCGGTAAAATTGCTCTTAAAATTTAAATAATAAGATACATTATTTTTATTCTATTATTAATTAATCATTACTGCAACTTTAACGTTATGATATAATATTTGCGCACCAGAGAATTTAAAAGTAAATTTTGATTATAAAACAATTTTGCGGAAATATTACCAGAGTGAAAAGCATAATTCAGTTTGAATTATAATTCATGTTGACAATATAACAAGGATCAGCAATCTATTTAATTAAACATTTTTTGTTTAACAGTATCACAAATTTTAACCGTGTGTACGTTTGCGGTGTGTGATGTGCAGCTTCTGCTTACAGGAACAGGAGGAGGTAGCTGCAGCACCAGAAAGCACCCAGGAAGAGGAAGTAGATATTGACCTCACTGACCCCGAGGTCGAGAAGGCCGCCACTAAAATCCAGGCGTCCTTTAAAGGTCACAAAGCTCGTAAGGAAGTTAGAGCAAAGAAGGTGTGTAGCTCGTCACGAGATAGAATAAGATCATTCTTTAATAGTCTGCTGAGGGCAGTGGTTAGCATGTTCGGCTTCAGATCAAGAGGTCCGGGGTTCAAATCCATCAAAGGGCTCGGCAACTTTGTCTCCTGTAGAGAACAATTCTACTAGTATTAAGGTTTTGGTGCAATGCTACACTGAATTTCAGTGTGTTATCACCCATGGTTCACTATAGTTCCAGCTGTGGTCGCAGGTTTCACCACAGGAGTTGCAGGCTTTCTCCCTGCCGTGATACTAGCGGTCATGAAAGGCCGGATGGGCTTATGGTATGGCATGGTATGGCATGGCATGGCATGGCGTCCGGCGTCCGGCCGTAAACTTTTCACTTTTTCGACTTCTTCTCCAGAACCAATGACTCCACAGAGCTGAAATTTTATGTGCAGACTCCTTAGCCAATGGGGATTCTAAATTGTAGATTTCGTGACCCCATGACCCCAAATGGGGTCACAGGGGTCACATCCTTAAAAACCTATTTTCATCTTCTTCTCCAGTTCCAAAAGATCTAGAGAGCTGAAAAATTGTGTGCAGACTCCTTGGCCAATGGGGATTCTAAATTGTAGATTTCGTGACCCCATGACCCCAAATGGGGTCACAGGGGTCACATCCTTAAAAACCTATTTTCATCTTCTTCTCCAGTTCCAAAAGATCTAGAGAGCTGAAAAGTTGTGTGCAGACTCCTTGGCCAATGGGGATTCTAAATTGTATATTTTGTGACCCCATGACCCCAAATAGGGTCACCAGGGTCACATCCTTAAAAACCTATTTTCATCTTCTTCTCCAGTTCCAAAAGGTCTAGAGAGCTGAAAAGTTGTATGCAGACTCCTTGACCAATGGGGATTCTAAATTGTAGATTTCGTGACCCCATGACCCTAAATGTAGTCCCCGGGGTCACATCCTTAAAAACCTATTTTCATCTTCATATCCAGTTCCAAAAGGTCTAGAGAGCTGAAAAGTTGTGTGTAGACTCCTTGACCAATGGAGATTCTAAATTGTAGATTTCGTGACGCCATGACCCCAAATTGGGTCACCGGGGTCACATCCTTAAAAACCTACCGGTATTTTCATCTTCTTCTCCAGTTCCAAAAGGTCTAGAGAGCTGAAAAGTTGTATGCAGACTCCTTGACCAATGGGGATTCTAAATTGTAGATTTCGTGACCCCATGACCCTAAATGTAGTCCCCGGGGTCACATCCTTAAAAACCTATTTTCATCTTCTTATCCAGTTCCAAAAGGTCTAGAGAGCTGAAAAGTTGTGTGTAGACTCCTTGACCAATGGAGATTCTAAATTGTAGATTTCGTGACGCCATGACCCCAAATTGGGTCACCGGGGTCACATCCTTAAAAACCTATTTTCATCTTCTTCTCCAGTTCCAAAAGGTCTAGAGAGCTGAAAAGTTGTGTGTAGACTCCTTGACCAATGGAGATTCTAAATTGTAGATTTCGTGACGCCATGACCCCAAATTGGGTCACCGGGGTCACATCCTTAAAAACCTATTTTCATCTTCTTCTCCAGTTCCAAAAGGTCTAGAGAGCTGAAAAGTTGTATGCAGACTCCTTGACCAATGGGGATTCTAAATTGTAGATTTCGTGACCCCATGACCCTAAATGTAGTCCCCGGGGTCACATCCTTAAAAACCTATTTTCATCTTCTTCTCCAGTTCCAAAAGGTCTAGAGAACTGAAAAGTTGTGCGCAGACTCCTTAGCCAATGGGGATTCTAAATTGTAGATAAACCCTGATGAGCTACAGAGCCCTTGGCTCTATTTTTTCAATGTAAAAAAGAAACAAAAATACAAAAAAGTAAATTTAGGTCCCCTAAATGGGCCTCTCCCATAATCAATTTACCTTGAATACAGGCCAAATCGCTAAACAGATTGTGAAAATATATTGATTCTGGAACTTGATATCATGGTTTAATTATCTTGTTTTTGCTAAGTGATTCTTGTATGAAAGTCAGATTACACATGTACACAAGGATGATTTGCCTCAGTGATATTCAAAGAAACCTTGTTTCAATAAAATTTGTTATAACATTATATGAATGTTAATACCTCCTGTTTTGGTTTTATCCGTCTAGTCATCTCAATCAACTACTAATTGTTCAAGACAAACTGGCAAAAGTGACTCTGCAATAGACATAATATTTGTTGTCACATTAAAACCTTCTTGATTAGTTGTAATACAGATATAAAATAATATATTAGTATTAATTACTTAAAAATTAATTATGAATAATAAATATTGAACAATTGTACAATTCTCTTTCAGGAACTTAACCTTTAGTTTTGGAATTTGATTTGTTGCATTTTGTTTGCAGTGAAAATTTGAGTGTTTTCAGTTACAAGGTGTGTGATTAAAACAATGTCAGTTATCAGTTGGTAGGCATTGCACTAATGTGCAGTTAATTAAATAATTCAGAAATCTTTTTATTACATAATTTGGAATGATATACTCGGTTCTATCAGTGAAATAAACCCTCTATCAAGCTACAGTGGTGATAACCTTTATCACCACTCTACTGAGTTACGATAAACTTTATCACCACTTGCGTGACGGCATCGGGACAATGATATGACGTCATATTGTCAGCTTGCGAAGGCTGTACGTTTGCCGTTGAAATCACTCCAACTCAACGTAAAACACAGAAATAATGATATAATAAAAAGAATATCTGTTTTTCCTTGACAAATACCATGTTTATCTCATTGAGTGAGGTAGAAAAGTAGATATTTCACGAGTGGCGCAGTCAAAAGACAGGAATAAATCTTAATTTGATACGAAATATAAAAATTGCAGGGCCTAGATTTTCGAAGCTCTTTTAGTGCTAAGATAGTTCTTAGCCAATGTTAATGTATGGTACTTACGACTATCTTAGCACTAATTAAGAGAGCTTCGAAAATCTAGGCCCAGGTTAATGTTTTTCCTTGTAACGAAATGAGCACATATGTGCTCCACTTACCAGATTTGTTTGGTTAATCCAGCTAAATATCCTTGTAATTGTATACTGGGTATCTTTAAATTCCATCTATAATTGAACGGGTCATTATATGATGTATGAAACTTGATGACTCCACAATGCTTTGACATCATGAACTTGATGTCGCAACTTTATAAACACAGTGCATTGCATGAAATTTCCTTTTGAGAACAACTGCATAATTTTAATGATTTGGATGATAAATAGTATTTTTGTCTCTGATATTTGTAATTATAATCTTGATACATGTATTTGATATTAGAAGACACAGGCTAAATTCTGACACTATTTGTCATGTATTTTGTAGCATTCTCTGGCTGAAGAGACGTAGTCTGATTTGAACAGAACAGTTGACATGAACTTTGTTGCATTTAGTTTTATATTCCCTTTTCTTGCGGGGTGGGATAACACAGTGGTTAGCGTGTTCAGCTTATGATCAAGAGGTCAGGGGCTTGAATCCAACTAGGGGCTCAGCAAATTTCTCTTCTGTAGAGAACTGTTCTACATGCACTAAGATTTTGTGTTCTGTTTTCTTGTGGGCTGGGATAGCACAGTGGTTAGCGTGTTTGGTTTTGGATCGGGGTTTTGAGTTCCTGAATCATAATCCTGCCAGGACCACGGCAACTTTGTCTGCAGTAGAGAACTGTTCTACACGCAGTAAGGTTTGGGTGCAATGCTACACTGAATATCAGCGCAGTAACATCATGGTTCGCTAGTTCCAGCCGATGTTCTCATGTTTGACCGTAATTCATAGCCACATGGTTTTGCAGGCTTCTCCTTCAATAATACTAGCAACAGTGATAAGTGGATAATCCTGAAAGCAGGTTTAAACCCAACTAACCTCCCCCTTTAAATTTTCTTGCAGGCTGAGGAGACGGAGGAGACCGAGGAGAAGGAGGAGGAAGCAGCCCAGGAGAAGAAGGAGGAGGAGGAGATTGACATCGACCTCGAGGACCCCCAGACGGAGAAGGCGGCGGTCATGATTCAGGCTCAGTTCCGAGGTTTTAAGACTCGCAAAGATATCAAGAAAGGTACATAGAGATAAATCTCAGTGGGGGATTCCCAGGGGGTTCAGGGGGATCAACTCCCCTTTAAAAACATTAGCATGTAAATTTGATGGACTGCTTGGTGAATCCCTAAGTCCCTTCCTCAACCTTCCTCGATCTGTATATGAATCTTGTGATATTTGCCACCTAACTTGAAAAGTCTAGATTTGGGTAAAGTCCCATTTCTCTGATTGTCATTTTTCTTTTGAATAAATAATAGAGCTGGGGCGGAAAACCTTGGTGGCTACTGAGTGGACCCATCACCCATCACATTAACTGGAGTTGTATCATGTGACCAATTATGAAATAGTCTTTTCGTAATGAAGAGATTGTAATGTATTTGAAGATTCCAACACATTAAAGTCACACAACAGATTAATTATTATTCATAAGATAATTGTAATCAATTAGCTATTCTAGCTCCATATTTTAGCTCGAGAACTACGTAATTAATATGACTCTGGGAAAGATAATCTGTCATTCCCCGTTACTTACTGTCTAAATAATATCTTAACTCTATGTTAGCGATCAACAAAACAGGTATTGAGGTAGGGTAGGGTAAAAGGGGGCTGGGTAGACTTATTGTTCCTGTCCCAGCCCTAGTTTCTACCATCCATCCTTGGTTACCCAGGGGTTTATATATGCTCCGTTACTCTCCACTATATCACCCCTGGGACACTTTCAGAGAAATCTGTACTCAAATTACCCACCCTTGGCCGGCTTAAAGAAGTCAGTAACCAATGAAAATGCTCGATTTGATAAGACGGAAATGGTCAAGGGAGATGACCAGTGACAGATGGCTAACAAAATGACCGTCCCCAGGAGGTGATATGAATTGTCATTGGCTTGCAGGTTAGGTTAGCTGCGTAGCAGTTTGATTGGCTCCCGCCAGCCAAGGGCGGGAAATTTGAATACAGATTTCTCTGATGTAGTGTCCCAGGGGTGATAACGGAGCATATATATAAAACCCTGGGTAACCGAGGATGCTACCCAACTGACCAAACCTTCTCTTCCTCAGGTGATTCACAAGAAGAAGTTCCAGAAGCTGCTGCGACTTCCTCGGAAACTAAACAGGAAGAGGAAGAGGTCGACATTGATCTCACTGACCCCGAAGTCGAGAAAGCAGCCGTCAAAATTCAATCGGGCTTCAAAGGATACAAAGCTCGTAAAGGAATAAAGAAAGATGAGGAGGAGGAGGAGAAGAAAGAGGAGGAAGAGAAGGAAGAGGAGAAACCGCAGGAAGAAGAGGAGGAGGTTGATATTGACCTCACCGACCCCGAAGTTGAGAAAGCAGCTCTCAAGATACAAGCCGGATTCAAAGGATTCCGGGCACGGAAGAAGGAGGATAAGAATGATGAATAATAAGGGTTAATTGTTAATTATAGATGGACAGACAAGCAATTAGCATTATTGATTAATTACTCTGTGTCAACAGCCCTGAAGAACCTGTGAACAAATTTTATATTTCTCTGTCGCTGTAAGCTATTTTCTTGTTTTTTTAGAAAATTAATGAATTGTTAAATTCATTACTAATTTATCGTTAATTAAATTCAGTGGAAACAATTGGCAATTTTTTACTGGTCTTTTCTGTTACTTTAATTTTGATTCTGTTGAAACTAATAAGCAATATACGTTGAAATTTATGAACATCTTCATTTTCTAGATATATTTTTATAGTTATGATCTCAGATGAAACATTATGCCTTTTTTTATAGTGTTTCATATTTTATACCATCTTAAACCGAAGGATTGGTTTTAAGCGTTTCATTTTTAGCAATTTTCAATATTGATTATTTGGCAGTCCAAATGTAGAATTTTGTAGACCAAAATAGTTTTCAAGAGACCAAAACTTCCATGATGAATGAATTTTCCTCAGCAAGACAGGCATTACCTGTTTGAGAGTCATTCTAGAAGTTGGTGTGATGAAGACGAGGATTTTTATCGATGATCAACTTCTTTGTTTAAAATTTGCGACATTTCGGTATAGAACCTCATACCATTTCATATATGCTTATGAGGGATTTGTACCAAAACATTGCAATTGTAAAATAAAGAAGTTGATCATCCACAAATAGCCTTGTCTCCTTCAAGGCAGGGGTTAGATTGACAAGATAAGAAATAAATGTTGTATTTGTTGTGCACCAAGAGCACAATATTAGTTTGACCTTTAACCTTCGGGTCTCGGAACATTCTGGGGTTACCTCTCGTTAGCTAGTTTCAAATCTCGGAATTATTCCCTTCGCTACCACGTTGTGACTCTTAAAAAATGGCCACTTAGAATGAGTTAATGTCAGCCACTCATAATGGTTAATTAATTGAGGAGGTGAAATGTTGTGGAAATGTTTGATCTTAGTTCAATGAGGCCTGATGATGAGTTTTTTTCGGTATTTACCTGGAATTTATTGAAAATATAATAACACAGTACACGTAAGTTTTGTTGTACAAACTGTGATAAAGTCTTTAAACGTTATTCAGCTGTTGTGCTACTTGAACTTGTCAATCTGAAAATTATTACAGGGAAATATAATCTTGGTATGATTTAATTTAAACAACTATCTCTAGAATTGAAAACAGTTGAGTTAAGTCTATGCTTAATTGTACACTATTTATATCACAGAAAAATAACAATTTTAGGAATTAAATCCAATTTTTTCAACATTTAACAAATATGAGATCCAAAATATTTGAATATTTGAAATTAGGATGAAAGAATTAAATCTTCTTGGTCTAAATAACAATATTTTCACCACTTGGTGGTATTACAAGTGCACTTGACTTACTCAAAATGTTAAATTTGTTATTTATAATGTTGATCTGAATTGTTTACCTTATTCTTGAACTTTATCTTACATCTTTTCTCAGCATGTTAAAGATAAAAAACACTAGGAAATGTCCATCAAGGTTTTTGTAGTATTCATATATTTTGTTCCAAGTATTGTATCACAAATACTACTCCAGTACTACGCAGTCATGTCCACATTCATTCGGCTTTCCAATGTTGACATTTCATTTTACAGGTCAAGAGCAATTTGTAATTTGAAAATTGTTAACCCCGTTATTGCCACAAGACCATATTTGGTTCTTGTCTTGGTAGTGTTGAGTAGAACTTTTACTAATAAGTATGAATATGCACAAGAAATGTTTGTAGAAATATCATTTTTGATTCAACTAAATCACTTACCTATGCACGTATGTATATTGATAACTCTAAGCAATTCCTGTATAGTTGAATTTACACATTTTGATAGATTTTATAGACAGATATTGACATGATTTGTTTGATTGTTGTATACATTATCAACCTGTTTATAAAGTTTACAAACTATTTATTTGCTACAGTTTTACAGTGTATCTATTCCCTTATGTATTTATGATTGAACTTTCAAATATAGCTGTTTGATAATTATCCAAAAATATTTCCAAGTAAAAGGGACAGTACTACCTCAGTATCTTTATGGAGACGAAACCTTCATTGAGACAAAATCTTCATGGAGACGAAATCTTCATTGAGACAAAATCTTTATGGAGACGAAATCTTCATGGAGAAGAAATCGTCATAGAGACATAATTTTCATGGAGACAAAATCTTTATGGAGACGAAACCTTCATTGAGACAAAATCTTCATGGAGACGAAATCTTCATTGAAACAAAATCGTTATGGAGATGAAATCGTCATAGAGACAAAATCTTCATGGAGACGAAATCAGAGGAGAGATTCCATTTCAAGCAATTCTACTGTGAATGTTCATTGAGCCATCATCACAAGCAGTAAAGTCAGACCTCGTTTACCCAAACACCATATATCCGTAACCCGGCTATCCACACAAAATATTTCAAATCTTCTCTATGCATTTCTATGCAAATTATGATTTGCTTAGCTGCATGACTCGCTTTGTGGACTATTTTCAACTGTAACCAAATTGTGTGGATAAACGGGGTTTGAATGTATATTGCAAATGAAAAACACAAATTTAGTGTTCGAAAAATACTGTCTCTTTTGAACTTGCATTGTTCTTTCAACAGTTAAAATTAATTTCCATAGTTCCATATTCAACTCATTCTGTTTACTTTGTTTATTCAACATTCCTTTAGTTCTGTTGCAATTATTTATTAATAAGTGTAATTTATTAATTTATTGATTTAGTGTATTATTGTTATCTTGGAAAATTACTGTAAAAATATCTTGTTTGATCACTTCTTTGTAAACATCAAATTACCATCGAATAGTACAATCATATCAGATCTTAATAGTTGTTTTGTTATTTTCTTAGATATGGACTTTCAACTTTTATCAACGAATTCTAAATATTTATTCGCTGGTAAATTTTAAATGGGCAGTAGCACGTTTTTTCGCTCAAATATGTCGTTGAAATGTATTTGGAAAATAATGTCACCAATAGTAAAACGCCCTTCTCTCTTTCAGAAAATCAAGTTAAAAATGAGTGTACATGTTCCGGATAGCCATGAGAATCGTTTTTGTCATTCAAAATGATAAAATGTGTTCACAATAAAATGGCCGCCATGCAATTTTTGCTTAATACGCAACACTGTTATTACCACTACGGATAATTGGTTTGTGTGATAAGATGTTTTACCCTCTAAAGTAAATGGACATGGCATAAACTATCATTTTAAATTGGAAATTTGAAAAAATAAAATTTTGAAAAAAACGTGCTACTGCCCCTTTAAGCTTCGATTGTATGTGATCTTCATTTTGAATTCTTTTATGAAGACATTTTAAAATGATCATGACAAAAGAAAAATCAGTGAAGAAATGTTCATTATTACAAGAATTTATTTAGTTACTTAAATTATGTCACAATTTATTCAAATTCTATTGAAAAATGTATTATTCACATCAAAATCATAAAAACAGAAATCAAGAAGTATAATCATGACACAATTTGGCAAGTTAAATTCAGAATTTTAGTACTTAATTTCCGAATTTTCAACATTAAAAATTTGCTTAATTTATTCATGAAAGATGAAGTATTGAATATTTGAGTACTTAATTCTTAAAAAGTTATGTCTTAACTTGAGTACTTAATTCTTGAAAGATCTATCATAAAACTTTATTGTTGAAAGTTAATTTAATTATTTTGAAAGCTTGACTACTTACTTCTTGAAAGCTCAAGTATTCTTCTTCCACTGTGACAAATTTGTTAAAATTTGCCTACTCAGCACTTTCTCACTACTAGAACCAATAGGCTTCAAGTGGGACGCACCCACTTCACTGTCTTCACTTGGCCACTGTAGATCAGACAGAAGGTTGTTGATTGTATTATTGCTTGTAATAAAAAAATACTTAAACCCTTTCGTCATCTTTATTAAGGGTTTTTTCTGTGCATGAAATATGCATGAATGCAGCCATCCCTAAAGGTTTAGTTTGTCAATATGCATGGCCATGTAGAACAAAAAGCTACATTTGTCCAAGTTGAAGGAAAAGCTGAAAATGATGACAATGTTGAGGAAAAGTTGACAATTGGTTGTTGGTGCCAGTTAAAGAAATTAACATAACAAGGATCCTGTCTCAGGGTAAACGTATACGCTCCGCTCCACTTATATACCCTGGGTGCAAACCCGGCCCACATGACCTCTGATCCAGCCAATCAATCATTCTATAACCATGGTTTGAGATAAAATTTCAGCCAAACACAGAGAGACTTTTAAATTGTAGTTGGCATTCACTCTTCTGCCTTTCCTTAAGCAACTCGGAATGGTTAGGGGGCGGGATAGCGCAGTGGTTAGCGCGTTTGGCTCCGGATCAAGAGGTCCGGGGTTCGAATCCCGCCAGGGGCACGGCAACTTTGTCTGCAGTAGAGAACTGTTCTACACGCAGTAAGGTTTGGGTGCATTGATACACTGAATTTCAGCGTAGTACCACTCATGGTTCACTAGTTCCATTCGCTGCTCGCAGGTTTCACCGCAATGCATAGCCACATGGCATTGCGGGCTTTCTCCCTGCCGTAATACTAGCAGCCGCGATATAAGTGAAATACTCTTGAAAGCGGCGTTAAACTGGAGCTCACCTCGGAATGGTTATCCTATCAGAGTCCAAGTTAGCAACCTGATTGATTTTTATTACAGCAAATCATGCACATTTTATCCTGAAATGATATTCGCAGTTGCAGTTGCAGGAATCTGTATACTCTCCGCTGTGATCCATCTCGTTATTGCCGACTCGCCTATTAAGCGTTGTCAATGGTTGTCTATTTTTAGATAGTTTCTTTCTCACAGGACACAGCGCGAAGGTTTATACGGGGCATGCACGCAGAGCGTATGAGTCAAGGTTGATGTGGGGTTTGGACCCAGGCATCCTCGGTTACCCATGGTTTTATATATGCTCCGTTACTCTCCACTATATCACCCATGGGAAACCTTATCAGGAGAAACTGTACTCAAATTACCCGCCCTTGGCCGGTGTGACGAAGTCAGTAACCAAAGACAATGCTCAAGACGGAAATGGTCAAGGGAGATAACCGGTGATGGATGGCTAACACAATGACCTCGCTTGCTTTGAAATTAAGTGATATAAAGTATCATTGGCTCGCAGGTCCAAGCTGCGTAGCAGTTTGATTGGCAGGTAATTTGAGTACAGATTCTTCTGATAAGGTTTCCCATGGGTGATATAGTGGAGAGTAACGGAGCATATATAAAACCATGGGTAACCGAGGATGGGACCCATGGTATATAAGTGAAGCAGAGCATATACGTTTTACTCTCAGACGGGATCAACGATGTGCGAAGAATCAAAGAGGGACCCCTTCTTCAAAACTTGACAACCAAAGAAATCACTGACAACCCTCACTCGTCTAAAGAGTCATTCACAGCATCTTAGCATGCATTACCTTATATCCTTGCTTGCCAACATCTTGTAAACCAGAGTAACTACATCTGGCGTGTTATCCCTCGTCTCGATAGTATTTGGCAACATACGTCCGTATGTACATACGTACAAACTGATTCTTTTCATATATTGCAAATAGGTTCACCTAAGGGAGTGTAATGTTCCTACAAATTTTGCGACCTTGATCTTTATTTCAAGGTCACAAGTCTTTTATCATTTTACCCTTGTCAGCAGGATATCTCAAGAACCATTCACTGGATTCTCTATGTAACTTACACAATGTCATAGCTTCTCGTAGGGAAGACAAGGGGCTGATAGATTTTGGTGACCATGACATTATTCTCAAGGTCACAGCAGAACTTTGAGTTTTTCAACATGGGACCTTGAATGGTAAGCTTGTCAGCGGGATATCTCAAGAACTGTTCATTTGATTTTCATCATTATCTTACACCAATCTTCTTCTAGGAAAGGTTGAGGGTCAGGATTTTGGTGACCTAGATATTATTTTTCAGTTTAGAAGTATTCATTTTTGGTGGGGAATCATGTCAACTTGGTGAACAAAACTGGTTGTTTTGCTTACTTTACCTTATCATACTGTCTGTCACGAGATAACCAAGAACCAATCACATAAAACATAAGCATATCTGACTTAGTATGTTTTGCTTACTTTGCCCTGGAAACAGTCTGTCATTTTCCTATGACACTAGGTGGATCATAGCCAATCACATAAAATATTAGCATACCTTTCTACCATGCATCACGGTACTTTAAAGGGGCAGTAGCACGTTTTTTGGCTAAAATATGTTGATTAAATGTTTTTGAAAAATATTGTCACCAATAGTAAAATGACCTTCTCTCTTCGGAAAATCAAGTTAAAAAATGGGTTACAATTGATTGTAATGCTGTCGTCAATTATAAGTGTTTTGAGGAAGGGCACCCTGGTCTAGTTCGGCGGGGGCGGGATAGCACAGTGGTTAGCGCGTTCAACTGCGGATCAAAAGGTCCAGGTTCGAATCCCGCCAGGGACACGGCAACTTTGTCTGCAGCAGAGAACTGTTCTACACGCAGTAAGGTTCGGGTGCGATGCTACACTGAATTTCAGCATAGTACCACCCATGGTTCGCTAGTTCCAGCCGCTGCTCGCAGGTTTCACCGCAATGCATAGCCACATGGCGTTGCGGCCTTTCTCCCTGCCATAATACTAGCAGCCGCGATATAAGTGAAATACTCTTGAGAGGCGTTAAACCCCAACTCACCTCACCTCACCTCGTGGTTTTAAAGCCATACATGGTATTTTAGGGTCTCAGTGAATGTATTCAGAACAAAAGTTAAAAGAATATGTCTGCAGGTGCCCTGATTTTCACAGTTGTAGGGCATGGGATATCACAGCGCTTTGATTTCAGTTGATGAAATTTGAAAAATAATGTTACCTATAGTAAAACACCCTTCTCTCATCGGAAAATCAATTTAAAAATGATTGTACATGGTTCCGTAAAGCCATGGGATTAGTTTTTGTCATTCAAAATAATAAAATGTGTTCACAATAAAATGGCCGCCATGCAACTTTTGCCCTTTACGCAACACGATTATTGCCACTGCGGATAATCGGTTTGAGCAATTATATGTTTTACCCTCTCAAATTAATATAATTGACATAAACTATCATTATAAATGGGAAATTTGAAAAAATAATATTTTTGAAAAACGTGCTACTGCCCCTTTAAAGCGACGTTAAAACCTCACCTCACCTCAAATATCAAATTGGAATAGCTCAATTGGGTAAAGGTAATGCTAACATATAACCATCGACTATACCTAATATCAGTTTGGAATCGCACCTTTTAAATGCTGCCAATATCTAAATAATGAACGAGCCGAATATACAAATGTTGCTTGCGTTTTAATGTGCTGATATGGTATATTTTCAATGAAGTGTCCCATTGTGTATATGGTAATGTTGAAACAAATCAGTAAAAAACGAATATGATTCAAATCAAATCAGTTTTTATTCAGAAAAAAATAGGAAACAACAACCTCAATCATTGACGACAGACAATTGTCTTGATTGTATCATGAGGCAAAGACCACTTAGAAAATGCCAGTTAAGTAATTCCCAAGATCATCCGTGTATAAATGGTTTACAGAAGGAATACGATCCCACGTCAAACATTTCCTGACCCAAAGTTGAAGATGAAAGGACAGCATAGTGACGTCATCACCATGATGACGCTACATTATCTGTACATTAAGTCCAATTGATATTCGTATTGGGGGCTGCCGTTCAGTGTAGTTTAGTTGAACATCATATCGTAGAAAAAAAGGTTTCCTGGAAAGTAAAACAACACAACTATTTATTTATCATGGAAATCGTTCTCTACTGGAGTTTATCAATTCTAGTTCACACAGACCTTTGATATGAAAGGAGAAGGTCGTTAGATATCCAATAAATAAAAGTCCTTGTTATGAGATAAAACAGTAGTTGTTAGGAGAGAATTTTTGTTTATCAGTGCATCGTTATTGTGGATCGAGCTGATTTTACGTTGAAGACAGGAAAAGAAGATGAGGTCATGATTGAGCGTAATGTGACGTCATTAACTGTTCGATAGCTAATATTTGAAGGCACCAAAGTTCAATAGCAGAAAAAAGGTTGGCGTAATCAAGTTATTGAATCTGTGTTTTAATTAATCCCAAAATTCCCTAAATAATATCCAGCTAGTAAATACATGTCGGGAGAGGAGATATTGGGGGAAGTATCCCCTCGTTTTTGACAAATAACAGACAATTCAAGCTATCATCGTTTGTTAAACAAATTTGTATGTCAATTGAATTAAATTCTGAAAATTAGTTTAAATTACTGAATTGGCGGATTAAATATATTAGGACTTAAATGTTAATTTCACTGTATTTGATTTACTTTCTTGTACAACTTGAAATTGATATATTGGTACGTTTTCACGACAAACAGACTATAATGTTGCTGTTGAATTAATACTTAATAATTAATAATTCATAATTAGAGGGGAAAACATCACAATTATGTTTGTTATGTTATGATATTTTAAGGCGCTTCAAACACTTATTAGAACGTTGCTGATAATACGTACGCATTGGGTTGTTGCCCATAGGCATTGGGCCCGCGCCCCCTCTGTAGGGGTTACCCCTGGAGAGGAGATACCACCCAAAGTTGTCGTTAAAGATCTCCGCCATGCTGCTTCCCACACCTAAACACGACAGACATACAAAAGTAGTACAAAACAAGGTCATCATCACACAAATCACGATCCCGTTGAACAAAGCTCTAAGGTAGCCTTAAAGGCGTTGAAGCACGTTTTTTTTTTTGCATATGTTTTCTCAAATTTTATATATATTATCAAAGTTAATGCAATATAATATAACGTTCGAGCGCAAACATTTTCAGTACATGACCCTGTAAGTCGTATCCATTGAAAACGGTTTCCGAATTGGAAGAAAAGGTGCGACTTGTACAGCGACAATTTTGTTGAACTCTTCAGTGTGAGAGGTAGATTTGTAGGTCTCGAGCGATTTTGAAAGATCATACAGCAATATGGTCGACTATGCCATCATGGTGCCATAATGTAAACTCTACTCTGAGTGTTTAGGTATCGCTACATTAGTCAGATAACCTGAACTAGCTCGAGCGGCCGTTTTAATGTGAATACATTGAAGGTGCATCTAATGTGTTTCATAAAATGTTATTAGGCTCACCAAATGTTTACAGCGCAAATAAATTAACTCAGATTCTATATACATCCCCAATCACCAAATATATCATAATTACTAGTTTCCAATTAAAATAGAGTAACATCATAATGCATGTGCAGAAACCGAAACTGATTGTCCCATTTGCATGCACAGTAGTTATATGACCTATTAAAGATGACCAACCCAAGTTTATCAGTTTGTCTGTTATAAATAAGATTCCAAAATAACGTTTGACTCATTGGCGCGCGCCACACGCGGTACATTGTCCACCGTTTCTTCAACTTCCCAACGCAAGGTATACATATTGCCAGTCTCCATTAAAGGGAAAGTTCTATCATCGATCTATCGTCAGCATCCGCCATCTTGGTTTCTTGGCATTTCGTGAAATGAAAACACGCTATATTCAACCCATTTTAAATTTGTTTGTAATAATAAAACAGATACACTGATAGAATATTCACATAGTAACACATAACGTATCATAAAACTAATAAACAATATGCTATATAGGTCATAGAACAATTTTCCCCACTCGCAGCGCCGATGAATGGCTTCAGTTCTCATTGTTTTTATTTTTCAACAAATGTGCGCTTGTCTTTATCAAGTTGTGAACTGTAAAGTCACCAAAGTATTAACTTAACAATTTGACTGTGTTTTAATCATGTAGTAACAGCATATATGTATATGTTTCCACAAAAAATATCCCGATAGAACCCTCCTTTTAATGGCTGATTTAGGCCTTGCAGTATTTCCTTAAGATCTCTGTGCTTGGAAATTCGGGCCAACTATGCATTTCAGGTGCAGCGATTCACTATCTTGGCACAACAAAGCGAGGGAAATACTGCAAGGAGACTGGCAAGAGTTATGCCTTGCGTTTGCAAGTTGCCGTTTTTCTTACAGCCAACTTAACTTGAAATACTATTTTTAAACATTATCTGTTCATGTTTATTTTACGACATCCTACTGGAACGGTACGTCATCGATTTAAAGTCCAAGTAGGTACATTTCGCTAACAACATCATGTACTGGGGGGTCAAGGGTAGTTGAGAAAATAAGCGCCGGGCCTCCAATAATCGCCGGGTCTCTAATAAGCGCCGGGTCTAAACCATTAGATTAATGCTTTCTCAGTTTTGTTCGTTAGCCGCGAGTGTTTATCCCGAGGGTAAGGGTTTTAAATCTCATAAACACCCTTTGGCATGTTTTATCAAGCTTACAAACCGACCCCGTGATTAAATGTTATGTTTAATCTATTCTAATTGATAGTGCGAAAAAGGAAAGGAGTCGTCCGTAAAATACCCTTTGGTGAAAGGCAGTAGGGTATAAAGGGAACTTAGGAAACAACCGTATCAGCCTAGTCCCTGTAGCACAGTGGTATCATCGCTACACTTGGTGTGCAGGAGTATGGAGGTTTCGGATTCGAGACGGGTTATTGCAAAAAACATTTGGAGATTGATGTTTGAATAAACAGTTGTTTTCCAATAGAGTTAGACATAACATACACTAACTTTTATCTTAAACTTAACTTCTCAGTATTAAATACAGATATTTGAAGAGGGGCATTATTAAGATAGGTAGAGGGAAATTACGTTACAATCCCTGGGAGTATCACATAATCCCCGGGATAATACATCCACATAGGAATTATTGAGTATAATGTTATAGGCAGCATAGTGGTGTGACGTCACTGGAGGTTTGCAATGGAGGATATACGGTAGATTATTGTGTTTCTCCGTATATATCCATACATTCATCTCCGTTCTTCATCACCTCACCATTTCGAGAATGCCAAACAAAGAAGGAAACTAATTGTCATTAAAGATAATAATAATAATAATAATAATAATAATAATAATAATAATAATAGTGCATATTTATAAAGCGCACATATCCACGCTCGAAAGCATGCTCAAAGCGCTAAAAGAAAAGATCGATAAAGTTGGGGATGTTAAAGTATAAAAAATAACAGGAGGTGTATTTTATTTAGTTAACCATCACAATAAACTACAAGATTGTCGCAGCATGTTTTGATAAAAACAACGATGTTGTATAGATTTGCCGTTGTCCAACAAAGGTATTGATATTCTAATTAATTTGTATTTAGAATAATTTGATAATTTCACTTTTGTTTGATCTTGACGATAGTTAATAAAAAGTACACCAATATTATTCAGGAAACTACGAAAGGCAACTTCCGTCGCAAGTGCTAACTTCCGCCAGTCTCCTTCATTTGTTCAGTTTCGTTAAGTTCAGCTATGCTGCATTTCGTCACCTTTTCTGTGCTAGCATAGCAGCGAGCACTGTATACTTCTGGTGCAGCGCGCGCTGTATATTTCTGGTGCAGCGCGCACGCGCTACTTCGCTAACACAGAATAATTAACGGGGAAAGTTGGGTTGACGCTAGGCTTACAGGATCCAATTTACATTAGTTATAAACCTAGGTCGGATTCTGTCTGTTGTTTTGTAGGTATCTTCTTTTCTTGGAATAACCTCTAATGAGGTCTTACTTCCGAGAATAACCCGGTATGAGGTTTTACTTTTGAAAGTAAGACCTGAACCTAAGGGTTTTTTTAAAGTAAGACCTGGCAATGCACTTAGAATAATTTTTCAGACTTGCAACGCAATAGCCAACAAGCAGCAATTATTATCGAAAATTATAAAAAAGTTAAAAATTTCCAAGTTGAAATAGCTGAATTCGAACCTGGCACCCTTCGCTCTCTAAACTGGCGCCTTAGACCGCTCGGCTATGCAGACCGAGATGATGAGTGGAGTTGAATTACTCCATTTATAGTCATACCTTCTTTGCCTCGATATAACGCAACCGAGGGCGACATACCCTTTATAAAAACACGATTTGGGAATCAAAAATTATAAAATGTAAATTTTTACATTTGACGTTTATAAATAGGAAGAAAACATTCCTCCTTCGTCTTCTGCTTTTAAAATGGTCTAAGCGGAGGAATTAGGCCCTTTGAGCGTCCGAAACTATAACTCGTAAATTTTGATAGTTGACGGTTTATAAGCTGTAGAAAACACTCCTCCTCGGTCTTCTGCTCTGAGAATAACCTCAAGGTCGGGATAGCCCCTCGGGCTAACGCCCTCGGGGCTTTTTCCCTCCCTTCAGGTTATTCTCAGAGCAGAAGACCTCGGAGTCATGTTTTCTCCTTAACTTAACACAGTGTATATTATAGTTTGGTTTAAACGCATTAGTATATGCCCACGTTTACCAATGAATCTACTATGCAACTGAAGAAACAACTCCCTTAGCAAGGCAGTCGCGTCAGACTCTGTCACTTGCTCAATTGAGCCTTGCAGCATTTCCTTCACTTTTCCGTGTTGAGACATTCTCTTCCCAAGGAGGTTAATCTTTTCAGATGTCCGATCCAAACTGAAGGGCGTAACCTCTGTGCGAAGAGGATGGTGCTAGGATAGCGGAGGCTGTTCTCGAAATGCACAGTGGGCTCTACAAGCACGGACAGGTAAATAAAGGAAATGCTGCAAAGCTTATTTTAGCCAGTGATGGAGACCGGCGCGTGTCATGCCCTGTGTAGAAGACGATTTAAATGGTACAAGTAACGATAACGCAAGCTGTTCTTATGTATACGAACGCAGTAAAATAATATGGATGACAAAATGAATTGTCGACTGGCTCTACCTAAAGTCGAAAATGGTCTTTAGACGAGAGAACTTGTCTTAAATTTTAGGGGTGTTAGAAACAAGTCACCCTTGTTGAAAAATGATCTGCAAATCTACCTTATTTTCGTTTAAAGACAAGCGGGATCGGCTTCTAACACCACCGGGTACACACGTAGAGCATGTAGTAAATTAACAAAACAAAACAAAATTTGAGTATATGTATTTCACAAGGAAACACAGTTTGTCAAAAACACCCCTTGCATAAATGTGATTACCGTATTTCCTCTAATATAACCCGGCCCTTCAATACAACCCGGGGGGTAAGGGGTGCTGAGGTAAATACAACCCGTGTCTCCAATAGAACCCGGGTCTTTATTAGAACCCGGGTTTTACGTAACAACTGAATACCCCGTGTTGCAATATAAAAAAGTTAAACCCTCGTTTTGAGGAGGAATATTGGTGTGACCGTGTGAGATTCAGCATAACAGGTCCATGATAACAAATATCCGTCTTGTTCAGTTAATTTTCCTTTTACAATAATTGACCCCAAGAAGATTATAAACGTCAATTCATGCCTGAAAAAATATAACCCGGCCTCCAGTACAACCCGGGTCTATAATAGAACCCGGGGGTTGTATTAGAGGAAATACGGTTGCCAAACATTGTTTATACGTTATAAACGTTTTGATCTTACAGTCAAATGTGTTAAAAAAAAGTTAGGAATGTATAAACAAAGTGCATGCATGAAATATATCAGAATATGAACGGATTTACAGCATGTTATGAGACCAACTTATTAAGACAATCAGTTATTTTTTTTTATCAAAATGATTTGAAAGTAGTATTTTCAAAATAAAATGAGAAAAACAACGCATTTAAAAAAATAAACGAAGAAAATATTCAACAAAAATGTTTTAGAGATAATATATTTCTGTTATTTAAACTAAGTAATGACAGTTTCTCAAAAATAAAACTTAAATATAAAAATTATAATTTTTTTTACTCACAGAGCAAGCACAGAACAGCTACAAGAATCAAAGAAGTTGCTCTCGTCATGTTGAGGTAATGTTGTAAATCTCACAAAAAATGGTTGAATGTTCGCGTGGGTCGCATTTCAGCTTTTATACTTCCCCTAATGACCCAAGAACCATCCTCATCATTCCTTGTCTAAAACACTACCTGTAAAACAGTGATGAACACGTGAGCAGATGTACGCATGCGCGGTTAGATAAATCCAAGCACGCACGCAACCACACATTTATCGTGATTTATCTGCTTAATTCCTATAACATGTATTTAATTTTTTCCATAAAATGTCACAATGTAGAGAAAATATACGAGTTCCCAGAAAAAGTTGAAACTAATTTCCAAATTATAGACTGCCTGTAAATGTCTCGTGTCCTATGACTATTGGCTTCCATATTGTTTAAAGTATTTTGGTATTTATGCGTACATGCATGTGTGTGTGTGCGCGCGCGTGTATGTCAATGGATAAATCTTTTATATAGTTATATGTTATATATTCCACCTGATGAAGGAGTAAGCATATACTCCGAAACGTCGTGTATTTTCACTTTAAAGACGATGTTATCCAGACAGTCTCCCACTTCTTATGTAGGCCTATATCGATCACTTTGATGCCCTTGAAATATTTAACAACTTTTACATAAGTATTTATTATAGAATGTAAAATAAATTTAGTAGCTTACTTTCTCATAACCCTTAAATGTTGGCTCACTTTTAATTCAGATTGAACATATGTATTTTATGTGAGACGAGACATAAATATGAAATGAAAACCATCTGTCTATGAGCTTGCGCTATGCATGTGCGCGTGCGAATGTTTGCGTTTACTCATGTTTTAGCCAAAACCTGCAATAACATTTTAGAACATAGGCGCTTTTTGCTGTACAGATAATTTTATGGTTTTTTATATAAATAATGTATAATGTTATAATAATGTATTATTTTTTTAGGGTATGTATAGTGCTCACTTTGTACAGATTGTCTTTTACGTGTTTTATCATCTCCCATAAATCGCTTGGCGATTGGTCGCTTTTATATATGGTATATTTTATGTATGAATATTTGTGCGAGTGAGATGTAAATAAACATATCTGTCTGTCTGTCTGTCTGTCTGTCTGTCTGTCTGCGCATGTTGGCGTGCGTGCGTGCGGATGTACATCTGTGAGGTAAAGCGATGTGAGTTGGGTTTATCGCCGCTTTCAAGAGTATTTCACTTATATCACGGCTGCTAGCATTATGGCAGGGAGAAAGCCCGCAACATCATGTGGCTATGCATTGCTGTGAAACCTGCGAGCAACAGCTGGAACTAGCGAACCATGGGTGGTATTGCAATGAAATTCAAAGTAGCGTTGCATCCAAACCTTACTGTATAACAGTTCTCTACTGCAGACAAAGTTGCCGTGCCCCTGGCGGGATTCGAACCAAGCACCTCTTGATCCGAATGTACGTCTGTGCGTGTTCTCATAGAGCATGTTTAAGGGGCTACGGGAATTCATTCACAACATTGGTGTGAAATAAAAAAAATGGGGAATGAATTAACTTATTTACAAAAGTAAAAAATGTCTATGATTATTTTCAAGATGTTAAAAACAAGGAGTTCAAAGACATAAAGTTTTAAGTAACCTACTTCAAGCTTTCATGAAGCATTATATAAACTATAAACACAAAAGGCCTAGTGTTGATAAAATTGTGTAATCAATGCATTACATACAATATAGGCTTATACAAAAAAATTCTTGGGTGTAAACGACAGCTGTCATTCAAACCGTCATGAACGTGTTTCTAATCTCGAACAATTTGACACTCGCACAAGGGGATTGTTTCAAAGTTCATGTTTGTGAAACACGCATTTCATGTTTCGTCACACCTTATGGAAAAACAATATGATAATTAATCCTCAGGTGTTCCTCATAATAAAAGCATATTTGAATTTTTGGACTTTTCCTTTGTGTTTTCATTTCTTCCTGTTTCGAAAATGGTGTGTGTTTCATTATTATAAAAGCGTAGTTGTGAAACGACCCTCGCACGCATTGAAATCGACACGGGATGTCCATAGGACAAATGTCACCCAGCTGTCTTGTACTTTTCATCGTGTTGCACGTGCACCGTCTTTAATGTGGCACGTTAACTTCATACTTCAGCTTGTCAGCGGTGCCAAAACTGTTGCAAGAATCACCGTTTTCCCATAAGGTCCCGTGTTATTTTAGTGTAGCATAAATAATTTCATGATCGTGACAGTGAACGAAAAGTTGTTAAATTCAACATGATTGTAATCTAACATCTTGAGATTATTTTTATAATATTCAAATTCACTAATATTGAGCATGGTTTTGGAAAAGGGCAAATTATTGACTGGGTATTTTTTATAGCAACGTCACTTCCCAATTGCCACCATTATAAAAGCAAACCAAAGGGGCTGAACACATGGACATATCTCAGTAATATCATAACCGTTTTTTTTAAATAACGTTATATCCAAAATAAAAAATTGTGTAGTGTTGCAGAACAGATTTCCTGTTACCATGTAAATTTCAGTGAAATAGTGTAAAAATAGAGCCATGGGCTCTGTAGCTCATCATTATTTCATTGATTTATTATCTAAGGTTGAATATCTAAGTTATCTCAAGTAATACGTTGTTAACAAGCAAAAAATAGTTTTTTAGATCATGACCCCTGTGACCCGTTTTTGGAGTCACAGGGTAACCAATCCTACAAATAAGAATCACCTTTGACCAAAGGGTCTCTACGCAACATTTCACCTTGCTAGAGCTTTACATACTTGAGATAAAGATCAAAATAGGTTTTTGGGTCATGACCCGTGACCTAGATGGGGTCACAGGGTCACAAAATCTACAATTTAGAATCCCCATGAGCCAAGGAGTCTGCACACAACTTTTCAGCTCTCTAGACCTTTTGGAACTGAAGAAATGAAAATAGTTTTTTAAGGATGTGACCCCTGTGATCCCATTTGGGGTCATGGGGTCACGAAATCTACAATTTAGAATCCCCATTGGCCAAGAAGTCTGCATACAACTTTTCAGCTCTCTAGACCTTTTGGAACTGGAGAAGAAGATGAAAATAGGTTTTTAAGGATGTGACCCCTGTGACCCCATTTGGGGTCTACAATTAAGAATCCCCATGGGCCAAGGAGTCTGCACATAAAATTTCAGCTCTGTGGAGTGACGGAGTCATTGGTTCTGGAGAAGAAGTCGAAAAAGCGAAAAGTTTACGGACGGATGGACGGACGGATGGACAGATGGATCGGCCCTTTCAGGCCTGATGAGTTAAAAATTAAGATAATTTAACATATCTATGCTACACTGAAATAAAATGGGACCTTGTGGGAAAACGGCGATTCTTGCAACACTTTTGGCACCGTTCTGTACTTCGAACAACGTTAGACGAAAACAATTTGGCCTCAGAGGGAAAATCAGCGCTTCTTAAAGTACATCCATTGTGTTATTGTGGGTCACATGTGCCAAATTGTATAAATGATGTTAAAGGTACATCCATTGTGTTGTTTGAGGTCAAATATGCCAAACGTTATAAATGGTCTTACTTTATTGAGAAGTACCAACTGTTACCGAAAACTACCATTTTGATGATACTCGACTTAGTATATTGACGATATGAAGGTAAAAGTGTCGGTTTCTGACCGAAAACCGGACAATGCACCGCGTGTGGCGCGCGCCAATGAGTCAAACGTAATTTTGGAATCTTATTTACACCAGATAAAATAAAACATTTGGGTCGATAATGTTTAATAGGTCATATAACTAATGTAAACTGGACGTTGGTTTCGGTTTCTGCACATGTTGATTGATTTTAATAAGAAACTAGTAATAATGATATATTTGGCAATTGGGGATGAATATGCAAGTTGAGTGAAATTATTTGAACTGAAATTAGCATATATCGTTTGGTTTCACGTATTTCAGCCAAATAAAATTTTATGAAACACAATGGATGTACCTGTAGGTATTTTAAGGAGAGATAAAACAAACCCCATATCATTGTGTTCTTGTTCTCAGTTTTGTCCAAAACATATATATCGCACTGGCTGAACATTCTACTTTTACTAAACCAGTCGAGAAAGCCTTGACATCAGTTGAAAATGTTCACTATTTTTGTTATGATATCTCAAAAACATACTGTCCAAATTCATGCCAACTTTGTGAGATAAATAAGAATTTTCTTTAGCGAATAATTTGTTTGTAATGTTTCGGTTATTCTTAAGAGGCAGAAGCACGTTTTTTTGCAAATTTTATTTTTTCAAATTTCCCTTTTATAATTAATAATAATAATAGTTTAGGTCATTTAAATTTACTTTGAAGGGTAAAACATCTTATTACACAAACCAATTATCCGTAGTGGTAATAACTGTGTTACGTATAAAGCAAAAATTGCAAGGCAGCCATTTTATTGTGAACACATTTTATTATTTCGAATGACAAACACTATTCCCATGGCTTTACGGAACCATGTACACTAATTTTTTAACTTGATTTTCTGTAAAGAAAATGGTGTTTTACTATTGTTGACATTATTTTTCAATCCATTTCATCGACTTATTTCAGCGAAAAAACGTGCTACTGCCCCTTTAAGATCGTGTGTCAATGATAAACAATTTCTAAAACTGTTTGTGAATAATGAATGAGGAAATCATTTGCAATCATTTAAATGAGACTGCCCAAGTCTCAAGTTTAGTTGGGCTTTTGTCTGTACCATACAGTTGAGTTGTGATCAAGACATTTACAGCACCTTTTGTATCAAGATGGATAAACCTCCTTCTTCTTTTCCTCCTATTGCTAAAAGCAATTAAAGAGTAAAATAATTATTCTTATTATATTTTCAGTGGTGAAATACGGCAATTATCGGTTAAAATAAAATCCGTAATTTCACTGAGTGAAATAACATGTTATTCTACTCAGTGAAATAACACTTTCAATCATATGACGTCATCGTAACAATGGGATGACGTTATAGGAAGACCGTGATAAAGTAAGGCGACATTGGTTCTCCTTTCATAACAAGGACGTAATTTACGAACTATGCATAGTTTATTAAATCTGATAAATAGAACATTTGACATTACTCGTCGAATACCATGTATATTTCATCTCGTGAAGTGGAAATAGTGTGTTTACACTCGTGGCTGTGCCGCTCGTGAAAATATACATTTCTACTTCACTCGATGAAATATACATGGTATTCGACGAGAAATGTCAAATATCCTGTATATATTGATTTATATGGTAGTGTCTTCCAAAAATATTAAAATTTGACAAGAGTGACCAGGAGCCCTGTACAGTGGCAGTTGACAACGTAGGCTATGTAAATATTTTACTGCTGCTTCAGTCAATCTGCATCCAATGTCAGTGTAATAGTACTAGCTTCTGTTTTAAACATTTTAAACTAGGATAGTTGGACTTTGATACAGGTGAGGTAGGGTGAGGTGAGGTGAGGTGAGGTGAGGTGAGGTGAGGTGAGGTGAGGTGAGGTGAGGTGATTTGGGCTTTAATGCCACTTTCAAGATTATTTCTCTTAAATCACGGCTACTGGTGTCATTGCAGGGAGAAAGTCGGTAACACCATGTGGCTATGCATTGCGGTGAAACCTGCGAGCATCGGCTGGAACTGGCGAACCATGGGTGGTACTACGCTGAAATTCAGTGTAGCATTGCACCGAAACCTTACTGCATGTAGAACAGTTCTCTACAGCAGACAAACTTGCCGTGCCCCTGGCCGGATTCAAACTCCAGATCCTTGTTCTGAAGCCGAACACGCTCATCACTGTGCTATCCCGCCCCTAAGTTTCATACATGTATGCCAAGAACGAACATATTCCTGATGTAAATGTGACCCAATAATTTGTTACCACATTATTGACCTGTTAAGTGTTTAATAAAAAACAAAAGGTATAAAGATTAAGGTTCTTTTATTAACAATACTTTTTTTTTTTAGGATTTAAAAAGTAAACACAGAATTTGTTGGTACATACAAAAGTGGTTATTTTACAACATTAGTAAAATATATATAATTTTCACAAAATCACATAAGTAACATATCATACTCAAATGCAAAAATTCACATAATTTTTTAGCAATTTGTGTTTACGGTTAAATCTGCCATTTCAACTGACTAAATGACATTTTTTGGCTGAAAACTTTTGAAGTTTATTTGACACTCTGAACTTTCAGTAACAAAAATCCCCAAAATGACAAATGCAAATATCATACACCTGTCAACCATTTATCCACTAATCACAGGTGAAAGAACAAATTCTTTGAAATAATAATAATTAATTATATATTGTTAAGTGTCCATCAATAGATGGTCAATGGTGCTTGGCAAAATCAAAGGAAGTCAATATAATTATGTGAAGTGAGTTTGGATTTAACTCTGCTTTCAAGAGTATTTCACTTATATCACTGGTGCTTTGGCAAAATCAAAGGAAGTCAATATAATTATGTGAAGTAAGTTTGGATTTAACTCTGCTTTCAAGAGTATTTCACTTAAGGGTATATCACTGGTGCTTTGGCAAAATCAAAGGAAGTCAATATAATTATGTGAAGTGAGTTTGGATTTAACTCTGCTTTCAAGAGTATTTCACTTAACGGTATATCACTGGTGCTTTGGCAAAATCAAAGGAAGTCAATATAATTATGTGAAGTGAGTTTGGATTTAACTCTGCTTTCAAGAGTATTTCACTTATATCACTGGTGCTTTGGCAAAATCAAAGGAAGTCAATATAATTATGTGAAGTAAGTTTGGATTTAACTCTGCTTTCAAGAGTATTTCACTTAACGGTATATCACTGGTGCTTTGGCAAAATCAAAGGAAGTCAATATAATTATGTGAAGTGAGTTTGGATTTAACTCTGCTTTCAAGAGTATTTCACTTATATCACTGGTGCTTTGGCAAAATCAAAGGAAGTCAATATAATTATGTGAAGTGAGTTTGGATTTAACTCTGCTTTCAAGAGTATTTCACTTATATCACTGGTGCTTTGGCAAAATCAAAGGAAGTCAATATAATTATGTGAAGTAAGTTTGGATTTAACTCTGCTTTCAAGAGTATTTCACTTATATCACTGGTGCTTTGGCAAAATCAAAGGAAGTCAATATAATTATGTGAAGTGAGTTTGGATTTAACTCTGCATTCAAGAGTATTTCACTTAACGGTATATCACTGGTGCTTTGGCAAAATCAAAGGAAGTCAATATAATTATGCGAAGTGAGTTTGGATTTAACTCTGCTTTCAAGAGTATTTCACTTAACGGTATATCACTGGTGCTTTGGCAAAATCAAAGGAAGTCAATATAATTATGCGAAGTGAGTTTGGATTTAACTCTGCTTTCAAGAGTATTTCACTTATATCATGATGATATAAGTGAAATACTTGACATGGTTGCTGGTATCAGTGCAGGAAGAAAGCCTACAACACCATTGTGGCTATGTATTTCAGTGAAACCTGTGAGCATCGGCTAGAAAGGCTGGAAAGGGGAGGGGAGGGGGGGGGGGGGGGGAGATGGGTATGGGACCCAAAAGTGGACACCCCCTTTCAAGATTCCTGGATCGCCACTGATGTAACTACTGTTAGTCAAAAGGAATACTTGAGTTCTAAAGTTATTATGATCTTATCATAAACTTGCCTACGTAACTGCAATAAGTTGTGTTAGTTCTAATCACTAGGCAACTAGGTACTTGTTCAAATGGCTAGTACTTTAATAATTTGAATTTCAACCCCTAAATTCATTAATAAATATTCAATTGTGAGTTAAGTGTGCTAGTGAGTTGTATGAATACTACAACACAAATATTCAGGTACCTGGTAGACTGTGCAAGTGCCACCTATTTCACCAGTCTGATTAAAATCAACCACTTTCTGAGGAATAAAATTTACAAAATAGCGAAACCTCCGGTACGAGAATGAGTGAGTTTGTATCTAGGTAAATACACCCCCGGCCAAAAGAAACGCCTACTAGATGTCTTATCAGATATTGTAAAACTGTTATGAACAGTTTAGCAATATTGTAACATAATGAAGTTGCACCATTTCTGCATTACATATTTGAATTTCAGAAGTTCATGTCACGAAAGAAGGGCGGTTGTTGAAATGAGAAAACAATAATTGTTCAGTTTTCGATCAGTGCTTGATCAGCAAAACATTTTAAAAAGATTTTCATACAACCACGAGAAACAATACAGGCACGCATTCGCGTTAAAGTGGTGATGATGCTACCGATGTACGTGGTTAAGGTGCGCAAGTGAATCAACCGAAAATAGCAGTCTTCATTGGGCGTGGTTTTCATGAATGTTATTGACTCGAATCACAGTTTTCCACGATTTCAATGGACTTTCATATTAGTTATTGCTTTAGCATAACGTTGAGACCGCCATTAATTATATTTAAGAAATTATTGCATCTTTCATTTTAAGGAACATAAAGTAGGCGTTTCTTTTGGCCGGGGGTGTACACTATTTTCCACATTTCATTCCTCGGAACATGGTCGATTTTAATCAGACTGTCAGTTTCAAATTGGTGTTTGTATATGGACACTATCCCTGGATCCAAATGAAGTTTGTTTCAAATTACTTCCCTTGGATTCATTTTTCTTTCTACACAGGATACCATACGATGTATAACCATCACTGGTTTCTTATGCTTACTGTCACAACAGAATATTAGTTCAATATCAATGTCAAAGTTCTAGTTCTAAAAATGGAATTTAAAGGCTGAGTTTGGATCAAGATGTTTTCCGAAGAATTTTGCTGCCATGTCTCTTTCTTGTAAAATCTTCTGATGTAATTTCTCGGACTCCTCTCTGTGTTTTCGATTCTTTTCAAGCTGTGACGGTTTCTTCTTGTACGCTGGAAGGGGAGACTTATACGCAGTTGATGAAACTGAGGAGATATTCCTCTGAACGGGGGCAGGTTGATGTGATCTTTCCCATTCCACTTTCTCAAAATGCCTGAAGCATAGCGGACAAGGCACTTCGTTCTTTACTGCACGCTCCATCAGTAATGGGTGACCGTTTCGTCGTGCAGCATCCATGATATTGTCGCCTCTATCATTCAGTAATGACATGTCGCCACCATATTGCAAACAGCAATTGAGGCACTCAGCTTTTCCTCTCTCGGCCGCGTAATGTCCTGGGGTGTTTCCGAGGTAATCTTGATGATTTGGGTCGGCTCCCTTTACAAACAGCCAATGAAGAACATCATTAGATCCACTTGCGGATGCGATATGACTGGCCGCTTTACCATCAGATTGGACCGTATTTATTGCAGTTCCTTGTTTTATGAGAAATCGGAGACAATCTAGTTGATTATAGCGGGCAGCAACATGTGCGGCGAGGTACCCATTATTGTCGCCCAGCATTGTGTCACAGTCACGTTCAACAAGACAAATCATGCCGTCTAAAGCTCCGTACTGAGCAGTAAGATGAAGAGGAGTTTTACCACTTTTGCACTGGGAGTCCAAGTCAACCCCATGGTCAAACAACAGCTTCAGGATCTTCATATGGTTTCTCATGGCTGCTTGGTGACTTGGCTGTTTTCCTTCTTTATCTTCTGCAATGAGGTTAGCTCCTTTTTCAACAAGAAGTTTCAAGCATTTCAACTCGCCGTGATAGGCGGCCAAGTGTGTAGGTGTCTGTCCGTGAATGTCGGGCATGTCAACTGAAGTCACGTGATTTAAAAGGATTTTCACACATTCAGTTTGACCACCGACACAGGCATCGTGTAGAGGGGTCCGCCCATTGCTCGTACATGCCTCAGGATCGGCCCCTTCCTTCAGTAGTTCTTCGACAACAGCGACTTGTCCGTACGACGCCGCTAAATGGAGCGGTGTTTTCTCCATTCCTTCCCGTTTTACGCTGACATCGGGATTTATACATGTTGTCCCCATCAGTTCTTTTATTCGTTCCACATCCCCTTGCTCCGATGCCTCGATAAAATTCAATCCTGACGAATTTGAACTCGTTTTTCTGTCCATATTGCTGTCCCTCGTTAGTTTCTCCGCCATGTTGTTTACATTCCTTGGAAACCGTTCATTCAGATAACATCGGGTGTTTCCGTTAGTGTACGGCGCCTCCAACGTAAATCATGCATGAAGCCGAGTCGTTGTCTGACATATTGAACGCGATATCTCATCTGATAACTTTTCGTTGCGAATTATCTCTTTTTTTTTGTTGGAGAAAATTATTTTAATATTTCAAATGTTATTTTAATGTAAGAAATTTAGGACAAGCATTCCAATTAGGCCTATTTATTTATTTATTTATTTATTTATTTATTTATTTATTTATTTATTTATTTATTTATTTATTTATTTATTTATGTAGACATTGTTATATTTGGGATCACATTATCGTACAAATTCTCGTTCTTTATGCCTTTTCGGGATGAGTCCCCTTTTCTAGATTTTTCTGGAAAATGTCTTGGCCTAGTGAGTATCTAGAAAGTTTCTAGTGCGTATCTAGAAAGTTTCTAGAAAGTTTCTACAAAATTCTAGACATTTCTAGAAATTTCGAGTTTTTATTTTTTGCGTGATGTCTAGACAATTTTAGCATATTCTGAAACTGCTTATTAAATTTAACACACATTTTAAAAATCAACTTTATAACTTTATTTGAAAAACAAATATTTGATGTTGAAGTTTTTCTACTCTACCATGCTTTCTCATAACTCCCTTGTCTGCCTCCGGTCATGCTGACGCGTTAATTAACGAATGATCTGGGAAATGATAAGCTATTTGGAAACTACATGTATGTATCATCGAATTGCCAAAACCTTCTACAGAATCTTTAATACGTCAGTCTTTAAGTATTTTTTTCTTTTTAACCTTTATTGCTGTAACCTTCTGTCTCTATTACTGTTTACTGATCACTTCGGATGTCACGTATTTATGTGATAAATTCTTCACAGTGTGAAAACAAAGTAATGTCTAAAGTTAAATATGTTTAAGACATATTTACAAGCAGGTACACGTGTAATTAATTACACTATAATAAAATATTTATGTCTATCTGCCTATGTTTAGTGTTCAAATTGCAAGTTATCATGATATATTTCACACCCTACGACCCTTTATTGATATGTTCAATATTCATGCATAATAAAAAAAAAAATAGAGCCATGGGCTCTGTAGCTCAACAGGATTTCATTGATTATTATCTAAGGTTGAATATCTAAGTTATATCAAGTAATACATTGTTAACAAGAAAAAAATAGGATTTTTAGACCATGACCTCTGTGACCCAACTTTGGAGTCACAGGGTCACCAATCCTACAATTACAATTTCACCTTTCTACAGCTTTACATACTTAGGATAAGATGAATCTAGGTTTTTGGGTCATGAACGGTGACCTAGATTGGGGTCACAGGGTCACAAAATCTACAATTTTGAATCCCCATTGGCCAAGGAGTCTGCACACAACTTTTCAGCTCTCTAGACCTTTTGAAACTGGAGAAGAAGATAAAAATAGGTTTTTAAGGATGTGACCCCTGTGACCCCATTTGGGGTCATGGGGTCACGAAATGTACAATTTAGTATCCCCATTGGCCAAGGAGTCTGCACACAACTTTTCAGCTCTCTAGACCTTTTGAAACTGGAGAAAAAGATGAAAATAGGTTTTTAAGGATGTGACCCCTGTGACCCCATTTGGGGTCACGGGGTCACAGAATCTACAATTTAGTATCCCCATTGGCCAAGGAGTATGCACATAAAATTTTAGCTCTTTGGAGTCATTGGTTCTGGAGAAGAAGTCGAAAATGCGCAAAGTTTACGGACGGATGGACGGACGGATGGGCGGACGGACGGATGGACGGACGCCGGACGCCATGCCATGCCATAAGCCCATCTGGCCTTTCAGGCCTGATGAGCTAAAAATGAGGTGTTTATTTAAAAAAAATTCTACCTGTAAGTGCAGGTGAGAAAAACAGCAAAGCTCACACAGCCCGCGGCCCGCTCGACTGTTGGTCAAAGTAACTTCAAACTAGCAATGTTCATATCTTTAGCATGTGTATAGAATAAGAAGCAAGTGTAGTATATATATATATAACACACTTTATTGTCCTCAATACAAAGTAAATTGGAAATTCATTTTGTGCTCTGGGCACCCGGCAGCCACAGTGCAGCGCCAGTTCAAGCGTTGTTCTATCCTTATAATGGTGTGTGTGGAACATGGTTGGGCTTTCAGCTATGCAACGTTATCAACGCAACAAAGCAGTTTAAGAAAGTCCCACTCATTTGCATAAAGTGCTCAAACCGTATTTCTACAGTGGGATAGCTCAATATATTATTACCCGAGGAAGTGTGTCATATGACTTTACGAAACGAGAGTGAATTTGTGTACTGCCCGAGCAAGAGCGAGGGTTATACATACAATTGCACGATTTTCGTGAAAGTCATATGGCACACTTTCGAGTGTAATAATTCCTTTATTATTATAACCCATTCGCAAATTTTACTCGTGTAAAATCATTCAAGAAACGACCGACTTCTCTGGCGACGGCAAGCTAAAGTGACGTCACGAACAATCGTTTTATGACGTCACAGATGACGAAATACGGAAGTCGCGGTGAAACTGGTTACTAGGCAAACGTGATATGTGCACATGTGCTCATATCAATACTATTAACTCAGTTATTTTTAACCCTATGGGTAATGAATATGATTTCCGAGGTTTTCACAGTTGTTAATTGTTCAAGTTATTGGTCATCATGTTGTATAAGCTGGTTGACAAACTGCTATATAGAGAATACTAAACGATGTCCCGTTTAATAACATATTTATGAAACGAGTGGTGGTTTGGTATTTAACGAGCGAAAGCGAGTTAAATACCATACCATCCACGAGTTTCATAAATATGTTATTAAACGGGACTGAGTTTAGTATTTTATTTATTACACGCTGATAGAAATGAAGCTATACTGCAAGAAAACTTGACTTGAAAGGAGGACACCCGCCATCGCCACCGGGCCGCAAGCACTGTGACGTCAGATCTAAACGTTTGTGACGTCAAACTTTGGCAATTATGACGTCATGAACCGATTATGACGTCCGGCTGTGATCGCTTGAACGTGCAATGTTTCACAACAGTGTTGAATAACATTTCAATGTTTCACAACAGTAGTATCTTCAACGAGAGTGTAATAAAATTAAATATTCAACTTCAAAATCAAAGGCAGGATAACATTGTTCTTTGACGTTTCCATGGAAACACAATCATTCCACGATACAAACCAACAAGGTGTTGTGAGGTGATTTGGGGTTTAATGCCACTTTCAAGGTATTTCACTTATATATCACGACTGCTAGTTTTATGACAGGAGAAAGCCCGCAACGCCATGTGGCTATGCTTTGCGGTGAAACCTGCGAGCATCGGCTGAAACTAGCGAAACCATGGGTGGTACTACGCTGAAATTCAGAATAGCATTGCACCATACCTTACTGCGTGTAGATCAGGGCCGTGTTAAAGAGAGGATTCAAAGTACTTTTAAACCTCTCTTGAACGCGATTGCTCAATGTAGCGCTACGTAGCATAGCGAGCGAACTTTGAGGTTTTGCACCGTGCCGTTCAGGAGAGAATGAGCGCTACTTGAGCGCTACTTGAGCGCTACATTGAGCAATCAATGAGCGATTAGAAGCGCTCGCTGTTATGGAACGGAACCCAGTTCTCTACTGCGGGATTCGAAGCCCGGATCCGAAGCCGCACCACTGCGCTATCCCGCCCCCAAACAAACAAGGAAGCTCACATATGCAGGAACACGGTCGCACACGCCCACATCCACTCACACCCACATCCCACATGCAGACACGCATCTGATAAACCAAACAATAATGATAGTAAAACTATAGATCCAATCAATACATGGCAATCCACAATGCGTTTTGATATAAAGATACCCTTTGTAAGCAATTCAGCCAATAATTAATTAATGTAAATTATTCTCGCAACGGTTAATTTACATGAAAGTCTATGGGAATTTCAGTCTTGATGACCCACTTTTGGCCAGGTACTGTATATAAGTATAGTAGTAGTATTGGTTCTCCTTTAGAAACCGCACCTGCTACTTAAATAATTACATTAATAATTTAAATACCCATGAGGAAATTAATTAAATTTGAGTATTTAAGGGATGATATGAAAATATATCAACGTACGGAAAGTTAAAGTGCAAGACGAGAAATGGGAAGCATACGACAGGTAAGACCTAGGAAGATCAGCATACGAAAGGTAAGAAGAGAATAGGAAAACAATGGAAAGGTAAGCCATTGGTAGGAAAACAATCGAAAGGTAAGCCATTGGTAGGGAAACAATGGAAAGGTAAGAATAGGGTAGGAACACAATGGAAAGGTAAGACATGGGTAAGGCTAAAGTAGGAAAACAATGGAAGGGTAAGGCTAAGGTAGGAAAACAATGGAAAGCTAAGACATTGGTAGGAAAACAATGGAAAGGTAAGACTAGGGTAGGAAGACAATGAAAAGGTAAGACATGGGTAAGACTAGGGTAGGAAGACAATGAAAAGGTAAGACATGGGTAAGGCTAAGGTAGGAAAACAATGGAAAGGTAAAACTAGGGTAGGAAGACAATGAAAAGGTAAGACATGGGTAAGGCTAAGGTAGGAAAACAATGGAAATGTAAAACTAGGGTAGGAAAACAATGGAAAGGTAAGACATGGGTAAGGCTAAGGTAGGAAAACAATGGAAAGGTAAAACTAGAGTAGGAAGACAATGAAAAGGTAAGACATGGGTAAGGCTAAGGTAGGAAAATAATGGAAGGGTAAGACATGGGTAGGAAAATCATCGTGATTTCTTCAAACATGTATATTTCCTTGATCGAATGGATGTGATGATGGTAGGTCAGTATAAACAGCCCGCTGATCGATCTCCTTGATATTTGGCTGGTTGTCTTTAACATCAATACAAATAGAGGGAAAAACTTAAAATGCGAGGCTTTTACATTTAGACAAGGACTTCGACTCAAACAACGTGGACAGTTCATATTTCCATAAACGCAGTTTGAAGTAAAAGCTAAACATTAAAGCGAATACTTAAACAGCAATGCACTCGTGATTTTGTGATAAGAACTTAATCAATATAACTGTTAAGATAGAAAGATGTGAGAACAATAGAACTAGATCATCCCGGATGTAGAATCAATTTTGAAACTTGAAGTTAACGGAACAGCGATATACGTCAATTCGTTACTAGTATGCGATCCAGGTGAAAATGTATCGATATATTGATTTACCTGCTTAGTAATCAAATATATACACGTTTGATCTATGCGGTAGAACTGGTTGTGAGTGGGTTAAACGATAAAAACGGGTTCCTTATTTGTATTTTAGAAGCCGCCACAACGTATCATTTCTGCGATGAAATCTGAACGTTGTGATATTCATTGACGCTGTATCATTATCCTCTGTCTTCAGCTTAATCCAGGTAAATGAATAAATCCTCATATTTCTCTGTTAATCCGCTTTCTATTGAATTGATTGAAAACATATTTTATTTATTTAAGAAATGGATTGGGCACAAGTTGTGAAAGAGAAGCCCTCTCCACGTAATCAACAACTATTTGACAAGGCTAAAATACATAACACAATATATGCAGAAGAGAGTAAGAAATCTACAATTGACGAAGTGGGCCTTAACATGTAATATACATTATTAAGGCAACACACAATTGGAAATGTTATTCTTATGACAAAATGCACTTTGAATATGGTAAATTACGTACATTAGTATTAATGTATTAATTGAACCGTTGACTCTTTCCAATGAATTTATGAACATGGTGAAATATGTTTTCATTGACTGTTTGTGGAAGAGTTGGATTTCCATACACGATTGTATTAAGATCAAATTCTGCCTTTAAATTATAAAATCTTTGCTTTAATTCTAAACGGAGATCAGCATGTTTTGGACATCTCAAGATGAAATGACAAACATCTTCAACTAAAGCACCACAAATGCAAGATTTACTTTCAGATAAAATGACACGATACAGATCACCGTTTAGGGAACTACAAGAATTTCTTAACTTAAAACATTTTTATCAAGGGTAGGGTAAATTTCAAATTAAACAATTAAAATATGTGTAATTGAAACGCCATTCTCACCCCACAAAGGTTACTCCCTTCAGATGTGTCGATCCTAGTCCCGTTATAATCGGAAATCTGAAGGGAGTAACCTCTGTGGGAAGAGAATGTTGAAAAGCATGTATATGGTAAACCTACTGAGATGTGTATTTTCTTTTATATTAGATATTTATCATATAATTAAGAAATAGATTTCATAATGTGTTTGTTCACTGGCTTATAAACGATTTGAAAGGTGCAAGTTAAACTGGTATAAATGCCGGAGCTTGTCTCTCTTAATCGACGTTGTCTGGATTCAGGTTTACGCGTTTATTCCTTGAGTACTTTTACATAGCTATTTTCTTCGTTTAACCAGACAAACGAGGAACATAACTTGAGCCCGCTGGCTAACAACCCATCAGACATACTTCCATAAAAAAAAAACCCATCATTTTTCATAAAAATATTTATTTTATTGTCATATCTGAATATTTTTGTTATCCTATGTTGTACTTATATTAAAAGATGCCTAGCGGCTAGAACAATCGAATTAAAAGTACTTTATCAGACGATAAAGGTATAGTTTTTGTGATGACGTAACAATTGAATGACGTTTCCGCTCCCCTCGTAGTCACGTGTGCCCATGGTAACCCAACGAAAGAGGGCAGTTGAAAAGACCGTGTTTTTCTGCAAATGATGATGTCCTAAAACAACGGTAGCATTGTTATAACAATTATTGAAGGAATGGGTTCTTTTGTATCCGAATTAGTCTTAAATTTTAAGCTACATTTGTACTTGAACCAAAACGACGAAATCCGCATTAGACAACCCCAGGAACCACTATGACGTCACAACAGAACAATGACGTCATAGTCGCTGTTGTCGCACGGCTCGTCAGGTGGCCCTGATCATGGATTATTAATATCAAGGAAGTAAACTCTATTTTTCTTGCAAAATTACTCAAAGCAGAATGTTGTGTTATGGGTTATCTTAGAAAAGTAATAAAGTTCGCTGTACCCCAATGTGTTTTGTAATAAAGTATAATTTTGCCCTGAACTATTATAACGTCAAAGTACTCGGACTACCGTCCTCGTACTTTAACTATAATAGTTCAAGGCAAAACTATACTTTATTACAAAACACATTGGGGTACAGCGAACTTTATTTCTTAAATAGCAAATATAAGGGACGGGATTGGTTAGGTGCTGTACGTCAATGATGTATGCTCGGTCCATTGTTATTTAGTGTGCTTTGTTACACATTTCTAAGAAGATCTTACTACGCTTGACCAGAGAGGCATATTTGTTTAAGAAATAAAGTTCCCTGTACCCCAATGTGTTTTGTAATAAAGTATAGTTTTGCCCTGAACTATTATAGTTAAAGTACGAGGACGGTAGTCCGAGTACTTTGACGTTATAATAGTTCAGGGCAAAACTATACTTTATTACAAAACACATTGGGGTACAGGGAACTTTATTACTTTTCTAAGATAACCCATAACACAACATTCTGCTTTGAGTAATTTTGCAAGAAAAATAGAGTTTACCTCCTTAATATTAATAATCCATGATCAGGGCCAACTGACGAGCCGTGCGACAACAGCGACTATGACGTCATTGTTCTGTTGTGACGTCATAGTGGTTCCTGGGGTTGCCTAATGCGGATTTCGTCGTTTTGGTTCAAGTACAAATGTAGCTTAAAATTTAAGACTAATTCGGATACAAAAGAACACATTCCTTCAATAATTGTTATAACAACGCTACCGTTGTTTTAGGACATTATCATTTGCAGAAAAACACGGTCTTTTCAACTGCCCTCTTTCGTTGGGTTACCATGGGCACACGTGACTACGAGGGGAGCGGAAACGTCATTCAATTGTTACGTCATCACAAAAACTATACCTTTATCGTCTGATAAAGTACTTTTATTTCGATTGTTCTAACCGCTAGGCATCTTAGAATACTTCTCTTCAATGCCTCTTACATAAATTACTAGTACTATCTTCTGATGTCCTATCGTAATCTAAAGGGCGTTACTCCTTCAGATGTCCTATCGTAATCTAAAGGGCGTTACCTCTTCAGATTTCCTATCGTAATCTAAATGGCGTTACCTCTTCAGATTTCCTATCGTAATCTAAAGGGCGTTACTTCTTCAGATTTCCTATCGTTATCTAAAGTGCGTTACCTCTTCAAATTGCCTATCGTAATCTAAATGGCGTTACTTCTTCAGATTTCCTATCGTAATCTAAAGTGCGTTACTTCTTCAGGTTTCCTATCGTTATCTAAAGTGCGTTACTTCTTCAGATTTCCTATCGTAATCTAAAGGGCGTTACTTCTTCAGATTTCCTATCGTAATCTAAATGGCGTTACTTCTTCAGATTTCCTATTGTAATCTAAAGTGCGTTCCTTCTTCATTTTTCCTATCGTAATCTAAAGTGCGTTACTTCTTCAGATTTCCTATCGTAATCTAAAGGGCGTTACTTCTTCAGATTTCCTATCGTAATCTAAATGGCGTTACTTCTTCAGGTTTCCTATCGTAATCTAAAGTGCGTTACCTCTTCAAATTTCCTATCGTAATCTAAATGGCGTTACATCTTCAGATTTCCTATCGTAATCTAAAGTGCGTTACTTCTTCAGGTTTCCTATCGTAATCTAAAGTGCGTTACTTCTTCAGATTTCCTATCGTAATCTAAAGGGCGTTACTTCTTCAGATTTCCTATCGTAATCTAAATGGCGTTACTTCTTCAGATTTCCTATTGTAATCTAAAGTGCGTTACTTCTTCAGATTTCCTATCGTAATCTAAAGGGCGTTACCTCTTCAGATTTCCTATCGTAATCTAAATGGCGTTACCTCTTCAGATTTCCTATCGTAATCTAAAGTGCGTTACTCCTTCAGATTTCCTATCGTAATCTAAAGGGCGTTACTTCTTCAGATTTCCTATCGTACTCTAAAGGGCGTTACCTCTTCAGATTTCCTATCGTAATCTAAATGGCGTTACTTCTTCAGATTTCCTATCTTAATCTAAATGGCGTTACCTCTTCAGATTTCCTATCGTAATCTAAATGGCGTTACTTCTTCAGGTTTCCTATCGTAATCTAAAGTGCGTTACTTCTTCAGATTTCCTATCGTAATCTAAAGGGCGTTACTTCTTCAGATTTCCTATCGTAATCTAAAGGGCGTTACTCCTTCAGATTTCCTATCGTAATCTAAAGGGTAGTATTGTGAATAAGAGTATCGAAAGTGGAATGTTTCCAGAGTGTTTCAGAACAGCTGTAGTGAAGCCTCTCCTCAAGAAGGACAATCTGGATCCATCACACTTGAAAATTTTTAGACCGGTCTCAAATTTGACATTCCTATCCAAAGTCATTGAAAAAACTTTTCATATTCGACTTAAATGTCATCTTGCGGAGAATGCACTCATAGAAAAGTTCCAGTCAGCTTATCGCAAATTCCACAGTACTGAAACAGCCTTACTAAGAGTCATAAATGATATTCGTGGAGCAGTAGATCAGGGCAATATGGCAGCTCTGATATTGCTGGATTTGTCTTCAGCATTCGATACAATTGACCACAATCTACTTCTGGACAGACTCCGACATCAGTATGGAATAGGTGGGATAGCACTACAGTGGATATCATCTTATATTAAAGGAAGATCACAATTTGTGATGATTGGAAATGACAGGTCATCCACCGTCAACTTGAAATATGGTGTCCCACAGGGATCTGTACTTGGTCCAGTGTTATTTGTTCTCTATTGTGGCAGTACTTCAAACATCATCTCACAACACCGCCTCCTCCACCACTCATATGCCGATGACTGCCAGTTGTACAATCACTTTCATCATCATAACTCAGAAGAAGCTCTTTTGAATATAGCTAATTGTACCAGGTCCTTGAATTCTTGGATGACAGAAAACAAACTCAAACTGAACAGTGATAAAACGGAAGCAATCATTTTTGGAACTAAGCAGCAGCTAAAAAAAGTGGATCTAAGCACCGTTAATGTGTCAGACACGGACGTTCAGCTAACCAAGACTGTCAAGGATCTCGGTGTCTTGCTAGATCCAACACTCTCAATGGAAGCTCAGATTAACAATGTCTGCAAAATATGCTACTTGAACTTACGTGTGATTGGAAATATTCGTCCTTTGATCACCATGGAAGCTGCACAATGTCTAACCAGATGTCTGGTACTGAGTAGACTCGACTACTGTAACAGTCTTTATGTCGGACTCCCGGATATTCTCCTTGACAAACTTCAAAAGGTACAAAATACAGCAGCGCGAATCGTGACTCTAACATCTAAAGGATCGCACATTACTCCTGTCCTTAAACATCTTCACTGGCTTCCAATAAAAGCAAGGATTCAACTCAAAATTTTATGTCTAATGCATAAATCTCTGCATGATCAATCGCCTGCCTACATATCAGAGTTGATATCAGCCTATGTCCCAACACGGGAGCTTAGATCACAACATCAGAATCTATTGACAGTGCCGAAGTGTAACCTCAAGTGCTTTGGTCAGAGATGTTTTGAGCATTTTGCTCCTAACATGTGGAACTCTCTTCCCAAAAATCTGAAACTATGTCCAACATTTGAATCATTCAAATCAAGTCTAAAAGCCTATCTTTTTGTTAAGTTTTATGGTTCATAAGGACTTTCACAATTGCAACAATTGTACACATTGATTTGTTATTGCTGTTTGTGAAAAGTGAGCACATTCAAATGTGCATCACTATTATCATTATTTATAAGCATTATATGTTTAGCGCTTTGAGCATGCTTTCGAGCGTGGATATGTGCGCTTTATAAATATGCACTATTATTATTATTATTATCAAAGGGCGTTACTTCTTCAGATTTCCTATCGTAATCTAAAGGGCGTTACCTCTTCAGATTTCCTATCGTAATCTAAATGGCGTTACCTCTTCAGATTTCCTATCGTAATCTAAAGGGCGTTACTTCTTCAGATTTCCTATCGTAATCTAAAGGGCGTTACCTCTTCAGATTTCCTATCGTAATCTAAATGGCGTTACCTCTTCAGATTTCCTATCGTAATCTAAAGGGCGTTAATTCTTCAGATTTCCTATCGTAATCTAAATGGCGTTACTTCTTCAGATTTCCTATCGTAATCTAAAGGGCGTTACTTCTTCAGATTTCCTATCGTAATCTAAAGGGCGTTACTTCTTCAGATTTCCTATCGTAATCTAAAGGGCGTTACTTCTTCAGATTAACCTATCGTAATCTAAAGGGCGTTACTTCTTCAGATTTCCTATCGGTATCTGAATGAACGAATGAACTACTGACGGAAAGAAGCGAAAGATTTCGGCTCAAACTGAATAAAACAAATTTGAACTACATAGTGTTACCGTGGGTCGATTGTCGATTATAAATGATACATAAACGTTTTTAAAGACAAGAAATAACAATTAATTGCAATGATAGCCATCATATATGTTTCATTCAAGTGATAGATTGTTTATAATGCAACAACTGTCCACGTTTGTTAAACCTTTATAATAATAGGAATTTATAGCAGTGATAGCGAGTATATGCTTGGATCAAGTTATAAGTTATTTATAATGCAACAGCTGTCAACGCCTGATAAACGTTTCTCGGCAAATGTATTATCCTCGATGTATGCTGTGATAATTTGTATTTGTAAAAACAAATAAGCATAAACATGCTGATAAATTGAGAGGAATAAATCCATGACACAATTTATAATGTATTATTTGTAAATTTTATATCAGACATATTCGAAGAACATGTGCTAACAAGAAAAAAGTGAGCATGGCTCACATACCCCCGTCATCCGCTATCCGTCCATTGAGAATTATAGATGTGAAGGTTACTATGTTTAAAAAACAGCTTCAAGCATCATAATATTGTCCAAAATAATTTTAGGAACTGACTGTTATTACAAATTTCATTCACTCAGATGTATTATTTTTCAGGTAACTTAATTTTTCCCATTAGGGCATCACACCGGTCATTTGTACCTAGTTCAATTACAGATTCAAGGGCTTCATAACTCCGTAAAAAATAATATTTCGGAACTAGACTGTGAACTCGATGAAGAGTATCATCTGGACTACCTACATGTAAAATTTCATTCACCTAGATGTACTAGTTTCCGAGAAAACGTGTCCCAATTGGAGCATCACAGATCTTTTGGTACTAAGTTTTAAATACGGATTCAAGGGCCATAACTCCGTAAAAAATGATATTTCGGAACTTGTTTTCGAACTCGATGAAGAGTATCACCTGGACTACCTCCATTTTAAATTTCATTCACCTAGATGTAATAGTTTCTGAGAAAACTTGTCCCCATTGGAGCATCACAGATCTTTTGGTACTAAGTTCAATTTCGGATTCAAGGGCCATAACTCCATAAAAATAATATTTCGGAACTGGTTTTCGAACTCGATAAAGAGTATGGTCATGAATAATCCCAACCAAAATTTCATTCACCTAGGTTGACCAGTATCCGAGAAAACTTGTCCCCATTGAACACAATAAAACTAAGTCCAAAAAGTGACGTTTCCATGGAAACGATATCAATCTCAGAAAATTGAAAATTGTCTGTGCGCGATCGGAAGAACATGGTTAACATATGTACAAAGTTTGGTTGATGTACCTTTGACGGTTTTTGAGAAAATTGACCGGACGGACGGACGGACGGACGGAATGACCGCTATATACCCCCGCTTACTTCGTAGCGGGGGTATAATTAGAAATTAATGTACAGTCAAAGGCTAAGAAGAGCATTGAAGTGAAATCGGTGGATGTAGTCAGTGTAGGGCTTAGTTTCATGAGCTAAAGAGTAGGAAAATACTCCGTGGTACCACTTTCCCTAGGTATATATTATAAGCGCTCGCAGTTATGGAACGGAACCAATGTCTTATATTAGTCCCGATGAGCTAAATCGCCATTCTAAATCAATATAATAAGGAATTAAGTTAATATGTCTTCTACAACTTTATGACTATATGTATAGGTTCATAAGTTCATTTCCATATATCATTAAAACAAGTAGCGCAACTATTTCTCACCGCAAGGCATAACACAACTTAATTATGCAAGGCATAACTCTTGCCAGTCTCCATTACTGGCTGATTTAGGCCTTGCAGTAAGAAGAAGAAATCTGTGCTTAGAAATCGAGGCCCACTATGCATTTCTGGTGCAGCGATTCACTATCAAGGCACAACACAGCGAGGGAAATACCGCAAGGCCAGTAATGCAGACTGGCAAGAGTTATGCCTTGCGTTTGGAAGTTGGGCATAACACGCCTGTCGCAATCACTGGCTGATTTAAGCATTGCCGAATTTCCTTTACTTTCCCGTGTTATCGTAGCAGCTAAACTAGTCTTAGATCCTGCAGTGGTCAGTTGGTAACACAGGGTATCTTTCATTTTCAGATGGCCTCGATCTGTGTCCACATCCAGCTGATTTGTGTCCTATGCCATGCATCCATGTCCTCCGCCTTCATGCCACCCAAATGGTCACACGGGCGGCTATACATGATCGGGGCGCTGATGCAGGAAAGGGCAACCCAGAACGTGTATCAGTGTGAAAACCTGTGCAGAGTTACAAAACCATGCCTTTCTGTAGACTATGGATACGCAACCAAACTGTGTTCTCTGTACAGGGATACCCCCGTAGATACTGATATCAGTCCGAGCAGAACACACGTCTATACCCGGGATCTTACAAGTAATACGGAGGTGAGTGTTTGCGTATCACTGGTCAGTGTAGGGTCGTTGTTTTGACATTTGAAAAATAAAATATCTCAATTTTCTCAGTGGTAGATCCAACGTCACTTTGATTGATTGAAAACATATTTTATTCATTTAAGAAATGGATTGGGCACAAGTGGTGAAACTTATAGAAGCCCTCTCCACGTAATCAACAACTATTTAACAAGGCTAAAGTACATAACACAATATATGCAGAAGAGAGTAAGAAATCTACGAGTGACGAAGTGGGTAAATTATAGAATACTAAACGAGGTCCCGTTTGATAACATGTTTATTAAACGAGTGGATGGTTTGGTATTTTAACGAGCGAAAGCGAGTTAAATACCGATGCCATTCACGAGTTTCATTAACATGTTATCAAAAGGGACAGAGTTTAGTATTTTATTTATTACTCAATGATGTAAGTAGCGCTGAATTGCAATTAAATCGTTTTTAGTGACGCTTACTTGCAAATAGGCCACCCGCTATGGCAGTCGCGCGGCTAACATTGTGACGTCAACCAAAAACGACTATATATGACGTCGAGCGCCGATTATGACGTTACGGCAGCACGCGGTGGTATCACACATGTGTGTAACCAACTCATTGTTATCTAATGATTGATCTCACCACGGTTGAGTAATAACATGTAATATACACTTACACGTCATTACTCGCACAAGTCTCCATCACTGGCTAATTCAAGTCCTTGCTGCATTCCGTTCACTTTTCTGTGCTACCGTAATCAGCGCGCTGTACCTGAACTTCATTGTGCACGGTGACAAGCCAGCACAGAAAAGTGAATAAAATGCAGCAAGGCTTGGCATAGCCAGCGATAGGGAGTGGCGCTAGTTTTCTGTCCAACAGCGCTAAATTACTTTTAAAGAAGCTAAAACATGTATAAAATAAGTTAACGATCATTTACCAGCATTGACCCCTGACCCCACCCACCATCACCAACACAACCCCCACATATTCTACCACAAACCCCATAGCATAGTTTGCTTTTCCCTAATAAATATATATTTTAATGAATCATGTTTTAGCTAAATAAACTTCCATTTCCTCCAAAAAATACACTAGTCGTGCGCTGCCTTTTATTTGCTATCGTGTGGCATGTGGGAAGCCCATTGATTCGATACATACTGTTTGAGAACGTTTTACCGAAGAACAAAAAATAATATCCGTATGCTCGCATTTTTAATCTGCACCCAGTCACAAGAATATCTAATCAATAACGGAAAAAGATTTTCCATGAAGGAAATTGTGAAAACAAAATCGTAAAAGTTCTCCAGAAAGCCTTTCCTTGTTTTTCTCCTCATCTGCGTGATGAAGTGCAATATGTAAATCGAATTTCTTCTACGTCAACATGTGAAGACTCTCAAAGCAATCCAATTATATATACCTTTATCATAAGGCCCAACAATTTTAAAAAATGTTTCTGGTCTTTACAGGCTGACAAAATGTTCATTTACGACATTTTTCGAGTGAAGAGATAAATTCCAATTTTTTTACAAACTTCTCACCGGTTAAAAACAAACTTTACACAATTATTTGTATAAATAAAGCACAAATCCTCTTAAATATGTGTTACTTTTCCAAATGGTCAATAATCTCACCCCTACACTTCATCTCAACATCTCTGACATTTTCAATGGCCAATGTTTTGAAGCCAAAGAATTAGAGTTATCTGCCACTTTATTCAGTTAAAACATAGAAAAAAAGACCTGAGACGTGGGTTTGAAACTGACGCGGACGGAAACCAGAAACATTTTTTTTAGGCCTAATATAACGTTAAAGGTAAGGTTATTTTCAAGGCAGACGGTCGTTTCATTTGCATATTGCATAGTGCAACTGCAGTTGGAACAAATGCTTCTGTAACGGCGTTATCGATATTAAAGCCGGTTAATGGATCATTTTTTCTCAGTTTGTTTTAAATTACTTTTCTACTTCTAATTACTTTTCGAGATGAAAATAAAAACAAAGCAGCATCGGAATACCTGTAAAACTCGCTGTACCGTATTTCCTCTAATAAGCGCTTAATTTTTCAGTACCCTTTGATCCCCGGCGCGTATTAGAGGCCCGACGCTTATATCTTTAATAGAATATTGAAGTTTACTAAGGAAGCATAATCTAATGGTTTAGACCCGGCGCTTATTGGAGACCCGGCGCTTATCGGAAGCCCGGCGCTTGTATATATTTTCTCAACTATACCCTTTACCCCCCTGCGCTTATTAGAGGCCAGGCGCTTATTGGAGACCCGGCGCTTATTAGAGGAAATACGGTACATATGTATATAAAGTGTATGAATATGTTACATACAATAGACCACGAAAATGGCGAACACGGATGTAGCGAACAAATGGATATAGCCAACAAATGTATAAGCCCCAATAGCCCTATATAGTATGTCAAACGCGAATAGCGAATATTGCAAACTGAATTATTTGGAGTTCGTTATATCCGTGTTCTACTGTACTTTTTTTTACCTATACTGCATACGTATATACATATATACTATATATTTAAATGCTTTATACTTATAAACTATAAATGTATATATGTTATACTTATATACCATATGCGTTTATACTATACATATATATGTATACTATACATACGTATATACTGCATTTATATGTACCACATACTTATATACTATATACTTATATAATACACACTTTATATTTGTATACTATATACTTATGTACTATATACTTATGTACTATATACTTATGTACTATATACTTATGTACTAAAAACATATATAGGGCCTACTATATATATTATACCTGGGTTTGATAAAGTTTTCCAAAAGCAGTATGAACAAAAGATACAACATAATTTTAAATATTAATCTAGAAAAACATGGCTTCTGTTCGGTTTCAGTGTCACTTCTAAGTGAAAACTTATGAATGCTTCGTTTTTAAAAAATATTAAAATAAGAAGAAACGAAAAAAATATATCAAATCAATTGTTTCTGTGGATGGTATTAATTAGTTCGTTCTAATCAAGTTAGTTAAAGTAAAATACATTTTAATCTTTTAAAGATCAAATGCAGACAAAACACGTGCCCGGATGGAAAAGTATGCGCGGCTAACGGTAAACAAACACTCTGTTTGCTGGCAGGTAAGATCATGCTTATATTTCACTTATCCGCCAAGGTGCTATGAAATAAGTTTATCACCCAAAACTGTGTTCCACAGGAGATATCGCTTGTGGGAGATCAAGCGATATCTCCTAGGAGATATCTTTCTGGCAGTAGATTTTGCACAATGCCCTTTCACCGTCAACTACATGACATCACAATGTTTTTGCGTCATCGAGTAATGACATCACAATGCTATGACGTCATTAACATGATGACGTCACAATGCTATGACCTCACCGCACTGGAAGTCAAATAGCAGAAATGTACTCAGAGATGTACATTATTTCACATAAACGTAATAAGAATGATTTTGGATGGGCTTATGGCATGGCGTCCGGCGTCCGGCGTCCGGCGTCCGGCGTCCGTCCGTCCGTCCGTCACCGGGGTCACATCCTTATAACCTATTTTCATCTTCTTCTCCAGTTCGAAAAGGTCCAGAGAGCTGAAAAGTTGTTTGCAAACTCCTTGGCCAATGGGGATTCTAAATTGTAGATGTCGTGACCCCATGACCCCAAACGGGGTCACCGGGGTCACATCCTTAAAAACCTATTTTTGATCTTCTTCTCCAGTTCCAAAATGTTTAGAGATCTGAAAAGTTGTGTGCAGACTCCTTGGCCAATGGGGATTCTAAATTGTAGATATCGTGACCCTGGCCTGGGACCCAAAACAGAGGCCTCTCAGGCCATGACCTAAAAACCTATTTTCATCTTCTCCAGAACAAATGTACCTAGAAGGCTATAATATTGTATGCAGACTCTTTAGCTAATGGGGATTCTAAATTGTAGATATGGAGATCCTTGGTCCCCAAATAAAGGCCTCACAGGCCATGGCCTGAAGATATATTATCTTCTTCTCCTCCAAAACAAAGAGACCCAGAAGGCTGTAATGTTGTGTGCATACTCTTTAGCCAATGGGGATTCTAAATTGTATATATGGTGACCCTGTGGTGCCCCAAATAAGGGCCTCATGCCATAGCCTAAAAACCTATTTCAGTCTTCATCATTAAACAATATAAACCCTGATGAGCTACAGAGCCCATGGCTCTATTTTTTACGTCAATGAAACACAACAAAATGGTTTATAAAGAAAGTATTACACTCGAAAGTGTGCCATATAACTTTTACGAAACTCGTGCAAATTAATGTATAGCCCTCGATCGCTCTCCCTCAGGCAATAAAAAATATTCACACTCGTTTCGTAAAAATTATATGACAAACTTCCTCGAGTAATAATCTTTATAAATATAATCGCAAATATCTCATTTGTGAACTCTTTCAAGATAGTGCTACCCTCTAGCTTAACACCACATTTGACTATCCTATCTTTCACTGTTTCTTGGAAAAGCTTCCCTTTTATCTCGGACGGACGGACGGACGGACAGACAGACGGACGGACAGACAGACGGACAGACGGACGGACAGACGGAGCTCAAACCTACATCCCCCTCCCACACCGGTAATGCAGACATCTTCAATTTACGAACGAACTATCATAAATACTCTTTTTGTTCATGTAACAAATTGTGTTTATTTAGATTTTGTTTAAAGAGATTAATTGTATTTGTTTATGTGCACCCTCAGTTGTCAGACTCACATATGTTTAGTCTAGTAGCTTCTGTGTCCATGTTCAGTAATAGTGTCGTGCACGCAAATTAAAATTTCAAATGACTATTTCTCATACGATAATAAATCCATTGTAGTACTTCGTGGAGGAGGATGATAATGGCACATTGATAAAAATAAGAAGCGGAATACATAAGAAAATAAACTTTTCTGGATTACAACGTATTTGTTGTGAACATAAAATACACGACATTTGGAGTGATATTCCATCTGATGTAGAAAACATATACTCCGAAACGTCGAGTATGTTCACAATAAAGACGTTGTTATAAAACAAAGAAGCTTGATTTCGTATCAAATACAGATTCAAATAGGGTATTCAACATATCCGTTTTATGTTTTTGGAAGAGTATATAATAATCTCATCAATGCGGGAGTAATGTGCGTTTTCTTATTCTTTGATGCGTATTCTAGTTCTAAACATTGCAAGAAATAGTAAATGCACCATGTTTGAATATTCATCTTTCTTGTCTACACCACGTCAACAGAAACATTCCGGACTGCTTCAAAAGATGAACGTTGAATTGTTTCTCTTATTGCCAGTTCGCAACGAGCATGTATAATTCATCATAGACATTTCCAAAGTATTCATTTTGTCTGTGATGTTTCAACATTTTGTCACATGTATCCACCACGCAATTTCCCAATCATTCAATCCCGTGGCTTTAAGACCATTGTATATTGCAACTGACACCGATATTATTCTAGCGATAAATAACAATTCCAATATGACAATTGCAGTGCTCTTTTATTCCCGTTATACGGACTGTAAGTCAAGGAAAGAACTGAATTACCCATTTAAATTATTGCAGTGCTCATCTCTTCTTTATTCATTTAGAAGTTTTTATGTAAGTTTAAGAAGTTTTTGTTTAGCTGTACAAGGGACCTACAGCAAGAAGTTAACGGGGTTCAATTAATTATTGACACGAGGATGGTAGGCCTATTCCTGAAGTTGATACGCTTTATAACTGGCTTAATGAACTCTGCCGATTGCAATTGTGAAAGTAATGAAGTTAAATCGACAAAGCCAAACTCTTTTCTTCTTTCTTCTTTTATTATTGAAGCATTTCTAGATGTATCAAAAGTCATCGGGTGAACCGGTGTTGCAGACATCCTCAATTTACCTAAGGGATTTACTATAAACAGGGACCTTATATATAATGTCCCTGCTATAAACAAATCTTTTTATCTTTCCTTACAGTGAAATACTCGCTTTTGATTGGCTAACGGTCGTTACGTTTTTTCTTATGTACCCCGTCAGTCTCGCGTTGTACACATTTTATGTACCCCGCTGTCATAGTAACAGCTCCTAGCTATGAGTATAGGTGTCGCATCATGGTCAGATGACGTTATAAAATGGCGCACGCGGTGTTTTGAACAGTTCGATCAGCTGTTTACCAGTCTATTAATTAGTAAATTACAAATTCATTTTCGCCTTATTTGCTGCTTGGTTTGGAAACAAATCTTATTTTGCATTGCTTGCTTCTATTGTCTATTCTATTGTGTCTGTACTAAGTACAAACTTGCAATTTATAAGGAAATCTGAAAATCCTGGAACACTGTTAGAGCTGGACATGATTACCATTTTCGAAAAAAACCGTCGATGTGTTATGGAATTGTTAATCTAGTTATTAGAAAGAGATTGCAGTCAGTAACTTTGACATAACTTCATTTATAACAGAGCTATGTCCCTTTGACTGCGAGGGGGATGACTTGTTGCGGCATTCTTTTATCTATCAAATGAGCTACTGCATGATGCTGTATCTATTGCCGTGATTTAGGCGGGGTTTACACTATGACCGCTTTTTTGGATGCGATGCGTTGAAAATAATCGCACAAGAACGCAACACGTTATTTTCAATGAGTTGTCATACACTACGTCCATTTTTGTCATGCGTTGCAATGCGATGCGATGAAAATAGAACCTGTTCTATTTTATTCGCATCGCATTCAAAATGGAATTGGAATTCCCTATATGACGTCATATTTTCATTATCTGAAAGGGGTATTCCAATCACGTGTAGGCAAAGAAGTCATAAACAATTAAGCCAACAGATCAACATATACAAACATACATTCAGACCTGTATACATACATACATACGTACATACATACATACATACATACATACATACACCCATTGTACATGCACCTACAGTAATTACATACATCTGTACATACATATACATGTACATACATTATAACATATGGAACTAAAACAATCTCACTTATGATATTCGCATTGAAAATCGCATGCAAAACGCGTGTTATGTAAACTCCCAAATCGCATGCGTCAACGCAATGCGATTTATTCGGACGTAGTGTAAACCCGGCCTTAGAAGAAGATTTTTGAAGACGCATACTCTCAAAATCGCGAAAGTGCGCAAAATTTTCAGTTTTTGCGAAATAGCAAAAAATCTATTGTTACGGCCGAAAACCGCTATATGCCTAATTGATTGGGAATGTTGTTGCCCACATGTTGGTGAAAATTTTATGAGAATATCTTGATAACTTTTCGAGCAATTGAGGTTTGAAGTTTCAAATTTAAGGGGAGATAATTCAATAAAAAAGTCGAAAATCCAAAATCGGCCGACGTAGGTCACAAGCTATCATCCCTATCAGCTACCCCCCCCCCCCCCCCCCCCCCCCCCCCCCATCCTTAATAAGTAAAAACACGATAACAACAATAGGTCTTCAGACTTTCGTCTTGAAGACCTAATTAAATGCCTTCATACATTTATCAACGCACCTGCTACAAATGAGAAACAAAGGCAAATCCCCGCATGGATGATTTGTTATTATTGTTTCATGTTAATTTTTAACTTTTATATATACGTAAATATCTTATTAATTAGTTAATTGCGTGTCAGGTCAATCAACTAATTAAAACAAAAAAAGGGCTTTTTTTCATGATCACGACAGGCATTAATCTAATTCATCGCAATCGATGCGAACCCTGGTCTAGATTGTCGAAGCTTGTTTAGCGTTAGCGACCAAAGGCGTAAGAAGGTGAATGTTGTTTTGTGTGTTGGTTATATACACTAATGTAACCGCAAGAGAAATGTCACCACACTTTCAATAGTTAAAAGGGGCAGTAGCACGTTTTTTGCAAAATTTCATTTTTCAAATTTTCCATTTATAATGATAGTTTATGTCATTTAAAATAACTTTTGAGGGTAAAACATCTTATTAAACAAACCAATTATCTGTAGTGGTAAAAACTATGTTGCGTATAAAGCAAAAATTGCATGGTGGCCATTATTTTGTATTACAAAAACGTTTCCCATGGCTTCACCGAAACATGTACACTCATTTAAACGTTATTTTCCGAAGAGAGAAGGATGTTTTGCCATTGGTGAAATTATTTTTCAAATACATTTCATCAACTTATTTGAGCGAAAAACGTGCTACTGCCCCTTTAAGCTATTATGTCGTTGAAGAAGGCTCAAAGCATTACAATTTTTACATTGTACAAATACGTTTATTACTTTCATGTTTCAGGATACTGTTCATTTACACTACACCAAAGGCATTTTTCCTCCTGTCTTTAGACATTTCTCTCCCCCCTCCCCCCTCCCCCCACAAAAAAACCAACTGTAAAACAAGCAGTAATGAACAAACTAGTTTTAACATAAATATCAAGCATAGTAACGTTACAACTAAAGCAATTTTCACTATGGAAATTGATAACATTTTTAATAGGGCAGAGATGTAACACTGTCTTTGTTGATGTCATTTAAATTAACGTTAGAGGGTAAAACATCTTATTACACAAACCAATTATCTGTAGTGGTAAAAACTATGTTGCGTATACAGCAAAAAATACATGGCGGCCATTTTATTGTGAACACAATTTATTATTTTTATTACAAAACGATTCCTATGGCTTTACGGAAACATGTACACTCATTTTAAACTTTATTTTCCGAAGAGAGACGTTTTAGTATTGGTGAAATTATTTTTCAAATACATTTCATCAACTTATTTCATCGAGAAAACGTGCTACTGCCCCTTTAAAACAAAAAGAAATACTCCTGCCGGAGAAAATCGATATTGAAAATGTTTTAGGGACAAGTATTGTGAAGAGCTACTCGTAATTTCATACATAAGAGTAGGCCTATAATACTTTTAAAATCAATGTCTATTCAAGTACACTTGGGGTGTTGAAATCACTTTTTAGCTCATCAGGCCTGAAAAGCCCGATGGGCTTATGGCATGGCATCGTCTCCAGCGTCCGTCCGTCCGTCCATCGGTCCGTAAACTGTTCGCCTTTTCGACATCTTCTCCAGAACCAATGACTCCACAGAGCTGAAATTTTATGTGCAGACTCTTTGGCCAATGGGGATTCTAAATTATAGATAGTGTGACCCTGTGACCCCAAATGAGGTCACCTGGGTCACATCCTTAAAAACCTATTTTCATCTTCTTCTCCAGTTCCAAAAGGTCCAGAGAGCTGAAAAGTTGTGTGCAGACTCCTTGGCCAATGGGGATTCTAAATTGTAGATTGTGTGACCCCGTGACCCCAAATGAGGTCACCTGGGTCACATCCTTAAAAACCTATTTTCATCTTCTTCTCCAGTTCCAAAAGGTCCAGAGAGCTGAAAAGTTGTGTGCAGACTCCTTGGCCAATGGGGATTCTAAATTGCAGAGTGTGTGACCCCGTGACCCCAAATGGAGTCACAGGGGTCACATCCCTAAAAACCTATTTTCATCTTCTTCTCCAGTTCCAAAAGGTCTAGAGAGCTGAAAAGTTGTGTGCAGATTCCTTGGCCAATGGGGATTTAAATTCTTGTCGACCCTGTGACCCCAATCTTGGTCACGGGTAACAACCCAAAAACTTATTTTCATCTTTATCTCAAGTATGTAAAGCCCTAGAAAGGTGAAATGTTGTGTAGAGACTCTTTGGTCAAAGGTGATTCTTAATTGTAGGATTGGTGACCCTGTTACTCCAAATTTGGGTCACAGGGGTAATGATTAAAAAACCTATGTTTTGCTTGTTAACAATATATTAGTTGAGGTAACTTAGATGTTCAACCTTACATAATAAATCAATGAAATCCTAATGAGCTAGAGAGCCCATGGCTCCATTTTTTTAAAATGGCTTTTGATCAAAATGTTTAACTAAAAAAAATCATAAAATGTAGAAATTTAATTAGTAAAATTTGTTGTAGACAAAACATTCTAATTATTAAATTTGTTGACGCGACTTTAATGTAGGACAGAATAAAACAAGCCCTTTGAACTCTCCCGTCTCGTCTAGTTAATGAGATCTCAAAATGACGATTGTTTTAAAGGTACATCCAATGTGTTGTTTGGGGTCACATTTGGTAAACGTGATAAAGTGTGTTATTCTATTGAGAAGTACTGACTGCTGCGGAAAATTGCCATGTTGATCTAATTCGGCTCAGTATACCGACGAAATAAAGGTAAAAGTATCGATTTCTGATCGAAAACCGGACAATGCACTGCATGTGGCGCGCGTCAATGAGTCAAACGTAATTTTGGTAACTTTTTACAACAGACTAAAAGAAAACTTCATAATGTTTAATAGGTCTTATAACTTCTGTGCATGTAAATGGAACGTGTAGTTTCGGTTTCTACACAAGTATAATGATGTTGCTCGATTTTAATTGGAAACCAGTAATTATTATAAATTTAGCGATTGGGGATGCATATGCAAATTGAGTGGAATTATTTAAACTGATATCAGCACATATTGTATGTTGACATGTAGTAAAGGCAAATAAAATTTTATGAAACACAATGGATGCACCTTTAAAGACTTTTTTGAGACTTCGTATTTAGTTTAGGTGGTTTCTGAAGACATGATGTATCTCCGCTTCAGTCGTGTTCGTTACCCGTTGAGTGACTTATCTCGTGTTTTGTATGCCGGTGATGTTTCTTTTGCGGTTGAGTGTACTATACGATGTGAATCTGGTAATCATCTGGCATTGTTCTTGTCAATTACAAGAATTTTGAATATAATAGTCATCTAAAAATATTGCAACAACATGAAAGGGAGAGACAGTCCGATTTAATGAAAAGTGGAACCATTCAACATTATTTAGGACCCTGTGTCTTCTTAGATTATTACAGAATGGGGGCCATGTAAGCTTAATTTTAAATCTTCACGGGTAAATTGCTGTGGGCCCAGCCTCCCTCAATGGACAATGCTCACCAATTTCATAACATATAAACATACCAGTGAATGAAACTTATTTGTTGGACTAGCAAAATGTATACTTAAAGAGTGTTATTACAGTGAGACATCGTTTAACCGGACCCCTTATATCGGGAAACCCGTTCATCCGCACGTTAGTATTTCTACGCAAGTGATAATATTCACTTAACCGCACAACTTGCTATTCGGGCGGTTTAAACTGTAATGAACCTTTGCGGATAAACGGGGTCTGGCTGTATATACTTTGATTACTCTGTGAAATCCGACCACTTTTCTATATTGTTTGATGTCAATATTCAATCCCCAAGAAGAGAGCGTAAGTCCATACGGTACAGGAAATGGAGAGACATCAGTGATCAGCTGATGGTACTCACCAGTGACCTCTCTGCTGACGATTCAGTTGCACTGTACAACGCTCGTACGAAACTGATCATAAACAAGTTAGCTCCAGAAGAGTCATGCTTAATTACTCTTCATCAAAATGCTGAATGGTATACAGATGAGATTCGGACAGCTAAACGCCTCCGAAGACGACTTGAGAAGAAGATGGTAGCAACGGGCCTCACTATTGACAGACAACTTCATAGTGCTCAGTGTAATACGGTTGCTCAAATGGTAGAATCGGCCAAACGAGAGTTCTACACTGAATCAATAAAGAACTGTTCTGGCGCCAAAGAGGTTTTCCAAACTGCCAACAAACTTCTGTTTAAACCAGACGGCAAGAAGTTACCAACTTGTGCATATGGTGTTAATCTTTGCACCATGTTCTCGGATTTTTTTTTGCTGAGAAAATTGAGAATATTCGTCGCAACTTTCATCCACTGAATACAGATAACAATGTGAAAACTTGTGAAGAGGACGTAAACTTGGATTCATTGACACCAACAAATGAGGAAGGGGTACTGAACATCATAAAACGTACTCCAAACAAATCTTGTAGTCTGGATATAATCCCAACATGGCTGTTCAAGTCTTGGACAACTCAACTAGCTACGAGCATAAGTAATGCTTCACTTCGTGATGGACATGTACCTTGCTCATTTAAGGCGGCATTGCTTACTCCTCTACTAAAAAAATCAACCCTTGACTCTGAACTGTTCAAAAATTACCGCCCGGGTTCAAATCTAACATTTTTATCCAAATTACTTGAATGAGTGGTTGCGAGTCGTCTCAGGGAGCACATGTCCTGTCATCACCAATTGGAACCACTGCAATCAGCGTATCGTGCTGTTCACAGTACAGAAACAGCTCTCATAAAGGTACAGAATGATATTCTCCAAGCTCTGGACAGTGATGGCGCTGCGGTACTTGTACTCCTTGACCTGTCCGTAGCGTTTGATCCGGTGGATCACTCTCTTCTTCTGGACACCCTTCATCACAAGATCGGATTGAATGGAGTGGCTCTGAAGTGGATGGAAGCTTATGTATCCGACAGAGAGCAGTATGTATTGGTAGGAGAACATTCTTCTGAACCGTGCCGTCTGAAGTATGGGGTTCCGCAGGGGTCAGTTTTGGGCCCAATACTTTTCACCATATACACGTTACCTCTTGAGGATGTTATTAGAGCTTTCAAGCTGATCTTCCACCTGTTCGCAGATGATACTCAACTCTATCTCTCCTTCAGACCCGGTGATACATCCTCGGTCCTAAATACCTTCACAGCACTTGAGACATGTATCGAGGCAATCAAGTCCTGGATGAGTTCACATTATTTGAAGCTGAATGGAGATAAAACAGAGCTTCTTGTTATCACACCCAGTCGGATATCGCGATCGCTTTCACTTCCCAACTTGCACATTGATGGTCATATCATTGTTCCTAGCAGCCAAGTCAGAAACCTTGGGGTGTTGTTCGATACACCATTGTCATTTGAATCACATATCAAGGCAGTCGCAGGTCGTCATATTTTCACATACGGAATATCAGTATGATCAGGAAATACATCACTGAAGAAGTAGCGATGACATTAATCAATGCCTATGTGGTATCGCGAATGGACTATTGTAATGGTCTTCTGTATGGTCTACCATCCCACTGCATCCAATCCTGCAGAGAGTTCAGATCTGTACGGCTCGTGTAGTGTCCGGAACCAAGTGCCATGACCACATCACACCCGTTCTGCAGAAATTACATTGGCTTCCTGTTCAAAATCGAATTCAGTTCAAACACTTGCTCTTAGTTTTTAAATGTCTAAATGAACAAGCTCCAGAATATCTACAAGCCCTGATTCACACCTATCAACCCGCACGATGCCTGCGATCTTCCGACAGTAACCTCCTAAAAATCCCTTCAACCAGAATTCATACATTTGGTGATCGCGCATTTCAAGTTGCCGGCCCTGCTCTCTGGAATCAGCTTTCTCAAAACCTTAGAGACTTAGATGAACTTCCTCGATTTAAATCGATTTTAACACTTATTCTCAACCGCGTTTGATTGACTACCTGACATTTTTCATGTGTTCACAGCGCTTCAGGGCAGTTTTCTGGTTTTAGCGCTATATAAGTATTTTATGATGATGATGATACTTAATACACTCAAGCGCAAAAGAACATCACCACATTTTCAACAGTATGAAAAACGAAATACTTCTTCCGGAGAAAGTCGATTTTTATAGGACTAAGATTTGTGAAGAGGTACCCGAAATTGCATACAGCGTAGCATTATGCTTTTATTTTTGTTTATGTTCAAGAACAATGAATCGCTTTATCAAAATGGCTTTAGACCAGAATGTCATTTGTCTTTTAAAAATCATAAAATATAGAAATTTAATTAATTTAAACTCTAGCACGTCATAAAACAAACCATAAGAGCCCTTTTTGACTTTACCATCTCGTCTAGTGAAGGAGATTCGAAAACGGCGATTTCTAGAATTTTGATAAAGTATATTTCTCAGAAATATGAACAGATAGCGTTTTAAAATTTCAAATTTAGTTGGCTTCCGAAGACATTGCGTATCTCTATTTTAATCTTGTATTGTGTATGGTGACGTTTCTTTTGCGGTTGAGTGTACATTGCAATAACGATATTATTTATAGTTAAAGGCATATAAACATCATTTCTTCTAGTAGGTATATCATGTGGTCCGGTCCCCGAAGTACTGAACAGTCTAGCATCAAGTGACGACACAAGCTACGGATCCGAAATATCGTACTCTTGTAACAAAGGTTACGCTTTCCAGGGATCCAATCAGATGGCCTGGTGTTCCGAGGATGGATCTTGGACCGGGTTCGAGGGATCTTGTGACAGTACGTTAATATTGATTATTAAGAAAGTAGACTAAACTGATTCTCGTAGTACAATGAGTCGGTCGGTTGTTCCGAAAATGGGACATGGAATTGTGAGGATGCATACAAAGTTAAATGTTTTGGGCACATTTCTTCAAAAGTGACGAGGGCGGTAGAATATTTTGGGCAATTCGTAACATAATTTTCCAAACACTTCCAAACACAATTGGCAAAGTTATTTTTATCTGCGTTTCAAAAGTTTCTACACCTGGAAAGAAGGTCATTTTTCAAACTTTTCACAGTCATAACCTGTGAGACTCCACCGGATATGGACAACGCGGCTGTGACGTATTCAGATACGACGTACGACAGTACGGCGACGTACACTTGCCATACAGGATACGAATTCTCAGGAGCAAACCCGAATACAACCTGTGGTGAAACGGGATGGAGCAGTGTCGGGGGCGAATGTACTAGTGAGTATCTGTGAACAATCAAATTCTGCTCAGTTTCATTAAAATCAGACCGTTATTACTTGCACTACGTTACACGATGTATAACATGTGTAAGTTACGATCTAATTTTAATGAAATTGTAATTCTGCTATGGAGAGAGAGGTTTATTTCAGTGAAAGGGCCACATGCCCATTACACAAAGTATACAATGTGCACATTATCGAAGCGCCAATACAATCATAGACATATGTGTTAGATCACTCACAGCAACCTGGTTCCCTGGCCTCGTTCCGCGTGCGCTACAGTGAGCGCACGCGGAACGAGGCCAGGGAACCAGGTTGCACTCACAGGTGAAGTTTAGCTCTCACTTCGTTCGCGCATAGGAAAAACTGGTCGTTCATCTCTGTTGCACAACATATTTGCGCTAAACTTCACTTGTAGATCACTACACCACTACAGTGACGTCACTTTATTATGTCTTCAGTTGATTCTCCGTCGGGAAGCAACTGTAAGAAACTAAGGCGAGATGCACGTGCATTTTGCTTGAGGCGTTATTCTCGAGACACGTGACTATTGCAAAGAAAAACGCAACCATGATAATAGCATTTTTATTATGTCCCCCGAAAATGTTTTCGGGAGACATAATGTTTTCGCCTCCGTCCGTTATTCCGTCATTCCGTTATTCCGTAATTCCGTCATTCCGTTATTCCGAAATGCTTTCTTTTCCGGGCCATATTTCAAAAACCGTTCAATATTTTTTCACGAAACTTGGTATGTGGTTAGACCTAGTGGTGGAGTGGTGCCTTTTGCTACTTTGGCTATTCTGATTTTTTAATTTTTACTGGTTTCCATGGAAACAATTTGACCTTAGTGCAATATTGGGGGTAAGGACTTTTTCCGGCCTCTATTTCAAAATCTATCAAGTATTTCTTTACGAAACTTGGTATGTGGTTAGACCTAGTGGTGGAGTGGTGCCTTTTGCTATTTTGGTTATTCTGAATTTTTTTTTCTGGTTTCCATGGAAACAATTTGAACTTAGTGCATATTGGGGGTAGGGACCTTTTCCGGCCTCTATCTCCAAAACCGTTCAATATTTTTTCACCAAACTTTGTATTTGCTTAGACCTGGTGATAGAGTGGTGCCTTTTGCTACTTTGGCTATTCTGAATTTTTTATTTTCTCGTTATTAATGCAGTATTGAACTTAGTTCTTAGCATAAGTGAAAAATAAGGGTAATATGACTAGGTTGGATTGAAAGTTGGAGCGGGGGACATCACAGTGCATCACATGCACATATTTCTAGTTTGAACTGTAATCAGCACATATCGTTTGTTTTCACGTATTTCAGCCAAATAAAATTTTATGAAACACTATCGGTAGAAATCACACTCTTTAAGCTGACTGTAGCATATCTTTGAAAACAATTAAACTGGTCTGAAATTTGTTTTGTTGAATGGCTGAAAAAAGCCGAGATAGATAGCTTAGATATGTAATTTTTTCCCAAAAATTAAAAAAACCATCATCACGTATGAACTGTCACTGATCACAGAATCACACATTTAAGAATTTGCAACTCATCCTATCTCGCAAAGCCGCTGTAAATGACGAGTAAACTTGATCAGATTTGAACCATTAAGCAACTCCATTGTGCCCATCTCAAACGCGCTTGAACCATGTGCGATGCACGTGAATTTGAAAACGAGACTTGTTATGAAAGAAAACAACAATAATTTCATAAAGCTCGTGGATCTCAAAATGAGGCAAACAACGCACGTGCAGTCCAAATTTGCACGCCACGGAACGTTGTATAGTTGTTGATTACGTGGAGAGGGCTTAGTTTCACAACTTGTGCCCAATCCATTTCTTAAATGAATAAAATATGTTTTCAATAAAAAAATAAAAAAACGTTACATCGAAACTGACACGTGAAGGGTTGACACCACAGTGATGGATTTTAAATGTCACACAGTACCTTAATGTTTCAATTTTTTTTACTTCAGGTATATATATATATAAAAAAAACAAATATTCATTCAAAACGATGACGTAGTTTACGTAAGAGAAACAACTCGAAACAGTTGATTCCGAGCTTAGAATTAACTCGACCCTTTTGCAAATAAATAATATTTATATCGTTTGAGGAACTCATTAGATAGAAATAACTTTCTCCTTGCGGAGGAATATACAATAAGGATCTATTTTGTGTAGGGGGCGCTATTGTGTAAGGGTATATAAGGTGATGTAAGGTGATAGTCTCCATTCTCGTTTGCGTGACAACCACTTAAACTTATTGCTCACTGATTGGTCTAAGATGTCTTCCGCGGAAAACTCAGAGTCACGTGACAACCTAGCCGAAAAGCTGGACGCCATCATGCAACGGATCGATATGTCCGAGCAAGTTATTAACAAGTCCATTGACAATCGTCTTTTGGCGTTTCGGCAAGAATTCACGAAGACGTCTAATGAGGTTGAGAAACTGAAAGCCGAAAAAGACCATACGTGGGCCAGAGAAGGTAACAAGATTCAATTTGGATTCAATTCTGAAACGGTTGATGCTCTTCGGCAAGTTAAATTTGGCATTGAGTTTAATAAACTTGATTACAGTTTGGAAGTTTTAAATGCAGAAATTGACAGGATTGATAAGCGAAACAAGTTGATTAAAATCGCTGACTCATCAGAAGCTGGATGGGAAACAGTACGTCAATACGTGTCACGTGACCTTGCTGATGACTCTGATGACGATAGGCGGATTACACGTGCTGAGTTGAAGGCACTGAAAAAGCTGAAAACCAAATCCGTCCGAGCTGCACGAGTCCACCCCTACAGACAACCAGCGAGGCCCGTGTCCAGCACGCAGTCCGTGGCGCCCGGCGGGAGTGAGATGCATGCTTCGTCCGACATGACACGAGGGCATCTTTTTCGTGGCCGAGGGTACAACAGAGCGGGAGGAGCGTGCTTCAGCTGCGGCGAATTCTCTCACTGGCGCTGGGAGTGTCCCAACACCAACACCCGATTCGGCAAGCCCAGCTCGGCCTAAGTCCAGTTCTTCAGTACAAGTTAAGTATGACAATTGTTCTGTTAAATTGCCTTCTTCGGTTTGTGATGTGTTCTTGCCTTTAACGACTGATGTTTATGAGTATGAGCAAGGGGAGGCCGAAATTATTGTTAAAGGGAGACTTCAGCAGAATGTTTCATTTTGGAAAGACATTGGTGCAAGCGATTTCGTTGTTGATATTGTGGCACATGGCTATAAAATACCATTCTATTCCTCTCCTCCAAGTATGGATAAACGAAACAACAAATCGGCCCGGTGTAATAGCGAGTTCGTTGAAAATGCTATTCTAGACTTGGTTAGAAAAGGTCTCGTGGTCGTTTGTGAATCTAAGCCATTTGTTGTAAGTCCTTTATCTGTATCCACCCAATCGTCGGGTAAGAAAAGACTTATTTTGGATTTGTCTCTTCTAAATAAACACGTCTGGAAGTGTTCCGTGAAATACGAGGATTGGCGTACCGCATTGCAGTATATAAGTAAAGGTGATTGGCTACTGAAATTTGACATTCACAGTGCATACCATCACATCGATATATGTGAAAGTCATACTGATTTTCTCGGATTCGCTTGGGGGGAAGGTGCAGACAGAGTATTTTACAAGTTTGTTGTCCTGCCTTTCGGCTTGACTAGTGCCCCGTATGTATTTACAAAAGTGACAAGGCAGTTGGTGAAACACTGGCGCGCGCAGGCTTTTAAATGTGTCACTTTCCTAGATGATGGTATAATTGCAGCTCGTTCGTTGGGTGAATCAAGCTTTTGTGGTTCGCAGATAAAAAGCGATTTGGTAAAATCCGGGTTTGTGCCTAAAGTAGAAAAATCTCTATGGGAACCTAGTCAGGTTCTGGAGTGGTTGGGCCTGGTAATAGATACGCAGATAATGAAGCTTTCGATACCACAGAGAAGAATTGTCAAGTTACAATCCTGTATTGGCCATTTGTTAAGTGCTAATGGTACTGTGCCTGTCCGCTCGGTTGCCTCCGTAGTGGGTCAAATTATATCCATGAAAATGGTGTCTGGTTCTGTTTGCCAGTTGATGACGCGTTCCCTGAGTATTCAAACCCTCGATATTTTATCGTGGAACGAGCGTATCGCTTTGTCTGTAGAAAGTATTGACCAGCTAAAATTCTGGAAAGACAAGGTGTACAAACACACAGAATGCTTGCTGTCCGAGCAAAACGTTGTATCTAAAATAGTGTATAGCGATGCTAGTTCGTCAGGTTATGGCGGTTACTGTGTACAGATTGGCGAGAGTGAAGTGCAAGGGCACTGGTCGGAAGAGGAAGTTAGTCAGAGTTCTACTTGGCGCGAGTTGATGGCTGTAAAGCGGGTGCTTGAGAATCTTGTTTCCCCGCTATCTTCTCAGAGAGTGAAATGGTTCACAGACAATACAAATGTCGAGTCAATTGTGAGTAAAGGTAGTATGAAACCTAATCTACAGTCTATTGCTAGAGACATTTTTGATTTATGTTTGAGTCATTCTATTCACCTTGAAATGCATTGGATACCACGATCAGAGAATGAGAAGGCAGACTTTCTCAGTAAGTTGAGAGATCCCGATGATTGGGGTATTGCTGATCGTGTGTTTGCGAGGTTACAAGCCATGTGGGGAAATTATGACATTGATCGTTTTGCTTCACATTACAACACTAAACTTCCCAAGTTTTGTTCTCGGTATCTAAATGACGGGTGTGTCGCTATTGATGCATTTACGGTAAACTGGGAAAATGTAAATAACTGGATTGTGCCGCCAGTGTATCTGGTGTGCAGGGTGTTGGCCCATATGAGGGTGTGTAAGGCAAGGGGTACTCTGATCGTACCGGCCTGGTATTCAGCCAGTTACTGGCCTCTGTTGTGTCCAGGTGGTGTATTCATCCCACAGGTTGTTGATTGGGTGTTTCTCCCTCGTGAGAAAGAGGCATATGTTCCAAGTTCAGTGAATGGGGGCATGTTCGGTGTGAGGGACTTAACTTTTGATATATTAGCAATTCTGATCCAATTCTAAAAGTACTTTTCTGTTTGCAGATGTGTTTCTTTGTGTATATAAATCTCAGCTGGAGGCGCTTCCAGAATCTGTTAAGGAATTGGCGAACGATATACCGGAAGTGTTGGGACATGCGCGTGCTGAGACTACAAACCGGAAATACGACGGTGGATTTCAGGTATGGAAATCGTGGACAATGAACAATAATATGCCTCTAGACTTCCCTGTGAAACCATTGCATTTTGCTGTGTATTTAGTATCTGTGTTACAACGAAGTGACACATTTTCCCCTGTTCAGACAGCATTCTATAGCATGCGTCATGCTCATAACGTAGTAGGCTTGCCTAGTCCAACTGATGATCAATTGGTTAAGAATGTATTAGAAGCTGCTAAACGGAAATTATCAAAACCAGTTTGCAGGAAGGAACCTGTTACAATTGATATTTTGGAAAAATTGATTGAAGCTAAGCCACTGTCTTACTGTTTGAAGGATGTACGGATTATCACTATGTGCTTAATGGCTTATGCCGGCTTTCTTAGGTCAGCAGAGTTACTGAGCTTAAGGAGATCTGATATATTATTTTATGATTCCCATATGTCTGTCTTTATTGAAAAGTCTAAGACTGACAGATACAGAGACGGGGCATGGTTATTGATAAGCAGGACAGGCGGCAAGATGTGTCCTGTCATGTGGCTTGAAAGGTATTTAGAAATAACCCGAATCTCTGAAGATTCACATGAATATTTGTTAGGGACCGCAGACCATTTTTTTTTAATTAAATATTTTTCTTTTTCTTTCACCGAATGTCTTCATAATAGGTGTTAGATGGAATAAATAAAGTTTGTTCGATGATTTTATGTGTAGATTTTGTCTGAAAATTTTATTAAGAAAATAGCTTTGAGTGTCAATTTTCGATGTCCAATATCAGTTTGGTCCACTCCTCTCAAAGTCAAGATATTTGTTTTGTAAATGAAATAAGCCTATGCAGAAGAAGAATACACTTTGGCTGAACAATTAAAGCAATAAACTCGAGGGAAAAGTGTTTGCTCTTTTTTTGGTGAATTTGTTAACGTGTCTCCATGATTTCAGAATTTGAGAAAACGATAATAAACAGCAACATTTCACAAAATATTTATTATGAAATACATAAAACCAAGTTGCTGTGGACATAACGGCAATAGAAGAGTGTTTAGAAATAACAAGTATAGACATTTTAGTGATATTTATAGAAAATAAAGAGAAAATACAATTATTCATACATTTAACGTAAATTTGTAAATTGATAAAAACAATGGTTCTTATAACTGCCATATTAGTATCACATATTTAAAAGTCAGATAACACTCACTGTGTGTAAAAGCTTCATAATAAATGAAATATCTAATAATTTATATATTATTAAAAAGTAAATAAAGATGGTTATTGGTTAATGTATAAGCCGTTAAAAGGAAAATATAATAAATGTTGACTTTCTCAAACAGTTTGTGGCTTAGTAATGATTTAATACCTTAACCTTAGTTACAGTTGATATAATTACAATTAAAGGTAGCAGTGGAATTCATTGGAATATCATGAATGTTATTTTCCTATATGAAACAAACTCACATTACACAATATACTTTCTAGCCATATACTACAAATTTACAATGTATACTACAAGTATACATTGTAAATTTTCTAAAACATTTCAGAAACATGTTGAAACTGTTACAAATACAAATGTTTATTTATTTTTCCAGTTTTTGATAAATTTATAAAAGAGGTTTTTAATGTGTAATTTTAAGAGTTCGCAAATTTTAACATCCAATATTACTAAACAATATCGTACGCGTTTTTCAATAGAAATGGAATGGGAAGATTATGCGCACTGAAACTTAAAACAAGTGTATGTAAGCATGCTGCATAAAATGGGACAGAACAGTGTTATGTCCCGTAAATACTGTCGATGGACTGAGTGTTAATTGTTGTCATTGTTTAAATGATCATGTTGAAAGGTATGGTACAGGTAAGTATAAATCGGTTATTCAAAAGCCAATAAAGGACAAACTGCTGAAGAGTATACTGTAGCTGACCTGGAAGATTGAAGCCGATGAGAAGAACAAATATGGTTTGGTAAAATGTTTGATATAATGTTTTGAAAATATATTGGATTTACATAATTTTAAAACCAACACTGAAATTGCTTGAGCTCTTTTAATAGGTTGGAAATAGTGGAAACCTGGTTAATAAAGACAGATCAAAAAGATGAAAATAACTGAAACAGATTGAAATGAAGTTAAAAAAGAAAATTATATTTATCGTAAATTCAACTATCTTTGACCATACAGTACATGATTATAGAAGAATCATACGTTGATTAAATTTTTTAAAAACATGTTTAATAATTGCATTAACACTTTGATTTATAAGACATGTATTTAAACTACTCATAGCAAAGATTATGAGAATGAACAAGAATCAAAGTTATTTTGTTCATGTTCAATCAATAAGTTATTTGTATGTTTTCCTAGAATGAATGGAATTTCCACTAAAGCTATCTAGATTTGTTTATTACACAATATAAGCATATATAAGATAATTGAGTATTTAAATTTCACGAACGGAACATTTTATAACTGAAAATTAACTTAAATATCAATGTTTTTTACGTTTGTATTATCAAGACAGGGGCAGATGTGTAACCCAAACGAAATGCACCTAAAATCTTTAAGGTCTTATTTTAGGTCTTTGTAATACTTCTAAAATTCTAAACTTAACATTTTCTAATAGAAAAATGGTTAAAATGTGCGTATCTGGCCTTTAAATTATGAACTTTCCATTATTTCTATACGAAAAAAAATATTTTAAACAAGGTCAATTTTTATCTTGCCGCCATTTTTTATGTGTACATCGTCAGAGTCAATGAACACGAAATACGCACACTTGAACCCTTCGTCATCAAATAAAAACAGAAGGTTTGTGTGTGTACGTCATTGAAATATGTTTAATCCGACCTTAAACACGGGCCTATCAGTGAACCAAACCGGCCGCCATTTCAAGCTTACGACAATCAGCGCCTCTGGCGGCGGCTGCGGTCGCTATATTTGTTAAGAAATATCTTTAAATGTAAAGATAAATTTATCTTGAAAGGAGGACAAAATGATGACATACTCTCGTCTGAGAGAACTTTTCATTGAGACATTTTCCCTGTTGTATGTGACATTAAGAAATATGGCCTTCATAGTTTACGTGCAGGTGGCGCCACTGAGGCTGCTAAGCGAGGTGTCCCAGATAGAATGTTCAAGAGACATGGGAGATGGCGGAGTGAGAATGCCAAAGATGGTTACGTGAAAGATTCTGTTGACAAACGTTTGCAAGTGTCTTTATGTCTTGGCCTTTAACCCGTTCTTTGATTCTCAGTGGTAAACGCATCCATTCCAAAAATGTGTTTTGTCGTTATTGTATATGGATTGGGGTTTTCAAGGAGAAATAATATTTATATCGTTTGAGGAACTCATTAGATAGAAATAACTTTCTCCTTGCGGAGGAATATACAATAAGGATCTATTTTGTGTAGGGGGCGCTATTGTGTAAGGGTATATAAGGTGATGTAAGGTGATAGTCTCCATTCTCGTTTGCGTGACAACCACTTAAACTTTATCATAATGTGTATTTTCTGTTTCAGAGAGGTTAGTTGTCGCTGATGGCTCATCGCCAATACATGCTGTCATGTGTCGTGGCTCGTCGCCTATGTGTTGTAGCTTGTCGCCCATGTGTTGTGGCTTGTCGCCCATGTGTTGTAGATTGTCGCACATGTGTTGTGGCTTGTCGCCCATGTGTTGTGGCTTATCGTCCACGTGTTGTGGCTCATCGCCTGTGATGTGGCTTGTCGTCTGTGATGTGGCTTGTCGCCTATGTGGCTCGTCGCCTTGTGTTACTTGTCACCTATGTGATGTGGCCCGTCGCCTGTGTTGCTCGTCGCATGTGTGTTGCTCGTTGCATGTGACCAGGCTTGTCGCCTGCTGCTGTTGATCTGTTCATGTTTGTCTTGTGAGCAATAAAGTGGTAAACGCATCCATTCCAAAAATGTGTTTTGTCGTTATTGTATATGGATTGGGGTTTTCAAGGAGAACTATTGAAGAATGATTTTGAATGATAAATGAAATCTCTACCTCGTGTCTTCTGATATCAAATATATCAACACTCGGAAAGCCTCGGATATTTGTAACTTTCATCAACTCGTGTTGATATAGTTGAAATCAGAAGACACTTGGGTGAGATTCTCTATATGTTTGTCATAATTTGCTGGTCTAACCTGAACGGAGCACATTCGAATGTGCCTGACTATTATTATTATTTATTAGCATAGTAGTTGTCAAAGGGGGTTCCTGGCTCATTTTTTCCCTAACGTATCTTAAGATGTTTAGCGCCATGAGCATGCTTTCGAGCGTGGATATGTGCGCTTTATAAATATGCACTATTATTATTTTTATTATTAATAAAAAGTACATTAAACAGGCAATAATTTGTATGTTCTCAGGACCATTGTTTATAAAACAGTCGTCACATTCAGTAATATGTGACAAGGGTAGCCTAAAATCCAAGAGAGGCACGTGCAGCACGTGGGTTTCTATGACGACTTGCGCTGACGAGCCGTCACGCTTCGGAAACGCGTGCTACTGTGTAGTATACGTTTTATGCAATACAGGAAATTCTGTGTATATGACGTCAGATACCCTCAGCACGCGTTAGGCTACTCTCTTTGAAATCAAATTCCATTACATTGTCGAGATATGAAAATTATTTATCACATGTCATGTTGTAGATAAAAAAAACCTTCTTTATGTATATTGCTATTTCGCTTTGGTGTGATGTAACCTTTTGGTGAATTGAAAAATGTAAAAATAAAACCATTGGCTCTGTAGCGCATCAGGTTTTAGACAGGATGAACACATCTATAATTTAAACTCCACGTTGGCCAAGGTTTCATTGTGCACAAGATTTCAATTTCTAGGCTTTTAGTTCCGACGAAGAGAACAATATAAGGCCATTGAGGCACCAGATCTACAATTTATCTTCTCCTTTGACTGAGTTGAGTTGAATTGGGGTTTAACGCCGCTTTCAAGAGTATTTCACTTATATTACGGCTGCTAGTATTATGGCAGGGAAAAAGCCCGCAACGCCATGTGGCTATGCATTGCGGTGAAACCTGCGAGCATCGGCTGGAACTAGCGAACCATTGGTGGTACTACGCTGAAATTCAGTGTAGCATTGCACCCAAACCTTACTGCGTGTAGAACAGTTCTCTACTGCAGACAACGTTGCCGTGCCCCTGGCGGGATTCGAACGACCTATTGATCCGAAGCCGAACGCGCTAACCACTGCGCTATCCTCTGACTGAGGAATTTGTACAGATGATGTCAGCTTTCGAGGGATTTTTGTTCTGGGGTCGTAATCTCTATGACCCTTATGTTGTCCCAAAGTCTACTCTTTTATAATCCAAATTGGCTAATTTCAACATTCTAGGAGCGATATTTAAGGCGAATATGTAAATAAATTTATATAATTCTACGGGAATCTAATTTTGATGTTTTAATGTTATCTCGATATTGTCATCTATCTCATATAAGGATAATGTCCTCTGGCACGGGGTTAAATGAATTATTTTAAAAATATAAGAATATCTGATACGGAATGGGGTGATATTTAGGGCGAGTGTGTAAATTTATTACTAAAAGAGTTAGAAATACAAGCCATTTAGACAGTGAACAACTGTTTTGATATTTGAGTTTTGATTTTGGTTTGCAAGTACAATAATTATTTGTTTGCAGACTGTGTGATAATATCCCAAAGCATGATAGAACTTGCCAACTTTGGAATTGTAATGACATTGGTGATGAGTTTCATTACTTATGTATCTGTTCCCATTTTACAAATACAAGAATTAAATATCTAAAGCCCTATTTTTATACCAGACCAAATTTTCTTAAAATGAAGACATTATTTAAAAGTAAAAAGATACACTAAAGTACACTAAGAAGGCTAGCCTTGTTCTGTGACGTAATTATAAGTGTTTTTAAAAAAATGTCGCTAATTGTAACCTCAAATATAATTTTTCAAGTTAATCATGTATCATTTTCTCATTCCTAATTAGTGTATATCATAATTTATAATACATCATTCCTGAACATTTTGTGTACCTGTATATATGACAGTTTAAGATCAAATGTAAATGTATGTTCGTATGTATGTATATATTGTAAAAATGTATCATCATATGCCGCTGCCAGCTGCGGCCTGAGTGTAAATAAAGTTCAGTTCAGTAATCCCAAATATAGACTTCACATTGTTGCATTACTATAATCCAATCTAGTTTAATCCAACCTTAGTATAATCCAACCTTAGTATAATCCAACCTTAGTATAATCCAACCTTAGTATAATCCAACTTAAGTATAATCCAACCTTAGTATAATCCAACCTTGGTATAATCCAACCTTACTATAATCCAACCTTAGTATAATCCAACCTTACTATAATCCAACCTTACTATAATCCAACCTCAATGTAGAAATGTAACACCAGTACGGTTACACGTTACAGCATAATAACTTTTCTGTCTGTAATGGTATGTTCAATGGAGAAAGCTTGAATCATTTGTTATAAAGTTCAATGGATAAGGTGTGAATGTGATTTTCTCTGAAATTGAGTCGAGAAGTGGGAATCTGGAAGCGTGTTTTTCAATCTTATTCGGACAAATGTAATGTTTTATCGGTGTTCATGTGGTCAGGCAAAGGTGAAGTTTAGCGCAAATATGCTGCGCAACAGAGATGAACGACCAGTTTTCCCAATGCGCGCACATAGGGAAAACTGGTCGTCGGCTCTGTGGGTCTTCACCTATGGGTCAGGTCTCTGAGATGTTTCTCAATCTCTATAAATTTAGATCATCAGTTCTTTATTATATTACAACATAATTAGAACTGTTGATCTAAATTTATTCATATTGCTTTCTCTGTGTACTTGAGTTAAGCTACCATGAACATGAGTGTTCTTGGTCAAATGTTTTTTTAAATTGCACTAAATGCGAAAGAGGTATATGTTCAAGTGTTTCATGTATTCCAATATAATTCTCGTATATGAAATGAGACATCGGTCCTATCAGACGTTATATTGAAGAAAATCATCCACTTTACTATTGAATTTCAACTTTTGTACTTTGTTCAAAACGAAAAAAAATATGAACTAGGTGGTAATTGAAACTCAACTCAATGAATTTCAGGCACAGCGCACCGCCACACTAGCAGGGGAAAGTACAGGAAGTGCTGTAATTAAGTTAAATTAGCCAGTGGCGACTGGCTCAAATTGTGCCTTGCGGTTTGAAGACTTCAAGCTGACAATTCTAAGGAAAAAACACTTCAATTAATGGTCTTGTTCATTTTAAGTTATCACCTGTGGAACGCCACCGGAACTTACAAGTGTGGAGGTGACGTATGACACCATGACGTATGCTGCCATGGCAACCTACTCGTGTAACCTTGGCTACGAGTTCATCGGAGAAACTCACATGTCAACCTGCACCGAAACAGGATCATGGACCGTCGTAGATGGAAACTGTAGCAGTAAGCAATGTTGAATACACTGTATTACTCACAGGGCGTGTATCGCTTAAAAACAGCGTTTGGATGACATATATAGAGATTATTATCCGAGGAAATGTGCCATATGACTTTTACGAAACGAGTGTGAATTTCTGTATTGCCCGAGCGAGAGCGAAGGTTATACATAAATTTGCACGAGTTTCGTAAAAGTCATATGACACACTTTCGAGTGTACTAATTTCTTTATTACCCATTTTATTCCATTTGATTCACGTAAAAATAGTCAGAAAACGGCCCACTTCTCTTGCGACGGCGAGCTACATTGACGTCACGAACAATCGTTTTATGACGTAACAGACGACAAAATACGGGAGGTCGCGGTGAAACAATGGTTGCTAGGCAAATGTGATATGTGCACATGTGCTCATATCAATAATATTAACTCGGTTATTTTCAACCATATGGGTAATAAACCCATATAGACCCTATATAGTATTAGGGTAGGGTCTTTATGGGTATATGTCCTTCAAACGTTGTTTCTAAGCGATACACGCCCCTGTGGACCTGTGGTATTACTTGTTTATATGAGAAGACTTTTGATGGAAATGGAAGAAAGTGCGTTTTATTGGAAATACCCAAAATATTTATTATTTATTTTTCAATCTATCATTAGATAGCCCTTTATAGAAAATACACCATTACCTTGACTCGAAAACTCGATGACCGGGAATCTTCAAATTTGGTTTCGAATTGTTACTGATGGTCATCCTATACCCGAACAAGTACCAATTTCAAATTTCAATTTTTAAGAGGTTCCCAACAATAATCAAAATAAATGAAAAATTGCTGTAAATTGGCATGATGCAAGCTGAATATACATCATTCGAGATTCAAAAAGAAAAAGTGAATGTCACGGATCTATTTTTTCTGCAAAATGATGTTTTTTGGTGGTAGTGTCTCAAAAATGGTAAACTTGTTTTCTTTAAAGTCACTTTTTCAAAAATAATGATAATCATTCACAGCTTTATTGTTGTTTTTCTTTCATAAATGGAATGTTATTATAATAGAAAAAATGATTTCTGCAATCTGTATGTTGCATTTCCCCCATTAACCTTATATGATAAAATACAATGTCAACAATGGATTCTGCAGAAATAACTTCAGAAGTCCTGTTCAAGAATAAAAATAAATGAAAAATAATTCAAAGATGATAAAACTTGTGGAAAACTTACCGCTGAAGAATAATAGAAAATTAAAAAATATATCTCACGGACCTATTTTCTGAGTAATTTAATGCTGAAGTTGAATATTTATGAAAAGTACTAGTATTGACAAAGGGAGATAACTCTCCACTGGAAAATTGATATATTTTTGACATACTTCATTTATATGAGGTTGAAGAAAAGATAATTTGTTAACCATAAAACTATTTCACACAACCATAATACCATTGCCTTTCTTTACTAGTATTCAAAGATAATTTGATTTTTAATGTTTCACACAACAACATCGCTAAAAAACTCTTTACTGTTTTGTCTGTAGTTGTAATGTGTGCCGGTATTTATCAATCTCGTAGCTATTTTAAAAACATCACCTTGTTTAAACATGCTCATGTGATAGTTGGCCACCGTTGATCTGTCTCCCCACACAGGCTATCCCATTCAGTTCTTACACCCTTATATATCTGTGATATGGGCCATATTTCACGATTCTCGCAAAATTCCCTGGTGGTGAAAGTGTGCAACACTGGTAACGGCCTATTTCCATCCAAACATAGTTTTACATTTACAAATGAATTCTTTCTTGTTTAACAATATGTGCGCATAGTAGAGATGAAACAGCTCTAATCATTTCGATAGTTACATAATAGGCCTACTCATTTCGAACAACGTCGCATATCTCAAAAATAACTGTTGTTGCAACCAATCAGGGCCCATATTTTCGAAGCTGTCTTAGCGCTAAGATAGTCATAAGTCAATGTTAATGAATGGCACTTACGACACTATCTTAACGCTAAGAGAGCCTTGAAAATATGGGTCCAGGATTCTAATTTCTAGCAGAGAAAGTGCTCTTTATGCAACAGAGGTTATTTTGGAACCGCTGTGAGAGAGAATGCCATTGATCGTTATGTAGGATAAATTAATTTACTGTGGAGAACTTCCCTTTTCTCTACATCACCTTGAAACCATTTTGAACCGAAACCGTAGTAGAAAGTGGTGAATGCTTCGGTGTATATATAATGAACAAAATATTAGGGATATTTGTATTTTTATGATTGATAATTTATCTGAATGTCAATAAATAAATCACTATTCATAATTTCAGAAATTGAAAATATCCTTTTGTTCAGTTTGTATAATTATTAAGACAAGTAAAAGCACGTTAAGTTAACAAAAACGCCTTTCTCTTTCCAGTCATAACATGTGAACTCCCGCCAGACCTACCCAATGCGGAAGTGACGTTTTCAACCACGACCTACGGTTCCTTGGCAACGTATACTTGTCTCCTCGGTTTCGAGTTTGATGGAGACAATCCAAACATCACGTGCACTGAGAGAAGCTCATGGAGCATCTTAAGTGGAAATTGTACTTGTGAGTGTTGTAAAAACTCCTTTTTCATTAAAAGACGTCATCGTTGCCTTATTGATCGATTGATAAGATCACAGGTGGAGTTTAGCGCAAATATGTTGCGCAACAGAGATGAGCGACCAGTTTTCCATATGTGCGAACCAAGCTCACAGGTGAAGTTTAGCGCAAATATGTTGCGCAACAGAGATGAACGACCAGTTTTCCATATGTTTACATTATATATGGAAAACTGGTCGTTCATCTCTGTTTCGCAACATATTTGCGCTGAAACTTCACCTGTGATTAGATCGATACCCACAACACTTTTAAAATCCTCCTTTAATAATTATTTATTCCACAGTAATATCGTGCGGCGAACCCCCTGAAGTCGTGAATATGACGGTGACGTATCAAGCTATGACGTATGGTAGCCTAGCAACGTACTCATGCAGCGAGGGCTATCGTTTACTAGGAGGAACGCCTGATGTCAGCTGCAACGAAACAGGGTCTTGGGACAATCAAACTGGGGCCTGCTATCGTAAGTTTCACATTTGTCATCTCTATTGTCGGGGGTTGTTACATCCCTCTTCGTTAGGCTGTCCTCTCTTACTAATTCAGATATTTTACGAGCGCTTCTAGTGGGGTTGCAGGTATACGATCGTGCTCGCCTCGGTCAAGCTCCCCTACGCTGGACCCGCTGTTACGGAGGTTTACCGGAGATAGTCACGGCGAGCATTACATCGTCTAGGTTGCAGGTAGAGCCTCTCGACCTAGGGAAAGTATAGCCCTCATAATATTAGTTGTCTGCAAATTGGGCCCAAGTCTCAATTGCTAGAGAACGTTTGGAATTATGAATTGTTTGAATGATGCGCCACTCCAAACATCCTCGCTTACCCAGGGTTTTATAAACTGAGGTACAAAAAGGTGTAAAGTTTATTTTGTACTCCGTTACTCGCATATAGCGGAGAGTAACGGAGCATATATAAAACCCTGGGTAACCGAGGATGCACTCCAAACGAACATCTTGCATCCTCTTGCTGAAATAACTTATTTTTGAATGAGTTGTGTGAATTTCCTGTAAAAAGCGTTTGATATCTTGAGTATTTTATATCGATTAAAAGTTTGAGTTTGGCGTTTATTTCAAAATAAGGTGAGTAGAGACGGACAACTACGGCAGGGAGCAGCGATTATATAGAATTTTATTCGGTTTATCCGGCGTTGACTTGAGGTCGAAGGATCGGAAATCCGGGGAGTATAGCTGTTGGAAGAGAATGAACTAATCCATGCATGATTATAAGGATAACTCATGAGACCGAGGATATGGTACGGTTGTGGACCCTGATAGAAAGGAAAAAACCGAGGATGCGAAGCATCCGAGGGTTTTTCCTGACTATCAGGGTCTGCAACCGTACCATATCCGAGGTCGAATGGGTTATCTGTATTATCAACCGTTTTTAAGTGTAAAACAGGCTTTTTACTTGTTATCGCGTTATATTGAGGATCTTGCGGATCCCTGGCGTTATATTGAGGATCCCTCGGTGATGTCAGCCTGTTAACAGCCGCGCTATATGAGTTTCTTGTGTATCGTCAATTCGTGTCTGTCGCTGTGGCTCAGGAGTCAGAGGCGCTGACTCAATAACTGCAGGTAATAACTGCAGGTGATACGGGTTCGAGACGCACTTTCTGCAAAACATTTGCTGTCGTAAATTTAAGAAATTTTTCAAAATTAGTCTAAGTTAGTTTCTTCAGATCTATACTTTCAAGCCGTCATCTTAACAAATATATCAGGGTTTACAATCATTATAATTCCTTCTAACAGGGTTTACAACTGTCTGTGTAAACCCGGTTCATACACGTGGGTTCGACAATTTCAGTTTGCGGATTAAAAATGGGCAAAATATTGTCGATCCCGCGTGTATGGCACCTCTCCTAATCGAGAAAAGTCGATTGGCTTAGGGGGATTAACGCAAGGATAATCCTGACCCTTATGAAAACAGTTGTCGACAGTAGGTAGACACCTATTTTTTCTTATATTATAGTCTCTCGTAACCCTATTTGGGTGGCTCATATTTTCTCCTGTACTCTTACATGTATATATTAATTCCTGTATTAAACATGTGAGGTGCGACTTAAAAAATAACATGTCTGTCTGTCACATTGAAAACTACAAACATAAGAATATACAGGAATTCAGATTCAGATGAGGGGTAGCTCCAATATGAGTTGAAATGGGACGTTTTACTAACTTATCATTAGCTGAAAGAGTATTTTAATTGTTTTCGTAAAGCTGTTAAAGATCAGTGCCATCTTCTACTTAATTGTCCACAGTATACAGACCTTAGACAAGAAATTGTATCTATAGTGTGGAAATATGTCAACAGTGTGTGTCTCTATTATTTTACTTCACAATGTCAAGTTTTATAAAGTTTAATTGATTTTATAGTCCATTTTAATGTATTAATATTTTATCTTGTAGTTTATATATGGTAGTCTCTCATAACCCTCAACGGTTGGCTCTTAACCTATGTTGGATTTTATATGTGGTCTGTCTTTCAAAATGTGAATATATTTTAGGGTAAAATTGATATCATAAATGAATTCACATCAAAATGTGAAGTGTGTTCTGTGACTGACTAGCTGATGTCGACTACTAAAACAACACGCTGGGATTAACGCGCTGGGGCTAATCCATTGTATAAATACACCTTACATCAAAGCATGCCGCTTGTCGATCCGGCGTGTATTCCCGAATTCAAATTGTCGATCCCACGTGTATCCACCGTAAACCCTCCTTGGGGGAATTACAAGGTTGTGAGTCCCTCGTACCGGGTGATACGGTTTAGAAAGTCGTTTCAAGTATCACGTTATATGGCTGGTAGGTTGATAATGGTATATGTACTGTGACTGCAATAACTGCAATCTGTTTATTATACCCCGTCCGTCACAAAACTTTGTGCAGAGCATATTTCTCAAACTATACATGCTAGCTTCACCAAACTCGCAACACCATGTTAGCCATGATCTCTAGCTGTGCCTTTTGATGGTTATATCGATTTCTGAATATTATTTTTTTGTGGTTCCCATGGAAACATGACCAAAGAGTGACTATGTAAGGAAATCATTTTGTGCGGAGCATATTTCTCAGACTATACATGCCACAGGATTTTGAGGATACACAAGATCTCAATGTAAACAATGTATATAAAAGTATCCACACCCCCTCTATTCAATAGGCTATTGTATAGAGGGGGTGTGGATACTTTTATATACATTGTTTACATTGAGATCTTGGGTATCCTCAAATTCCTGTGATACATGCTAGCTTCACCAAACTTGATACACATGTTAACCATGATCTCTAGCTGTGCCTTTTGAGGGTAATATCGATTTCTGAATTTTATGGTTTATATTTGTGGTTTCCATGGAAACATGACCAAAGAGTGACTCTGTAAGGAAATCATTTTGTGCAGAACTGATTTCCTAAACTATACATTCTAGCTACACCAAACTTCATGCACATGTCAACCATGATGCCTAGATGTGCCTTTTGAGGGTTAGACCTATTTCTAAATTTTATTTTTGGCGGTTTCCATGGAAACATGGTTGAAGAGTTATCTCTGGAATTGTACATTCGCTATTCATTCAACTTTACACACAGGTTAGTCATTCCCATAGTTGGGCCTTTCCTATTTTCAGTTATGTGAAACTATATTTGGAAGCGGGGGTATGTGAGCTGTGCTCGCTTCTACACTTGTTTCAAAATGTTCAATTTGTAATTTCATTAGATAACTATTTGATAGTTGGAATTCTTTGAAACTAACATTTGCGAGAGGTTCAATTGACGGTTTCATGAAAGAAATTTGTGAAATATTTGTTTTAATGCAAATGTTGGCACACAGTTCAAAACACAGGGGTTCGAATCGCTGTTTTGACAATATTTTTCAAAATTCAAAATCTAGATTTTTGCTTTCATATACTGTTTATATACGATACTGTGAGGTCATATTCCGAATTTGAGCGAACTCGGTTAAGAAATAAAGATTTGGGATAAATATCCCCGCTATTGATATAAAAGTGTTTTTCAACCTGAAAGACATTACAAATAACTTCGTGAGAGAAAAAAATGATTTTCACTTAGAGAAAATTCTGAAAATATACGTTACGTTTGCATATAAGTTACAAGTGTCGTGTCTGACGTATCTAAATAGACAATGACAATAAACACAACTTTGTAAGAAGTGAAGAAAATTCTGATAGTGCAAGTGGATATTTGAGTATAACCACTGGGTGTAATGTTTAACGCGCGGGAAAATTTGTTACCGAGCGTTATGAAAAATTACAGCGACGGAGGTCACGGGAAAGGCGAGTAAGTGCACTGTTTTTTCTCCTCTCGGTTTTAAAAAACACCAAATCGAAAAATAATTCATATCTACTTCTGGAGTGAGAGTTCACCAACACATGGATGTGAAAAAGTTAATATTTAAGCGATTGTGAAGCTTGATTGATAGTGATATTCATGACTACCCAATGTAAACAATAACAAAATATTGACATATATTATGCATTTACTTATCAACCTTTATATTTTTTGAATGAAAAATCACAACCATGAATGTATAAAACACTAGGAAATAATATGCTAAAGTCTCATTTTCCTGTTTTAAGAAATGACTTAGATAACTGATCTGAAATACAGAACCACGAGGTCATATTCAATTGAAACGTAGAGTACGGACTGTTACTGAGTAACGTTTTAGAGTGCACGGACTGTTATTGAGCAGTGTACGGACTGTTATTGAGCTAACATTTTGATTATCGCTGATTGTGACAATTTGAAAAGCAATTTTATCCCTTTTTCTGGTCTGTATGAAGGCCTATTTAGACTAACTATAGTAATGTTTTTACATTTTCCAGCACAGATGGAGATTTCGGCCACAGAAGGCAGTTTCTTGGAGCCCACCTTTGCCTCCACACCCATCAAGCCTGCAGTGGCAAAGAGTAATAAAAAGAATTCCCACCGTAGAAAGAAGAATTCAAATCTAACACTTAAATGTAATGACTGTAGTTACGAATCACAAAAACCCTCCAACATGGATAGACACAAACGTCGGAAAGATCATGGAAACGAACGCTTTAGCTGTTCAAGTTGCCAGCTCACATTTATAGACGAGAGCGAAAGTGAGCCCCACATCATGCGACAACATCGGGGGAAATCGTTTATGTGTGAGAGCTGTGGTAAGCAATTTAAGTCAAAAAACGGGTTGCGTTACCACAGCCTCACACATAAACAACCAAAAAACCACTGTAAATTTTGCAAAAAGGGTTATAATAGATTGTCCTTGTTAAAGCAACATGAAGCATCCCACCTCAATCTTGCGATACACAAATGCATTGAATGTAAAGTTGCCTTCAACAACTCATCAAATTTGAGGCGTCACATGAAAACCTGCCGACCTGCAAATCCGACTTTCAAGTGCGAAGAGCTTGGGTGTGGTAGTTTGTTTAGAACACAAAGATTATTGACCGAACATCAGAGGGGCATGCATCAAGCTCCAGCCTGTAAGTGCAAGTGTGGGAGACTTTTTAAATGGCGATCCAGTCTTTCGAAACATAGGATGTCTTGTCCTGGAGTCATCTAATGACACTAACTTTTACCATGGTTCACTTTGTTCTCTATGGGCAGGAAAGCCCTTCATCACTTCATTTTCAAACATATTAATTACTTTGTTGTTTCAAAAAGTTTAAACGAGGTGTTCAATCATGTACTCACATGTACTATTCCTACTGGTTTCTTCATTGAAATAAAGATATAAGTTTATATCTCATCTTATTATTTTCATTTCAACTGTTAACACACGTTATAAATAAGGTACACCATGTTCACAACTTATATATGTTCTGTTTTATTCATCATTTGTGTGTGCGTAAAGCACATCTCTCAGTGTGCACAAATTCTGAAAATGTCACTTTTCAATAGCGTCAAGAGATAAACCTTCTCGGACATGAGCTGGTATTTTGCATTCATTCATTCGGAAGCGCTCCGTTCTGACTCCAACTGCTCCCCTGGCTGGTTCGGACATTGCTGAAATATCTGAACGTTTTCGTTTTGGTCTCCTGACGGCCCGGATTGGCAAATCAAATACATGGTCTCTGTAAATACAAATGCACTCAAATTATAGCAAAACATATTGGTAAAAAATAAATAGAATTCATAACTTACCAAAGGATTTCCAATTAATTATCCTTTCTGAAAAGATGCATTAAACCTGATAGTGTACCTTTAATAGAAAAGTTTATGACTGAATGATGCTATGTTTACGACATTCATGTCAGATATTTAGTATATATTGCCATACCTGAGACGGATGCAGGGAATATGAAGTGGTGGTTTCCAGGTGCACGCTTGCTGTGACTGCTGCGGTTCTTCCTGGATCAGTTCATTAACCGGATAAACCTTAGCTTTGGATGTGTGCATGATGAACCCTCTGAAACATAACATCACCAGAGCATAACAATTGAATCATAAAGACCATTTAAGCTATATAAAAGATAACGTGCATGTTCTTAATCTCTCAGGAATTCCAATGTCTAAGTGCAGTAACTTTATGTGGCATGCAGGTTTTTCGTTAATAGTTGAATGTTGGTTACTTAAGGCATTTGGTTGAAGAGTCATAATAGGTGTTAAAATGCTTCATTGAAAACACTGATACTTACTGGTATGATCGAATTTCTAGGCCTATTTGTTCTGATCATTGACATTCCTTGTTTTTTTTCAAGGTTGTGATTCAATATACAAACGGGAATAAATATGAATATAATATAAAAGTGTGATCAGTACCTGTTTGGATTCAGTCGTGTTCGAAACATCTCACAAGCAGTTGTCATTGCCAAGGGTACTTCGTCACATCTAAGGACCCCAGTTCCTTTTTGGTCATAATCTTGAAATGCCCCAAAGAAATTTTCATTATCCAAAGTGCCTATTGCTCTTGGATTGTAGCTTCCGCTTCGCGTGAATTCGTAGAGCTGAGATCTCCTTTCACAATGTATCAGCATACCTTCAAAGAATACTTGAGGAATGTCTCTGACATGACTTCCTGGTGGAGGAAATTTTCCAAAATCCACACCATCAAGCAGGAACTGTTTCATTCTGTTTTCCATTTCATGTCTTTCTTTAGCAGATATTCCAGGTTCGTCTTGAGCTCTGAACCAGTCTGTCATCGTTTGGCAGAAGTTAGCTTCATTGGTATAACATTGATTCTTCATTGCTTTGGACACTTTGCTGCTGAAAGTGGCAACAGCAAAGGAACAGTTCTGTTTGTCCACAATGTTTTCAACTAAAGCTGGACTCAAGCCACATCCATTATCTTTTGCGTCTCTGGCAACAGTAACCCAAGCCTCTCGCTTGATACCACGCTGTGGTAATCCAGATGAACACATCTTCGTTCTGGCATTGGTCAGCATGTGTTCGGGATCAAGAAAGCACAGGATGTACCTTTTTTCGTCTTGTAGGTACTTTGGCTGGGAATACCATGTTGTGTTTGTGTCAAAGCCCTGAATACATAGTTGTTCACTGAAGGGACCCTTACGTCGCCATTTGTCAAGAGCAGCAGGAAATAAGAGTTCAGCTACAGTCACATTCAAAATTGTTTTGGGTAATTTGTTGACAGCTTTCTTAGCTATCATCTTCAGAGATCTGGGAGACCTTTGTTTTCTTGATGGATGAAAGGTGTCAATACCAAGATGTTCAGCTATTGCCTTTACGATGTCTCCTTTAGTCATCGACGTTTGGATTTTTAAAGAAGACTCAATTGCCAAACCACAGGTAACGAGTTCAAGCTTCGTGAAATGACTGCTCATAGTCTTTGCTGATGAAAACGAACCTTTCAGTGACATGGAACTACATTTCCGGTGACGACGAACCTTTCTGCTACTATCGTTTAGCTGTAGCATCGCGTTTAAGGCATTCAGTACACAACTCCAATCCACAATGTGCAGTTTGTTGACATTTTCAGAAATTTCGTCATCACCCAGCGTATCTGACTGGCCATCACCATCATCATTGCCGTGCTCACTGAACAGAGTGTCATCTGTTGAACTTGGTTCTGGGTCTTCAGATATTGGTGAGCCATGTTCATCAAGGCTTATATGTTCATCAACGGTGTTTGGCAAATCATGAGCTGTCCCAATGTTTTGCTGTTTTGTACATTTCATCAATCTGTCCAAATTTCTTGGAGTTGGAGGAATTTTGAACTCGGGTGAAGTGTATCCAACACAAATAGCTTCTCCATTATTATCATCTTTCTTGTCAACTGTGACCAACTCAGATATGTTGAAAGAGGTGACAACTCCAGTGGATGCTACACGTTTTACTTGGTCGCATTTTGACATACTCTTTGCCTCTGCATACACATCTTTGGAGAGCTGTAGTATTGTTAAAGGTTCATTATCTTCTCCTCTGGTTGCAAGTCTGACAAAAGCGCCATCATAACATTCAGCAGCAACATATATGCTCCTTTCATGGCAAGCACGACGCACAACTCTCAGCATTTCATTCATTTGTTGGTTTGTGACGGAGTTGTCAGTCAAAGCATAGGCAACAGGTGCAGCATGTGGTACCTCTGGTTTGTAATGTCTGTCTAGATCTGAAATCATGATCACAAGGATTTGCTTTGCAAGATGCCGGGTCAAATCATAAGCCATCTTCACATATTCTTTCAGCTGGTACAGGTTGTCTACCTTCATAAGGTTTGAAAACTGTGTCTTCAAATCTATTGAACCGTGACGGCCAAATATATCATCTGATTCAGATGGCTGCAGGTTCAAATGCCTGCAAGGAAGGGCTTTGGCGGACTCAACTTCACTGCGTAGACAAGAATTGCAACGTTTACCCAGCGTTCCTTTAGAACATTGCATTGCGGCCATTTTATTGTGAACACATTTTATTATTTCGAATTACAAAAACGATTTAATGGCTTTACTGAGCCATGTACACTCATTTTTAACTTGATTTTCGGAAGAGAGAAGGGTGTTTAACTATTGGTGAAATTATTTTTCAAATACATTTCATCGACTTTTTTAAGCGAAAAAGCGTGCTACTGACCCTTTAATGTCATTCTAAGAAATTTCATTTAACATTTTCAGGATATATGGGATGTTATACGGACGATTGGAGAAGACTTTTTGACGACAAGAAGTCAACATTATCCCAAATGACGCTCCTTTCATGTTTTGATTTCTGCAAAAACTTCAAATTCGCAGGCGCCCAGGTGAGAAAGCTTTCTGTTTAACCACAGGCAAAGCTCATGCGCAAACGTACGATGTTCGCTCAAAGGGGAAAATTGTCATTTCTCTGTTGCGCAACATATTTGCCCTAAACATGGCCCGTGATTCAACTCTATATATTTCTCTAAAGGGTCACTAAACAGTCTAACAAAACCTATTTTCTCAAAAACATCCGTGCTTATTCTGAAGTTAAAATGACCGCTTTGAAACATACTTTGATTCAATAACTCAAAAGTAATAAAATAAACATTAAATAAATCAATCAGATTATTGCACGTACGCTTCAGAAGAAGCTAGCCCAAAATTGTTATTTTGTCAATGCAAAAGACGAAAAGTAAAGAAAAAGCTCAAAAACTAACTAACCTGGACCAAGAGTTCTCAACTTCCCAATGCAAGGCATAACTCTTGCCAGTCTCCATTACTGACTGATTTAGGCCTTACAGTATTTCCTTAAGAAATATGTGTTTAGAAATCCAGGCCCGCTATGCATTTCTAGTGCAGCGATTCACTATCTTGACACAACAAACCGGGGGAAATACCACAAGGGTTAAATCAGCCAGTAATGCAGACTGGCAAGAGTTATTCCTTGCGTTTGGAAGTTGAGAGTTCTGGGCTGGCGGACCGCCATTATTCCATCCACTGGCCAGTGGCCATCGGCCTGTGTACAGGATAAATAGGTAGGCCTTAACAAAGTTTGTACTAAATATGAGTTACAATGAAACTACATGTATTTTCAATGTGGGAGCATGGAGAATAAATAGAGCAACCGATGGGCTTATGGCATGGCATGGTGTCCGGCGTCCGTCCGTCCGTCTGTAAACGTTTCGCATTTGTGTCTTCTTCTCCAGAACCACTTGGTCTAGGGAGCTGAAATTTTGTGTACAAACTCCTTGGCCAATGGGGATTCTAAATTGTAAAATTGGTGACCCTGTGACCCCAAATAGGATCACACAGGTCAAGACCCTAAAAACCTATTTTCCTCTTCTTCTCCAGTACCAAAAGCTCTAGAAAGCTGAAATGCTGTATATAGACGCATTGACCAATGGGGATTCTAAATTGTAGATTTTGTGACCCTGCGACCCCAAATAAAGGTCACAGAGGTCATGACCTGTAAACCTATTTCCATCTTCTTCTCAAGAACTACTGACGCTAGAGATTATAATCTCTAGACTCCTTGGCAAATAGGGATTCTAAATTGTAGATTTCGTTATCCTGCGACCCCAAATATAGGTCACAGAGGTTATGACCTGAAAAGTTAATTTCATCTTGAGATTGTATGTGCTCTTCAAAGGGAGGTAATTTATAGGAAACAACAGTGATCAATTACATCGAAAAGTGTCTCTTTATTTGTATGACATTTTATCTCTGGCCTTAAAGATAGGTCAGAGGGGTAAGGACCTTAAGACCTATTTCATCTTCTTCATTTAAAGTGCTTCCTATTTGTTGTACCTCTCACCTAGAAGTTGACATTTTGAAGTAGTTAATGTATATAAAACATGATGAGGTACAGAGCCAGTGGCTCTATTTTTATATCATGTAACGTATGTATGTTTTTCCTTTGTGCCCAATTCACGACAATGCTAATTCCCTTCTCTGGTTTATATTATCTTATATTATCTTACACAATACTAATGTATCGTCTTTCAGAACAGACAGGAGTGTTACTGTGGGAACGAGATAGATGAGACACTATTCCCCAAGACAGAGGAGACAGAGTGCAACTCTCCATGCTCGGGGGACTCATCACAGATTTGTGGTGCAAGTTGGAGATCGTCAGTATACAAACTTTGATGGAAACACGTTCTTGGTTGATCGTTTCCAGTTGACAGCAAACAATGTGAACGCGTATCGAGATCTCATTGGCGGATTCAGAGGGGGTGAGGGAGGGCGGACCCCAAAGAGAGGTCCAAGTATAGTAAAAAAAGAATAAAGGATTTAAAAGCATCATTGTAAAAGCGCAATCCAAGCTTAAAAGCTGCTACTACCCCCCTCCCCCCTGGAAAAGTGTACAATGTACAATAACAATATAATTTATACAATTCCAATGCAATATGTCCACATAACTTAGTTTACAGATGAACGACATTTAAGAGCTGATTTGATAAATTTAGCACAATTCATTAAAACTAACACATCATCAGATATGAGTAGCTTAATCAGTTTGCAACTGCTTGACAATCCATTCAATGTAGGTAAATATTGCTGTCTCATTGTTTCATACTTATCACATTCAAAAAGAAAGTGGACTTCATTTTCATAACTATTACTACAACACGTTCTACAAATAAAATCAGTGCTACTAGCTTTCTTCCACATATTACATCTTAATGGTAATGCATTGAACTTTAATAGACATACATATTTCCTCAAATCTTTAAGCTTAATTTTCAGAATGTGATTATCTTCATGGAAGTTTGATATGATACTCTTAAATTGTACAAGTCTCGATGAGTTTAATATATTACTGTTAGTATTTTGTTTTGAACAATCAATCAGTCTCTGCTTAAACGATGATAAAAACAAAGATACATTACCAAAGTCTTGGGCAAGCCAAACATAACTATACCCATACACATTTAAAAGATTTCGTATTTGTGTAGCCCACGTAATTCTACCAACACCATCTAATCTATATATATAATTATAACTTTGCTTAGGGTAACGATCATTAGGCATTCTCAACAATTTGCACCAAAATGTGATACATTTATAATAATAATCAACTTTAATACTATATCTTCCACATTCAGCTAAAGCTGCATTACTTGACAGTGTTTACCAACACCTAAAACAAATTTACAAAAATTATTATGAAATTTATCGACAACATTTCTTTTGATATCCCCATATCTCCGCCCCATACAACAATATTGGTTTTATTTTACAATCAAAAAGTTTGAATAATACATGAACGGGAATATTTTTGAAATTATACTGTAATTGCTTTATAGTGAACAAGGCTTTACTGGCCTTTGCAACAAGTGTCTTGGTACAAACACTCCAAGATAATCTAGTTGAAAAAACGATGCCTAAATAATTATAATAAGTTGCTGTCCTCATTTGAATACCATCAAAATGCCATTTTTCATAATGACGAAGATAACCATCATTCCGGAATACTAAAATCTCTGTCTTCTCCATGTTAACCTGTAACCCCCATGATTTACAAAACTTGGACAAAATATCAATTTTTCTTTGTAAACCTACCACCGTATCATCAAAAATACATAAATCGTCCGCATACAACAATAATAACAACTCTAGATATTCTTCACCAATGAAAATACCCCTAACTTTAGAATCTACCAACATAGATTGAAACTCAGCGATGAACAAAGAAAATAAAAGCGGACTGAGGACGCATCCTTGTCTAACTCCACTTAAACAATCGAAATACTCTGTTATGGAATTGCCAGATAGTCTTACAGAAGCTGTTATTTTAGAGTACATGTCTTGTAGAACTGTCAGCAACCTACCATGAATACCTTTATTCACAACCGAGAACCACAGTAGTTTTCTATTGACAGAGTCAAAAGCCTTTTTAAAATCAACATACAAACAAAAAAATCTACCTCCACTTTAGACAAGTACTTTGGCACAAACCATTGTAGAGTAAAAACATTATCCACGGTACTATATCCCTTTCTAAACCCGGCTTGAGACTCTGGAATAACACTAAATAAATCCGCAAACCGCTGCAAACGTTGATTGATGATATAACAGAAGATTTTACCATAAGAATCCATGAGATATGCCTCGAAAATTATCAACACAATCATAACTACCGTTCTTATGGAGTGGATAAGGCATATTAAAAGGAAGTGAATATTCTGAGAATAAAATGTGTGATGTATCCGAAATGATTTTCCGAGCATGTAATACAAATTTCTCATCATTTATTGACATTGACTGGTCTAAAATGGTACCGAAAAAGCGAAAAGTTTACGGACGGATGGATGGACGGACGCCGGACTCTATGCCATGCCATAAGACCATCGGGCCTTTCATGTCTGATGCGCTAAATTTGAATTAAGGTCTTCAGCAAAGGGTCAGATGTAGCGACTCCTACTCTCTTCTAATCATTTCCAATCATAGCCTTCAAGCTTTTCCACATTTCCCGAGAGTTACCGCAGTAAAATTCTTTCTCTACTTTGTTCCTATAATTTACACTTCTTTATTTGTAAGGAAATATCTTTTTGGACATTTTTAAACTTCTGATAAATCCCCCTTACAATACGCTATTTTCTTCTTATTAAGTAGGCTTTTCATTTCTTTTGATACCCACGGCTTATTGTTCGGGAAAATCTTTATGGTTTTACTTTGTATTATAGAACCTACACAAAAGTTTATATAACTCGTAATAGTGCCCGTCAGCTAATCAGGATCGATGATATCGGCCGTCAGTGTATCCCAGTCTGTGTATTCAAAACAGCCTTGTAATTGTTGAATAGAATCTCATTCCTAGGACTTGATTGTCTTTACTACTTCAGGCTTTCCTGTCTTGATGTTCTGTTTGTTGCACGGAACGAGATGCACTGTATTGTGGTCCGAAATTCCAAGTAGGGGTTTTGTCATCTGTTTTGTAGGCTCCCTTGACGTTGTCATGGTTTTATTCCTCCTAGTTAGACAGTACCCTGCTCTTACCTTCTTTATATGTTAAATATGTATGTAGGTATACGTATATTTAGGGTCTGTGGATAAATCGTCTTTCAAGTCCTCTACGTTCCTCTGAACACCTCCTTTCGAAATGTTATAAATTATTTAATCTAAATCTCGTTGCTATTTGGTCGTTCTTCCCAGGTAGCTTTTCTTACACCTAAGACAGCTATATATAAATGAAACTCAGATCTCTGGAAGAGTGAACATCAAGATTGCTTGATTCAGATCCATACAGGTATTCTTACCTGTATGTCCCACTTTGACCATGGCAACAATTATGTCTCCCCACGAAGGGTGAGGAGTTTTTGGCTGAGTTGCCGTCGGCGTTCCCATTGTTTCCGGAGCGGATCTCTAAAACTACTTCACCAATCCTCATCAAATTTGGTATGCTGCCTCCCCATATCATGTAGATGTGCCTTTAGGGGTTTTGAACTTTTTAGAATTTGATTTTGAATCAGTTTCCATGGCAACAATTTTGACTTTGTCCTCTGGAAGGAAAGGGTTTGTTTCCGCAGCAGATTTCTAAAACTATGTGACCTATCCTCACCAAATTTGGTACACTACCTCTCGATATCACGTAGATGTGCCTTTTGGGTGTTTGAACTTTAAAAAAATAAATTCTGTTTCCATGGCAACAATTTGGACTTTGTCTTTTAGAAGTGTAATAACAGAAATTGATTTGGGGGAAGGGGGAGACATCTGTGTTTACGAGTAAATCACCTTCTAGTTCATAATAGTGTCAATTCATTATCATTATCGTTATCAGGACTATTTAGATAAAAAAAGTCTTGATAGGTGATACAGACACTTATTAAACTTTTTGCTGACAAGGTTAAATACATCAACAATGAGCTAAATGTGTGACTGAATAACATGATGGCGCAAGAAAACAAATTTTATTGCTGCATTTACTTAAAATATAAAAACAAAAATTTTGGAACCAATGATTGTGCACTGAATTTGACACATGAGAATCATACGCTAAAAACGCCCAGGCTGAACATCCTTAGTACAATACACTTCTTGATGGTGATCAAGGGTAAGCCGTCAGTGATATCTTTGAGGCTTTAAAAATACAGCCATGGGCTCTGTAGCTCATCAGGATTTGTTTTGTTATAATAAATTTTCTAAGCTTGTTCTTGAGCTTTTCTTACTGGAGAAGATGATGAAAATAGATTTGTGGTTGTGACCCCATTTCCTTAGCTAATCCCCATTAGCCAAGGAGTCTGCACACAACTTTTCAGCTCTCTAGACCTTTTGGAACTTTAGAAGAAGATGAATATAGGTTTTTGGGGTTGTGACCCCTGTGCCCCCTTTTGAGGTCACAGGGTCACGATATCTACAATTTAGAATCCCCATTAGCCAAGGAGTCTGCACACAACTTTTTAGCTCTCTAGACCTTTTGGAACTTGAGAAGAAGATGAAAATAGGTTTTTGGGGTTGTGAACCCTGTGACCCAAATTGAGGTCACAGGGTCACGAAATCTTGAGAATCCCCAGTAGCCAAAGAGTCTGTACACAAATTTTCAGCCCTTTAAATCTTTTGGAACTTGAGAAGAAGATGAAAATAGGTTTTTAAGTTTGTGACCCCTGTGACCTCATTTGGGGTCAAGGGGTCACGAAATCTACAATTTAGAATCCCCATTCGCTAAATTCAAAATTTCAGCTCCCTAGACCAAGTGGTTCTGGAGAAGAAGGTGAAAAGTCTAGGACGGACGGATGGATGGACGCCAGACGGCATGCCATGCCATGCCATGCGCCCATCGGGCCTTTCAGGCCTGATGAGCTAAAAATTACATGTTGTTTTTTCCCATTTGCTGTCCGGCTGTTTGTGTGATTGTAAGTGAATTCCTTGGAATAAAGAAATAAACTCGGGACATTTAGCATTTATTTCAACAATAATGTCATTACAAAATGTCTATATCAACAATGCCAACACAACATTTGGAGATCGTCATCCATATTATACATAAACAGTCACACGATTCCTGATTACAAATCAAGAGCTTTGACATGGATTTGATGAAGTATACATGTGTTATCTCACTGCATTACAAGTGAGGTAATATGTGTTATCTCACTGCATTACAAGTGAGGTAATATGTGTTATCTCACTGCATTAAAAGTGAGGTAATATGTGTTACCTCACTGCATTACAAGTGAGGTAATATTTGTTATCTCACTGCATTACAAGCGAGGTAATATGTGTTATCTCACTGCATTACAAGTGAGGTAATATGTGTTATCTCACTGCATTACAAGTGAGGTAATATGTGTTAGAAAATGTGGAGAAAATTTCATTGGGAGAAAATTCCCCTTTGCTAAACACATTGGGATTTCCATGAACAATAAGGAAACCCTAAAGAATTTGTTTTATAATCAAATTTGAATTTTTTGCAATGAGATGTTTTCCTTCATGACAGTAAATGGTAATGTGATTTTTAGAATTATCAGTTGGTATTATCTGTTCATTTTGCTCCACCAGGGTATTTATATCCACAAGTCTCATCCAAGTATCCTGATTTTCTTATCAGCATTTGCCTTGTAACACTACCACGCGACTCATCGCAATTTATAGCAAGTATTTTATCAGTCAATTATTTGTCTTGATTTGTAATCTAATGGCACTGAATGAACTTAAATTATAAGATAAATAGTTGCGTTTGTAAAATTTCCGGGATACATTGTTTTTCAACAACCGCAAATTTAGTTTAAAACCGATGGCGTTAGCCTGAGGTTTTAAACGCTGAAATTTGCGGGTGTTGAATGACAATGAATCTTGGAAATTTTACAAACGCAACTATTTATCGATATTGTAACATGATTGTTAGTTATCCAACGTTTTGGAGCGAACTCTCTTTTTGCGTACCTATCTCTAAGTGGAAAGGACTTGGCGACTGTTCCATTTTATTAGAAGCGTAGTCAAGTCCAAACAAATGTGAATACTCGGAGACATATGTACATTAGCAACAATTTATACGTAACCCGAACAGTGTCACTCAACTATGGTCACTTACAATATTCATGCATCCTTTTATATGGCGATAAACATTTATCTACTTCATCAACAGACACAGTGAAACACCTAAGAACAAAACTTGCCTGACAATGATGCTCACATTGTGACGTCAAAACAGTCAATCACTATGATGTCATGCCATGGCAACGACATTCGCAATAACCGGCCGCTTGGAAGAAGCCGGAACACTTGGACACATTCAACTAATTTTAATTTCTTGAAACTTATTAATATTTAGAGTAACTTGTGACGGATATGGGTATACACAATTAAAAAAATGATAATGACATCTTTCAAATTTGAGTAAGGCACACATATTAGGATAAACAGAGATAATAAATCTTGAGTTGGACCGAATCCAGAAAACATGATGTATCAGTTCGCGGTGAATCGCCTGTCATTTGCGGGCATTCATTGTCATTCAACATACGGAAATCAACCAATCAGAATCAAGGATACACTGAAGTCATGTTACAATAGGAAATAGAGACATTGACTCTAGTTGATCATCAGGATTTGGATGATTTATCATTTAAGGCTGAACAGTATGTTTTCTCAAAAACATAGCTAATTTTTTTGGTCAAAATCCCCTAAATGAAGAAATTAGCTAATAGCATGCTTCATTATGAAATGAATCATTTGTGTGCCATTCTAAATCCCATTCAATAAATCCCTCAGCAAATTTCAGCTTCCTATGTTGACTGGTTCTGAAGAATTTCATTCCTTCCAAGTTAAACATTGTAGAGTGAGTGAGTGAGTGAGTTGGGGTTCAAAATTATTTTAAGCTATCAAAATGTTGCGTTTCCATGGAAACTGCTAAATAAATGAATCCCAAGTTGAAAGCCTCAAACATAAATCCCACGTTTATGAAGTGCATATCTCCTCTGCATATCTCCTCCTAGCCCTAAAAAACCTCTCAAAGGTACATCCATTGTGTTGTCATGGGTCACATATGCCAAACGTTATAAATGATGTTAATCTTTCGAGAAGTACTGACTGTTACCCAAAATTGTCATTTTGATGATAGTCAATTTAGTATATTGACGATATAAAGGTAAAAGTGCAGATTTTTTTTTATCGTAAACCGGACAATGCACTGGGTTTGGCGCGCGTCAATTGGTCAAACGTAATTTTGGAAACATTTTCACCATTCAAACTTTGGGTTGATAGTGTTTAGCAGGTCTTATAACGACTATGCATGTGAATGGGACGTGTAGTTTCGGTTTCTGTACATGTATAATGATATGTTGCTCAATTTTAATTAAAAACTAGTAATTATGATATTATTGGCTATTGGGGATGAATATGCAAGTTGAGTAAAATTATTTGAACTGAAATCAACACATATCGTATGTTGGCACTTATTTCAGCCAAATAGAATTTTATGAAACACAATGGATGCACCTTTAAATTATCTCCCTTTGATACATGTTAGGAGGGTTCTACTGGGGTATTTTTTTATGGAAACGAAAATCAAGAGGACATTCCTGTTTACACATATACATTCAGGCCTCGATAATCCGAACACTTCCGTTTTTCATCAAAAACGTTCGGATTGTGAAATGTTCGGACTACTGAAATGAACCAAACAATATTGAGTTGTTTATCTTTGAATCTATAGACAGACGAGAACGTATTTAGAATATGAAATGACTTTGACACGCTGGATATTTATGACTATCACAACAAATGAGAATTTCAATATATAACAATCACAAACTACTGACACACAAAGTAAATCATTTCAATTTATTAAAATCACAAACTACTGACAAGCTCAACTCCCGTGTCAATCCCTTGTCATGGAAGTTTACCGATCCAATCAGTGTGATGATCGCTTGTCAAGGGGATTACCCGAACGCTTTTGATGAACAGCCGGATTAATTAAGCAGAAATAGTTGTAAATAACTAATCCGTTACGGCTAATTAGCGTTCGGATTCGGAAACAGAATCAACGAATTGACGGAATCAACAGTTAATGAGTTTATATAGAGATTAGTTTGGTTACAGCTTGCTACCGTTCAGACACTGCGAGATTCGGATTATCGGTGGCCGGACTTTCGCGGTTTGACTGTATGTTATTAACACATGATTTAAACACAGTCAAATTCAAATATACTAATGAAGGTAATATTTTGATGACCGTATTTCACAATTTCATAAACACGATTGCAGATTTGTTGAAAAATAAACACAATGAGAACTGAAGCCTTTCATTGGCGCTGCGAGGGGGGAAAACTTTGCTACAGCATAACAGCAAATTGTTTATTAGTTTTATGTTTTATGTGTTATTTGTGTATACTCTATCACTGTATGTCTTATAGCGTGTTCTCATTTCACTTAATGCAAAAAAATATTGAGATAGAACCCACCCTTTAAGCCATGGGCTATGATCAAAGTTAAGAATTCTTAAGACTATGAACATTACGAGAATAAGGTCCCTGGACACAGAATTTTCTTTCTTTAAACACGTCATCTTCATTGTGGTCGCTGGGGATAATAATACAAGTACCCCGGGTATACAAATTCTGCATGTGCAAGCTCCTATTATTCATATAATAATACAAAGCATAGTTCGAAACTCAAAATATCGCTACTTCTATAAAACGCACAATGATACGTACGGGATACGTATATGTTCCAGAAACAAATGAAAATACGAAATTGCACACCTTCAGGATCCATTCAAAGTTCATGTTCAAGCTCAATGAATATGTTCCGAGGTTGATGAGCAGAAGTGAATTTAAGCCCACCTTGGAAGGCCGATATCAGTCTATTTTGAACACAACCCAATAAAAACATTGTCATTTGGTAACCAATGTCAGTAATTAGTCTCTTGATAAATACAAGATTTAGTTTATCATCTCAAGAACCAAATCGTTGAGCTGTATACTGCCATCTAGTGTCAGAGAGAGAAACCGTTCCGCTGCTTTAGCGCTGACAGTTCGGAGAAGTGGTAACCGTAGCAACATCTTTCCGTATCTGCGTGTATCACCAGGGTAGTGATGTCGCATGTATCGTAGCATCGCTTCCAGGATCTTGGTCTGGAGCTTAATTACTCCACACTTGTCTTGGATTCCTGCTGCGTCTGTAACCATGGAAACGCAAAATTTGAAGGCGAAACATCACACAAGTCTGTTACCATGGAAATACAAAATATGACATTGAAACATCAAACAAGGTTGTTACCATAGAAATACAAATTATGAATGCTCATATAAAGTCTGTTACCATGGAAATACAAAATATGAAGGTGAAACATCATATAAAATCTGTAACGATGGAAATGCAAAATATGAAAGTCAAACATCACATAACATCTGTTACCCTGGACATGCAAAATATGACGTTGAAACATCAAACAAGTTTGTTACCATGGAAATACAAAATATGAAGGATCATATAAAGTCTGTAACCATGGAAATACAAAATAAGAAGGTGAATGATCATATAAAGATTGTTACCAGGGAAATACAAAATATGAAATTGAATGATCATATTAAGTCTGATACCATGGAAATACAAAATATGAAGTTGAAACATCAAACAAGTCTGATACCATGGAAATACAAAATATGAAGGATCATATAAAATCTATAACCATGGAAATACAAAATATGAAGTTGAATGATCATATAGTCTGTAACCATGGTAATGCAAAATGTGATGGTCAAACACCACATGAAGTCTGTTACCCTTGAAATGCAAAATATGAAGGTGAACTATTGCACAAAGTCAAAATTTTCAACTTGTCTGGTGTGCAGTTCACTGAGTCTGATTAAAATCAACCGTTTTCCTGAGGAATTATAGTTGCAAAATAGTGATTGAACATTTCCCCTCCAAAAAGTCTTACGAGGGGCCAAATTCTGATATGTCTTCATGGAATTCAGTTAGGCAATCACAAGATCTCAATCAAAAGCTTTCAGTGCGAGAAGTTAAGGGCAAGTAACTCCAGACAGTCATCATTTCGTCTATATCCGGGGGGGGGGGGGGGGGTCCACTTTTGTGGTCCCAATACCTGCCCATGCAAACATTTTTGAAAGGGGGGTGCTGTTTGCTGTGCACTATCGCAGACCCCCTTGAGTGAGTGAGTGAGTGAGTGAGTGAGTGAGTGAGTGAGTGAGTGAGATGCAGAAGAGAGTGAGTGAGTGAGATGCAGAAGAGAGTGAGTGAGTGAGATGCAGAAGAGAGTGAGTGAGTGAGTGAGTGAGTGAGTGAGTGAGTGAGTGAGTGAGTGAGTGAGTGAGTGAGTGAGTGAGTTGGTGTTTAACGCCGCTTTCAAGAGTATTTCACTTATATCGTGGCTGCTAGTATTATGGCAGGGAGGAAGCCCACATCGCCATGTGGCTATGCATTGTGGTGAAACCTGCGAGCATGGGTGGTACTATGCTTTGCACCCAAACCTTACTGCGTGTAGAACAGTTCTCTACTGCAGACAAAGTTGCCATGCCCCTGGTGGGATTCGAACCACAGACCTCTTGATTCGAAGCCGAACGTGCTAACCACTAGGCTCCGTTTATAAAATGAACGTCATTTACCAACTATGCATGGTTTGTTAAATCTAATAAATAAAACATTTGACATGTCTCGTCGAATACCATGTATATCTCATCGAGTGTAAATATATTATTTCTTCTTCACGAGATGAGATATACATGGTATTTTACAAGAAATGTCAAATATCCACTATGTAACATTTTGCTAGGGTCACGATGTAAATATCGCGATACCACAACGTATCGTTACGCCTCTATTTATTTATGCATGGTTTGTTAAATCTAATAAATAAAACATTTGACATGTCTCGTCGAATACCATGTATATCTCATCTCGTGAAGAAGAAATAATATATTTACACTCGTGGTTGCGCCACTCATGTAAATATATTATTTCTTCTTCACGAGATGAGATATACATGGTATTTGACGAGAAATGTCAATTATCCACTATGTAACATTTTGCTAGGGTCACGATGTCAATATCGCGATACAACGACGTATCGTTACGCCTCTATTTATGAGGATACGTACCTGGATAAGAGAGTACAAGTGCGTTGAGGATACAGTACTCGGTGTGATCTAAATGCACCTCCTTTAGCCTGGAGGCGAACTCGAGAGTGGCGTTAATCAACTCCTTGCCCCAACCCATCGTCTGCGCCATCTCTGACGACACGAGCAAGCCGTCCGCGAACCTTATCGTGTTATCAAGACCCATGGACCTGGAATAGAAAAAAAACATTCTTTAAAAAAAACCCATTCTTCTTTTATAATAAATAGAGGATATTAGTCTTTTCTTGACTAATACCATGAAAGGTTATATTTTCACGAGTGGCGCAGCCACGAGTGAAAATATATAACTTTTCTACCTCACGAGATGAGATAAACATGGTATTTGTCAAGAAAAGACAAATTTTCTATTTATTATATGACCAAATCATTGCATATTCACCGAAATCGACTTGCATTTACGTTAAGTTGGCTCCAGAATGAGCCTGTCTCCTCAGCAACAATGTGACGTCATGAACGTGTCATGACGTCGGAGCATTGTTTTATGACGTCAGGTCATTATTATATCAGTCACTAGTGACTGATAACACGTTCCATTGTTATTTTCACTAGTGACTGATAACACGGTTTATTTTCATTGATAGATCCCGGTATTTCACCTGCAATCATATAATAATAGAATTTATTATATGCTGAACAGTGAGAGAATGTTCCCCAACCCCCCAAAAAATTTTGTGTGCCCCTTACAATCTCCTCCCTTTTTTCATTATGTTAATCGCCCCTTTGAAGGATTGTCTGTCGTTGATACATGTCAGCTGCGCATAACTATTTGATACCTGTATGCTAGCCGGAGGACGTTGAGTTCCATGAAGGAGGATTTCAGCAAAGCCATTTGGTCTTCCATACACAGGTCCCCGAAACCTGAACACAGAAAGCAAGAACGTTTTCATTTACAATATTCATGTTTTGGGATGGGACTATTGCGATAGTCTATTACAACTTACTAATCAGAGGTCTCACTTACTACAATGTAACATTAATTTTTTAAAATGTGTCAAGCTGTCAGACGCTAGTTTCTTTAACATAAACATATTTGGCTAAAACTTCTGGATCTCCTGTAGTGGAGCATGGTGGTGTAGTGGTTAGTACGCTGGCCTCTCACGCCGATGACCCGGGTTCGAATCCCAGTGGAGACACCAAAGATTTGTGACTCGGGTCGAATACTGTGTTGTGTCCTTGGGCAAGGCACTTGTGGAAAAGGCGCAATATAAGTATGCAATTATTATTATTATTATAGTTCCTGATAAGGCGTCTTGAACTGTCGCATATATTTAGTGTATCACTCTCCGCACGGTTATTAGCTAAGACCACTGAGAGCATTGGGTCAGCAGCACACAGGGTCTGTCAACCAGTGATGACATTACATCAACACACCATGGAAACAGTTATGTGGTAAAAAATGTACCGAAAAACACAAAATCGCAATCGGACATTAGTTTTAATATATTAATAAACTATTTTATTTTGCGAGAATGTTTCAAAACCGTTGTTCATGTTCTGTCACACCTATGCTGGCACAATATTGTGTGCCTATACAGGACAAGAACTGTTTATAGTGAATGTCAACGTACAGACCCAGCCTAATAAATAGCATATCTCTCATCTATTGTATGTCGTCAGTGTGTCAACTACATAAGGTCTGTGCCTTCTCACAAGGGCTATAGAAAATTTTCATCCCGGATGAAGAAGTGCGGGTTTAAAGGGGCAGAAGCACGTTTTTTGCTAAATTCATTTTTTCAAATTTCCCATTTATAATGATAGTTTATGTCATTTAACTAACTTTAGAGGGTAAAACATCTTAATACACAAACCAATTATCTGTAGTGGTAAACACTTTGTTGCGTTTAAAGCAAAAATTGCATGGCGGCCATTTTATTGTGAACACAATTTATTATTTTGTATTACAAAAACGATTCCCATGGCTTTACCGAAACATGTACGCTCATTTTAAACTTTATTTTCCGAAGAGAGAAGGGTGTTTTACAATTGGTGAAATTATTTTTCAAATACATTTCATCGACTTATTTGAACAAAAAAACGTGCTACTGCCCCTTTAAGCATAAAAGAAGCAAGAGAGCAAAACCTCAAACAAAGTTATCCCCATTATTTCCGTGATTGTCACAGCACAGGTGGAGTTTAGCGCAAATATGTTGCGCAACAGAGACCAGTTTTCCCTATGTGCGAACCAAGTGAGCAAAGGTTGGCAACGTATTTCTCTCGACTCAAATCGAAATAATAGAATTTTCAACTGTCAAAATTCAATGTCCCAAAAATTCAAACTTGACACCCATTTGAACACAGGGTCGTGCTCTCTTAATCCCAACCCCATATGTTACATTTAATCACGTTAAACATATACAATTAATTATTTTAAGCGCTTAGAGAGGTTTCCTAAATTGTTCTTCAGCTCCATTCTCACTCACATACTTCCGCTGGTCTTTCATCTCTTCACCTGTGGTCACAGATATGGTAGCAACTGTCAAGTAGAGAAATTATTCAAGATGATTCAAGGTGAGGGAACATATTGTTATAAACTTACCATGAACTTTCTTGGCCCATGCTATGATATACTTGAGTTCAGTGTAACCGCACTGCATAACTTCATTCACGCTGATGTTGGCTACCATTGTACCTGAAAATAAGTTATAGAAGTTCCTCTTCAATGTTTATCGAGGTGAAGTGAGGTGAGTTAGGGTTTAACGCCTCTTTCAAGAGTATTTCACTTATATCACGGATGCTAGTATTATTGCAGGGAGAAAGCCTGCAACGCCATGTGGCTATGCATTGCGGTGAAACCTGCGAGCAACGGCTGGAACTAGCGAACCATGGGTGGTACTGCACTGAAATTCAGTGTAGCATTGCACCCAAACCTTACTGCATGTAGAACAGTTCTCTACTGCAGACAAAGTTGCCGTGCCCCTGGCGGGATTTGAACCCCGGACCTCTTGATCCGAAGCTGAATGCGCTAATTATGCTTTGGAAATGATTTCTGACACACAGACCAACGCACATATACACAAAGCCCTATATACCCAAGACAATGGCGTAGGGAGGTATAATAAATATCAAAAGTTAATTTATATTTTTTCGAAATATGTGTAACAAAACTTTTCAGCATAGTTTGAGAAAGAGACCAACCTCCTTCGTATTTCGGGAATATGTCTGGCCCTGCGTTGACGAGGTTATCAACGATGGGGTCGCGTAGTTCAGTCTGCGGCACGTGCTGTACCCCGACCATACCGCCCTCCATTGTGGCAATTGTCGCCTCCTCCAAGCGCTGACGTTTCATTCGGTGTTTCCCCCCCGGTGCACGATCTTCTCTTACCGCTGAAAATGTAATTTTATTATAGTTTCTGTGGTGAAATGGTATTTATCAGCAAAAATAAAACCTGTATGTGAAATAACATGTAATTCTATTCATTGAAATAACACTTTCACTTTTGGTATATAGAGAATATCTGTCTTTTCTTGACTAATACCATGTTTATCTCATCGAGTGAGGTAGAAAGGTTATTTTCAGGAGATGAGATAAACATAGTATGTGTCAAAAATTGATGGATATTCGATTTATTATATGATGTTATCCTTGTAATTACGTCCAAAAAGGGTTGTTTTCACATCCAGCGGCCGCAAGGAACGGACCGTCACTACAGACGTCATAAGCCAAATCGATGCGTCAGACCATTGTCACTGGTTGCAGTAAAAATATAAGTTATTTTCATTGTAGCTTGATAGACAGTTTATTTCATTGATAAATCCCAGTATTAATTTCATTGCTCGTCATATAATAAGTGACGTTATCATAACAATCAGATGACGTGTTGAAGCAAGGGAAGCTTGGATGCTTCACTCATAAAATTAGCTTAATTTACGAACTATGTATAATATGCTAAATTTAATAAATAGAACTTTCGGTATTTCTCATCGGATACCACGTACATCTCATCGAGTGGCGTAAAAATTATGTTTTCACAAGCGGCGCTCGAAAAATGTAACTGTATTTCTTTCATGGATAGAATACAAACATCAAGAGAAACTCTTCAAATATAAACTCTCCAAATCCAACATTTGCCTTGCCAATTAAATTGCCCAACAGTGTGGTTTTCTTTGTAGTTATTCGATAATTTGCAAGGCAATATTATATGGCTGTACAGCTAATATGTATTTTCAATACTCATAAGTATCTAATCTTTGATGCTAGATTCACGTCGAAAATAATCAAAAAGCCCCTTATAAAAAATCATATGGGGGATTATCGTGCATTATAATTCTACCCTTCCTTTCAAAGAATTGCTATTCCGCCCCTTCTTTTCAAAATCCCCGATTTCCCCCCCCACTTCTGCACAGATGGGTGGTACATCCCCCTTCACGCAGGGGTTCGAATTCCCACGTTTTGAATTTTTCTGCATGTACATTTGACAAGCGTAATCCCACACTACCCCTATACAATAAGTGAAAATTTCCTAGATCATCCAACTTCCCATCGTAAGGCATAACTCTTGCCAGTCTCCATCACTGACTGATTTAAGCCTTGCAGTATTTCCCTCACTTTTCCATGCTAAGATAGTGGATCGCTGCATCTGAAATGCATCGTGGACTCTGATTTTCTAGCACGGAAACCTCAAGGAAATGCGGCAAGGCTTAAATCAGTCAGTATTGGAGACTGGAGTATTGGAGTTATGTCTTGGTTAGGGAAGATCGTCGCTGTCAAGCAACTGATCATCATTATGGACGATATTGACAAATAGTTGACATAGAGGAAATGGACGTCAGATCTGATAATAATAATAATAAATAATAATATACATTTTAAGGCCTAATATCCAGTGCAAGCACTGCTCAATGGCGGTACAATTATTACCCTTTGGGTGTCGCTACTAAGCGCTCCGCGCGACCATTTGGGTCCGTACCTCCCGTGTTCAGGTACCCATTTAAACAGCTGGGTGGACTGAGTGCAATGTGGATAAAGTGCCTTGCCCAGGGGCACAACACAGTATAAGACCCAGGTCACAAATGTTTGGTGTCTCAACCGGGATTCGAACCCGGGCCGTTGGCGTGAGAGGCAAGCATGCTAACCACTACACCACTGTGCTCCACTTAACCGGACCCCGTATATCGGGAAACCCGGTCATCCGCACTTTAGTATTTCTACGCAAGTGATGATATTCACTTAACCGCACAACTTGCTATTCGGGCGGTTTTAAACTGTAATCAACCTTTGCGGATAAACGGGGTCTGGCTGTATATAGTTATACACTCAACCGCAAAAGAACATCACCACATTTTCAACAGTATGATAAACGAAATACTTCTTCCGGAGAAAGTCGATTTTTTTTTATAGGACTAAGATTTGTAAAGAGGTACCCGCAATTGCATACAGCGTAGCATTATGTTTTTATTTTTTTAAATTAACGTTCAAGTACGCTGAATGGCTTTATCAAAATTGGCTTTGGACCAGAATGTTTGTCATTTATCTTTAAAAAAATATAAAATGTAGAAATTTAAGTGATAAAAGATGTTGTGGACATAAATAACCTTCTTGGACTTAGATTTGGTGACACGTCTTTACTGTAGTACGTCATAAAACAAACGGTAAAAGCCCTTTTTGACTTTCCCATCTACACCACTGTGTAGGGCTGGGACGGGTAGATGTTTTCTCTCCAGGTACCCGACCCCCTATTACCCTACCCGGATACCTGTTTTGTCAATCCCCAATATCTAATTTGTAAATTTTTTTAATAATTTCAACAACTGGCAGGCTGAAGTATGGAGTTAGAAAGCTAAAACATAGAGATCCATGGCTATTTCAATCAATTTTCATTTTGAATGACATTTGATTTTAAGATTGTTTTGGAATCTTCAAACACATTGCAACCGTCTTATGAAATGATAACAAATTAAACTGTTTTATAATTAGTCACGTGATAATGACGGGTCCGGGTAATGAAATGGGTACCCGGGTCCTACTCAGTACCCACCCATCCCGGGTATCCAGGTTACCCGTCCCAGCCCTACCACTGTGCTCACCATCTCTCTTCATCCCTGTCTGTATACATTTGCTGAAGCGACATGCCTGACAGCTGTTGCGGGTGAATTTGTTGATCTCGCAGCTGTTCCCCTCCTTGCAGCAGTACATAAGGTTCTTCTGTACCGTCCGTTTGAAGAAACCTTTACAACCCTCGCACGAGAACACGGAATAGTGGTAGCCAGACGCCCGGTCACCACATACCAGACATGCTGAGGCGTAGGCATTCTGGGAACTGTCTGCATAATCACTTGATTGGTGGACTTCATTGCTGGCGATCGTTTCCACAACGACCTCCATCGGTTTGGAAACGGTTGCCGTTGTTGTGATTGTGGGTGAATCGATGATAGTTCCCTGAAATTCCTGCATCCCCTGACTTTGCATTATGGAATCTGTGGCTAGTGTTTCGCACCCATTTTCGTCCTGCATTATTATCAGGATATTGCCGCCATTTCCGCTCACCGCTGCCGCAGGACTTTGGCTGGTCATGGTGAACTCGTCCTGGAATAGCAGAAAGAGATATATATATATCAAACACAAAAACATGTAATTAACTTTCGTTTGAATTTATTTTATTTCTCATACAGCAGAAATCTATAAAACCACTGACTCTGTAGATCATCAGGACTTACATAATTTATTATCTAAGGTTGAGGATATGAGCAATACATTGTAAAAAATTTTGGGTCAACTGTCAGTTGCTTCTAGGGTAAAATAAGTTTAACAAGAGTCATCAGAAGAAGACACCGTCCCACATAATTTGTAAAACACAATAAGTGTATATCTACTACCGTACTTCAGTTAGTGGGTAATACAGTTGAGTTTCAGGTATGATGAAGGGTTTTGGAGTTCTGCTCCGGATACGAACATGTCTCTGAACAAAATCCAAATTCAAAACCGTCACGTTTCTATGGAAACGAAGGATTTTTTTATTCTTTTTGAGAAATCTGAACATATCAAAAGGCACCACCTCAATTAGTGGGTAATACACATGGAAAGTTTCAGAAAGATATCATGAACCGTTTTCGAGTTACGGACGGAAGGACAGGGCAACGACTATATTACATACCGGTGGGATAAAATTAGGATCCACCACTGCCTCCCCACTCCCCAACTTCATTAAAAAGAAGTAGCCGGTAGAGACTTAAATTTCTTACCTTACTGGTATGTGTACAAAACTCAAATATTAAAAGAGAGTTGTTATTTCATTTCATCAACCTCATGAATAAACAATTATTTAAGTATTCTAACAGTTATGAAAATTATGGGCAGTAATGTAATTAAAATTCCAGGGTTTTTAGAGGGGGAGTCAAAATCTAGGTCCGGAGCATTCGTTTCCCACAGAGGTCACTGCACTCAGTTACATGGGTCTTAAAGGCGCTGTAGATACGTTTGACATTGATTATTAAAGGGGCAGTAGCACGTTTTTTTGCCCAAATATGTCGTTGAAGTGTATTTGAAAAATAATTTCACCAATTGTAAAACACCCTTCTCTGTTCGGAAAATCAAGTTTAAAATGAGTGTACATCGCTCAGTCAGGCCATGGGAATCGTTTTTGTCATTCGAAATAATAAAATGTGTTCACAATAAAATGGACGCCATGCAATTTTTTCTTTACACGCAACACCGTTATTACTACTACGGACAATTAGTTTGCTTAATAGGATGTTTTACCCTCTAAAGTAAATTTAAATGGCACAAACCATCATTATAAATAGGAAATTTGAAAAAATAAAGTTTGCAAAAAAGGTGCTACTTCCCCTTTAAAAGGGTAAATAAAAACATCTGTTTACACGACTAGATAAACCGTATCGGCAGAAAAGGTTTATCCTTATTGAAAGAAAATTGTGCAACGTATAAATCGACAATTTTGTAGAACTCTTCAATGTGAGAGGTAGATTTGTAGGTCTCATGCTATTTTGAAGGTTCACACAGCAAGATGGTTGACCATTCCATCATTGTATCATTTTAAAACTCTACTCTTGAGTGTTTAGGTATCATCGCTACATCAGTCAGATCACTTGAACTACCTTTGAGCAGCCATTTTAATATGAACACCTTAAAGCATATTTTCCACTTTAAACTAGAAGGTAATATATTTAAGGTTTAATATTGTTAACGTTTCAGAACAGTTAAGAGTGAAAAAGGTAAAAAAATTGCCGGAGTGCTCCTTTAAAATGGCCAATCAATGGGAAATTGACACACATGGATTAACCAAACCATGTACATTCGTTTTAGAACACTTTTTATTGATTCAGAATTTTGTCATTGGTAATTAACATGTACAGTGAGACCTCGTTTAACCGGACCCTGTATATCCGTAAACCCGCCCGTCAGCTCAGAAGTATTTCAAATCCTCTCTATGCATTTCTATTCAAATTATGATTCACTTGACCGCACGACTTGCTATCTTGACGATTTTCAACTGTAACCAAGTTGTGCGGATAAACGGGTCTGACTGTATTTATAATTTTATGAAAGCACTTTATTTCAGTAAGAATGTCATGCTAGGCACCTTTAAGAAGCCTGTGATACAATTTCTCAACTTGTACATGCTTTAGGGCAATGTTTACTGTTAGTTAAGGAGAGACTGGATACAAAATTTCTACTTTAGAATTCATAATGTTTAAAGGGGCAGTCGCATGTTTTTTTGATGAAATAAGTTGATGAAATGTATTTGAAAAATAAGGTTACCAATAGTAAGACACCCTTCTCTCTTCGGAAAATCAAGCTAAAAAATGAGTGTACATGGTACCGTAAAGCCGTGGGAATCTTTTTTGTCATTCGAAATAATAAAATGCGTTCCCAATAAAATGGCCACCATGCAATTTTTGCTTTATATGCAACACCTTTATTGCCACTACGGATAATTGGTTTATGTTTACCCTCTAAAGTAAATATATATGACATAAACTATCATTATAAATGGGAAATTTGAAAAAATAAAATTTGCTAAAAAAAACTTTCAAATTTCAAAATTTTGTTTAATTAAATAAAACATTTCTTTCCTTGAACAACGGATCCATGAAAAAACTTAGAATCAAATCAGAAAAACCTTATGTTTAGCATGTTAAATCCGAATATATATATATAAATGTATATAATTCTATGAAAAGTTAGACAAATCAAAACACTTTTTGACGTAAAAGTGTGTCCAATCTAATAACAATAATAATAAATCGTCATCGTCCTCAATACATTGTACATTGTTAATTTGTGAATTTTGACCCCAAAGCCACTGTGCCAGTTCAAGCGTTGTTCTGTCCTTATAATGCTGAGCACCAAGCAAGGAAGTAACAACTCCCATCTTTCATAGGGAAAGCACTACCACCGATCTATAGGCAGCATCCGCCATATTGTTTTTTTTGGCATTAAGTTAAACCTCGTTTTACAGCATGTTGATAATACAACATCTACAATGATAGAATATTCACGTAGTTATACGTATATGACAAGGTAATAAACAATATGCTGTTATGCCGTAGCAAATTTTCTCCAGCTCGTAGCGCTGATGAATGTCTTCACTTCTCATCGTTTTTATTGTTCAACAAATGTGCTTGTCTTTATCACGTTGTCAAATATAAAGTCATCATAATATTTCCTTCGTTAATATCTTACAACTTGAATGTGCTTTAATAATAGCATAAAAGTGTGAATATCCTCTCGAATTTCTATTCCACAAAAATACCCCGACAGAACCCTCCGTTAATGTCTTTTGGTATGATGCAACCAGAAATCAAACCCCAGTCTTCCTGACGATGAGTGGACACTCTACCAACTGAGCTACAGTTGCGGGATTAACGCTGAAAGTAGCCACTTATGAAATCATAGTGAGCACATTGTAATATATTCCTACCTTTGAAAGCAATACAATTCCTCTCTTATTTCTTCAAAATACCCCCTCTTTTCTGCATCAAGGGGAAATAAATCCGCCTCAAATTTTAGTTCTAGTTTGGACTGGACCAGCCTGGACTTTTATGTAAATTATATTAATCCCACAATGCAATGCACAGCATGACATATACATACAAGAGATTTATGCTAATTACAATAGTTAATTAATCCAGGGCACATCACAGTTGAATGCTAGTTAGTCTTATCTGCATAATTAGTGCCATATTCAAAGACTAACAGACCTGACTCGATTAACAAAAGTATATCCCTTTGTCTTGTGAATCTCATAAATCAACCAAGTAGAATTGATTATTCAGCTTTGGTATCATTAAACATGGATTATTTATAACAATGTGGGATTCACACTCACACACCCAAATCCATTGGAATTATTTCAAATCTGAGATTTTTGCAAATTTAAGGAAGGCCTAAAAAAAACATGTTTCTGGTCTTTACAGGCTGACAAAAATGATGCAATAACCAAATTTTTACTTTATTTATGACCTTTTTTTTGGAATGAAGAGATAAACAAACAAAATTTAAACAATTATTTATATAAATCAAGCACAAACCCTCTTAAATATGTGTTAATATTCCAAATAGTCAATAATCTAACCCCTACACTCCATCTCAACAGAAACGAGTGACATTTTCTATGTCCAATGTTTTCTGAGGCTAAAAAATTAAAGTTATCTGCCCTTACTTTTGTTAAAACCTAGAAAAAGACCTAAGGTGTGGGTTTTTAAAGTGATGCGGCCGGAAACCAGAAACAAATTCTTTTTTTTTTTGGGCCTAATAGCTGTTGGTGAAAATGTGCTCAATAACACAGTAAATAACTCTTTCTATCGAGGGGAGATTATTTGGGAATTAAAGACCATTTTATTGCTTATATAAATATTGTTTTACGATTCATAACTGCAGATTAAGTACACACAATATTATACACTTAATTACTCATGGCGAGGCAATTATGTGAAATGCAAGGACTCGAGATCTGACTCCCGAGGTCACGATCTGTCCTCACTGAGTCCAAGGTCTCTGATGGAGGATGATGATGTGGTACAGTACAGTACCTGGCTAAAAGTGAGTCATCAAAACTGAAATTCCCACAGACTTTCATGTTAATTAACCGTTGCGAGAATAATTTACATTAATTAATTATTGGCTGAAATGCTCACAAAAGTTATCTACAAGCTGAGAAATAATCTCAGCTACATATCCATAATTTCCATTATATATTCGGATGACAATAGAGAAAACTGCAGCTATTTAAACAAAAAAGTCAGAAAATAACTGCATACTTATCATGTTCAACATGGCGGCTATGCAGTCTGATTAAAATCGACGGTTTTCCGTGGAATAAAAAATGCAAAATAGTGCATCTACCGGGATACGAACTCGTTCGTGGGTTTCCACGCCAAACCGTCTGAAAGCACCCCGTACACTAGCGTGTTTGGGCGCAATTCAGCTAGCCAATCAAAAGATGCCCAACAAATGCTTTCGGTGCGAGAAACAGGGGCAGATAACTCCAAACAGCTATCCTTTTGTCTGTTCCGAATGCTTTCAAAACGGCAACCGTTTAAATACTATGATGTGATTGGTCAGCTATTTGACTGGGTTTTGGCTGCGCTAAACTGGTTCTGAACACACGCCTATACGGGGTGTTCTCAGACCTTGTGGCGAGGAATCTACAGAACCTGTTCGTATCCCGGCAGATGCAAAATTTTGCAAATTTTATTCCTCGGAACAAGGTCGATTTTAATCAGACTGAGCGTCTATGGAGCAGCTGTATAAAAAGCTGTACATGTGTCGCTTAATCAGTTGTCATTCAAAAACTAATCGATTGAAAGATAAAAGGTAATTATGATTGTATAGCAGAGATGATTTCCTTGCTGTGTACAACACGTGCAAACTAGAAATATGTGCATGTGATGCACTGTGATGTCCCCCTGCTCCAACTTTCAATCCAACCTAGTCATATTACCCTTATTTTTCACTTATGCTAAGCACTTAGTTCAATACTGCATTAATAACGAGAAATAACAAATAGAGCCATGGGCTCTGTAGCTCATCAGGATTTCATTGATTTATTATCTAAGGTTGAATATCTAAGTTATCTCAAGTAATACGTTGTTAACAAGGTTTTAGATCATGACCCGTGACCTACATTTGGAGTCACAGGGTCACCAATCCTACAATCAAGAATCACCTTTGACCAAAGAATCTCTACACAACATTTCACCTTTCTAGAGCTTTACATATAAACTGGAGAAGATGAAAATAGGTTTTTAAGCATGTGACCCCTGTGACCCCATTTGGGGTCATGGGGTCACGAAATCTACAATTTAGAATTCCCATGGGCCAAGGAGTCTTCACACAAGTTTTTAGATCTCTAGACCTTTTGGAACTGGAGAAGAAGATAAAAATAGGTTTTTAACGATGTGACCCCATTTGGGGTCACGGGGTCACGAAATCTACAATTTAGAATCCACATGGGGCAAGGAGTCTGCACACAACTTTTCAGCTCTCTAGACCTTTTAGATGGAGAAGAAGATGAAAATAGGTTTTTAACGATGTGACCCCTCTGACCCCATTTGGGGTCACGGAATGGGGTCACGGAATCACGAAATCTACAATTTAGAATCCCCATGGGCCAAGGAGTCTGCACATAAAATTTCAGCTCTCTAGACCTTTTGGAACTGAAGAAGAAGATGAAAATAGGTTTTTAAGGATGTGACCCCTGTGACCCCATTTGGGGACATGGTGTCCCGAAATCTACAATTTAGAATCCCCATTGGCCAAGGAGTCTTCACACAAGTTTTTAGATCTCTAGACCTTTTGGAACTGGAGAAGAAGATAAAAATAGGTTTTTAACGATGTGACCCCATTTGGGGTCACGGGGTCACGAAATCTACAATTTAGAATCCACATGGGGCAAGGAGTCTGCACACAACTTTTCAGCTCTCTAGACCTTTTAGATGGAGAAGAAGATGAAAATAGGTTTTTAACGATGTGACCCCTCTGACCCTATTTGGGGTCACGGAATGGGGTCACGGAATCACGAAATCTACAATTTAGAATCCCCATGGGCCAAGGAGTCTGCACATAAAATTTCAGCTCTCTAGACCTTTTGGAACTTGAGAAGAAGATGAAAATAGGTTTTTAAGGATGTGACCCCTGTGACCCCATTTGGGGTCATGGGGTCACGAAATCTACAATTTAGAATCCCCATTAGCCAAGGAGTCTGCACACAACTTTTCAGCTCTCTAGACCTTTTGGAACTTGAGAAGAAGATGAAAATAGGTTTTTAAGGATGTGACCCCTGTGACCCCATTTGGGGTCATGGGGTCACGAAATCTACAATTAGAATCCCCATTAGCCAAGGAGTCTGCACACAACATTTCAGCTCTCTAGACCTTTTGGAACTTGAGAAGAAGATCAAAATAGGTTTTTAAGGATGTGACCCCTGTGACCCCATTTGGGGTCATGGGGTCACGAAATCTACAATTTAGAATCCCCATTAGCCAAGGAGTCTGCACACAACTTTTCAGCTCTCTAGACCTTTTGGAACTAGAGAAGAAGATGAAAATAGGTTTTTAAGGTCTTGACCCCTGTGACCCCATTTGGGGTCATGGGGTCACGAAATCTACAATTTAGAATCCCCATTAGCCAAGGAGTCTGCACATAAAATTTCAGCTCTGTGGAGTTATTGGTTCTGGAGAAGAAGTCGAAAAAGCGAAAAGTTTACGGACGGATGGACGGACGGACGGACGGACGCCGGACGCCATGCCATGCCATAAGCCCATCGGGCCTTTCAGGCCTGATGAGCTAAAAATCGTTTGGCTTTAATACGCTCCAATACACCATACAATACAAACAAATTCACTCAGCTTGCATATTTATCCCAAATCTCCAAATATATCATAATAACTAGTTTCCAATTAAAATCGAGTAACATCATTATGCATGTGCAAAAACCGAAAGTGCACGTCCTATTTACATGCATAGTAGTTATATGACCTATTAAACATTACTAGCCCAAATTTGTTATTTTGTCTGGTCTAAATAAGATTCCAAAATTACGTGTGACTCATTAGCGCTTGCCACACGCGGTGCATTGTCCGGGTTTTCGATCAGAAATCAACACTTTTACCTTCATATCGTGAAAATACTAAGTCGAATATGATCAAAATGGTAGTTTTCGGTAACAGTTGGTACTTCTTGATAAAGTAACACCATTTATAACGTTTGGCATATTTGACCCCCAACAACACAATTGATATACCTTTAAAAACTCCAAACATTTCCTTTCATTTAATGTATGTTATTACCGATAAACTGAATAATTAATGGAAATAAAAAATCACAAAAAGACAAACTTCAAATGTGCACATGTTAAGGGGGCAGTAGCACGTTTTTTGCAAATTACATTTTTTCAAATTTCCCCTTTATAATTATAGTTTACATGGTTTAGGTCATTTAAATTTACTTTAAAGGGTAAAACATCTTATTACACAAACCAATTATCTGCAGTGGTAATAACTGTGTTAGGTATAAAGCTTATTGTGAACAAATTTTATTATTTCGAATGACAAAAACTATTCCCATGGCTTTACAGAACCATGTACACTCATTTTTTAACTTGATTTTCTGTAAAGAAAAGGGTATTTTACTATTGGTGACATTATTTTTCAAATCCATTTCATCGACTCATTTCAGCCAAAAAACGTGCTACTGCCCCTTTAAGATTACTATTTGTCTTGAAGTAGATATGTACGTTCATTCAATATTGTGTAGTTAAATATGAAAAAATCCCATGAAAATTTAATCATGCACAATTGAGACAATTAACTTTGTTATGACATGTCGTAATGAAAATGTTTTGGATCACGTGGTCTGAAAACATACATGTACATATTTACAATTTACAGATCATTTTAAAAGTGTCAGTGATCAAATAATTGTTAATGTTGGTATATGATGAAGGAATATACACAGATGTTCTACCGCAACTGTTTCTGTCTTAACAAATTTGAAATATTTTTATATATTGTCAAAGAATATTTGATCTTGTTATTTTGCTTTAGTTTAGTAACAGATCGACTTGCTATTATTGTTATACAATTCAAAGACAAACTGTTTTTATCAGTTGTGAATCAAGTCAAGTATATTTATAAAATCTTCAAGCTTTGTGTGAAAAACATTGTTCTAACTGGTATTTATAAAACAGTTTTGGCTTTCAGAATATTAACAGCGAACATGCTTAATTTGTCACCTCCTAACATCTTATCCGATGACAGTGTACAGGGACACAGGATGGGTAGAACTGGTTATAATGTTTCTTATAACTTTCAATAACAATCATGTCAACTGGTTATGTTGTCAAAATCATGATAAATGTCCTTTCTTCTCAAAATGCCCAGAATAAACATCACATTATTATTACCACATTTACCAAAATGAAATTTGCTACACTAAAACGCATTATAAAGGTTTGATAATTGCAACTGAATTGGGTAATACACAATTTAAGCGTTTAAATTATTGATTTGTGAATAAATTGTTGAAGATCGTTTAGGACACTAATGTGGGAATTATTTCGTTTAATAAGCAATTCTTTAGTTTAGTTTCAAGCATTTTGTTGTGTTGTTGGTTTTTGACAGTATACTAAGCAGATTGGGGTTGAATATTATGCCACACAAACGTCTGACCAATTGGGCTGCAACGATTCACCTAGACAAGTTCGATTCGATTTGTTTATTTTAACAGTTCGATTCGATTTATTTCAATTTGATTTTTTAACACTACAGAAAAACAAAAATCCGCCATTTTGATCGTTGCTATGCGGCGTTGCTAAGAGAAATGTATAAGCCACGCTGATTGGCCGAGAATGTCGAAAGATGAGGATATATATACCAATCATTGACTATGTTACATATTGTAGACACTGAACTTGGTATCCCGTTCACATGTGACTTGTCATCGTTCGCAAATGCAATTTCACGATCTAATTGTAATAAAATCAGGTGACATTTTATTATTTTAACATGAAAAAAATGAATGTGAATCGAATTTCGATGTCTTTAGTTTGTATCGATTTTCGATACATGGTAGTGAATCGTTGCAGCCCTACTGAGCAATACTATGTTTTTAGAATCTGAAATAGAAGTTGTGTTTATATCCAATAGTGGTAAATTGGTTAACAGGATGGCAAAATGATGACAACCTCGGGTGGTTTTAGAATAAATGACAGCTTGTTAACCCTTACGTTGCGTATATATATTTTACCCTTTTTAGCCCCTGTGGCGGAATTTCCAGGCTCGCAGCTCGCAGCAGTAGTTTGAGCTTAGGCACTAACGAGCTCTGCTGGCGGAATTTCCAGGCGGCGATTCCGGTACTGTTTTTACGAAATATACCGCATCTACATGGCGAATACGGGCTATATACGGGCGTTGAATACAAATTCAAGTCGCGGCACCCGTTCACAAATGGTTGCTTTATACCCGCATCTTTGAATTATTTTTTTACGATTTTTCTTTACTTTTCTATTACTTTGTAAAGATTGTCTTTAATTCGGGCCTTATAACATCATGAATTTGGAGCGCGCTACTGGAATTTTTATATGGACTTGAAGACCAGATGTTTGTCTTTACAATGATATAAAAAATATTAGAATGCGACCTATGGTTATAATTCTATTGTCATCTAAAGTTTGTCTTTATTTCCAGCTTCATGAAATCAAAACTCCTGAGCGCGCATATTGCGAAATTTATATGTGCTTGTAGATAGTTTATTCCTCTTTACAATGACATAAAAATTATTAGAATACGACTTATGGTTCAGAAAATATAACCAACCAAAGGAGAGTGACGCTACCCCGACAGTACCACGTGAATGGTCCCGACGCGCACCAAGTTACTGGCACTGCTTGGTCCCCCCGGGACTGTGCTAATTACAGTACCGTTACCTCCTCGAGACCTCCTCGAGGGTGCCAGAGCCGAGCGCGCGTGGAACTAATGGGTACTAATGAGCACAGCATACACTAATCACCGCGGCGAACGCAATACATGTTGCGCGGTGTAAAGTTTGTCTTTATTTCCAGCTTTATAAAATAGTAAATTATTTCGCGCGCATGCGAAACACGTATGTACTTGAAGACAATTTATTCCTCTTTACAATGATATAAAAATTATTGGAATACGTCAAATGGTTCGCAATATATGAAGAGCGTAAGGAAGGCACCCCCAGTACTTAGAAAATTCATTTTTGAAAAACTAACTTTTTGCGACATCTGGCGCATCACTTGCCGCATGTTTATTTTTCGCTGCGCATATACATATGATACATGGAATTGAAGACAATTTATTGCTCTTTACGATGATGTAAAAAGAAAAAAAATGCGCAACTTCGTTCGGAAGCTATAGCGGGCCAAATGAAGGTACCCTCGGTACTTTGAGGCAACTTTTTGACTATCGCGCATATCGGGGCACGTGCCGCAACTTTAGTTTTTCGTGCGCATGTATAAATTTTATATTGAATCAAAGCCGAATCTTTCCTCTTTACCCCATGTAAGTTTTATGAAAATCGGCCACCCGGTTCAGCATTTATGGGTGTTTTTTATGATGCGGTTCTGGTTGAACTTCCAATGAAAGCTCGCATTCACTTTCTCTGTCTCTTTGATAAAATAAAAAATATTTTATTTGCAATGACATGTATTACAATGAAATTACAATGCATTTAGGTACAAATATACACAATATTTACCTGCGGTTGTGCGCAGAACAGCTTTAGGGACCTAACAAGGTATGTATATAATGTGTATATACTGGTTGTCCACACTTCGGCTCTCTTTACTTTCAATTTTCTTCTTCTTCATTCCCTTCTTCATTTCTTTCTTTTTCCGTGGCAGTGATGTAAGCCCTGGAATAGTCAGTGGCGGTGTGGTACAGTTTGAAGCATGGTGCGGCGCACAGAGAAACATTACAATCTGTACATTCATAAGAAGACTCTCTGCCTACTCGTTTTTTCTTCCTTGCTGGCCCATTGCCTTCTTCAATCTGTTTTGCGAGGACGGCGCGTTTTGCCTTAGAGCATACCACACACATCCTTGTGACGTTTTTCTTCCTTCCGACAGGCTCAATCTTCGTCGGAAAGTGACGTCCATGAAGACGAGTGACACTCTCGTCGCTCGTGCTCGGCCGACCACGGGGACGTCTGCAAAGTGATGGAACTTGTTCCTTGTCCGCAAATGTTACTATATGTTGCGCCAAAGCCTTCCTGTATTCCCGACTTGTTTTTAGAGGTTTATCTTTGCTGTATTCTTTATAAACGATGTAAGAGTTCAACATGGCAACGTTGAGAACGTGAAACCAAACCCGTTTCCACCACTTCAGGGTCTTCACTCGGAACGGCGTGTACGACAACATCTGGTCGGCCCGATCAACACCTCCCATGTACTTGTTGTACGTTGTTACAATGCGCGGCTTGAGAACTGGTTCCCCTGTTGCCCGGTTCTTCTTCCCTGTTTGTTCAAGTTGTGTATCTTCAACAGTAGACATGAGAAGCACTGATTTTCTATCTTCGTAGCGAAGAACGAGTAGGCCATGGTTGTGAGAAACTGTCATGTCCCCTTGCTTGGCTTTCTTTTTAGGTTTCTTGACTGAATCAGGAAGTCCCTTTCGATTGGCTCTCAACGTCCCCGTGGCACCTATTCCCCGCTCCCACAAATTTATGTACAGATTTGTGGACGAATAGTAGTTGTCCATAAAGATGTGATGCCCCTGTCCAACGTAGTCGTTCACCAAGTCCATGACTACATCATAAGTTTTGCCACCTTCAGAAACCGGTTCATTCGTTTTTCCAGTGTAGAGTTTGAACTTGCAAACGTATCCGTTGTGCGAGTCACACAACATGAAAGCCTTTATCCCATACTTCTTAGGCTTGTCGGGAAGATAAACTTTGAAAGATAAGTTACCTTTCCAGGGCACCATGCCCTCGTCGACTGAAATGTTTTGATGCGGTTTATACACTCTTGAAAAACGGTGAACTATCCGGTTATACAAGTGTCCCAGTTTATTTATTGGTGAAAAGCACGGGGTGTTACGGCCCGGCATCCTCCTGTTGTCAGCCAAGTGTAGGTAGGTTATAAGAAGCCAAAACCTGTCTCGGGGCATGCACTTGGCGAAGAAAGGCGTTGAGGTAACATCACTTGTTGACCAGTAATCAGCAAAGTTTCTCTGCACAACCAATGACATGGCAATTGTCATGGCTACAAATACCTTCATCTCTTCTGCATTAGTGTCTTGCCACTGTTGCATTCTTGAACGGGGTCTTAGAATTTTGTCCTCCATTGCTTGTTTGAAATATCTATTGGTTTCCGTTGCCATATCCTCATAGTCATCATTATGTATAAACAAATTGAAAAAGTCAATAGGTTCAGGGTTCTCAGGAAGTTCTATGAACTGGCGCAACCCAGTTTGACCAGTGAAAGGCAAGTTTACACGTGGCCGCGGACCATCCACCCACTCATCAAACGTCTGTGAATTATCATGATTATATTGTGGTATTTCGGCAACTCCTCCTCAAAACCACTAAAGTCTTCTTCGGTGGAATTACCGGCGGCTAGAATCTTTCTGGCAATATCTGTCTCTATATCACTCAGAGCATCTGTGTCACCATGTTCACTATCTATTACAGTGTCCCGATCATATGCATCATCACTGTCTAAACCACTGCTACCATCACTGTCAGTTGACTCCATATCAGAGGCTTCATCAGCATGGATCTCGTTGATGAAGTCGTCATCGCTTGAAACGGCTTCAAAGCTGCGTGTCCTAGTATGCAACGCCCTAGGCCGTCGCAGGGCCTTGCGTCTACGTCTGCGCAGCATTCTGCTTCAACCTGTAAATGATTGAAAATGCGTTAGATGTATGCAACATATAACATGTGATTAGAGACAATAAACATACAGAGATAATGAATGTGAGCTTCATGGACGTTCATTTGCCAGTTTCAGAACCTCCCGGCGCATCTAGGATGACTGCGCCGCAAGCGCCGACGGCGCCGACGGCTTCTGACATCGCGCCGATTTTTCCGACGCATATGTCAAACGGACCATTTTCTGATTTCCTCGGCGACGTGTAGCACCGGGCGCGAGGCCCGGAAAATAAACTACTATGTCAGGGAAGCTCGGGTTGTCAGTTGCCGAATGACTTCTCTTTTCGAGAAGCAGAGCATCCAAGGAGCGGTCTCTCGAGGCGGAGCCCGGACCCATGGGAGCATACTCCCATGCTCTCCGGGAATTCCCGTCCCCGTCTTCCGCGGCGGACCCCGGATTCAATCGCGGGACAGGTTTCCCATGTTCTCTTTTGAGAACGAGAGACTCCGAGGAACAATCCTATGGGACGAACCCCGGATTCTATTGGGAATGGGTTCCCATGCCCTCTCGACATATATAGCAGAAACCTTCATACCTCGGAATGACACGAACCTTTATTTCAAAGTAGAAACAAAAAAATCATTTGCACAAAAAGTTTGGGGGGTGGCGACCAAAAGCGGGGGGGTCCGCGCACCCCCCGGTAGATATTTATACTTGTGGGTCGGTCCCGAAGATGACGGACCACGCCCATGTTCATGGGAATTTTTTCTCATTATGTCATGGCGAATCCCTTCGGAAATTCCCCTGCTCACGAAAAAACTAATACCTAAAAAAGTAATTGTGATACAAAAGAACTTTGGTAATAAAAGTGGTGAGGAATCAAATTCTCCATCTGCTCAGTTCAGTCCGCTACACATATAAATAATTCTTCAAATCTTATTGAATGAAACGTCTTTTATTCAATAATGTAAAAGATAAAATAATAAATTCAATTCAAATGGTTTGGAAAGGTGCGCCCTCGCATTTGAATTTTAGAAATAAAAACCTTTCGCAAATGGCATCAGTAACAAAAATGTTCAAGCATTTTTAGAAACTCCGAAAAGTGAAATATTTTCCTGAGAAAATATTCCCACGAAAAGGCTTTTCCCCGAGCGGCGGGTCCCGTACTCAAATATATTTTCGCTTTTATGTTATATTTTTTTTTCCAAAACTGGAAACAAAATTCCGTCATGACAGTTGTTCATCGTTTATAAAGCTCTATATTTGCGTATCAAAAGAACAGTATTTTAGTTATATATTATCATACTTCTTCACTTATGCGTACATCAATATTGCGGCTCTTCGCGCATGCATAGTTCTTCCCGAAAACATGCGCATTTTACATGGAATTGAAGACAATGTTTTTCTCTTTACAATGATGTAAAAATTATAAAAATCGGACTTGCGGTTCACAAGTTATAAAGCCCGTAATGATGGTATATGCTAAGAGCGCCACTTATTCAAAGCCGAATATCACCTTCTGCGCGACACCTGGCGCATCAAAAGTTATTGCCGAAAATACACGTATTTTATATGGAATTGAAGACAAGTCTTTTATCTATATACTGATAAAAAAATTATGAAAATATCCCAAGTAGTTTCTTAGAAATAGAGCGCCGAGGCATGTTGGGGTAAATGCGCCACATGTATCAAAATTCAAAAGTGCGAAAGTCGCCTATCTCTGTGCGATTGCTGTATTTTCAGTTATGTTAGCGCAATTGCGATTTTTATATGGGAATAAAGGCCATTCTTTCCTCTTTATTTTGGTATAAAAAAAATGAAAACAACCAATTGGTTCATATGATACGAAGTGCGAGAGAAAGGTAGCTTATCGCAATATCTTCCCGTAATTAGAAGCTATCTGCTCATGTGGCGAGATGCGAGACAGATAAGCATAGGCTATCTGCCCATGTGGCGGGATGCAAGACAGATAAGCCTGTACGGGCCTATCTCACCCCGGGGCAGTGCAGACACTTAGGTGCTAATTAGCCGCCGGGCAGTGTAGCCATCGGAGCGAAGCAGGACAAAATTGGCCTTTTGTAAAGCTAATTATCGATGCGTTACGGGTCAACAATGCACACGCAAATTGGTGTGAATTTTGCTTGACGTTCTGACCAGACACTGAAGAAAGCTTTATTCTCATTGCGGGCTGCGAGGCATAAATACAGCCATTCTCATGCAGCGAGTCGCGGAAACAATCGACTCGGGACCCGGTATGGCAGATAGCCAAGTACATAGACAGCCGTGATTTCTTCTAAGTAAGCGATCCGGGATCCGTATTGAGGTACCTACGAATCGCTTATAGCCCGCCCGGATAATTCCGGGACCCGCATGTTAAGGGTTAAAGGGGCAGTAGCACGTTTTTTCACTCAAATAAGTTGATGAAATGTATTTGAAAAATAATTTCACCAATAGTAAAACATCCTTCTCTCTTCGGAAAATAAAGTTTAAAATGAGTGTACATGTTTTGGTTAAGCCATGGGAATCGTTTTTGTAATACAAAATAATAAATTGTGTTCACAATAAAATGGCCGCCATGCAATTTTTGCTTTATACGCAACATAGTTTTTACCACTACAGATAATTTGTTTGTGTAATAAGATGTTTTACCCTCTAAAGTAAATTTAAATGACATAAATTATCATTATAAATGGTAAATTTGAAAAAATAAATTTTGCAAAAAACGTGCTACTGCCCCTTTAATAGTTGTTATGGTGTGACTTCTCAAATGCACGTTCATGTTACATGTTTGTGATGTGTGGCTACATATTGTGCTTCATGCTCGTTCTTATCAATGGAATCAACTTCCGTTTCTCTTCCTTTGCTAACGAAGCTCATATATAGGAGTTCAATGTTAGTTATCTTAATTATTTTGAAGCCCTTGCTGCATTAAATTGTAAGCTTAATTCCGTAACCACAGCAACCATAAACAACGATCACTGGAGGCATGTACAGAACATGTACAGTCAGACGATCACGATCACTTCATCAACTATTTTTCACAAATTCTCTAAAAGTATTGAAGTGAAGAACTAAAAACTGTGCCCAAATGATCACCGAACTTTAACAATTATGACTTAATTTTCCATTGTTTTTTTAATCAATTAATATTCACATAATGGCTGTATTTCTCAGTTTAACATAATGCTACTAAAGTAACTTGCCGATAACTTTCTCAATTTTTAACTTACCTACATTAGAAAAAATATAGGGATACACTGATGCCTCCACATGCATGAACTATGCTTACATGGAGGTAATAATTTGTTTGTGTCGATACATTTAGATATTTTCATCAACCGATGTACTAACGTCCGTAATCTCCGATCACTATCACTGCATCTCCCACTGTACAAAATCACTATCACTGGAGCCCTGCAGTACAGGGTTTCAGGGGGTGGTAATTCCAAAATTGAAATCCCATTTAATCCGATTGTGACCATGTGGCATGACATTTAACCTTTTAAGTTATGATTATTGGTGTTTTTTGCTGAACTGGAGTAAATTTTGGTGTTATTGAACACTGTGCTTTTTAAAGAGTTATGATTGGTCCACTGTACTGTGTGTTCAATAACGCCAAAACCAAAAAGAGCTGTTTCAGGTTACAAGCAACAGCCGTGTTTAGTAGACACCGGTTTATTCCGAGAATGTAATTTAGAACAGGAAGTTGATGTCACTCTCAAAGGAGTATTCATTACGTTATTATGTCAAACCATTAAAGATGCATCCATTGTGTTTCATAAAATTTTATTTGGTTTTAATACTTACCAACATACGATATTGTACTGATTTCATTTCAAATAATTTTCATCAGCTTGCATGTTCATTCCCAATCAACAAATATATATAATAATTAATCATTTCCAATTAAAAATTAACTGAGTGAGTGAGTTGGGGTTTAATGCCGCTTTCAAGAGTATTTCACTTACATCGCGGCTGCTAGTATTATGGCAGGGAGAAAGCCTACAACGCCATGTGCCTATGCAATGCGGTGAAACCTGGCAGCGGCTGGAACTAGCGAACCATGGGTGGTACTACGCTGAAATTCAGTGTAGCATTGCACCCAAACCTTACTGCGTGTAGAACAGTTCTCTACTGCAGACAAAGTTGCCGTGCTCATGGCGGGATTCGAACCCCGGACCTCTTGATCCGAAGCCGAACGCACTAACCACTGCGCTATCACGCCCCCCCAATTAAAAATTGAGCAACATCATTATACATGTGCAGAACCCCAAACTACACGTCTCATTTACATGTACAGTAATTATAAGAGTAAAGACCTATTTAACAATCATTATAAAAGTTTTTGTCTGTTGTAGATATGTTTCCAAAATTACGCTTGACTAATTGAAGTGCGACACTCGTGGTGCACTGTCTGGTTTTAGAAATCAATACTTTTACGTTTATATCGTCGGTATACTGAGTACATTATCATCAAAATGGCAATTTTCGGCAACAGTCAGTACTTCTTGATAAAATTACACAATTTATAAAGTTTGGCAAATATGACCCCAAACAACACAATGGATGAACCTTTAATGCTACAAAAATGTATCAACTACAGATCATAATGAAGGTCTAATAATAATTGGGAAGAAAAATTTAAATTATTTGAATTTCGTATAATGTGAAGGAATTTTACATGGGTCCCAAAACTCTTTATAATGATACACAGGGGTAGAAACTCACTTCAAACATATGGTAGCCTGCAGGGCTAGTCGTTTTGATTTCTACTAGCCCTATACAAGTATCACTAGCCCGTATCTCCTAATAATCTAACAAATGTTATGTTTTAACAACAATAGCAAGTATTTTCCCTACTTCAATCATTCACATCTAATACCATTGTTGCTGATAAAAACAAGAATCTCTACTCGTACTTTGAGTATTTCATAATTATTCATAAATGTTTAAAGGCCAACAGGGCTAGTAGAAGTTAACATTTACTAGCCCGGTGTCATTTTTACTAGCCTCGGGCCGAAGGACTAGTGTTAATTTCTAGCCCTGGATACATTTATCCCATTTGAACATACAGTGACATGCCAAAAGTATTGCAACAATGGCTGTTTCCCATGTTAATTCAGTCTAGCATAGATAATTTTAATTGTTTCAATATTAAAAATATTTTACTTAAAATTTACATGAAAACAGAAAATCTACTAGAAATAACGTAAAAAAATTCTGATTTTGGATACAACGTTATCTAACGAAATAGTTAAAAGATTACCGAGCTATGTCATTTTTTTCGGTCCTTTGATCTGCTTGCATAATCGTGGCAATGGGGAAGTGATGTTACAGTAAAAATACCCAGTCATTATTTTGCCGTTTTCAGAAACAATGCTCAGATTTAATGAATTTGAACATTATGAACATAATTAATCTCAAGATGTTAGATAATATTACAAAAATGCTTAGTTTTAAAGATTTTTGTTCATGTCAAAATTATTCATGTTACACAAAAATAACATGGGATCCTATGGGAAAACGGAGATTGTTGCAATACTTTTGTCACGTACCTGTATCATAATATTATAAGCCAGATATAATAAGGGCTTCTCCTATTTGCAACAGAGTGCAACAGTGATGTCACAAACAATTGTGTCATGACATCAGAGACAACAAATTATAGGAACTGGTGTAGAAAAATAGAGAATCTCACCCAAGTGTCTTCTGATATCAAATATATTAACACGAGTTGAGGCTGACCAAGGATATTTTTACTTCGATGAACGAGTGTTGATACATTTGAAATCAGAAGACACGAGGTTGAGATTTTATTTATCATTCAAAATCAATCTTCAACAATTATAAATAATAATTAAATAGTAAACATATCTGCAACACAAAACTGCCACTTGACTACTTCAGCAGTGAGCTCAGTGAGGTCATAGCATTGTGGCATCATAGCATTGTTACGTCATTAACTTTTTGAAGTCATAACATTGTCAGCAGTGTTCTCAGTGATGTCAAAGCCTTATGATGTCATCAACTGGTGATGTAATAGGATTGTGACGATTTGATTGTTGCGATATATACAATGTAGATATCGCTTGTTATTACTCGCACGTGTGAGATACTGCAGTGTAATATTTATACGGCAATATTAAACTAGTGTAATACCGCCACATGTATGACGTCACAATAGTTTGCGGTTATGACGTCACAATTGGAGTAAAGTCGCCACAATGGTATCGGACTTGCGGGAATCATAGTTTCAAAGCCATGTCGACTAATACACTGGATTATAGGTGGGCGGGTAATAAACAGAATACTAAACTTCCTTCTATTTAATACCATTTTTATAAAACTCGTGAATGATTTGGTATTAAACTCGCTTTCGCTCGTTTAATACGAAATCATTAACTCGTTTAAAAAAAGGGTATTAAATAGAAGGTCGTTTAGTATCCTCTATATCTCACACAAGCGATATCTACTGTTTTGGATGATAAACAATATCAGTGCACAGCCTCAAGCAGCAGTGCACCTGCACAAAATATGACACCAATGTCTCACCATATGGTATTTTACAGATATTATTAAATATATAAAAAATTATGTTAATACATTTTTCACACAAAGAGCGTGTGTATTTATTCTCCGCGGATCTTTGCCTGACAGTGACACGACTGAATAAAACACCGAGTGGTTTACTTATCTTTGCATTGCAAGGTAATCAGTGGTAACGTGAGTGAAAAACAAATGGCATCACTGTCCATACTGAATTAAGATACTTGCCTTTAGATGATCTGATAGAAAAGATGGTGTATCTATGGAGGACCGACGATGGACCAATAAGATCCCGTTACTCCGATTAGATATACTGTTATTTGAGACTGCATAGATCTCAGATCAGAGTGGATCCATCGCTTCTCGCTTCAAACACTGCACTGCATATCAGCGCATGCGCCATTTGTGAATCGAACTTCCTGCTTCCGGCAATAACAAAACGAAAATCGGGAAGGACTTGCACGTGATGTTTATGGGTTTCTTCCTTCTTTGTGAAACGAGGATTCAGTAAATGGGGTATCGACATCCAAAGAAAATATGCATCTGTTGCGATTTGGAATACTTTTAATTTTAGCAATTGTTTTTAAACCTAGTGAATTAAAAGTGGACATTAGTCGGCGTGAAGGAAGTGACACTGACAGCACGTTGAAAGTTTCAGAAAATAATCAGACTTTCAAGACGAAGGTGGTCAATGGAAAATACGGTCAAACTTACAACAGAACTGTTGATATAAATTCACAAATTCTATTTGTTTACAACTACAATGAAACAAACCACGTAAGTAACAGTTTCTATTCCTGGTCTAAACAAAAAGAGTATATTCAAGCTCAAAATTCTCAGATGCAGATGCAAAAAATGCTGTTGCAGAGGGGTGCAATGAAATGTCCGACCGCCTTATGGCATGCCGTCCGTTAATCTGTAAACTTTTGCTCCCGAACCAATGACTGTAGAGATCTGAAATTTTATGTGCAGACACCTTGGCCAATGGTGATTCTAAATTGTAGGTTTTGTGACACTGTGACCCCAACTATGGGTCACAGGGGTCATGACCTTAAACCTATTATTTGCTTATTTACAAAGTATTACTTTGTTTACTTTGATCTTCAAGTCCTAAGATAATAAATCACTGTGTGCATGCAGACAGCTAAGAATCAATATCACGTTACCATGGGTACACTTCAATATGAGGGGACAGCGTGGAACAGCGGAAACATCATTCATTTGTTATGTCATCAAATACTATACCTTTATTGTCTGAGTACTCTTAGTATATGCTTCTAACCGCTAGGCATCTTAGAAATGATTTGAAATGGAGAAACATGAATCTAAAGAAACATGATTCTAACGGACCTTTATGTGCTAATTTCAGACGGCAGTGCGCGTATCAATATCCAGCCCCGATGCCTCTCGGACAACACCAGTTCTGGTCGTGGTGCGGGAACAGGAAGGGGTCATGTCCTGGGCGGTCCCCCTCTACATCGATTATATGTAAGCCATTTCAAACTCAATAATTACAAACTACATCAAAACTAAGTCTACACGCAGTAAGTTTGGGTGCAATGCTACACTGAATTTTAGTCAGTACCACCCATGGTTCGCTAGTTCTTGCCGGTGCTTGTTGGTTTCACTGCAATGGTTAGCCATATGGTGTTGCAGGCTTTCTCCCTGCAATAATACTAGCAACCGTGATATAAGTGATATACTTTTGAAAGCGGCTAACTCACTGAACCTCAATAATTACAGTGTAATGCCGTTTCACACATATATATATATATATATATTTTGTCTTTATTGGGCGGTTCTCCTCAACATCGACTAGATACACATTGTTTACAGTGTAATACCGTTTCACATGTATTGTTGTCTTTTGTTAATGAGAGAACAAAAAGTGTCATATCCTTGGATGAATGTTTATACAAATTATAAATAAATAAATTAATTATAAAAATTGGGCGTGGTCAGCATTTTCCCTAAAGGCTTTAAACAGCTTTTAAAATCAGTTTGCATAGGAAGCTGAAATTTTTAGAATGACATCTTTGTTACATGCAGACTAAAAATTGTGCATTATGTCTTGATCCACCCCAAAATAATTGGGTGTGGCAGGGTGTTCACACTGAACCCTTCCTTCACTTCTTTTCAGCTCAAATTTTGAAAATATCATCTTTGATGGATGGAGACAAAATTTGATAAATTTGGTTGTCCTATTTTCAAAGATAAAGGTGTGACAGGGATGCAATTAAAAGTGGTTCACCATTAAGGTGCTATGATAAAAACGTTGAAGGTAATCGTAAAGATCTATTCTTGAGCTGTCAAACAGACCCAGTTTTACATCCTTAGCACCAACGTTAAGAGAAATATGGCTTATTCCTTCTCTTCCAGTGGCCAAATGTAACTCTCACAGTCAAATTATCCTGCGTCTTGTGTTTAGGAAGCTGGCATTAGTGTGACGTAGATCACCTGTTAATTGACCCAATTAAATTACCTCATAGAGGTGTATATTGAGTCCAGAATCTTTGCAGTATAGTTGACCATAGAGTAGGGGCTGACCATTGGTCAAGCAGCGTTTTGAATGGTAGGTACCTTAGAGGTTTCTGGTTATGGGAGTATCTTATTTCAAGCTACTGTTCTTGTGTGTGACTGGTCCCTTGAGTGAACTTGTACAAGCCTCTACAAGAGACAAAACAATAGAGGTCTAACCTTTAAAATATTGTTGTTACTTCATTTTGCCATGTAAAGTTACTCACGTTTGAGCTTGTAGCTTTAAAGGCTTATTTTATACACTGTCTTATTGATTTCTTTAATTTTTAATATTCTTTCAATATTTAGAGAATAACTAACAAGGTACGAGTGATTACGGGAAATATGGTAATGGGTAATATTAAACATTTATTCACAGTTATGCCTACCACGAGGTCAGTCGAACACTATGTCCAGCCCAATATTCGTTACTGAAGAACAGCAAGGAGACCGAAGAAAGTATCATCTATGTGGAGGTGTCATCAATGGCCGCCGACCCAGTACAGTTCTCCTTCATGGCGGAACTGTTGACCAACTTTGACCTACAGTATGTTCATTGATGTTTTACATGTTATAGGGCTGAATTATTTTGACTTGGGGTATTTCACTCATCCAATTACTAATTGAGGAGTAAAATAACAAATGAAAAAGAATGAGTGTTTCTTATCACAGACCATCCTCCAAGCAGTGGCGTGTGCATGTCAAGTCAAGCTTACACACCCCTGCCATTAGGTCATTTGCATATGACCTTTGCCCTCTGACCGTAAGCTCTGTACAGTGTTCGATGTCCTTCACCCGAATGTAAACAAAATGGCGGCTCTGAGATGACTAAATCGACGCCGAGGTTTTTTCATGAGATCATTTGTTTTTGTTGTTTAAAGTAAACAAAACTGGTATCTATTTATAATATAAATAGTTGCGTTTGTAATATTTCCACGCATCATCGTTTTTCTACACACGCAAATTTTGTTGAAAATCAACGTACGGCGTTGACAAGCAAACCGATGAACTACTCGGCAACGGACGACAAACGCTGTACAAAATAACACCAACTATAATCGTAATGTTTTGAAGATTTGTTCACCTTATACTTACTGAAGTTGATATATTTTCAAAAACTTTTATTTCTAAACGAACTATTAAAATAACAACTTTGCACTCGATCTTGCTCGTATCCCCTAAAGTTTCTGCTAAATTTTAGCAGGCGGAGGGAACGGCTAGTGGCAGGGGTCTGTAAGCACTACGAAGGAGGAAGTCCGAGGAGCGCAGACCACCTGCGTGGAGGATGATCGCAGACAGCACATAAACATTTGCTATGCTAATTTAGGGCCGTCAAGTAATTAACAGGTGCCCTAGACCTGCTTTATTAATTACAGTAGAACACGGAACTCCAAGGGACCAAAGAATTCAGTTCGCTATATCTGCTGTTCGTTTTATCCGCTGTTCGCTATTCATATTTGGCATATTATACAGGGCTTTTGACGTGACTTAAAGATTTCTTCCCTAAATCCGTGTTTGCTATATCCATGTTCTACTGTATATGAACATTAGAATGTGTTGATAGTAATGTTATAGGACTTGCTTTAAATGAAAGTGTCCCCTGGACATGGATAGTTATTGACAATGGCTCTTTTGGAAAAATCTGAAAATATTCTCTTCAATACAGATAGCTGATGCTATTTGAGATGCAAAGATTTGCTATATAGAACGACAATATGTGACAATTACGTTCATGCCTGTAAATACAATCTTACACGTATTCTGAGGAAGTTTTGCGTATCTGTCACTCGTTGATTTAAAATAATGAGATGTATATTTTAGTTATTTTACGCGGGTAGGCATCTTAACTTGAGTATTGTTGTTTCTTGTAAAATAGGTTTTGTACTTCTGGAGCATAACTCTTAAAGGGACAGTAGCACGTTTTTTCGCTCAAATAAGTTGATGAAATGTATTTGAAAAATAATGTCACTAATAGTAAAACACCTTTCTCTCTTCGGAAAACCAAGTACAAAACGAGTGTACATGATTCGATAAGACAATGGGAATCATGTTTGTCATTTGCAATATTAAAATGTGTTCACAATAAAATGGCCGCCATGCAATTATTGCTTTATAGGCAACACTGTTATTACCACTACGGATAATTGGTTTGTGTAATAAGATGTTTTACCCTCTAAAGTACATTCAAATGACATAAACTATCATTATAAATGGGAAATTAAAAAAAATAAAATTTGCAAAAAACGTGCTACAGCGCCTTTAATGTATAGACTTGTAATTTACATAATACGTAGAGAGGGGGCATGATGAAATATTCTGAATTTATTTACACTTGATATTGCACAGGAGTATGTATCTCCTACATATAATTAGTTGTTCAACATTATAAATTTAATCAGGGGACACAAAAAAATAAACTAAAATTGTAATTGACAAAAATACTTATTCTCATTATATAAAAATTAAGAAAGAGTGGACAGGACTTGAGGGGGTTACTTAAAGATGCATCCATTGTGTTTAATAAAATTTTATTTGGTTTTAATTTGTTCCAACACACCATATGTGTTGTTTACAATACAAATAAATTCACTCAGCTTGCATATTCATCCCCAATCGCCAAATATATCATAATTATTAGTTTCCAATTAAAATTGAGCAACATCATTATACTTGTGCAGAAACCGAAACTACACGTTCCATTTACATGCACATTAGTTATATGACCTATTAAACATTATATACTTGAAGTTTTCTTTTAGTCAGTCCAAAAGTATGTTTGACTAATTGACGCGCGCCACACTCAGTGCATTGTCCAGTTTTCGATCAGAAATCGCTACTTTTACCTTTATATCGTCCGTATACTGAGTCCACTAAGATAAAAATGGCAATTTTCGGCAACAGCCATTACATCTCGATAAAATAAGACAATTTATAACGTTTAGCATATGTGACCCCAAACAACACAATGGATGTACAGTCAGGCCTCGATTATCCGAACGCTTCCGTTTTTCATCAAAAACGTTCGGATAGTGAAATGTTCGGACTACTGAGTACTGAGGACTACTAAAGAGATTAGTTTGGTTACATCTTCCTACCGTTCGGAAACTGCGAGATTCGGATTATCGGTGGCCGGATTATCGCGGCTTGACTGTACCTTTAATGTCTGCCTCAGTCAGTTTTGAACAAAAGAGAACTCTTTTGTGTTTCAGACACAGTGAGTTAAAGAATGCATCCATCTCGCCGTCAAAGCCGCAATACTTCAAGTACACGTTCCCTGAGGAAGTGTATTCCGTACTGATCAAGATCAAGTCGGACTCTAGCACGTGTATGGTTGTCTCCATACAGGATATTCAGGTGGGCAATCTATCAAACTTTGTTGTTATCATCTATCTACACAACGAGGAACGTGTACGCCTGGAAATTTTTACTCAACGGAAGTGAAAGAATTTCTCTGCGAGAGTCCCGGAGTTTGTTTTTGTGCATTTGGTGTAGGAATTTGTTTGATAAATCGGTTTCCAGGTACTTATGACAAAATATATTTCAGGCTGTAAAATAGTAGACATTAGTAAACACAAAGTTGATTTTAGAAATGAGAAGCTGTGCAGAACTAGAGACAGTTTTATGTGAGGCTGCGCGCCGAAAAATATATTTGCACACAAACGCGGTTGATATATTGTTTTAAAACAAACTTACGATGTTTTCAAGTATATGTCCTAAAAGGCTGATTCATATTTATCAAAACTAGAAAATTTAGTCAAAATCCAAAGAATAGTTACTGAGATATTTACTTTCAATGACTGCTGGTATAATATCGTGGTGAACACGTTCCTAAAGAAAACACCAAGTGGCTGTAATTCGTTCACCACCCCTGTTTAGTAACTCGTTCACTATGTTTTGACACCACGTGTGATTCAGGGGTTCTAAGTTTGTTATTTGTCAATAATAAGTCTCAATATTTGGCATATATGTCCATATATGGATGTTTCACAACATGGTAAAAAAATATATGAGTATTTTTATGGATTTTCTGAAAGCAAGGTAATATCAAACACACATAAGTTCCACATGCGAAATTCGACTCCTAAATTGTGATGTACCAGTCGATTGAGGGCACATAATGACATTATCTTTCTTTACGGCTTCACCGGTGTCTACCATTTTACAGCCTGAAACATTTGTTCTCATAAATGACTCAAAAACGATTTATCCAACAAAATCTTACACCAAATGCACAAAACTAAACTGACCTCTCGGAGATAAATTTGTTCACTTCCGTTGAGTAACAATTTCCAGACATACATGTTCCTACGGTGTGATCTACGAGGGCAGCAGTATTGGGGTTAATATTTTCATGCAATGCTCTTGTACAAAATATTTCTTTCGTACAGTGTCATATTTCGCCTTTATTATGAAAGCATATTTTTCAGCGGTCTGATTGGTCGAGAGGCGATCATGTGACTGTCGACAGAAAAGCATATTGACTCCAGCCTGAGTCCGACCAAAAGCCGTATTGACTTGAGTGACGTCAAATGATTGTTGCATGATGTCAACCAATTGTTGCAGGACGTGATGCTATTGTTATCATGACGTCATTTGACCGTAGTCCCAGCTGTTCATTGTTTTCCGTTCGTTTCTGTATTAAATACATAATAAAACTATTTTCCTTGGTCAATATTGTTTTCTCGGGTCCATAAAAACAGGTATTGACTGAATTCACCTGTCTATTCGTTTGTACCGGGGATGTAGCTCAGTTGGTAGAGTGTCAGCTCATCACCCGGAAGACCGGGGTTCGATTCCTGGTCGCGTCATACCAAAAGACGTTAAAAGATGGGAGTTGTTGCTGCCTTGCTTGACACTCAGCATTATAAGGACAGAACAACGCTTGAACTGGCGCTGCACTGTGGCTGCCGGGTGCTATTTGCACACAACGAATTTCCCATGTACACTGTATTACGGACAATAAAGAGTTATTATTATTATTATTATTATTATAATTGTATAATGACGTCCATTTCCTCTTTATTGTCATGATGATCACTAACTTGACAACGACCAACTTCCCTAAGCAAGACATAACTCTTGCCAGTCTCAATCACTGTCTGATTTAAGCATTGCCGTATTTCCTTAAGGTTTCCGTACAAGGAAATCTGAGCCCACTATGCTTTTCAGGTGCAGCCATCCACTATCTTAGCACAGAATAGTGCGGGAAATACTGCAAGGCTTAATTCAGCTAGTTATGGAGACTGACGAGAGTTATGCCTTGCGTAGGAAGTTGGACAACAACATTTAAATCTTTGTCGAAATGTTGCTTTCAAAGAATGAAGAAGTTGTATATCAATAAAATTGTCTCTAAACTTTGTGTAATGTTTAAACTGCATAAAGAAGTCTGAAAGGATGAAAATAGAGTTCATTCAATATTTAAGAAATAGGAGACGAGTTGGCGTTCTTTTTCGTTGAATAAAACATAGCAGGGAGCATAAACCACTCACTTCTCGCCTCGGTGATTTGTTTGTTTACATTTCGCGTAGATGCTTTCTTCATCTCACACTTGTTTGATAACTTCTTTGTGATGTTTTTCTTTACACATATGTGTTTTATGCTACCCTTTTGATGCAAACATTTGTTTGTTTATTTTTTAATAATAAAAAATAAATAATTAGGTAAATAATTCATTCATGTTTTTTACCATTTAATAATGTTTACATTATTATTTCTTCTTCCACCGGCTTTTTCTAGCTCGTGGTAATTGGTAAAATATTTTATTTTACAAACTTAATAATTGTTTTTTGTTTACTGTGTAATTGGTAAACATTAAAGGGGGACTGCACCCTCTTTCGGTTTGTTACTTTTTCTTATTATTTTGTTTCTGTTTTACAGTTCAAAATAACTCTATGAGAGTTTACTGCATTGATTGCAGAATTCAGAAGTCCGCCAAGGATCCACACCCGCTCTGTCCGGACTGTGTAGAGGTCCAGTGTGACGTGACTTCTAAGTGCCCTCATTGTCAGCCCTTGTCAGCAGGGGAATTTAAGGCCTTCGACGCTGAGGAACATGTCCAACAAAGGTGGGTCTCCTTCTCGGGACGAGGCCTCTGTCCCGGGGAATGTGACCACTATGTCGGGAGGTACAGACAGTGAACTGGTGTCTGACCCACCCCCTGTTGTGCAGAAGAAAAGAACTTCCTTCGGTCCAACACTGGAGGAGGTGGAACGGGGCGTCAACCGGGGCGCTCCTCAGATTGATCCCAACTTCATACAGTCCCTGGTGAATCAGCAGTTCACCATGCTGATGGACGCACGTGTCGCTCAGGAGACACGTGTTGCACAGCAGGCACTTTCACAACAACCAAGGGGGCCTGCAGAGACTGTGCTTAAGGACAGACAGGGGGACCAGCGCCAAGACGAGCAACCCCCTGTTGTGCAACGCCGTGAGGATCATCGGCAAGAGGACAGGGATGGACGCTCCGACAGGGGTGCTGCTCGGGACGAGCATCGCATTGAGGATCGGCGATACGACTCCAGAGCGACAGAGGGCTATCGCTTTGGGAGTTATAACAGAGACTTCCAGTTTAGAGATGATAGGCGCCGGCGCTCGCGCTCCCCGTGGCGCTCACGCTCCCCTAGGCGCTCCAGATCTCCTCGGCGCTCCAGATCTCCTCGGCGCTCACGCTCTCCACGGCGCTCCCGCTCTCCTCGGCGGCGCTCGCCCTCCCCTAGGCGCTCACCTCGGCGCTCACCTCGGCGCTCGTCACCTGCTCACAAGGCTCCTTCCACTAAGGGGCGCTCAGACAGATCCCGCTCCCCTCTGCTTAGAGAGGAACACGATTTCGTCCCAGATTACGACGAGAATGTGGAAGCTCCATCTGAGGATGACAACGGTGACACACATCTTGAGCTAAGTGATGTGTTCACTTGGGTGGCCGATAGACTGATCACATGTCCATCCCCAGGCGCTGGTGCGGACAAGCGCTTCACAATTTGGGACGAGCCGGAGCTCTTGATCCCACCCCATCCAGTGATTAAGGATGGCCTTGACAATCTCGACGACGACTTTGCCAAGTTGTCACTCAACCCGTCTTTCCAGCTGGCAAAGAATAGCACCGCAAAATACAAGGTTCATTCGCTGGACGTTCTCAAGACAGGCGCTGTCCAGGACGACCAAGTCAGGAGGCTATCAGACGCGTCGTTGGCTATGTACAAAGTACAAGACGTCAAGCTCCGCAATGTGGACACTGAGCTTAGGAGAATCCTGTTTCCACTGTCAGCCCTTGTGTCCTCCATGGAAGCCCTGACACAGGATTGGAACGAGGACAATCCGTCAAGAATGGATCACCATACTACGGTGATCAAGTGGCAAGTCAAGGCGTGCTCGGACATCTTTGAGCATGTGCGCTCTGCTATGGCGACAACTACCATCATGCGGCGCAATGGCCTTCTGCAGCCGTGTAAGTGGGACGACGAATTCAAAAAGTCCTTAGTGCGTGCGCCGGTGTGCTCAGACACTTTGTTCGCGGGCAAAATCAACGATGTTTTCAAGGAGCAATCTGTGAAGATGCAGGCAGATTTCACGTTTCAAGCCTGTAAGCTTGTTACTCAATCCTTCCCGACAAACTTCAAGAAATCAGCACGGACTTACACGGGGCGTCGCAACTCTGTCAGAGGAGCCTACTTTCGGAAAAGGGGCGGCTTCGACGCGGGGGCCAATCGTGGACGAGTCCAAAACTTCAACCAGGCCTCCCGTGGTAAATTCCCGAACACCCCCGGGAAGAAGCCAAAGACGCCTTACAAGTCCCGACGTTGATGGGCTGGACAAGCACGACTGGAATCTCCCGCCTCCAGTCGTCCCAGTGTCAGATATACCAGTAGGCGGGAGACTGGGAGTCCTCTGGCCCAATTGGACAATCCTGGGAGACCCCTTTGTGACAAGCATCCTTCAGACCGGCTACAAACTGCCAATAGCCAGGTCTCCGCCTCTGACCAACCTGCCCCGGTCACGCGAGTACTCGCCAACTCAACTGCTGCAGCTGTCCGACAACATAGCCATTCTCTTGGGCAAGTGTGCCTTGGAGATTGTGACAGACCCCGAGAACACCCCAGGTTTCTACTCTCCCATCTTCCTCGTCCCCAAGAAGAACTCCGAGAAGATGCGGATGATCCACAACCTGGCGGTGTTCAACGACCTCTACCTGTCGGAGCCGCCGCACTTCCGGATGACGTCCTTGGATCAGCTGCGATCCAAGCTGTCCCACAACGACTGGCTGGTCAGTTTGGACTTACAGACGCCTATCTACACGTGCCGATCTACAGGCCCCACAGGAAATACCTGAGGTTTGTCTTTCTAAACATCCATTACCAGTGGAAAGTCCTGCCATTTGGCATTTCCACGGCCACGTGGCTTTATAACAACGCCGATCGCGAGGTTCCTTCATCTCCGAGGGATCGAGTTCATCCCGTACATAGACGATTGTCTGATGAGTCACGATGCGCCTCTCGTGCTACACAGACAGTCGCAGTTCGCGCGCGATCTCCTTTGCCAACTGGGATGGATCATCAACGAAGAGAAGTCACATCTAGTCCCTTCCCAACAACTCACGTTCATTGGGGGGTTCTTCCTCACCGACTTGGACCTGGTGAAGGTCCCTCCAGACAGGTGGACCAGGATCCAGGGCTTTGCGAGGAGAGCTCTAGTCGACAAGCTGACACTCAGGGAGTGGCAGTCCCTGTTGGGCCTTCTCACCTCAGTGCAATATCTCACCTCCAGGGGGCGCCTGACGCTTCGACCGTTACAGAGGTTCCTCGCTCCTTACATTCAGAGGGACGACCTACAGGTCGAGTTTCCTCTCCCTGTAGGCCTCCACCCTTACCTGCGCTGGTGGACAGTCCGATCGAATGTCTGCGCAGGAGTCTCATTGACAGAGTTTCCCCCGGACTTTCAGTTGTTCGTGGACGCGTCCCACCAGGGGTGGGGCGCTCATCTGGAGGACTGGACGACAGCAGGGCTGTGGTCAGACGCCCAAAGTCGATGGCACAGCAACAATCTAGAACTACAGGCGGTGATTCAAGCAATCACGCATTGGCTACCGGTTCTTCGGAACTCTCGTTTGTTGGTAGCCTCAGACAATTCAACAGTGGTTTGGTTAATAAAGAACCAGGGTACGACGGGCTCGAAGTCACTCCTGGATCAGACGTTTCAACTCTTCGAGTTGTTGGACGCGAACCGGATTCAGATAAGGGCACGACACATTCCAGGGTGTCAGAACGTGTTGGCAGACGCTCTGTCCCGTCCGGACAAGCCATCCCCGACAGAGTGGATGTTACACCGAGAAGCGTTCGAGCTGCTTTGCGCAAATCTTCATCGACCCCTGGTCGACCTATTTGCGACAAAGTTCAACGCTCGTCTTCAAGTGTATGTGTTCCCTCTTCCCGATCCAGCAGCGTGGGCAGTGGACGCTCTATCTCTGAACTGGGAGGGTCTGGACGCCTACGCATTTCCGCCTCCCATTCTGCTTCCCAAGGTGGTGGCCAAAATCAAGACCACAAAGATGTTGAGACTGCTTTTGGTAGCGCCCTTTTGGCCGGCGAGAAGCTGGTTTCCCGTACTTCGCGGATTAGTCGCCAGCGAACCAGTACCTCTACCCCAGTGGCCTCGGCTACTGCTACATCCCAACAGCCGACTGCCTCATCCAGACCCGGAGCGATTTCATCTGTCAGCTGGGTCATTTGCAAAAGGCCTTAAGATCAAAGGGGTACTCATCACGAGTAGCCAGTGCCATTTCAAAGGCCCACAGAGTGTCGACCAGGTCATTGTATGATGACAAGTGGTCTTCTTTTGAGAAATTTTGTTCAGCTCGTTCAAGGGACCCCATGGGTGCCTCTCCGCAATTCGTGGCAGAGTTCCTTTTACATCTTCGCAACTCGAAGCATTTAAAGGGGGGCACTATTTCGACGTATCTATCAGCTCTCAACTCAGTCTTGTCCGTTAAGACGGACAAGAAGTTTTCCAAGACTCCTGAACTCATTGCGCTGCTGAAGTCCTTCAAGTTGGAGGACCAGAAACAGAAGTTTCGTCCTCCGGCTTGGGACCTCAATCTGGTCCTTCGGCATTTACCAGGTTCCCCATATGAGCCTCTCAGTGAGGCCTCTTTTGAGAACTTGACCCGTAAAACGGCTTTTCTCATTTCTCTGGCTACAGCAGCCAGAGTAAGTGAGATTCATGCTCTCGATGTGACGAGGGTACGCTTCGAAACTTCTCGTCATGGTGCTGTTCATCTGGGGTTGCTCTGGAACTTCGTGGCGAAGAACCAGCTTCCAGGGCAACCGGATAGGAAGTTCATTGTTCCTCCACTTTCATCGATTGTACACGACTCAGAGAGAGAGGAGCTCTCTCTGTGCCCGGTAAGGGCTCTGCGAGAGTACATTCGGCGTTCAGCGAAAAGGCGGAAGACTCGGAAAAGATTGTTCTTACCCTTTTCCGCCACAGCCAATGGTGAGGTCAACAGGAACACCATTGCGCTGTGGCTTCGCCAAACGATTTTGGCGGCATACGACGCAGAGGGAATACCTCACCCGGTGGCTAGTAACCCCCATGAAATAAGGGCTTTGGCCTCTACAATGGCGCTACACAGAAATATATCTGTACCGCAAATCATGGAGGGGTGTTTCTGGCGATCTACCACGGTGTTCGCCAGTCACTACTTGCGAGATCTGGCAGTGGAGGACGTGCAGGGATTACAATCCTTTGGACCGTTGGTCGTGGCTCAGCAGCTTACCCGACCGCGGCTGCACTAGGTAATTATGTTTACCTTGCCCTCGCTTTAGCCTTAAGGTCTTCCTTGATGTATCAGGTTGTTCCTTATAGTGCTATGACTTTGTCATTCTTCTCCTTACAGGAGTTGGTGTCATTGTCTTGCCTCCTCTTGTGGGTGGGTCCTCCTCGAGACCTGCCCGCCATCCTTCACTGTCGGATCAACATGCAATATCTGAAGTGGGGTAAGTATTAAAAATTTATTAAAATCTAAATATTTTAGATATTTAAAAATACTTACCCCACTTCTAGGAATAAGCCCACCCGGCGGGTTTCGCCTCCTCCCCACAGACGTTCTCTCCTCGGAACGTAGTCAGGAAATATGATTACGTCACGTTCTCACGTGATAGATTGGCCTCACCTTCCGGTCAGGTCGTTGACATCCTGTCTACGTGTTCATCACACTACTACTTCGTAAGGACAAGGATTCAACTCTTTCCAATCTCTTATCGGAAGTACAAGGTAATATGCAATATCTGAAGTGGGGTAAGTATTATATATACCGGTAAGTATAATATCTAAAATATTTAGATTTTAATAATTTTTTGAAAATATTAATGCCTCCTGTCCTAGAACACATTCACTGGCTTGGAACAATCAAAGTAACGTAAAATATGACGTCATTTGCTTAGCGACGCTCTAACTGACGTCCTAAATCACGAGCATGTTTATATTGTCTCATAGAGCACGCTGTCGGTCCCATTGATTGCCTGTGTTTTATTGCCGTGGGTATCTTATATATTGCAATATTATCCCAATGCAGGAGTTGTGTATTGCAGTATTTCGCAAAATTTGGAACAATATCTAGCCCTATAAATTTGTACTGCTTCCCAATGTTCCAGTGCCCTGTGTACGACCTTGACCGGAACGTGGAGTTCTCCGGGAAGTACCAGACCATGAGCACCCAGGCGGCCATGTTGTTACAGGTAGGTCAAAGGTCAAGGGTCAAGAAACATACACATTTCATCTGATTTTCTACATCACATCGGGGGGCAATGTTAAATTTGTAAGTCAAATTTACTAACATCCATGATTCGATAGGTTTCACTGAACTGTGCAGCAGCTGTGATGGACAGGCTTTCCCCATGTAATAATTCACTTCAAAGAGTTATTCAAAGGAATACCATCTCACCTCGTTTGAAAAGATAATTCTTAATCCTGGAACTAAAATCTCTTTCTCTTAGCAGTCATTTGCAGAGACCCAAATTCTTCAATTACCGTAACCGCCTGACAAAGGAGACAAAATTCTTAAATGACTTCACTTAGGCCAAAAAAAAAGTGTTTCTGGTCTTTACAGGCTGACAAAAATGATGCGATGACGTGTTTTTTTTGTTTTTTCCGACATTTTTTTTTTTGGAATGAAGAGGTAAACAAACAAAATTTTTACAATTATTTATATAAATAAAACACAAACCCTCTTAAAGATGTGTTTCTATTCCAAATAGTCAATAATCTCACCCCTACACTCTATCTCAACAGAAACGAGTGACATTTTCTATGTCCAATGTTTTCTGAGGCTAAAAAAGTATAGTTATCTGCCCTTACTTTTGTTAAAACCTAGAAAAAAAATACCTGAGGCGTGGGTTTGAAACTAATGCGGGCGGAAACCAGAAACAAATTTTTTTTTTTGGGGCCTTAGATACAAAGTGATTGTGGCCTGTTGTCAGGTTTGAGAGGGCCAGTATCATTTGAAGCAGTCAGCTCGTAACTGGTATTCTGATAACAAATGGACGGTTTCATGATGATTTTACCATTTTAGCTATAATGATGACAGAAGTGACTTAAACTGAAATCTAAGATTGAACTAGTTAAGTCTCATTTTTCATTTCCAGAAATCGGACTACAGCTCAAAGGCGTTTTATGTCGTGCTAATTGTGAAACCTCTCGATCTTGACTGTGTCGGGATAGAACAGATTCAGCCCGCTGGTCTGAACCCGAACCGCGTGAAGGATGTCACCATATTCGTTGATGTCACTATTCCTGGTGAGAAAACCACATTATTATCCCCGATCACGAAATGAACGAAATTATTTGAATTAAGAATTATAGAAATTATTTGAATTAATTTTAAGCAAAGAAATTATTTGAATGAAGAATTATTTAAATTAAGAATTTTAGAAATTATTTGAATTAAGAATTATAGAAATTATTTGAATTAAGAATTATGGAACGTATTTGAAATTAGAATTAAAGAAATTATTTGAAGTACCTTATAGAAATTATTTGAAGTAAGTATTATAGAAATTATTTGAAGTAAGTATTAGATGAAGTAAGTATTATAGAAATTATTTGAATTAAGAATTATGTAAAGTATTTGAAATTAGAATTAAAGAAATTATTTGAAGTAAGTATTATAGAAATTATCCTCATTATTCATGTTGAAATGTTGGTTGTAATGTAGTCATTATCTGAATGCCATGTTTATCTAACCACGTCCCTTCATACTACAGCCTCGCAATACTACAAGGGAACATTTGCTGCTGTTGGATTCTTTTTCTCCTTCTATATCATCGCTCTCATCATGATCTACTGCTACAATAAGTGGTGAGGAAAACCTTATCTGTTTAATCTACTGTTGTAATAAGTGGTGAGGAATGCCTTATCTGTTTAATCTACTGTTACAATAAGTTGTGAGGAAAATCTTATCTGTTTGATCTACTCCTACAATAAGTGGTGAGGAATGCCTTATCTGTTTAATCTACTGTTACAATAACTGGTGAGGAATGCCTTATCTGTTTGATCTACTGTTGTAATAAGTGGTGAGGAATGCCTTATCTGTTTAATCTACTGCTACAATAAGTGGTGAGGAAAACCTTATCTGTTTGATCTACTGTTGTAATAGGTGGTGAGGAATGCTTTATCTGTTTAATCTACTGTTACAATAAGTGGTGAGGAAAACCTTACCTGTTTGATCTACTGTTACAATAAGTGGTGAGGAATGCCTTATCTGTTACAGTCGGTTAGATCTGTAAAATCTAAAACATTTCTGTTATTTCAGTGGCAGTACACCAAATTTGTTGGACATAACAGAATCAGAAAGAGGTATGTTTACACCCTAAAACTTCACTGCTGTTCAAACATTAAAATACTATTATTTTTTATAGCAAATGCATCTGAATTTAGGTTGTTAGATTATATAATATTTCCTTTCTTCCAGTTACCATCCACATTGAAAGTTATGAAGTTCAATGCCAAGGTCATTGATTAAATTGACTGTGGTGTTATGAGTGAAATGGTCATCCTGACCTACTGTTTGTCAGTTGTCATTGTCAGTTTAGTACAAAACATCACATGTCTGTTCAAATGGTACTGTTTGTAGATATTTAAAGTTCAGACAAAGTCATTCCGAATGATCACTTCCTGGGAACTGTTGTCAGGTTTTGTCTGTGCTATCTTATAAATGTCAAACTTTGACCCAGGGTGTCGTGAGTAAATCGTCAAGTCCTGTCTTCCAATATTATGTCGTTGATGAACAAATTGTGACCATTCTATGATTTACCTTTCTTTAGAGAAGCTGGTTGGATTTACGTTTCCTGGTTACCAGGCAACTGATACAGACACAACTGCCGGTAACCATGACAATGCATGCATGTATAGATATACTGTAGCTAGTTTTCAGTTCAATTCACTTCTAACATCACACAGTTAGTTATCGCATGTTTGTGGTTAATCAAACATTTTTTTTCGTTGTCTCATTGTCATTTTTCGTTTTCATCACTAATCATTTTATTTGTTGTACCTCCAAATTTCTATATATAGTATCATATTATATTTCACACTGTATTAATTTTCGCTTTTTTTCGCAAAATTATTTTGTGCGAATAAATATCCCCGCAAAAAAATTAATTTCAAAGATATATGAAAAACAATGATTGAGTTGATTCAGTTTGTATTGATGACATCTCAATCAATTTGACCAATTAACGGGTAGGTAAAACAATCAAGTGTAAATTGTGATTAGTTAGCAGTTGTTGCTAGTCCACGCAATTGTCAGTGTGATCCCGACGTATATAGCCCATTTAAAGGTTCTCAATGTTAGCAATTTGTTAGAATAACTAACACAGGTTCATAAATAAAATCAGAGAAATGGTATCATGATTCTTGTGGTTAACCGTGTTGATTGAAGAAAGTGAACGTGTCTCATTGACCATATTGTCCGACGCCATCACTAACGGGTCATGTGACGATATGTTGACACAAGTTATTTGCCTTTGATGATCAAATTTCTGTTGAGTGTTGTGATGAGAATATCAGTTAAGATTTTATGTTTTCATAATGCAGAATGCGAGAAAACACAACTGCACGAATATGTTTATTTTCACCTTTGCGCGAAATTGCACTGCACGAAATATGATACGATTACAGAATACAATAAGTTAGAAATACATGCCGTTTATTAGAAAGTAACAAATGTACCATTATCATATTGGGGATCACACTTTCTGAAATAGTACAATTTGTTACACTTTTTACAGGGGGAGTCCTATATTGGATTTGAACCCACACCCTCATGAGTCCATTGTTTTGGCATTCACTGTCAGTCTCTTTCGGAATATTTTGCACCGTTATATTCTTTATACTCTACTCCGGTTATATGGGTTATTGCTTATTCCACTTTTTCCTGCCCTTCCGACTCTTAATCATTCTCTTCTCACAGAGGTTCCTATCTTCAGATTTTCTAAGGGGCGGGATAGCACAGTGGTTAGTGCATTTGACTTTGGTCAAGAGGTCTGGGGTTCGAATCTCGTCAGGGGCTCGGCCATTTTGCTGTGAAGAAAGTTCTACACGCAGTAAGGTTTGGGTGCAATGCTACACTGAATTTCAGAGCAGTACCACCCATGGTTCGCTAGTTCCAGCCGTTGCACGCAGGTTTCACCGCAATGCATTGCCAAATGGCGTTGCGGGCTTTCTCCCTGCAATAATTCTGGCAGCCGTGATATAAGTGAAATACTCTTGAAAGCGGCGTTAAACCCTAACTCACCTCACCTCACAGTAAGTGTCGTAAGAGTTTGCCGCTAATGGCTGCAATACTGTCGAAGTGTGTTAAGCAATAATTCACTCACTCACTCTTTGAAGAGTGAGGGATGTTGAAGAATGCACTGTATTAACCCTTAACTTGCGGGTCCCGTAATTATCCGGGAGGCTCATAGGGAAAAATGTTAGAACCCTTGGCGAGACCCGTACGTTGGACTTAGTGCATTTACCGGGTCAGTAATAATTACATTTGCCCCCCAGGCGAAATGCGAGACGAAGTGTGTCCGTATATCGCCACATGAAAACTTGTTTACATACATCTCGCAGATAGCCACGATAACGAGTCTGTGTGAATGTCCGGTCGAAATATCAAGTAAAATTCACACCAAATTGCGTGTGCATTGTTGACCCGTAACGCATTGATAATTAGCTTTACAAAAGGCCAATTTTGTCGGGCTTAGCCCCCGAAGCATTAATTCGCTTGAGGCTATTTTCACCCACGTGTTTGTATTGCCTCGGGTTTGCCTCGCCCGAGACTGCTATCTGCCTCGCATCTCGCGAGACGGGGAAAAAAATCGCTAACTCGCCTTACTCCCGCACTTCATATCATGTGAGCGAATTGTTTGTTTTCAAAAAAAAATACGGCAAAATAAAGGGGAAACAATGGACTACATTCCCATATAAAATTAGAAAATCTCAAAAAAATAATAAAGACACAGCAAGCGCCGTGAAAAAGGTCATGTTTACACTTCATAAATTTTGAAACAATCGGCGATTTTCACAACTTCTAAAACATTTATCACGGCTAAAATACTGAATGCATTTTCATAATTTTTATATCACAATAAACCGAAAAGAATAATCTTTTATTCTATATAAAATGCGCAGATTTATTCACAGAAATAAAGATACAATTTTACCTTTCTGAGAGGCATGTGAAACCAAACGGCACACAAACTAATCAACATATTTTCATCAGTTATGGTTCGAGGTTAGCGTTTATTTGAAAAGTCAAACAACATAACCATATTTGGGTTGACATGTGCTTATTTGTCAACTGGTTCGAGATTATGATTTCTTGGAAAAGTGCGATGAACGACCGTTTGCAATGCCGCATACATGTTGTAAGTATTGACGATTTTATAGGTGGAAATAAAGACAAACTTTAAATAGCTATAGAATTATAACCAAAGGTCGCATTCTAATATTTTTTATATCATTGTGAAGCTAGACATCTTGTCTTCAATTCCGTATATAAATGGATTTTTTTTCGTTTGGTATTTATGATGTTACGAGGCCCGAATTAAAGACAATCTTTCGAAAGTAATAGAATAAAAACGAAAAATCATAGAAAATTCATTCAAAGTTTCGGGTGTGAATTAGCCATTTGTGTACGGGTGTCGCTACTTGAATTTGTATTGAACGCCCGTATATAGTCCTTATTCGCCATGTAGATGCGGTATATTTCGTAAAAACGGTACCGGAATCGCCGCCTGGAAATTCCGCCAGCAGAGCTCGTTAGTGCCTAAGCTCAAACTACTGCTGCGAGCTGCGAGCCTGTAAATTCCGCCACAGGGGCTAAAAATGGTAAAATATATATACGCAACGTAAGGGTTAACACCGAATCACCTCACCTTCAGATTTTTCTCAGACCTCTGTTACTTATCAAGCACTTTCTCGGCTTGAAATAGAGAATCCTGTTGGTTGCACCAAAAGTTAGTTGTGCAATCAGCAACATTGTTCAAAACTGAATACTCCATCAGTTTTATCTGTGAGATGTGCACATATTGTTTACAAGACAGATGTAAAACAATTTCAAGAGATAAAGAGAAGAGTTTAGAATCGGAAATCTGAAGGGAGTAACCTCAGTTGGAAAAGAATGTAGGAACTGTTTTGTATACTGCTAGCAATTCCAAGCTAAATTTTGATGGAAAAAATAACATGTACTCTTCCCTTATCATTATTTGCTCTAACAAAAAACTAAAAAGGAAGCCCTACCGCTCATGTCACTTTTGAAAAAAAAATGCCTGAGAAACATTTAACTATTTTTTTGCAGCCTTACCTTTTCCAATATGGTTGTTGTTGATTACTTACTTTATTTTACAAATAATTGAAAGCTTGAAATTGTTCCCACCACAGGTAAGTAATGAAAAATGTATGAGCGTTCCATACTCTAGCGGTGAAGGGGCGGGATAGCGCAGTGGTTAGCGCGTTCAACTTCTGATCAAAGGTCCGGGGTTCGAATCCTGCCAGGGGCACAGTAACTTTGTCTGCAGTAGAGAACTGTTCTACACGCAGTAAGGTTTGGGTGCAATGCCATGGTTCGCTAGTTCCAGCCGTTGCTCGCAGGTTTCACCGCAATGCATAGCCACATGGCGTTGCAGGTTTTCTCCCTGCTATAATACTAGCAACCGAGATATAAGTGAAATACTCTTGAAAGCAGCGTAAAACCCCAACTCACCTCACCTCACCTCCATACTCTTGTGTTGGATTTAAATATATTAATATTATGCCAAGATATCACTTTCATACATTCTAAAGCTATAAATAATTATAGGGTACTATATATACATGAATGACTGAGATGAGTAAGTAACCTAAATGACTTGTGCCAGGCAAAATTAATTACTTGTTTTACGAATTTTTTTTGGCAGAATGTTTAAAGGCAAGAAGAATGAAGACAATATTTATGGATATACAACTTCTATATTCTACATAGATAATATTTTGACATAATTTCTAATGTCGTTGTCAAGCAAGGGATTCATATTATTTAAGCTATTTTCAAAACAGCGACTATTCAGGATAAAGAAGTTGTCTATCCAAAAAATATTGTCTTCATCATATCAACTTCTTGAATGCCACTTTAAAGAATTTAAATGCAGGAAGCAAAAACTTTGCTCTAGTGTAGATGGAAAGTTCAGATAAGAAAACAGGCACATTAAGGACATAATTATGTTCACTTAGGCTATAGTTTTAGTTAATAAGCAACACAAATGTTTTTATTGAGAGGGAAAATTTAGCAATATTTTTAATTTTTCAAAATCATTGTATTAGGATTTGTAAACCAACTAAGTTATTTTGTTTCACCTTGTCTTAGTTTTAAAGCTTTAATAACTGTAAGTAATGGTCAGGTGAATAAATCGCATTGCGTTGGTTTTCACTACACACGTTTTGCATGCGATTTTAATGCCAATATCATAAGTGCGATTGTTTTAGTTCTATATATTATGTATGTACATGTATATGTATGTATGTATAGATGCATGTAATTACTGTAGGTGTGTGTACAATGGGTATATGTACAGGTTTTATGTATAGAATCTGATGTATGTACGGTATGTACAAATGTATGTAGGTACAGGTGTATATATGTACACATGTATGTTTACACGTCTGAATGTATGTCTGTATGACAGATTATGTATGTACAGATTCTGTTGGCATACTTTTTAGCTCGTCAGGCCTGAAAGGCCCGATGGGCTTATGGCATGGGATGGCGTCCGTCCATCCGTCCGTCCGTCCGTCCGTCCGTAAACTTTTCACTTTTTCGACTTCTTCTCCAGAACCAATAACTCTAGAGAGCTGAAATTTTATGTACATACTCCTTGGCCAATGGGGATTCTAAATTGTAGATTTGGTGACCCTGTGACCCCAAATAAGGGCCACAGGGGTCATAACCTAAAAAGCTATTTTCATCTTCTTCTCCACAACCAATGACTCCAGAGAGCTGAAATTATATGTACAGACTCCTTGGCCAATGGGGATTCTAAATTGTAGATTTGGTGACCCTGTGACCCCAAATAAGGGCCTCACAGGCCATTACCTAAAATCCTGTTTTCATCTTTTTCTCCGGAACAAAAAGATCTAGAAGGCTGTAATAGTGTATGCAAACTCTTTAGCCAATGGGGATTCTAACTTGTAAATTTGGTGACCCTGTGACCCAAAATATGGGCCACAGCCTAAAAAACCTTTGAAAATGAATTTTGAACTGATATTTTATGTGCACTTCATTCACTTTATTTGAAATGTATGTCGACTTGAGATAACAATCTACATTGTGGACATGTTTGTCAAATTGATGTAATCAATGTGAAATGAGAACTATTGAATAGCCTATGAACTGAAAATTGTGACAAGTCATAAAGGACTAAATTGAAGAGGAGTTAAGAATTCTTTTATTTTACATGAGATATGTGAACTGCATATGACTGGTGATGAAATGATAAGATAAGATTATTTTCATCTTCTTCTCCAGAACGAAAAGACCTAGAAGGTTGTCATGTTGTGTAATGAGTCTTTAGCCAATGGAGATTCTAAATTGTAGATTTGGTGAAGCTGTGGCCCCAAATAAGGGCCTCACAGGCCATTACCTAAAATCCTGTTTTCATCTTTTTCTCCGGAACAAAAAGATCTAGAAGGCTGTAATATTGTATGCAAACTCTTTAGCCAATGGGGATTCAAACTTGTAAATTTGGTGACCCTGTGACCCCTAATATGGGCCACAGCCTAAAAAAACCCTTTGAAAATGAATTTTGAACTGATATTTTATGACACTTCAATCCCAATGATTTGAAATATATGTCGACTTTAGATTACAATCTACATTGTGGACATGTTTGTCAAATTGATGTAATCAATGTGAAATGAGAACTATTGATTAGCCTATGAACTGAAAATTGTGACAAGGCATAAAGGACTTAATTGAAGAGGAGTTAAGAATTCTTTTATGTTACATGAGATATGTGAACTGCATATGACTGGTGATGAAATGATAAGATAAGATTATTTTCATCTTCTTCTCCAGAACGAAAAGACCTAGAAGGTTGTCATGTTGTGTAAAGAGTCTTTAGCCAATGGAGATTCTAAATTGTAGATTTGGTGACGCTGTGGCCCCAAATAAGGGCCTCACAGGCCATTACCTAAAATCCTGTTTTCATCTTTTTCTCCGGAACGAAAAGATCTAGAAGGCTGTAATATTTAATGCAAACTCTTTAGCCAATGGGGATTCAAACTTGTAAATTTGGTGACCCTGTGACCCCAAATATGGGCCACAGCCTAAAAAAACCCTTTGAAAATGAATTTTGAACTGATATTTTATGACACTTCAATCACAATGATTTGAAATATATGTCGACTTTAGATAACAATCTACATTGTGGACATGTTTGTCAAATTGATGAAATCAATGTGAAATGAGAACTATTGAATAGCCTATGAACTGAAAATTGTGACAAGGCATAAAGGACTAAATTGAAGAGGAGTTAAGAATTCTTTTATTTTGCATGAGATGTGTGAACTGCATATGACTGGTGATGAAATGATAAGATAAGATTATTTTCATCTTCTTCTCCAGAACGAAAAGACCTAGAAGGTTGTCATGTTGTGTAATGAGTCTTTAGCCAATGGAGATTCTAAATTGTAGATTTGGTGACCCAGTGGCCCCAAATAAGGGCCTCGCAGGCCATTACCTAAAATCCTGTTTTCATCCAGAACAAACTAGAAGGAATATTTTGTTCAGAATGTTTAGATGTTTGGATGACAAGGCTTAGAACCGAGATTGTTTAGCCAAGGTGATTCTAAATTGTACTATGTACCATTAGATTCATCACATTGTCTGTTCTCTTTAAGCCTTATACAGTTAGATCAGTGCTGCCAGTGTTTAGTGCAAGCAAGAGTCTATTACATAATTTGGCGGTAAAACACAAAAAACACAGCTGGCTTGTAACCAGAGCCAAGGGGTCAGAATATTGCATAATCTCCTGTGTGTTGACCTTGCTGAGTGCTCTCTCTCAATTTCAAGAATATGATTTGTCAGGGTTAGGGATCGTACATTATATTGAGACAACATATTTCTGTCTTCATCATCAAACAAAATAAACTCTGATGAGCTACAGAGCCCATGGCTCTATTTTTGTATGAGTGCTTTGCTTACACGTGGTGGGAAATACCCCTTCAGATGATGAAAATATGACGTCATATATGGAATTCCAATGCGATTCCATTGTGAATGCGATGCGAATAAAAAAGAACAGGTTCTATTTGTTTCGCATCGCATCGCAACGCATGAAAAAAACGGACTTAGACGTGTATGACAACTCATTGAAAATAACGTGTTGCATTCTGGTGCGATTATTTTTAACGCATAAAAAAAACGGACGTAGTGTAAACCCCGCCTTACCAGACAAGTTTTGAGTGGGTATGGGCTGTAACACCGCTGCACGTGAAATGCACAGCACTCTTTGCACGTGCTCAGGTGGTTACTTATTCAAAGTAATACCGGCGATTAGAAGTAACCACCTGAGCACGTGCTAACAGGGGTATGTAAGTTGATTACTAACTTTATCAAACAATAGCGTTGACCGGTGACATACCAATATATGGAACGGCGAAAATAGCTAACAGGCGTTATGACATCAGTTTAATAATACAGGAAGAAATTCTGTTCAGGTTCAGATGGAATAGTCCCTTATGAGTTGAGAGGTTAACATGAAGTTTTTGTTTGTTTTTTTGTGGATGTTTTTTGCTGTTTGTGTTCCAGGACATCTTGTCCTTATCATCAATAGGTTTTTTATTATAACAAACACATTTTCTTGTTGAATAATATCTATTTAGAGGATTTTCTTGAGATTTAATTGTACCAATTATTAATCGGTTATTGATTGGTTGGGTCAATCCGATTGTAACCGATGATCGATTATGAACTCACAACCAATTCCCAACACTAATCCAGAAAGAGATGCTGTTCAGGCAGATGGTCATTCTCTTCCCACAGAGGTTACTCCCTTCAGATTTCCGATCCTAACCTCTGTTGTTTTACGCTTGAAGTTGGGGGCAGAAAGGGAGTGTCTTAATTTGTTGCAATTGAATCTAGTTGTGCAATCAGTGTCGCCGTTGTAAAAGTGACATTTGCCAATGACTTGTCATGATGATAAAATAAACGTAGGACCAAAGTTTTCTCGTTTAATGTGTTTTCCTCGAAATATGCTATTTTATTTTGTGAAAACTATTGATCATAAACATGCTCATGAATAAGGAAGACCAAATCAGAGACAAATACCAAAAATAGTTCATTTGTGTTATTTACATCAGACATATTCAAAGGATAAATGCTAATGAGCAAGACCTTAAGAGTGAAATGCCCAGATCTTTGAAGTCACACGGTCGACATGGGCACTGAAAGATGAGTTTTCATTCGTTAAGAAGCAGGGATACAGATTAGATTCCGCATTCCACCGCTAGGGACTTTGCTTCTGCTCTTGATTTCAAGCGAAAAAGAACAGAGGTTAGGATCGGAAATCTGAAGGGGGTCACCTCTGTGGGAAGAGAATGGCAGATTGTATACTTCAAGGAAATTGAGTAGTTAACATTGATGTGTGTATGTTACAGAAGAACAGAGAGAACGTCTTCTAGACAGCACCACCAGCTCGCAGAGTTACGGAACTTCAACCACACTCAACAATGGTCAGCCACTTTCTTAACCCCAACTCCCAACTCCAACCCCATTCTCCATCACTGGCTAATTTAAGCCTTGCTACATTTCCTTAACTTTCCTGTTTTTGTTGATGGTTTGCCATTTTTCCTATTCCTGTGCAAGGCGTAACTAGGGCCAGTCTCCATCACTGACTAATTTCAGCTTTGCTGCATTTCCATAACTTTCCTGTTTTTGTTGATGGTTTGCCATTATCAATATCCATGTTACTATGGTTACAGATAAAGAGATGGGAGCTGTAATGCCGAGTGTGACCTCTGACCCTCGAGGTCACCAGCGTGTTCCATCTCTAGACGAGTCCGAGGTTGACTTTCTACATGACGCCGACCAAGAGAAGGACGTTTTCAGAACTAAGGTGGGGTGTGATATATAGAAATTATTACCCGAGGAAGTGTGTCATACAACTTTCAAAGAAACAAGCATGAAAATCGAGTGAGATTGAGGAATATAAACAAATTTGCACGACTTTGTAAAAGTGGACACACTTTTGAGTGTTATAATTTGTTTAACTTGGTTATATTTGGGATAACACTACCTTCAATAGTACAAAAGTACTTTTTTCGGGCCGAGTCCCATGCAGGATTCGAACCCACGCCCTCAGAGTAAGGCAACTATCGCCAGCATTGACTGTACCAACAGCTTATCACATGACCATTTCGCCTTGACAAAAATCGAGGTCCAATAATCGATAGTTAAGCTAATTTTTACATTCTATACCCCTCTGATAGACGGAAATTGGCGCTGCTCCCTAGGCTGAATGCATTAGAAATACTTGCCATTTAGAGACTGAAGAAATATAACATATGGTTATATTTGGGATAACACTACCTTCAAAAGTTTTAAGTGAGTAAAATAGCCAGAAAACCGCCTCTTGTGAACAACAAAGACGTCACGAATGATTGTTTTATGACATTGCAGATGACCAACTACAGAAAACTTTGTTGTGTTGATATGCGACTCTAAAACAAAGGAATTTTCTCGGTTATTTTTTCAGACTGCTTTATTTGTCACTGACCTTGCCAGAAAAAGCAGAAAAAAGTTGTCCAAAACCTACAAGATCTATCACTGGTAGGTTAATACATACACTTCCTTGAATACACCTTTTATGGCTAGTATATGACATTGCAATTGGCATTGTCTCTATGGTAATAATTTTCATCAAACAAAAATGTAATCTAGCTAATCCTCAAATGTATAAACATTTATACATGTAATGTAATATTTCCATACAAATTTGTCGTCCTTGATAATAGTTGTTTGTATGCATTCAGAAGCTATATTTGGGAAAAGCTACTACCTAGTCAAACTATAAATCTCATTGAAACACTTAGTGTAACATCCTACCAAAACCGTACTACATGAAGGCTAGTTTATGAAATCAGCTTGAAGACTAAGGCAATCCGAAAGTGGAATTTAGTCAATTTGAATGATAGAATTAAAGAAAAAAGTCAAAATATTACCAGCCCAAAGCAAAAGCTAACAGATTCCTGGCTGACGGACATACAATGAAAGAAAGAAAGTTTTCTACAGCAAACAAGCAGACTTCAAGTAATTCAAGATGACGGCAGTAAACCTCACAAAGGGAGATAATCAGTTGATGACCATCACTATTTCAGGAATCTCTTCACAATTGCAATCTTCTATGGTCTGCCTGTTGCCCAGCTGGTGATCACATATCAAAAGGTATGTGTTTATTTTATGATGACTTTAACCCTTTATCTGCCATGTTAGTATATCTGTCATCAGCCTTTGACCACACTCAGCATATGCCTATGTTAACCCATCAAATGCATGATTCTCTAACCAAATTTTTATACCTTTGCTGTTTTTCTCAGGAAGGTTAATTAAAGGGACAGTTCTTTTTTTTGTGAAAATCAGTTCAGAGGACCTTTGGGTATTCCTGTTTATACATCTGTAATTGATTCGTGATTGTATGATTTTACACCAATAGGAGAATCTGTGGGAAATGATGTCCTCATAAGAAAGGCAAGCGCTTGTGGATGGCAAAATCTGTCGTACAATATTAATAAGTTTGTGCTGAAGGTCAAGGGTTAACGGGCTATGATTTTTGGAATTCACCTAATAGTAATTATGCAAGAACAAAATATCAAGCTTCATAACAAATCTTTGACTGTTTCAGGTTCTAGTGCAGACCGGAGACCAGGATTTGTGTTACTACAACTTTGACTGTGCCCGCCCACTTGGCGTGCTGAGTGCCTTCAACAACGTCTTCTCCAATATTGGATACGTTCTTCTCGGGACGCTTTTCATTCTTCTCGTCTGGAGGAGGTGAGTGTAACTATTTTTGTTACTTTGAGGGAATATTATTATCCCCCACCACAAAATATTATTATTAAGCGAAGTAAGCGGGGTTATATAGCGGTCATTCCGTCCGTCTGTCCGTCTGTCCATCACTCCGTCCTTCCGTCCGGTAAATTTTCTCAAAAACCGTCAAAGGTATATCAACCAAACTTTGTACAGTTGTTAACCATGTTCTTCCGATTGCGCACAGACAATTTTCAATTTTCTGAGATTTAAATTTGTTTTTCATTTCCATGGAAATTTATTCCATTTCACTTTTTGGACTTAGTTTTATTGTGTTCAATGGGGACAAGTTTTCCCGGATACTGTTCAACCTAGGTGAATGAAATTTTGGTTGTGAGTACTCATGACCATACTCTTTATCGAGTTCGAAAACCATTTCCTAAATAGTACCAAAAGAACTGTGATGCTCCAATGGGGACAAGTTTTCTCAGAAACTATTACATCTAGGTGAATGAAATTTAATATGGAGATAGTCCAGATGATACTCTTCATCGTGTTCGAAAAAACAGTTCCGAAATATTATTTTTTACGGAGTTATGAAGCCTTTGAATCTGTAATTGAACAATTTACAGGTGTGATGCTCTAATGGGAAAAATTAAGTTACCTGAAAAATATTACATCTGGGTGAATGAAATTTTGTAATAACAGTCAGTTCCTTAAATTATTTTGGACAATATTATGATGCTTGAAGCTGTTTTTTAAAACATAGTACTCTTCACATCTATAATTCTCAATGGACGGATAGCGGATGGCGGGGGTATGTGAGCCATGCTCATTTTTTTCTTGTTATCATATTTAGGCTTGAGCTCCGTTCGGCTGCCCGAGAAAAAGGGACATCTTTTCTCAGAAATGATTTACGATAGGACAACCATTAGCTTTATTATATTCAGGAGAAAGTTGCAAGGTTTATTGAGAATCAATTTGGCGGGGGATGCTTATGACCATGTCTTCTTGTTTCAATCTCATTAAAATCATATCTTTGATTTGTTCCCAAGGTTAATGCATTTTCAACGGGATAGTTACGGAGCTCTACGGGATTCTGTCAGATCTTGGATGAGATACAACTCAATTATGTCTAGCCTTATAGGATTGAATCAAAAATATGATTTTAATGAGATTATTCTTGTGTAAAATATAGTGGTATGATTATTTCGTTATAAACACAAGAGGTGTGTAGAGGTGGGGTGTTCTCCCCAAAAATATGTGGTTTTGTTAAACAAGGCCATTGGATAAGTTTTGATCGGAGCACCAATTGTTATTCTGGTCTCAGGCAGGTAATGATGATAATAATTAATAAATGTAATGAGAATGTGATAATGTAGGATAATCAAGGGTAGGGATCCTGGAGGAGGGCGGTGAATTGCACCTGTTTCGAAACATTATCTGGGCTCCATGAATCAAAGGGTTGCATTCTACTCGTCACAGTCTTAAATCATGATAAGAATGGTATGTGTGTTCTGTTTACAGGGATGCACAGCACAAGAAGATGGTAGCACAGATGGGAGACATAGAACAGGTGGGAACAGAGTGTGTAACATGTATCTTTTACCAGTGTTCCATGTAGCTTTCTGCATGCTGACTCATAGCTGTACATTATTCATTTACACCTTTAATGATTATTACCGATATGGTTGAAGATAACTGAGTTAATATTATTGATTTGAGCACATGTGCACATATCACTTTTGCCTAGCAACCATTGTCTCACCACGATATTTCGTCATCTGTGATGTCATAAACCAATTGGTCGTGATGTCACTGTAGCTTGCCGTCGCAAGAGGAGGTGGACGTTTCCTGGCTAATTTTACGCGAATTAAATGGAATAGAATGGGTAATAAAGAAATTATTACACTCGAAAGTGTGCAATATGACTTTTATGAAACTCGTCCGTTATGTATAACCCTCACTCGGACAATACAAAAATTACACTTGTTTCGTAAAAGTCATATGACACACCTCCTTGGGTATTAATCTCTATTTATTGCCAAAACACCATGAATGACTAATTTACAGAAATCATAACTTGTTATGATGAACTATGTTGAAGGAGGCGCTTTACGCCATGTTTAGAAGAGGACTTGGTGGGATAGCAACATGATGAATATATCGGCCTCTCAATAAAGATAGGTCAAGGTCAACAGGTCAATGGTTAATCAATGATATACTTCCATATAGTGACGCTGGTGCAGACAGCGGAGAGAATTGATGGAGCAAGTCTTGTTTCTGTTACAGAGGTTTGGCATCCCCCAACATTTCGGTCTGTTCTATGCGATGGGTCTGGCCCTGATAATGGAGGGCATCATGAGCGCCTGCTACCATGTGTGTCCCAACTACTCCAACTTCCAGTTTGGTAAGTGAGCTCTAGGGAGAGAGGGTCGAGAGGGTAGGGAGGGTCGGGAGCGGGGTTAGAGAGTGATTATGGAGGGCATCATGAGCGCCTGCTACCATGTGTGTCCCAACTACTCCAACTTCCAGTTTGGTAAGTGAGCTACAGGGAGGGAGGGTTGGGAGGGGGGTCGGGGAGTGTAGGTTGGGGTGGGGGGAAAGAATGGGGGAGGAGTGTTTGGGAGTAATAGGGAGAAAGGGGTTGGAGAGAGAGGGGTGGTGGGGGTTGGGGAGACATGGAGGAGAGAGGGGTGGGAGGGGACTTGGAAAGTGGTTAGTTGTGGGAGAAGAAAGAATGAGGTGAAAGGGGTAGAGAATGGTGGAGAGAGGGGTGGGGATAAGGGAAAGAAGGGTGGGGGAGAGGTTAGGTTTGGAGAGAAGGGGTAGGTGGGGAGGGGGAGTGGGGTGAAGGGGGAGAGGGGAAGAGAGTGGTTAGTTGTGGGAGAAAAAAGAATGGGGGAGAAAGGGGTGGTGGGGATAAGGGAATGAAGGTTGGGGGAGAGGTTAGGATTGGAGAGAAGGGGTAGGTGGGGAGGGGGAGGGGGTTGAAGGGGGAGAGGGGAGAGAGTGGTTAGTTGTGGGAGAAAAAAGAATGGGGGGAGAGAGGGGTGGTGGGGATACAGGAAAGAAGGGTGGGGAGAGATTAGGATTGCGGGGAGGGGTGTGTGTAATGGGGGGAGGGGGAGGGGTCAAGTTGGGGGTGTGGGGAGGGGAGGGGGGGGGAGGGGGGGGGGATGTGAAGAGGAGAGATAAGGGATTGCTGATGATGTACAGCTTTTCAAGTGTACAAAATGAAATACGGATAATGATGTATTGAATATGTAAAAGTATTATGTTGAAAATAAATAAAATTAAGAGAAAAGAAATTCAAACTTTGCATATTTATTCAGATTTTGATACCTTGTTTATCAGATTTCAAGCATCGATAACACCCTCCCTTAAGTGATAAATTGAAAATAATAGAAAACAAAATTCAATCAAATTCAATCAAAAGCAAAAGGATTGCAGACAGTGAAGAATATTGAAAATACAAAAATATATAAATATATAGGAAATAATTGAAAAAAAGAGAAAACAAAATACCATTCTATTTCAATTGTTCAAAAAGAATTGCGGAAACTCAACAGTTACTGAAAAGGCCAAAAAATATTTTTAAAAATACATTGAAATTCTTTAGTAAAACAAAATGAATTCTTTGCAGACACATCCTTTATGTACATCATCGCGTGTCTGTGCATGTTGAAGATCTACCAATCACGCCACCCGGATATCAACGCCAAGGCTTACCAGGCATATCTCTGCATGGCCCTCGTCATCTTCATGGCTGTCATCGGAGTCGTGAGTTCATCTTGCTTGTTCATTGACAACTTTCCTCCTTGCGCCAGTCTCCATCGCTTATTTATTTAAGTTTTGCCCTTTTTAGCCCACCGGTATATAGTCATCACCCCGTCCGTCTGTCCGTCTGTCCGTCTGTCCGTCTGTCCGTCCATAATCATTTCGTTTCCGGAGCAGAACTCGAAAACTGTTCATGATATCTTTCTGAAACTTTCCATGTATATTACCCACTAACTGAAGTGGTGCCTTTTGATATTTTCAGATTTCTGAAAATTTTTTTTTTTTTCGTTTCCATAGAAACATGTTTAATTTGGACTTTGTTCAGAGACAGGTTCGTTTCCGGAGCACAGCTCCAAAACCGTTCATCATATCTTCCTGAAACTTTGCATGTGTATTACCCACTAACTGAAGTGGTGCCTTTTGATATTTTCAGATTATTTTTTCTGTTTCCATAGAAACATGAGAGGGATGTTGGTTGTTGTTGATTTTGACTGCTCTGGAGCAGAAGTCTAAAACCCTTAACATACCTGAAACTCAGCATCTGTAATACCCACCAACTGAAGTACGGTAGTAGATACACAAGTATCTGTCAAAGATATGTTTTACAAATTTTGTGGAACCGGTGGGATATGTCATCTTCTGATGACTCTTGTCTTAACTTTCCTGTGTTAGGATAGCAGAGCCAACTATGAAGTGCACAGCTTCAATGGTACAGGAAAGATAAGGAAATGCAGCAAGGCTTATAATAAATTTGCCACTAATGGAGACTGGCTGGAGTTACGATTTGTGGGGAAAGTTGGTTCATTGATAGTATACATGTCACAAGTCCTCCAATCTCAAGATGTTCGCTTTCTTAAGGCTCTTAAAATTGGGAAAATTTGATTTGGGCTCTGTAGCTAATCATAAATTTTATGGTTTGATGTAGATCTAATTCCTGTTATTATACCCCGACCTAAAAAGGTTGGGGGTATATACAGTAATATCAATGATTCCGTCCATCCTTCCATCTGTCCGTCCGTCCGAAGACAATTTTTGTCCAATCGATTACAGAAAAACTATTCATCTCATCCTTTTAAAATTTTTAAAATGTCTTCTTCACCACTAAGAGAGGTGCAGTTCGAAATTTAAACGGAATTGGTGAATTTTTTAATTTTTGGCGAATTTTTTATTTTTTTTAACTTAGTCATATTCTGAGAATTTTTTGTCCGATCGATTATTGTAAAACTATTGATCTCATCCTTTTCAAATTTGGCACATGTCTTCTTCACCACTAGCAAAAGTGCATGGCAAAATGTAACACAATTTGGTGAATTTTTTAATTTTTGGCAATTTTTTATATTTTTGTATTTTTTTCGAATCCCGCTAAGGGCTTGGGAATTTTGTCTGTTGCAGAGAACTGTTCTACATGCAGGAAGGTTTGTGTGCAATGCTACACTGAATTTCAGCGTAGTAACACATATGGCTAGTTCCAATTATTGCTTATAGGTTTCATCGCAATGCATAGTCACAGTGGTGTTGCAGGCTTTCTTCCTGCAATAATACAAACAGCCGTGACATACTCTTGATAGCAGCTTTAAACCCCAAATCACCTCACCTCAAACTTTTATCACCAGTAGCCCTAAGGACTAGGGGGTTCTGTCGGGGTATTTTTTTAAAACTAAATTCAAGGGGACATTCCAATGTCTGGCTCTTTGACCCAAACTTCCCAAGGCATAACTCTTGCCAGTCACCAATACTGGCTGATTTAGACTTGCAGTATTTCCCTCACTTTTCCGTACTAAGATAGTGGAGCGCTGCACCTGAAATGCATAGTGGGATCTGATTTGCCGGCACGGAAACCTTAAGGAAATACAGCAAGGCTTAAATCAGCCAGTAATGGGGACTGGCAAGAGTTATGGCTTAGAGAGGGAAGTTTTTGGTTTGACCCCTGTTTATCAATTCATCAGGTTTGACGTGGACCAACTACTTAATAATAATAATAAATGCATATTTATATTGCGCTAATCCATGCTTAGCATGCTCTAAGAGCTACACATATTATTACCCTGAAGGAAGTGTACTTTCAGGCTGCTACTAAGAGCTCAGCACGACCGGATAGGTCCGTACTTTCCCGTGTTCAGGTACCCATTTAAACAGCTGGGTAGACTAAGTGCAGTGTGAGACCCTGGTGACAAATTTTTGGTGTCTCCACTTGGTCGAACCTGGGACTCTGGCATGAGAGGCCAGCACACTAACCACTACACCATTGTGCTCAACTTGGCTTTCATACATAACAGTTTATCATCGTAAACTAAAGGTATGTCGTTTTCAGGTGTATGCAACGAGTTACTTCTGGATCTGCTATGCACTGGTTCACATGTTCGTCAGCCTGCTGCTTAGTGCTCAGATTTACTACATGGGGCGGTGGCAGATTGGTGAGTAGTCCTGTAAATTATCCACACAGAATGGCTTGTCACTGATCGATTCAGCAGCGGATAAGAAGGGGGATGGAATAGAGCAGGGCTTCCTCTTTTAAGTACTGTAAATCATGAAATTAATGCAAAAAAATGCGTCTGTAACAATCTCGCATTATTAAAAGGACGCATTTAGTCGTACTAACTTCATAATAAGTCAGATTACCACAGATCATAGATATTCAAAATTTAACAACAATTTAAACACTTCTCAAGTAATTTTCATTGACAAAGAACAACTAATTGACACTGATCAACATACATTAAGCTTGTTCATCAGCCATACTTTGACAATAGCCAAAGTTAAACATTTACACATTTTACAGTCGCTAGCCATTGTTCGAAGTCGCTCAAGCACGTCAGCCAGACCAGACATCATCCAACCACGTATTATTATCTCATGATCTCTACTCACCTTTGAAATTGCGGTTTCAATCCACCTGGCGTGAAGCGGTTTCATTACACTAATTCATAAATCTACAGTCAGTGTCAGTGTCAGTGTTTCGCATTTTAATAAAGAAAATAGATACTGGGCTCGCATTAATTTCAGGACACATTTAAGGCTTGACCCTCGCACTCGCATTAATTTCATGACGCATTAATTTCGTGATTTACAGTTTGCAACAATACACCAATACATCTGTATATCAAGATTTACACTAATTCATAAATCTACAGTCAGTGTCAGTGTTTCGATTTTTAATAAAGAAAATAGATACGGGGCTCGCATTAATTTCAGGACGCATTTAAGGCTTGACCCTCGCACTCGCATTATTTTCATGACGCATTAATTTCGTGATTTACAGTATGCAACAATACACCAATACAGCTGTATATCGAGATTTATGGCACACGATACGTTTTTTCCAGTGAAACGATACGATACGATACGAAACTGTATCTAGTATGACAGTGTAGTTTAAATTCTTATTCTGTCAAATACAGTAAATGTTCACATGTACCTTGTGGATTAGTGGTGTTGTTTGTGTTGAATTGAATAATAGCATGTACTTCGTGTATCGCGATGTGTATCGAATCGTCGCAGCAGTGTCGAGATACGTATCGGATCGTGACCTACCTGCGTGGTTGCATCCCTATCCTCATTTAAGAGAACTTAAATCTTATAATAATCTATCTTTGTAATTTCAACAATTTAGTATTATTTAAAAAGCTTATATTATCTCTTTCATTCTTTTAATTTCAGATCGTTATATTTTCAAACGCCTTTGGTATGTTTTTGTCACGGATTGCCTCAAGTGTGCACGACCAACTTACAGGGTAAGAGACGTTTTACTTTTCACACAAGCTCTTTTATTTTTTACTCTTAGAACTTTTTAATTTCAACTCAGTCAGAGATAAAAGGAAATTCAGTCATTATAGCGATTATAAGCATATGACATAGGGGCAGGGGGGTAGCCCCCACTTTTTCACAACCTGATAATTCTTTTGGGGATTCCAAAATCAAGATTTAAGCGCAAATCCAATTACTTTTCCCCCCATAACTAAATATAGAGTGAAAAAGTTTGAAAAATGTCAGCTTTGGGGATGTGGTACTTAAACATTTGAAAATATTGTTTGTCCACGGACGACAGACTATGCTATAAGGCCATTTCGGCCGTTTGGGATAAAATGGCATTGTCAAACAACCAAAAATATTACCTTGTTTTAGATCATTTGCCATTTGGTAATATTCAATGATGAAAGTTTAATCTGTACCTTACATATTAAACCTGGACGTTGCTATAACACACAATTCTGATGCTCCCTCCATCTTAGCACCTTGCTTATGATAACATGGGAATTGATCCCCCTGCAAGACTGTGCTCAGATAGAAACACAGTGAGGTGTGAGTTTTACATTCAATCTGATTTTAATGAGATTGGTACAACATAGATACAAACCGTCAAACCTCTCATTTGTTTGTTTCAGGATAGATTCCTACTTCTGCTGATTGGCAATGCTATAAACTGGACCTTGTAAGTAATCAGGGGTAGTCATATGTCTGACCAAAAGACAACAATAAGAAGTATTGAAGTAGTGATTCATGATTTAAAGGCACTGTTGCACTATTTTCTCATTGAAATAAATTGCTGTCTCAAAAATATAAAAAAGTGTTACCAAATAGCTAAATAATAATATTTACATATAATTTATATATAAAAATCGCATGTGAACTACAAATCTATCTCTCACACTGAAGAGTCACACTGAAGAAATCCACACCATTGTCACTTTATATGTCGCACCATTTTCAGTACAGTACAGATAGCCGTTTCCCATGGACACTGCTTATCTGGTCGTGTGATGAGATGTTTTACCCATTTACATACCAATATATTGTATAAACTTTAATTATAAATGGCAAATTTGATAAGACATAATGTGAAAAAAATGTGCTCCAGCGTCTTTAAGATTTTTTCAGTTCACAAATCAACATTTCAATATATAATATACGTCTTAATGTTTTAATTACAAACAGTACATTTCTTCAATTAGAGTGACACATGTGAACTAAGTTCTGACAAGAAATACCCAGGCAGACGATTGCCGTGTGTAGATCAATAAAAATTATTCGTTGGTTAATACCACTCTCGGCTGACAAGTGAGATCTTTTAGGTGTGTTTGGTTAAGAAATCTTTTAAACGTGTACAGTTAAGCGAATCATGATTTGCATAGAAATACATAGAAATAATTTTGTTCAGATACAGAAATACGGGGTCCAGCTTTTTAAATACAAATTGTTGACAAAATATTTCGTTCAATTAAAAATATTGCCGATGGCAGGGTTTCTGCATATACAAAGTCTGGGGGACACAGGGTCTGACTGTATACAGGAGTAACAACTGATGATATGAATAGCTGGTTTTAAAAATCTTATTTTTAGTGAATGTAAGCGAAAACATCTCAAGTTTTTTTGTCCACTTCCCCTTAAGTCATATACCACGCCAGTCTCCATCACTGGATGATTTAAGCTCGATGGTTTTCCGTGGAATAAAAATTGCAAAATAGAGCATCTACCGGGATACGAACTCATATCAGTCGTAGGTTCCACGCAAACAGTCTGATAGCAGCCCGTAGACTCGGGTGTTCGAGCGTAATTCAGGTAGCCAATCAAAAGATGCCCAACAAATGCTTTCGGTGCGAGAAGCTAGGGGCAGATAACTCCAAACAGCTATCCTTGTGTCTGTTCAGAATGCTTTCAAAACAGCGACCGTTTAAATACTATGATGTGATTTGTCAGCCATTTGACTGGGCTTTGGCTGCGCTAAACTGGTTCAGAACACACGCCTATACGGGGTGTTCTCAGACCTTGTGGCGAGGAATCCACAGAACCTGTTCGTATCCCGGTAGATATATTATTTTGCAAATTTTATTCCTCGGAACAAGGTAGATTTTAATCAGACTGGTCTCCATCACTGGATGATTTAAGCTCGCTCTCTGAAGTTCAGGGCCCTTATTCTCGAAATGTTCGTAGCGTTAAAATTCTTAACTTTGATTGTAGCCCATGTGTTAAGAATAGGCTTAAAGGAGAATATTTGTAAAAATTTATATTCTGTTATAGTAAAATATACTTTAAAAAACATATTCCCCCGAAAATAATATGGAAAGCCGTGTTTAATTACTAATTACGCGATATAACAACCGCGCCTATTGTTGCCTGTGCGCGTATGCATATTTGCCGTAGCCTTCGGCAGGTTTAGGCTGTGACGTCAGAGTTGCTCTACAGCCCGTTTTGGGTCCTTAGCGCAGTGAAAGGGAAGGCATTAGATTTGATGAAGAATCGGTTGAATACGTAGAATTCGGGTAGTTTCGGACTTGATATGGTATATTGTGCAGCGTTGGTGTGCAGTAATTCATCAAAGTCTGGACAGAAGTTTACATATTTTTAATTTTCAAGTGAAAAAGACGGATGCAGCGCGGCGAAAGGTTTGGATAGTGTCAAAGAGGAAAGAAGGACCGAAAACCATCGGAATCTGTCTCACTAAGTTCAGAGCATTTTGATCCGTTATATTAAAACAGTTTTATAAATAAGTGATTGTTAGTCTTAGAGTACTCGTAATTAACCGTCCTTTATAAGGATATAACTTATAATGCCTTCTTATGGGATGTGTCATCCTCGGTTACCCAGAGTTTTATATATGCTCCTGCAGAGAGTAACGGAGCATATATAAAAACGTACCCTGGGTACCACCGAGGATGGGGATGTGTAGGCCTTAAAACTTAGTCCACAGTTGTATAATTATTTGTCATTAGCTAATAACTGTATTAGATTAATTTCAATTTAATATGGCCAACGTGGCAGCTCAAATGAAAATTTGCTCATATGTGCAAAATTCGCCGTATGGTCGCATTTCCTCAAATGTATATTTTACTACCGTAAGCAAATTTTCACCTAGTCAGCGACGGTTGCATATGGTATTTAACTATTCTAGTAACAGTTCATCGTTTACAGAAATTGTGATTTTGCATCAGTTTATATATTAGAGAACTTTAGAAATTCTTAATATTGTTTTTCAAATTCTCTTTATAGGATAATCTCTTTCTTGCACGCGATGAACTTCGAAATCTATCTGACTTTTCGATTTTCATTATAATTAGGGCGACAAAGTCAAACCAATGTTGACAGATTTAAATTAATGTCATTTATTTAGTTGACATCTATTACATATTAATTGACATATTTTAGAAATTCTCTATTCATATATTAAAAGAGTTGGAATCTCATTTTCTTAGGCAGAAATTAAACACGCATGAACGCATAGTAAATTTACTTTTACTAACATGCGTATATTACTACCATAAGCAATATTGCATTTGTGCACTGCAAAGTTCGCCGTATAAACAGGGCTTTACACTACGTTATTACAGGCTTCTAATATCGCGAGTTCCTTATTATCGTGTTAGTCCGGTTTTCGTGACTACCAAATCTCTCACATAGCTATGTATAGATCTTACTGTCTATCTTACTTGATTACGATTGAACAGTGGTTTGTACGTTAGATCTAAATAATAATAATATTTAATATCAATACGTTTTTAAAGCAAAAATGATTTGAATAATCGAGAATCAACATGGTTCATTTTGTCCTATGCAACTGGTTACTTCAGCGGTACAGTATATAAACAAATAAAGCAGTATAATTTGTAGTAACATGTTTTAATTAACTACATATAAGTTGTTGACACCCATGTTATCTTCATGTAGACAATAACTATTCAATGTACGGCATAATCCACTTATTGTGAAATTGTAACGTTAGAGTTTGCCAGTCCCTACGTACGAATCTGTATTTCCAACTCTCTCACTGTTTACTTCTGAGGCTCATCCTCACTTGATTCCTGGTGTTCAACTCAATGTTGATTCACAATAGGTTCATACTGATAAGGACGGATGTTATTTATGTCAGATGGTTGAAAATCAGGCAGGCTGAAGTTAGCAAGTTATTAGTTATTAGTTATTCGTTATTCGAATAACGAATAACTAACTGGTTAGTTATTCGTTATTCGAATAATGAATAACTAACTGGTTAGTTATTCACTATTCGAATAATGAATAACTAACTGGTTAGTTATTCGTTTTTCGAATATCATGCTGGCTGCTTATTCAATCTTCAGAGTTGAACAAAGAAGTAAATATAGATATATATTAAGGGTGGAAACTGACAATATGGGGTGGGGAACCTCGTTCATCGATTACATTCAGTAAGCACTGGCTAGCTATTCAATATTCGAATAATGAATAACTAACTGGTTAGTTATTCGTTTTTCGAATAACGAATAACTAACTGGTTAGTTATTCGTTTTTCGAATATCATGCTGGCTGCTTATTCATTCTTAAGAGTTGAACAAAGAAGTAAATATAGATATATATTAAGGGTGGAAACTGACAATATGGGGTGGGGAACCTCGTTCATAGATTACATTCAGTAAGCACTGGCTAGCTATTCAATATTCGAATAATGAATAACTAACTGGTTAGTTATTCGTTTTTTGAATAACGAATAACTAACTGGTTAGTTATTCGTTTTTCGAATATCATGCTGGCTGCTTATTCATTCTTCAGAGTTGAACAAAGAAGTAAATATAGATATATATTAAGGGTGGAAACTGACAATATGGGGTGGGGAACCTCGTTCATCGATTACATTCAGTAAGCACTGGCTAGCTATTCAATATTCGAATAATGAATAACTAACTGGTTAGTTATTCGTTTTTCGAATAACGAATAACTAACTGGTTAGTTATTCGTTTTTCGAATATCATGCTGGCTGCTTATTCATTCTTCAGAGTTGAACAAAGAAGTAAATATAGATATATATTAAGGGTGGAAACTGACAATATGGGGTGGGGAACCTCGTTCATCGATTACATTCAGTAAGCACTGGCTAGCTATTCAATATTCGAATAATGAATAACTAACTGGCTAGCTATTCAATATTCGAATAATGAATAACTAACTGGTTAGTTATTCGTTTTTCGAATATCATGCTGGCTGCTTATTCATTCTTCAGAGTTGAACAAAGAAGTAAATATAGATATATATTAAGGGTGGAAACTGACAATATGGGGTGGGGAACCTCCTTCATCGATTACATTCAGTAAGCACTGGCTAGCTATTCAATATTCGAATAATGAATAACTAACTGGTTAGTTATTCGTTTTTCGAATAACGAATAACTAACTGGTTAGTTATTCGTTTTTCGAATATCATGCTGGCTGCTTATTCATTCTTAAGAGTTGAACAAAGAAGTAAATATAGATATATATTAAGGGTGGAAACTGACAATATGGGGTGGGGAACCTCGTTCATCGATTACATTCAGTAAGCACTGGCTAGCTATTCAATATTCGAATAATGAATAACTAACTGGTTAGTTATTCGTTTTTCGAATAACGAATAACTAACTGGTTAGTTATTCGTTTTTCGAATATCATGCTGGCTGCTTATTCATTCTTCAGAGTTGAACAAAGAAGTAAATATAGATATATATTAAGGGTGGGAACTGACAATATGGGGTGGGGAACCTCCTTCATCGATTACATTCAGTAAGCACTGGCTAGCTATTCAATATTCGAATAATGAATAACTAACTGGTTAGTTATTCGTTTTTCTATTAACGAATAACTAACTGGTTTGTTATTCGTTTTTAGAATATCATGCTGGCTGCTTATTCATTCTTCAGAGTTGAACAAAGAAGTAAATATAGATATATATTAAGGGTGGAAACTGACAATATGGGGTGGGGAACCTCGTTCATCGATTACATTCAGTAAGCACTGGCTAGCTATTCAATATTCGAATAATGAATAACTAACTGGTTAGTTATTCGTTTTTCGAATAACGAATAACTAACTGGTTAGTTATTCGTTTTTCGAATATCATGCTGGCTGCTTATTCATTCTTAAGAGTTGAACAAAGAAGTAAATATAGATATATATTAAGGATGGAAACTGACAATATGGGGTGGGGAACCTCGTTCATCGATTACATTCAGTAAGCACTGGCTAGCTATTCAATATTCGAATAATGAATAACTAACTGGTTAGTTATTCGTTTTTCGAATATCATGCTGGCTGCTTATTCATTCTTCAGAGTTGAACAAAGAAGTAAATATAGATATATATTAAGGGTGGAAACTGACAATATGGGGTGGGGAACCTCCTTCATCGATTACATTCAGTAAGCACTGGCTAGCTATTCAATATTCGAATAATGAATAACTAACTGGTTAGTTATTCATTTTTCGAATAACGAATAACTAACTGGTTAGTTATTCGTTTTTCGAATATCATGCTGGCTGCTTATTCATTCTTCAGAGTTGAACAAAGAAGTAAATATAGATATATATTAAGGATGGAAACTGACAATATGGGGTGGGGAACCTCGTTCATCGATTACATTCAGTAAGCACTGGCTAGCTATTCAATATTCGAATAATGAATAACTAACTGGTTAGTTATTCGTTTTTCGAATATCATGCTGGCTGCTTATTCATTCTTCAGAGTTGAACAAAGAAGTAAATATAGATATATATTAAGGATGGAAACTGACAATATGGGGTGGGGAACCTCCTTCATCGATTACATTCAGTAAGCACTGGCTAGCTATTCAATATTCGAATAATGAATAACTAACTGGTTAGTTATTCATTTTTCGAATAACGAATAACTAACTGGTTAGTTATTCGTTTTTCGAATATCATGCTGGCTGCTTATTCATTCTTCAGAGTTGAACAAAGAAGTAAATATAGATATATATTAAGGGTGGAAACTGACAATATGGGATGGGGAACCTCGTTCATCGATTACATTCAGTAAGCACTGGCTAGCTATTCAATATTCGAATAATGAATAACTAACTGGTTAGTTATTCGTTTTTCGAATAACGAATAACTAACTGGTTAGTTATTCGTTTTTCGAATATCATGCTGGCTGCTTATTCATTCTTAAGAGTTGAACAAAGAAGTAAATATAGATATATATTAAGGGTGGAAACTGACAATATGGGGTGGGGAACCTCGTTCATCGATTACATTCAGTAAGCACTGGCTAGCTATTCAATATTCGAATAATGAATAACTAACTGGTTAGTTATTCGTTTTTCGAATAACGAATAACTAACTGGTTAGTTATTCGTTTTTCGAATATCATGCTGGCTGCTTATTCATTCTTAAGAGTTGAACAAAGAAGTAAATATAGATATATATATTAAGGGTGGAAACTGACAATATGGGGTGGGGAACCTCGTTCATCGATTACATTCAGTAAGCACTGGCTAGCTATTCAATATTCGAATAATGAATAACTAACTGGTTAGTTATTCGTTTTTCGAATAACGAATAACTAACTGGTTAGTTATTCGTTTTTCGAATATCATGCTGGCTGCTTATTCATTCTTAAGAGTTGAACAAAGAAGTAAATATAGATATATATTAAGGGTGGAAACTGACAATATGGGGTGGGGAACCTCGTTCATCGATTACATTCAGTAAGCACTGGCTAGCTATTCAATATTCGAATAATGAATAACTAATTGGTTAGTTATTCTTTTTTCGAATAACGAATAACTAACTGGTTAGTTATTCGTTTTTCGAATATCATGCTGGCTGCTTATTCATTCTTAAGAGTTGAACAAAGAAGTAAATATAGATATATATATTAAGGGTGGAAACTGACAATATGGGGTGGGGAACCTCGTTCATCGATTACATTCAGTAAGCACTGGCTAGCTATTCAATATTCGAATAATGAATAACTAACTGGTTAGTTATTCGTTTTTCGAATAACGAATAACTAACTGGTTAGTTATTCGTTTTTCGAATATCATGCTGGCTGCTTATTCATTCTTAAGAGTTGAACAAAGAAGTAAATATAGATATATATATTAAGGGTGGAAACTGACAATATGGGGTGGGGAACCTCGTTCATCGATTACATTCAGTAAGCACTTGGTCTGTGAAGTTAACGAATTATTTACACTTCCTTATGTGTTTTTCGAAATGTGAACCTAGCGAAAACAGTTTTTAGCAAATTGAATTTATAATTGTTGTTAGTTCATTAATCAATATTAGATACTGTGAACGATATTAACGTTCCTATATTGTGTATAGATATTCTTATACCAGACAGTCAATAACGTAGTAGCTGAACAGAGCTCTTCACGATGTACAGTAGCCGTTTAAAAATTGTTTTGTTTAAATCTGATTCAATACAATAAATGTAACACTTACTAAAACGTTCATGTGAACTATAATAATGATGTATAAAGGATGAAGAACGTGCTCCGCGAACATAATTATAGGTCAGTTTGAATCCGTCTGTAAGACTGTGAAGTTTGTTACTTTTACGATAATGTCGATTTATGCATAGAATACGTCACTGGCACCCGTTCAGAATACTTAGGTTTATATTGAATCAGCATATATTAGCTTTGTCTCTAGGGTTCATCTTAGCTATAATAAAGTTTTAGTTATGGCCTCGAACGCCCGTTGTGTCATAGGTTAATCTGAATAATTTGCTGAGAGTGTGAAGTTAACTACTTATTCGAAATAGGCGATTTATGCATGGGCGTCCGTTGAAAAATATAGGTTCATATTTGAATTAGCACATGTTAGGTCTTTCGTTGCGGTGTATCTAAGCTTTGATACTGCTTTATATACGGCCGTAAACGTGCATTGTGGGCTCATTTTGGTCAATCTGTATAGGCAGGGACCTTAAATAGAGGGACTCGTCTCTTCTGCTCCTTTCATGATCATTTTTACTGAGCGATGCAATTTGACAAATGCTCATCGCGCTTCAACGCACAAGCGACTGGGTGCTTGCATAAGCGCTTATTTTGTTATCGCAGTATATTGTTGTTACCAGTTGACGTCTCCGAACTTGCCGGTGTAAGACAGAAAATGTACCCGCTTTGAAAACACACCGGCGGGTATAATTTCAACGTTAAATTATGACTCAGGGTCACTTTTCAACACCTTGGGTGTATTTTCAAAGTTGAATAATTATCCGTCTGGGTAATCATTTAACGTTGACAAACGACCCGAGGCGTTGACAAGTGACTCCGGGTCATTATTCAACGTTGAAAAAGTACCCGCCAGGTATGTTTTCAACGCGGGTATATTTTCAATCTTACACCGGCTCGCTCGTGCGGCAATCGGCAAGCTTTGTATAGTCAAGAAACACTAGTGTAACCTCCCTTTGAGACTGTTGATTGTTGTAATGATATATGAAATATACCACTGTGAGAAAAATGTATTTATTACCCATATATGTATATTCTTGACGTCACCAAACCTTGCTTAGTGACTCGTTCTCAGACTACTTTTACGTGAATCAAATCAAATAAAATGTTTAATAAAGAAATTATTATACTAGAAAGTGTGCTATATGACTTTTACAAAATTTGTGCAAATATGACACAGTTCATCGGGTAATAATCTCTATATTTATATGATACTATATGTACTTTACAAATAATGTTAGGTTTCCTAGTGCTTTGGAATACTTGATGGTATCCACATGTAGGCCTATTATTCTGTTATTTTTTTAGTTGATTACTGTTTATTGTCGTGAGAGAAAAAAACAAACAGTAATTATCTATTATTTAAACGGTTGCTAAATGAATATTTTAGAAATTATTGATCTAGGTTAAAGTAAAAGTGTAATTTAGATTCCCCTCGAACCATTACATATATCATATACGCTCATTAGAGACAAGATGGCGGACTGACACGCTATTTTAACTGCAAAGTACGAGCGTAGTACATGCTGACTACTTTCCCCTAAAATACCAGCTTGACGCAGATGCATCAGAAAACTATTCATCTTTCGCTAAATTAATATTTTAGAATTTATTGTCTTCGGTGAAAGTTTTGGACCCCTCTCGAACCTTTACACATATAATCAAAAAACCGTACAGACAAGACTCGCTATTTTAACCGCATATAATATTTTAGAATTTATTGTCTCCGGTAAAAGTAAAAGTTTTGGACCCCCCTCGAACCATTACACATATTATCTAAACTCCTTACAGACAAGATGGCGGATTGATTAACTGGATATACTAGTGTGCTACGCAAGTAATTAGCGCAATACGGGCGCCAAGTCAAGATGTGCGTTGGACCATGACGAGGGAAGCTCCGCGAGCTAATTGATTAGTTTCTAATCCCTCTATATAAGGTCCCTGATATAGGTTACTGAGAGTGTGAAGTTAATAACTTATTCATTATTGATGATGTATGCATAGAAAACGTTACTGGCACCCGTTTCAGAATACATAGGTATATAAGCACATGTTAGGTCTGTCTCTGGGGTATATCACAGCTACTACAATGCTACGGATAAATACATGGGTATGCATGCGTACATCCGATGCCTGCGTGCATGTGTGCGTAAGAGGATGTACGTGCGTACAATTATGTACCTGTGTACGCTTACGTACTTGCAAAAGGTTACTTAAGTTGAGTGTATGCGTACATGCGTGTGTGCTTCCATAAGTATGTTCATACATGCAGTCGTGCTTGCCTACGTATTCATTCGTTTGTACTTGCATGCATGCATATGTAAGCATACGTACTTGCATACACATACATTCATGCCTGCATAAGGAAAAATACTTGCGTAAGAAAGTAAATGTTTGTGCGTGCATTTAAAAGACTATACATGTGCGTGCGTGTATAGTCACATGCGTACTCATATACGGACATACATACGCTTACGGACAAAAGTGCATATGTGCATGCATGTACGTTTGCATTCGTGGATGCATGCATATGAACAGACTGGTGTTATTATGCTCGTGAGTGAGTGCATGCTTTCGATCAGTGTACAGAAGTGTGTGTGCATGCATGTTTGCTAGCTTAGATATTTGCGAAGATGCTTGTTTATGTTGTTTGAATTAAACATACGTCCTTGCGTGCATCGACGCATCACTTTGATTCTGTCAATAGGTATATGCTTGTCGGCATGCATGCGTATTTAATTTTGAAAGTATGTATGCAACCACATACGTATGTGAGCACACTCGCATCACAGCACACACACATAAATGCATATATAGACAATGACGTATGCGTACCGCGTACCTGTGCATATGCACGTATGCACATTTGTGTACTATGCACTTAATCAATCGCATATGCGTAAGCACTTGCGAAAACATACATATGTACGTATGTGTACGCATTAATTCGTGGCAATGCGTATCTGAATCGCAAACCGGCGTGAATAATTCATTAACTGTACGTGAGTAAGTACCCATGCGTAAAGAAATAACCATATGTTTTGTTATTCCTTCACCCACTCCAGTGCGTGCCAATTGTGCAATCTACTCGTGAACTTGCATCAACTTGTTCGTATCTTATTCCTGTGGTGTCGTGTAATACGTGTACAGTTTTCTTGTGTCACGATAAAGGCAAGACTAGGTTGAGCATGTCAAGCAATTGGCACGCAATTCAGGCAATTGACAACATTCGTGAGTATTTTTCCGTGCTAATGACACGAATATCATCGAACCAGTAAAAGCACTTCAATGATGTTTCGTTTTCAGTACTCAGTCTCTTTTTCAAAGTCTTCTTCAATAACATGGCCGAACCAATCAGAAATGAGCATGCATCACCCCCGTATACATAGGTGTCCCAGGAATGGACAACATATGAGAATTTGTAGATATAAGCTTAAAGGGCCATAAGTACAATGCTGTGGAATCCCTTGTATTTGTAGTAGAAGGACCCAACACTGGCCGGCTTCTTCATGGCAACATATTTTCCATTCAAAGCTCCCCAGCATTTGTGGTAGTTCCACCTCGAACTGTAACCATGAAACCCTTTATATTTTCCTGTTGGGTTCTGGGGCACCTTAGTACCTCCACCTTGAACACATCAATGAAGACTCTGCAAACCCCGGGTAGAAACTTGCAGACTCTGCAAACAATACTTCTGAAGTTGTATTGTAGACTTGTGTGGCTATCACAAGTGGCAAGGAAGCGGAATGTGTCTGCTAGTTTTAGTCCAACCTCAAGTGGTTCTCTCACGCAAGTCTTTTTCTTCTCCAAGTGAGGAGTTAACTTATCAAAAATTCCTGGGTTAAAGGTCCTACGGAGAACCATTTTGTTTCTCCACGGAGAAGTTCAGTGAGTAACTGTTCATAGTATCCGAAAGAGTGTCTTTGGTCAATAATTCTCAAACCAAAATGTTCTAGCTTTCCTATTCCGAGGTGAGGTTGCAACATCTTCTTGCTTCCTGTATTATTTCTTCTTCTCCAAGAAGAAGAAGTGTCGCCGATGTCAGATACATGAGCCTTTTTCTTCTCTTCAATAATGGCGATATCTTGTGAGTTGTTCATGGTGTTCACTTTGTGAAAGTAGAGGATGAACTAATTTAAGATAGGGTACTGCCTTTATAGATACTTCCAATGCAGGCAGTACCGTACACCAAGCGTTAATAAAAAAAAGGTCATAATCTTGACAAGCATGCATGATTTAGTCATGCCTGTGCCTGCATTTGCACATAATCCGTACCAAAACGCAACTTCATCGGTTATAGACGCAATATATGCGTGCACAGAACCCAACATAGTCGTGGCACTTCGTGTACAATTTTACGAGTCAAATGTGCAACATATACATCAGGTGTAATGTCAGGCGAATAATGCGGAGGTGTGCGCATCGTTATGTAAACAAATTATATAATCAATGCTTCACGCATTGGCACACACTGAGGTCTTGAAATGCGGATGGAAAGTTCGTGCAAGTGTAAACGCACTTTTATACCGTATGCACAAACATATGCTTACGCACGCATGTGCTTATATTTGCATACACATATGTGTACGAACCTACAGTTGGTATACAAGCATGCACATTAGTTATTCGTTATTCGAAAAACGAATAACTAACCAGTTAGTTATTCATTATTCGAATATTGAATAGCTAGCCCGTGCTTACTGAATGTAATCGACCCCATATTGTCAGTTTCCACCCTTAATATATATCTATATTTACTTCTTTGTTCAACTCTGAAGAATGAATAAGCAGCCAGCATGATATTCGAAAAACGAATAACTAACCAGTTAGTTATTCGTTATTCGAAAAACGAATAACTAACCAGTTAGTTATTCATTATTCGAATATTGAATAGCTAGCCAGTGCTTACTGAATGTAATCGATGAACGAGGTTCCCCACCCCATATTGTCAGTTTCCACCCTTAATATATATCTATATTTACTTCTTTGTTCAACTCTTAAGAATGAATAAGCAGCCAGCATGATATTCGAAAAACGAATAACTAACCAGTTAGTTATTCGTTATTCGAAAAACGAATAACTAACCAGTTAGTTATTCATTATTCGAATATTGAATAGCTAGCCAGTGCTTACTGAATGTAATCGATGAACGAGGTTCCCCACCCCATATTGTCAGTTTCCACCCTTAATATATATCTATATTTACTTCTTTGTTCAACTCTGAAGAATGAATAAGCAGCCAGCATGATATTCGAAAAACGAATAACTAACCAGTTAGTTATTCGTTATTCGAAAAACGAATAACTAACCAGTTAGTTATTCATTATTCGAATATTGAATAGCTAGCCAGTGCTTACTGAATGTAATCGATGAAGGAGGTTCCCCACCCCATATTGTCAGTTTCCACCCTTAATATATATCTATATTTACTTCTTTGTTCAACTCTGAAGAATGAATAAGCAGCCAGCATGATATTCGAAAAACGAATAACTAACCAGTTAGTAATTCGTTATTCGAAAAACGAATAACTAACCAGTTAGTTATTCATTATTCGAATATTGAATAGCTAGCCAGTGCTTACTGAATGTAATCGATGAACGAGGTTCCCCACCCCATATTGTCAGTTTCCACCCTTAATATATATCTATATTTACTTCTTTGTTCAACTCTTAAGAATGAATAAGCAGCCAGCATGATATTCGAAAAACGAATAACTAACCAGTTAGTTATTTGTTATTCGAAAAACGAATAACTAACCAGTTAGTTATTCATTATTCGAATATTGAATAGCTAGCCAGTGCTTACTGAATGTAATCGATGAACGAGGTTCCCCACCCCATATTGTCAGTTTCCACCCTTAATATATATCTATATTTACTTCTTTGTTCAACTCTGAAGAATGAATAAGCAGCCAGCATGATATTCGAAAAACGAATAACTAACCAGTTAGTTATTCGTTATTCGAAAAACGAATAACTAACCAGTTAGTTATTCATTATTCGAATATTGAATAGCTAGCCAGTGCTTACTGAATGTAATCGATGAAGGAGGTTCCCCACCCCATATTGTCAGTTTCCACCCTTAATATATATCTATATTTACTTCTTTGTTCAACTCTGAAGAATGAATAAGCAGCCAGCATGATATTCGAAAAACGAATAACTAACCAGTTAGTTATTCGTTATTCGAAAAACGAATAACTAACCAGTTAGTTATTCATTATTCGAATATTGAATAGCTAGCCAGTGCTTACTGAATGTAATCGATGAACGAGGTTCCCCACCCCATATTGTCAGTTTCCACCCTTAATATATATCTATATTTACTTCTTTGTTCAACTCTGAAGAATGAATAAGCAGCCAGCATGATATTCGAAAAACGAATAACTAACCAGTTAGTTATTCGTTTTTATTCGAAAAACGAATAACTAACCAATTAGTTATTCATTATTCGAATATTGAATAGCTAGCCAGTGCTTACTGAATGTAATCGATGAACGAGGTTCCCCACCCCATATTGTCAGTTTCCACCCTTAATATATATCTATATTTACTTCTTTGTTCAACTCTTAAGAATGAATAAGCAGCCAGCATGATATTCGAAAAACGAATAACTAACCAGTTAGTTATTCGTTATTCGAAAAACGAATAACTAACCAGTTAGTTATTCATTATTCGAATATTGAATAGCTAGCCAGTGCTTACTGAATGTAATCGATGAACGAGGTTCCCCACCCCATATTGTCAGTTTCCACCCTTAATATATATCTATATTTACTTCTTTGTTCAACTCTTAAGAATGAATAAGCAGCCAGCATGATATTCGAAAAACGAATAACTAACCAGTTAGTTATTCGTTATTCGAAAAACGAATAACTAACCAGTTAGTTATTCATTATTCGAATATTTAATAGCTAGCCAGTGCTTACTGAATGTAATCGATGAACGAGGTTCCCCACCCCATATTGTCAGTTTCCACCCTTAATATATATCTATATTTACTTCTTTGTTCAACTCTGAAGAATGAATAAGCAGCCAGCATGATATTCGAAAAACGAATAACTAACCAGTTAGTTATTCGTTATTCGAAAAACGAATAACTAACCAGTTAGTTATTCATTATTCGAATATTGAATAGCTAGCCAGTGCTTACTGAATGTAATCGATGAAGGAGGTTCCCCACCCCATATTGTCAGTTTCCACCCTTAATATATATCTATATTTACTTCTTTGTTCAACTCTGAAGAATGAATAAGCAGCCAGCATGATATTCGAAAAACGAATAACTAACCAGTTAGTTATTCATTATTCGAATAATGAATAACTAACCAGTTAGTTATTCGTTATTCGAATAACGAATAACTAATAACTAATAACTAACTAACTTCAGCCTGCCTGAAAATCAACGCTGCCATCGCTTTTCGAGAAAGCCATAACAACACTACGAACGTAGAAAATACACTGGCTCAGCGCGCGGGAGAGCATCTTTGACATCATATCACGTGACTGCTGCCAGCCTGATTAACTCTCGGGGATTTCTGGAAAACGACTCGAACCGAAAACGTTTTTTCAACGTTTCTACATAAAATGTCGCATTTTAATAATTTTTTTGACACACTTTGTCTTAAACAATACTGTTAAACATGTTAAAACAAAGTTTTTCTCTAATATTCTCCTTTTAGACATTTGTAAGGGTACGAACGTTTTGAGAATATGGGCCCAGATGCAGCATGCTGATACTCTAGCACAGAAAAGTTACCGAAATGCCGAAATTTATTTCTTTCAGTGCTATCTACGGAGCGGTGACTCACCCTGCAGACTTCGCCAGCTACCTTCTTGCTATATTTATAGGCAACCTGCTGCTCTACTGCATGTTCTATATACTCATGAAGGTAGGAAATAAGTCATACAAGATACATAATGATCATCATATTGTCAAGGTGACCAGTGTAGTATCCAGAAATTTTGAAAAGGAGGGGGTTCACCTTTTAAGCTCATCTGGCTTGAAAGGCCCGATGGGCTTATGGCATGGCATGGTGTTCGGCGTCCGTCCGTCCATCTGTCCGTCGGTCCATCCATCCATCCGTCCGTCCATCATATTTTCATCTTTTTCTCCAGAACCACTTGGTCTAGAAAGCTGAAATTTTGAGTGCAGACTCCTTGGCTTTAGGGGTTCTAAATTGTAGATTTCGTGACTCCGTGACCTCAAATGGGGTCACAGGGGTCACAACCCCGAAAACCTATTTTCATCTTCTCCTCCAGTTCCAAAAGGTGTAGAGAGCTGAAAAGTTGTGTGCAGCCTCCATGGCTAATGGGGATTCTAAATTGTAGTTTCATGATCCTGTGACCCCAAATATAGGTCTTAAGATTTTATGTGCTCTTCAAAGGGAGGTTATTTAAAGGCAACAACAGTAATAAATTAAATCTTCAAGTGTGTTTTTATTTGTATGGTATTTTATATCTGGCCTCAAAGATAGGTCAGAGGGGTTAGGACCTTAAGACCTATTTCAACTTCTCCTTTTAAAGTGCTTCCTATTTGTTGTACCTCTCAACTAGATGTTGACATTTTAAAATAGTTAATGTATATAAAGCCTGATGAGCTACAGAGCCAGTGGCCCTATTTTTGGTCCATCAAATTTACATTCCAAATTTTTCAAAAAGGGGGGTTTGAACCCGCTGACTCCCCATTTCATTAATATGTCAAGTAATAACTTTCATCGACAATTTGAGAAAGAAAAGTGCACATTCATTAAAAAATAAAAACAATGAGAAGGGGATCCATTCATCGACACTACTTTGCTACGACAAACAGGACATTGTTTATTAGTTTATTAATTGTTAAATAAAGCAAAAATACCCTGCTTTTCTTATTTAACGTAATGCATAAAAAACGATTTTTATTTTTGTATTTTCCATATTTTGAGAATATATATATAATATATATTTTAAATGACAAAACGAAGGTGCATAAAAAATAAAATGGCGGATGTTTCGTATAGGACAGTCACTTTTAAGGGCAAGTGTCAAAACAATTTTGGATCGTAAAAATTCACCATTTATTCTCGCTTTACTTAATGCATAGAAACAAATAGACGTATATGCTGATAGAACCCTCCCTTTAATCAATCTTTGCATATCATCACTTCAGCTTCTGTCAGGAGAGAGAATTCAGCGTCCGGCGATTGCGATCATCCTCTTGTCTATGTTGACGTGGGGATCTGCGTTGTTCTTTTTCTTCTCCAACTTAACATCATGGCATGTAAGTATATTATTTGTTATAACAAAACAATATTTAGAGGTTGTGTCAGTAGTCACAAAAATTAAAAACTCTTTGGTTCAAGTGCTCGCTCCACAAACAGGTTACTCAAGTCATTTCTTCCCATGTCACCTATTTGAGAATTGGTTCATTCTTAATTCCTTATAATTCCTAAGTGGTGAACATTTTGCAACACAAATACTTTCCAAATTTCTATTCAATCAGGGGGCGGGATAGCGCAGTGGTTAACGCTTTCTGCTTCGGATCAAGAGGTCCGGGGTTCGAATCCCGCCAGGGACACGGCAACTTTGTCTGCAGTTTAGAACTGTTCTACACGCAGTAAGGTTTGGGTGCAATGCTACACTGAATTTCAGCGTAGTACCACCCATGGTTCGCTAGTTCCAGCCGATGCTCACAGGTTTCATCGCAATGCATAGCCACATGGCATTGCAGGCTTTCTCCCTGCAATAATACTAGCAGCCGCGATATCAGTGAAATACTCTTGAAAGCTGCGTTAAACCACAACTCACCTCTATTCAATCAAATGTTTTTAAGAAATATGAGCACAGGTGAAGGAACTTACCGCCTAGGCACTTATTTTTCGCGGACCCCTTGACCCCTTGGCGCTCATCAGAGGCCCAGCACTTATTAGAGACACTGCGCTTATTTCTTTAATAGAAGTTTACTAAGGAAGCATTAATATTGTTTAGACCCGGCCCTTATTAGAGACCCGGCGCTAATTGGAGGCCTGGCGCTTATTTTCTCATCTACCCATGACCCACCGCCGCTTATTAGAGGCCTGGCACTTATTAGAGACCCGGCTCTTATTTCTTTGATAGAATATTGAAGTTTACTAAGGAAGCATTAATCTAATGGTTCAGACCCGGCGCTTATTAGAGACCCGGCGCTATTTGGAGGCCCGGCGCTTATTTTCTCATCTACCCATGACCCATCGCCGCTTATTAGAGACCCGGTGCTTATTGGAAACCCAGCTCTTATTAGAGGAAATACGGTATCCAGGGTTATGTGATGAGGTTGAATGCTGAGTTTAAAGGGACACTGCGTCGAGGATAAAAATGAGTCATCTTTATCTCACTGAGCTGATTAGAGTGTGAGATAACGAGTTACGCTTCACTTCACTGTCTACGTGCAGTAGTTTTTATTACCAATTACGTCAATTGTCTGAAATTCGGTGTCTGTGACTTGTTAGCAGACATGTTAATCAGCATAGGTAGATACACATGATCTAATTTTTATTATTGACGCAGTGTCCCTTTAACGACATTGCTGATTGCACTACTAACATGGATTTGAACTGAACACGATTCTCTATTTGCAGCTCAGACAGTACTTTTTTGCATGTAAATTTGATGATACCGCCCTCCCACCTGTTGTATTGTTGTAGTGGTGAATATTTCTTCTTGATGTATTACAGAAAACCGCAGCAGGATCTCGGGAAGGAAACCGAGACTGTATCCTGCTGGAATTTTATGATGCTCACGACGTGTGGCACTTCATGTCCGCCCTCAGTCTCTTCCTGTCTTTCCTTGTGAGTAGCAACACCAGCGGAGGCTCAATATTATATCTCGTGAAATTAACTTTTATTTTAAAGGGGCAGTAGCATGTTTTTTGCAAATTTTATTTTTTCAAATTTCCAATTTATGATGATAGTTTATGTCATTATGTTATTAGACCAACCAAATATCCGTAGTGATAATAAAGGTGTTGCGTATAAAGCAAAAATTGCATTGTGGCCATTTTATTGTGAACACAATTTAATGATTTCGCATTACAAATAGATCCCCATGGCTTTACCAAACCATGTACACTCATTTTCAATTTGATTTTCCGGAGAGAGAATGGTGTTTTACTACCGGTATTGGTGACATTATTTTTCAAATTCATTTCATCGACTTATTTGAGCGAAAAAAACGTGCTACTGCCCCTTTAATACCCCGGGAGATTCTGGGGATATTTAAGAAATAGATTTCATAATGTGTTTATTTACTAGCTGTTTGAAAAGTGTGAGTTAAACTAATGTAGGTGCTTGTTGAAGGCATTTATACAAGTTGAATTGAAACTTAAAGGGACACTGCATCAAGGATAATTATGAGATCAGATTAATCTACCTATGCTGATAAGCGTGTCTGCTAACGAGTCATGCTTCGCTTCACTGTTTACTTTGCTGAGCTGTTTTTATTAATAGATACTTCAAGGTGTCTGAGATGGGGGTCTGTCACTCGTCAGCAGACACGTTAAAACGGCTTCGGTTGATTAATCTGATCTCATAATTATCACCGGCCACAACGAAGTTGGCGGGGGATATAGAAATTAGCTCCGTCCGTCCGTCTATTCGTCCGGGCTTTTCCATTCCGGCCTCAAACTTCAAAACTAATCAATATATTTTTCTGAAACTTTGTACAGGTATCAACCAAGTAGTCTAGATGTGCCTTTTGCTATTTAGAAATTTGAGAATATTTTTTTTTTTTTACGATTGCAAACAGTCTGGACTTAGAACCAAGAAGAGGGAACTATATTCCGGCCTCAAACTTCAAAACTATTCAATATATTTTGCTTAAACTTTGTACAGGTATCAACCAAGTAGTCTAGATGTGCCTTTTGCTTTATAGAAATTTGATCACTTATGAGTTCGGAGTTATAACAATTTTCAAGAAAGTAAATGCATTATATATTCAAAATGTATAAATATATTCAAAATTCCTACATGGCGGGGGATATGGCCGACTCTGTCTGCTTGTTATCTTTGATGCAGTGTCCATTTAACCCAACTTAAATACAATATTTCATTTGAACATTTAAAACATTTTACATAAGAAAAATGCATTGATGGCAATGTGCAATGATGCAGTACTGAAATAGCCCTGAAAGTTATATTGTGTAACACTCAAAGTGTGAAGGCTATCCTTCTAAACTGTCAGTTTCGTGTTTATGAGAATGTATACTGGTCACCAGACCATGTTTAATCCAATCCTCACGGAGCAACTTGCATAAATTTCAAAGTTTTTTTTGTTTTTTTTAATTGTTTTATGGTAAATTTCAAAGTTATTTTCTTGATATTTCAGATTTTGCTACTACTTGACGATGATTTGTCTTTGAAGAGAAGAGACAGAATACCAGTCTTTTGATCTTGTTTGTTTTTTTCCCATAAAATTATTGTTTGAGAATACAGTATGTTTTCCACGTCGGAATACGTGATTGTTTTGTGAATAAAACCTATACATTTTGTATTAGTATATGCACAAAGAGCTTAGTTAAGGACCCTCAGTTATTTTGATATTAATATCTGGTATTGTAATGAGAGAGCATAAGGCAAGTTGTAAATGGAAGATTGTCAGAATAAGAATATGCATAGGGCAAGTCATAAATAGATTATTGTCAGAATGAAAATATGCATAGGGCAAGTGATAAAAGGACGATTGTCAGAATAAGAATATGCATAGGGCAAGTGATAAAAGGACGATTGTCAGAATAAGAATATGCATAGGGCAAGTGATAAAAGGACGATTGTCAGAATAAGAATATGCATAGGGCAAGTGATAAAAGCATGATTGTCAGAATAAGAATAAGCATAGGGCAAGTGATAAAAGGACGATTGTCAGAATAAGAATATGCATAGGGCAAGTGATAAAAGCATGATTGTCAGAATAAGAATATGCATAGGGCAAGTGATAAATGGATGATTGTCAGAATAATAATATGCATAGGACAAGTCATGAATAGATGATTGTCAGAATAAGAATATGCATAGGGCAAGTCATAAATAGATGATTGTCAGAATGAAAATATGCATAGGGAAAGTCATGAATAGATTATTGTCAGAATAAGAATATGCATAGGGCAAGTGATAAAAGCATGATTGTCAGAATAAGAATATGCATAGGGCAAGTGATAAAAGCATGATTGTCAGAATAAGAATATGCATAGGGCAAGTCATAAATAGATGATTGTCAGAATGAAAATATGCATAGGGCAAGTGATAAAAGGACGATTGTCAGAATAAGAATATGCATAGGGCAAGTGATAAATGGATGATTGTCAGAATAATAATATGCATAGGGCAAGTGATAAAAGGATGATTGTCAGAATAATAATATGCATAGGACAAGTCATGAATAGATGATTGTCAGAATAAGAATATGCATAGGGCAAGTCATAAATAGATGGTTGTCAGAATGAAAATATGCATAGGGAAAGTCATGAATAGATTATTGTCAGAATAAGAATATGCATAGGGCAAGTGATAAATGGATGATTGTCAGAATGAAAATATGCATAGGGAAAGTCATGAATAGATTATTGTCAGAATAAGAATATGAAAAGGGCAAGTGATAAATGGATGATTGTCAGAATAAGAATATGCATAGGGAAAGTCATGAATAGATTAGCTTAATTAACTTAGTTCTTTGTGTATATGATCCTCTGAAGCTTTATTTCTAGAATAAATTAATTTCTTTTGTGCCATATGAAAATGTGTGTATTATATTAGCTTGAGAGTCGATTTTATTCGACTATTTTTTTGTTTTTGATATGTGAAACATTTCTGGATGAAAGTTGTATCATTGCTGTGGATCATGGGTGAAAGAAATCGAAGAGTTAGTTTCATCAACTTTGAGATTTAAATTGATGGAGAGGTTAGAAAATCAAACTTTTGTACAATATAAATTCGATTGTGTCTACCTTTTCAGATATACTTATACTCTTGGATAAATATTTATTAACACCCAGTTTATAAAAGAGGCTGTAGCAAATTTTTTGCAAATTTCCATATTAAAATGATAGTTTATGTCATTTATGTCATATTTACTTTTGAGGGTAAAACGTCTTATTACACAAACCAATAAGCCGTAGTGGTAAAAATGGTGTTGCATATAAAGCAAAAATTGCATGGCGGCCAATTAAATGTGAACATCTTTTCTTATTTTCAACTACAAAAACGTATCCCATTGCTTTACCGAACCATGTACACTCATTTTTAGCTCATCAGGCCTGAAAGGCCCGATGGGCTTATGGCATGGCATGGCGTCCGGCGTCCGTCCATCCGTCCGTCCATCCGTCCGTCCGTAAACTTTTCGCTTTTTCGACTTCTTCTCCAGAACCAATAACTCCACAGAGCTGAAATTTTATATGCAGACTCCTTGGCCAATTGGGATTCTAAATTGTAGATTTCGTGACCCTGTGACCCCAAATGGGGTCACAGGGGTCACATCCTTAAAAACCTATTTTCATCTTCTTCTCCAGTTCCAAAAGGTCTAGAGAGCTGAAAAGTTGTGTGCAGACTCCTTGGCCAATGGGGATTCTAAATTGTAGATTTCGTGACCCCGTGACCCCAAATGGGGTCACCGGGGTCACATCCTTAAAAACCTATTTTCATCTTCTTCTCCAGTTCCAACAGGACTAGAGAGCTGAAAAGTTGTGTGGAGACTCCTTGGCCAATGGGGATTCTAAATTGTAGATTTCGTGACCCCATGAGCCCAAATGGGGTCACCGGGGTCACATTCTTAAAAACCTATTTTCATCTTCTTCTCCAGTTCCAAAAGGTCTAGAGAGCTGAAAAGTTGTGTGCAGACTCCCTGGCCAATGGGGATTTAAAATTGTAGATTTCGTGACCCCATGACCCCAAATGGGGTCACAGGGGTCACATGTTTAAAAACCTATTTTCATCTTCTTCTCCAGTTCCAAAAGGTCTAGAGAGCTGAAAAGTTGTGTGCAGACTCCTTGCCCAATGGGGATTCTAAATTGTAGATTTCGTGACCCCATGACCCCAAATGGGGTCACAGGGGTCACATGTTTAAAAACCTATTTTCATCTTCTTCTCCAGTTCCAAAAGGTCTAGAGAGCTGAAAAGTTGTGTGGAGACTCCTTGGCCAATGGGGATTCTAAATTGTAGATTTCGTGACCCCGTGACCCCAAATGGGGTCACCGGGGTCACATCCTTAAAAACCTATTTTCATCTTCTTCTCCAGTTCCAAAAGGTCTAGAGAGCTGAAAAGTTGTGTGGAGACTCCTTGGCCAATGGGGATTTTGGATTGTAGATTTCGTGACCCCATGACCCCAAATGGGGTCACAGGGGTCACATGTTTAAAAACCTATTTTCATCTTCTTCTCCAGTTCCAAAAGGTCTAGAGAGCTGAAAAGTTGTGTGCAGACTCCTTGCCCAATGGGGATTCTAAATTGTAGATTTCGTGACCCCATGACCCCAAATGGGGTCACAGGGGTCACATGTTTTAAAACCTATTTTCATCTTCTTCTCCAGTTCCAAAAGGTCTAGAGAGCTGAAAAGTTGTGTGGAGACTCCTTGGCCAATGGGGATTTTGGATTGTAGATTTCGTGACCCCATGACCCCAAATGGGGTCACAGGGGTCACATGTTTAAAAACCTATTTTCATCTTCTTCTCCAGTTCCAAAAGGTCTAGAGAGCTGAAAAATTGTGTGGAGACTCCTTGGCCAATGGGGATTATAAATTGTAGATTTCGTGACCCCGTGACCCCAAATGGGGTCACCGGGGTCACATCCTTAAAAACCTATTTTCATCTTCTTCTCCAGTTCCAAAAGGTCTAGAGAGCTGAAAAGTTGTGTGCAGACTGCTTGGCCAATGGGGATTCTAAATTGTAGATTTTGTGACCCCGTGACCCCAAATGGGGTCACCGGGGTCACATCCTGAAGAACCTATTTTCATCTTCTTCTCCAGTTCCAAAAGGTCTAGAGAGCTGAAAAGTTGTGTGCAGACTCCTTGGCCAATGGGGATTCTAAATTGTAGATTTCGTGACCCTGTCACCCCAAATGGGGTCACAGGGGTCACATCCTTAAAAACCTATTTTCATCTTCTTCTCCAGTTCCAAAAGGTCTAGAGAGCTGAAAAGTTGTGTGCAGACTGCTTGGCCAATGGGGATTCTAAATTGTAGATTTTGTGACCCCGTGACCCCAAATGGGGTCACCGGGGTCACATCCTGAAGAACCTATTTTCATCTTCTTCTCCAGTTCCAAAAGGTCTAGAGAGCTGAAAAGTTGTGTGCAGACTCCTTGGCCAATGGGGATTCTAAATTGTAGATTTCGTGACCCTGTCACCCCAAATGGGGTCACAGGGGTCACATCCTTAAAAACCTATTTTCATCTACTCCAGAACAAATGTACCTCAAAGGCTGTAATATTGTGTGCAGACTCTGTCAATGGGGATTCTAAATTTTAGATTTGGAGACCCTGTGGTGCCTCAAATAAGGGACTCAAGCCATGACCTTAAAATCTATTTCTGTCTTCATCATTAAACAATATAAACCCTGATGAGCTACAGAGCCCATGGCTCTATTTTTTAACTTGATTTTCCGAAGAGAGAAGGGTGTTTTACTATTGCTGACATTATTTTTTTTATATATACCGGTACATATATACATTTCACCGACTTTATTTGAGAGAAAAAACATGCTACTGCCCCTTTAAGACCTGTAAAAAGTTTTCTTATGAGAAAAAAGGTGATATGTTTCACAGGAATAGAAGTCGCCCTATCATAGTAACAACCATTTGGGCTGAGTGTACATATTGAAGTCATCTTCCCTTATGCACGAGTGTTGTCTGTTGGATGGTACATCCCCCATTAACTAATGTTTTCATTAGCTTACCATCTGACATCCTCGCTAGGGGCACGGCAACTTTGTCTGCAGTGGAGAACTGTTCTACACGCAGTAAGGTTTGGTAGTTCAACAATGTTAAACGTGGTGGTAGGCCTCATTTATTATCGGATGTTGATTATTGGCCAGTTTTGAAATACCTCTTCGCATTGCATTGTGGGATACAAAATGGCGCTTTGAATAAGTTCAAAGTGGAGGTTAGTCAATACTAGTCATGTTTGAGAGTTTCAATCGGTAAAACAAAAACAGCTATGATGAATATAATGACATGAACTTGTTGACAAATGATTTAACTATGCATATAAGGTGGGTTTGTAATTTGTCATTTTCGTTCCGACGATCACAGCATTGGAATTTTGGCCGAGAAAATAGCCTTCATCGGTTAAACGTGGGGTCAGGCCAATAATCAACATCCGATAATAAATGAGGCCTACCACCATGTTTAACATTGTTGAACTATAAGGTTTGGGTGCAATGTGAATTTCAGCGTAGTACCACCCATGGTTCGCTAGTTCCAGCCGCTGCTCGCAGGTTTCACCGCAATGCATAGCCACATGGTGCTGCCGGCTTTCTCCCTGCCATAATATAAGCAGCCGTGATATAAGTGAAATACTCTTGAAAGCGGCGTTAAACCCCAACTCACCTCACCTCACCTCACCTCCAACATCCTTTAGTGGTTTCCTTAAAGGGGCCGTTCTGCCGGCAACATCCGCCATCTTGGATTTTGTGCATTACGTACATGAAAAAACGCTACATTGTACCTAATTTTACAACTTTTTTAATAATAAAAGATATACACTGATAGAATGTTTACAGAGGAACACATAGTGTGTCATAAAATTAATAAGCACTTTGCTGTTATGCTGTAGCAAACTTTTCCCCACTCGCAGCTTCCGTTCTCATTGTCTTTGTTTTCCCACAAATGTGCGCTTGTCTTTATGAAATTGTGAAATATAGATTCATAAAAATATTACCTTCAGTAACATATTTGAATTTGACTGTGTTTAAATTATGCATTAGTAGCATATTTGTGTAAACAGGGATTGTTTATTTCAAGATATGACTTTCTTAAATGACAAAATGTTGACAAAATGTTGTTCATTCAGGTATTAATTGAAGCAAGATGTATCACAGGTGAGTTTTAAAATGTACCATGATCATTGTTTATTGTAATCCCATTGTTGCCATGGTAACATCAATGACATAAACATCACAAAGCCTTGACATCATGTCCATGACTGTAAAATGTTGGGACATAAAAAAATCCAGATGACGGCCCAATGCTGTGACATGATAACAGATGACGGCACAATGCTGTGACATGATAACAATTGACGGCACAATGCTGTGACATGATAACAGATGTCTCCACAATGCTGTGACATAAAAACTGATGACGGCACAATGCTGTGACATGATAACAGATGTCTCCACAATGCTGTGACATGATAACAGATGTCTCCACAATGCTGTGACATAAAAACTGATGACGGCACAATGCTGTGACATAAAAACAGATGTCTCCACAATGCTGTGACATGATAACAATTGACGGCACAATGCTGTGACATGATGACAATTGACGGCACAATGCTGTGACATGATAACAGATGACGGCACAATGCTGTGACATGATAACAGATGTCTCCACAATGCTGTGACATAAAAACTGATGACGGCACAATGCTGTGACATAAAAACAGATGTCTCCACAATGCTGTGACATGATAACAATGGACGGCACAATGCTGTGACATGATGACAATTGACGGCAAAATGCTGTGACATGATAACAATTGACGGCACAATGCTGTGACATGATAACAAATGTCTCCACAATGCTGTGACATAAAAACTGATGACGGCACAATGCTGTGACATAAAAACAGATGTCTCCACAATGCTGTGACATGATAACAATTGACGGCACAATACTGTGACATGATAACAATTGACGGCACAATGCTGTGACATGATAACAATTGACGGCACAATGCTGTGACATGATAACAGATGACGGCACGATGCTGTGACATGATAACAGATGACGGCACAATGCTGTGACATAAAACCAGATGACGGCACAATGCTGTGACATGATAACAGATGACTCCACAATGCTGTGACATGATAACAGCGATGTCTCCACAATGGTATGACATGATAACTGATGATAATACAATCCTGTGACATAAACACAGATGATGACAGCACAATGCTGTGACATAAAAAAAGATGTCTCCACAAAGCTGTGACATAAAAACAGATGATGGCACAATGTTGTGACATTAAAAAAAACCAGATGACTCCACAATGCTGTGACATGATAACAGCGATGTCTCCACAATGGTATGACATGATAACTGATGATAATACAATCCTGTGACATAAACACAGATGATGACAGCACAATGCTGTGACATAAAAAAAGATGTCTCCACAAAGCTGTGACATAAAAACAGATGATGGCACAATGTTGTGACATTAAAAAAAACCAGATGACTCCACAATGCTGTGACATGATAACAGATGTCTCCACAATGCTATGACATAACAACTGATGATAATACAATCCTGTGACATAAACACAGATGATGACAGCACAATGCTATGACATGATAACTGATGATAATACAATCCTGTGACATAAACACAGATGATGACAGCACAATGCTGTGACATGATAACAGCGATGTCTCCATAATGCTGTGACATGATAACTAATGATAACACAATGACGTGACATAAACACAGATGATGACAGCACAATGCTTCGACATAGCACTGTTGACAACACAATATGCTGTGACATAAAAATTTATGACGGCACAATGCTGCGACATCAAGACTTCATACTTTCTCACTTCATTGCCAGTTTAATGGTAAGCCAAAAATTAAGATGTGTTAATACATATCTGAATAAAAAATTTATTTTATTACAATTAAAAATTGAACACTAAATCCATCAATTAGACTGTAAGCACTTTGTATGAGGATTAACTTTCCTTTTCATCAATATAATATCATGATGGTTCATGTGACATAGCTGTCCTTTGCTAAGACTTCATTTGAATTGAATGCTTATTATGCTAGGCAAAATTACTTGGTTTACAGATTTTGGGGGCAAAATGTCTAAAAGAAGAAGGCAAAATAAAGGAACTTTGCTCTAGTGTAAATAAAAAGTGTTAAGAGAATCAAATCAGGCTAAGATAATCATAATTATGCCCCCGAATTGGAGATTCCAGGTATATTGTTTTTCACCTGTCTGTCTGTCTGCCTGTCTGTCTGTCCGTGTGTTTGTCCACAAAAACTTTAACCTTGGCCATAACTTTGGATTGCTCAGAGATAGGGCTTTCATACTTGGAATGTGTATACTTTGTGATGGCTGATAGCATATTATCGGGGGCATCCGTGTTTGACAAACACATCTTGTTTTTCACTTATTTTTATTTTGTCAGAAAAATCTGGCAACATATTTATTTGGGAGCGAAATTTTTGTGTTGGAATGATTTGAAAGTATAATTTCTTTTTCAAAATTGTCAAAATCATGGTAAAAGGATTTTTAAACAAAATAATATTTTTCTTTGCCTTATGCTTTAATCGTTAACTGATAATATGTCTAATTTTGGAGTTATGAAATATGAAAATGATATTCTCTTAATCAGGGCCACCAAGATAACATTCAGTTAACCAATGCCTTTCAATTTTGACTGTATTTATAATGTATAAAAAGCATAATAACCATATCGATTGCATTCAATAAATTTTCCCTTTAATAAATTGATGGCTTTTTCTCATTGTTAACTGATGATTGTTTTCTTATTATTAATGAATTATTGTTTTCTTCTCAACAGTACTTTTAAAGTTCCTGTGCTTCCAATTGTGTATCGTCGAGTACTTGGTTTTCGGACGCACTTGGTTTTCGGACGGGTCACATGTGGGTAGTTTTTCATGATATTTGTAGCCATGTGACATCATCAATACAAAGGAAAGGTCCCCGCTAGCGGTCAGAATAACATGTTTCGTGTGAAACTTCCTAAGATTTGTAATATCATACAAACTTCACTCTTAAGCTTAAAATCTATCTCTATCCTGAACTACTTTTTGCATGTTATGAACAAGTAGACAATTTGATAATTTGAACAAGTCATACCGGCTACCAACAAAATTTCTACGTTGTCCTTGCGTTTTTGTAATATTGTGTGTCAACAGAAGTTACATAAATAGCTTGGGATATCCCTTTTTGGTATCGACCAATCAGATGTCCGAAAACGGCATACACTCGCTGACTGTCAAAATTCCGGATGTACTCACTAAATGAGACAAGATAGTCATCAAAACATTTTCCCCGACGAATTGTCTCCAACTTATTTTAGATAAAGCTCATATGGGGAAAAAAAGATGATACGTTTTATTAATTTTCAAACATTTTTATTGTCAACATTGATTTGTGTTTTAAGCGTCCGAAAACCAATCACTCGAGGTTGTACATATACTGGGCAACAATAACAGGGATACATGTACATTTTCAATTTCATTAAAATCAATTCATAATTAAGCTCCATTACCTTATATGTAACATGTAACAAAGTGGATTAATTTTCATCTGATTTTAATGAAATTTGGAAATTTGGAATTATGATCTGTTTATTCAAATACCAATAATAAAAATTCCTTGATCCCTTTATTATTTTGTCCGGTATATTTGACACTATATTGACAATTTTTGTTTTCATGTTGAATATCTCATGAAAAATTTAGGATAAATTCTTTCAACAGAAAATACTCTGATGTAATTCAAGCTGCATAGTATAATGTTTTTTGTAATAAAATATTGTTAACATATTACTGCATTAACATCTTGTTTGTTCTCAATTGATAGAAAATGTAATACTAACGAAGTTACTTTGAATAGTCTTCTGGCTTGAATAATCACCTACCTTGTATAATCGTTGTGTCTAAATAAATGAGAACCTGCCTTGAATAATTGCCGGGTTAAACCAGAGACCATAATATAAAGGGACTAGACTCAACAGTAGATTATCATCAACTATGTGTGCCACGGCCAGATGTGTAATCGACCCGACTTGAAGCCCTGCTGTGATTGCAAAAAGTCAACACTGGAAACATCATGTAATATTTACAATACACCATATGAAACTTTATCATATCTTTATTTCATACATCCTGGTAACCAAGGAAATATTTTTATATTAAATGAATTATAAGAGAAACAGAATCGGCACTTTTGAATTTTTCCCGGACGCCATCTTGTTCTAGCGAGGCACACAAATATTCCCGCCTGCGGCTGAGTCCAGTCTCTTTATTTTATGGTCTCTGGTTAAATTTAACAAATGTAAAGAAACTTGTGGGTATCTTGTGACTAAGTCGGGGCGGCTATAAGTTTTTGTGCAGTTTCCATCGCCACCACGTTTTGTTTTGACTGAATTTAAAATTAATTAAAATTGAATTTAAAATTCGTAGTTGATTTGTGGAAATTTTTGGACAAATCAAAATTTTTTCACAAATGCCACGAATTGCCGAATCAACTATGAATCATTTACGAACTCCAAGAATTAAGTACAAATTGTCTCGAATGTTCACGAATGTGAAAAAATTATCTTTCGTGATGATTCGTGACAATTCGGCTCGTAGTGAAATAGGGGCATAAGTTTTGTACACAGTAATGAATACATTAGAAAAATGATACATTTTGTGAATGCAGGAGGCTGTTTTAGCTGTGGCATATATAAGTAATCCAAAACTTGCTTTGCTTATCGACCGTATCGAAAATTTTTATGCGATTGAGATGTTTGACATGAAAATTTGAAAAAAATAAATACAATTTTAAAAATTAAAATCACTGGTATGCATAACGTCTGCAGAAGAGAATCCATGCCTAGGAAATGGTGTCAGGTTGTTTTCTAAAGCGGTATGTTTTTCTTTCTTTCCTAGCTTTTGTACCGTTTGTATCATAAATTATTGCTTTGATGTACTGTTTGTAGTTTCAGCTGATGTACCACTTTACAGAAGTAATTAACATAACATTTCTAACACAAACATGCAATTCTTCACATAAAACATATTGTTTCTGCATCACTTACATGTGATGTTCGATATAATTGCACCATTTATGTTTTCATGAGGTTCCCTCGAAATATGCTTATCAGTTTCTGACTTTCTAGCTCATCAGGCCTGAAAGGCCCGATGGGTTTATGGCATAGCATCCATCCATATTCGACTTTTTCTCCAGAACCAATAAGTATAAAGAGCTGTGGCGCCAAATAAGGGCCTCACAGGCCATAATCTTAAAACCTATTTCATCTTTTTCTCCAGAACGAAAAGACCTAGAAGGCTGACATGTTGTGCGCAGAATCTTTAGTCAATGAGGATTCTAAATTGTAGATTTGGTGACCCTGTGGCCCCAGATAAGGGCCTCACAGTCCATGACCTTAAAACCTATTTTCATCTTCTCCTCAAGAACAAAAAGACCTAATAGTCTGTAATAATATGTGCAGACACTTTAGCCAATGTGGAGTTTTAATTTCAGATTTGGTGACCCTGTGGCCCCAAATAAGGACCTTACAGGCCATGACCTTAAAACCTATTTTCGTCTTCTTCTCCAGAAAGAAAACACCTAGAAGGCTGTGATATTATGTACAGTCTTATTAGCAAATGGGGATTCTAAATGAAGATTTGGTGACCCTGTGGCCCCAAGTAAGGGCCTCACAGGCCATGACCTAAAACCTATTTTCGTCTTCTTCTCCAGAACAAAAAGACTTGGAAGGCTGTAATAGTGCGTGCAGACTCTTTAGCCAATGGGGATTCTAAATTGTAAATTTGGTGACCCAATGGCCCCAAGTTGGGCCTCACAGGCCATTACCTAAAAACCTATTTTCATCTTCTTCTCCAGAACAAACATTTACTGACCTAGAAGGTTGTAATATTGTATGCTCTTCTAAGCCTTTGCATTTTCCCAATAAGCCAGTCACTCAAACTTTGGCTATCGTAATATGAGCTGACCTGGGTGACCAAGATTGCAGTGGTTTATGGTAACCAGAGCTTCATGTTATGTAATGATATCATGTTTCCACAGAGCACTGAAAAGCAGCTGGCCAGTACTGGAGAGTAAGACTCAGTGAGTGAAGAGCGCTCGTTAGACCAGCCTTTATTAAAGGCTCTTATTTTGCACACAGTCATGGGGCAGGACTGCTATGAGTGCCCCAGGGCTGTTTTGGGAGGAGACTGGTTTAATTTGTAGAGGGCATGGCTCAGGATATATTTTATGGCATTGTGTGATGGTTCTCTACATGTTGTCCGGACACCTTTAAGCAAAGTAATTTTAGTTGAAAATATTTTTCCTCATTGATTTCTTTACCATTTTGTAGCATGATTTGGGAAATATGTCTTAGTGCCACCATTTGAATTGGAAGAGTCACCTTTTCTTCAAAATAATTTCAGTAATTGTGATACTTGAACCACTTTCATTAAAATGTATTTTTTTTATGCACTGACACTGAACAATTTTGGTGTCCATGGCTTTTTTTAAAGGCCATGTCAAGGGCTTGTACTTTATCTGGAGAACATTCTATATCCGGCTTTGAACATAAAAAATATATACCCTGATGAGCTACAGAGCCCATGGTTCTATTTTTAGCTCATCAGGCCTGAAAGGCCCGATGGGCTTATGGCATGGCATGGCATCCCGCGTCCGTCCGTCCATCCGTCCATCCGTCCAGTTTTCGCTTTTTCGACTTCTTCTCCAGAACCAATAACTCCACAGAGCTGAAATTTAATGTGCAGACTCCTTGGCCAATGGGGATTCTAAATTGTAGATTTCGTGACCCCGCGACCCCAAACGGGGTCACAGGGGTCCCATCCTTAAAAACCTATTTTCATCTTCTTCTCCAGTTCCAAAAGGTCTAGAGAGCTGAAAAGTTGTGTGCAGACTCCTTGGCCAATGGGGATTCTAAATTGTAGATTTCGTGACCCCGTGACCCCAAATGGGGTCACAGGGGTCACATGCTTAAAAACCTATTTTCATCTTCTTCTCCAGTTCCAAAAGGTCTAGAGAGCTGAAAAGTTATGTGCAGACTCCTTGGCCAATGGGGATTCTAAATTGTAGATTTTGTGACCCTGTGACCCCAATCTTGGTCACGGATCATGACCCAAAAACCTATTTTCATCTTCTTCTCCAGTTTATATGTAAAGCTCTAGAAAGGTGAAATGTTGTGTAGAGATTCTTTGGTCAAAGGTGATTCTTAATTCTAGGATTGGTGACCCTGTGACTCCAATTGGGGTCACAGGGGTCATGATCTAAAACCAATATATTTTGCTTGTTAACAATGTAGGCCTATTACTTGAGATAACTTAGATATTCAACCTTAGATAATAAATCAATAAAATCCTGATGAGCTACAGAGCCCATGGCTCTATTTTTATTTAAATATTACGTTATACCGTGTTTAACATATAGAACAGTCGATCAACATTTATTTAAATTGATTTATGTGACATTTAACCTTATGGCAAGAATTTTGTGTACAATATTTATGATTTTAAAATTACCGCAATGAATTGTGTATGTCAATATACTGTTTATGCTTGAATAATCTCCTGCTTTGAACAATCGCCTGCCTTGAACAATCGCCGGGTCTAAGCCCTCTTTGAAAAAAATAATCGCCTGCCTTGAATAATAGCCGGGTTAAATTTAGCAAATGTAAATAAACTAATGGATATCTCCTTTAAAAAATAATGATACGACATGACATGCACTTTGTTTACAATATTAATAATTTAAAACATACTGAAATCATGTTTTTGTTATGACGTAAAATTTCACATATATATTATGGCTTCGAAAAAAAATTCGCCTGTCTTGAATAATCGCCGGGTCATGAAGGTTTTTGAAATTAATAATCGCCGGACGATTATTCAAGGATTTACGGTACATATATTAAGGCTTTGAAAAAAATAATCGCCCTCCTCGAATAATCGCCTGCCTTGAATAATCGCCGGGTCATAAAGGTTTTGAAATTAATAATTGCCGGGTGATTATTCAAGGATTTACAGTATATGTAAAATGTCTCTACATGTTGCAAGTCACTGAAATGTGAAGTTTCGATATATAGCAAAGGCTTGTTTGGAATCAAATGTCAAATCATTTGTTAAATGGGTTAAATTACACTCAGGCCGACTCTACAACCAATTACTGTTAATCAGAATTTATTTCGTTGGTTATTGCCTATTACAATGTAGAAAATAATTACATTTTAAACGTAATATTCTATTCAGTCCTTGATAAGTATAAAACTAGTTTACAGTGAAGGATAATTGTATATTCAAATCAGTGAATACATCAATATTAATATTCTGAAATACACATTTGTTGCTAAGCAACATATCTTAATGGACAACAATATCAAACATGATATGGAAGTATATTCTCCGGTTCAGTGTTATCTGATTGTGATAAGAAATATTTATTATTTATATATTATCTTTTAATTAATGTTTAATTAAAAGTAATAAGTCTCCTCAATAGTATATCATGGATATCTGGAAACACATTTCTATCTTGAAATATAAGGATGATTTTGCACGACCTTCGATTAAATATTATAACGATAATGATTTGGTATACAATGACCGAAAGCTCTAATGAAAACCAGCAACCCAAAGTCACAAGCATCAAGTACATTCACCCCTGCACTCTCCTTGTGGATTCGCCCCTGTATATGGTTTAAAGGTTAGATGTCATGCCCTATGGTTCGGATTCATTAAAATAGGATTTCAATTTGACAATTGCTCGTTTTTGAATTTCTGAAATCGGCCCATAAATTACGTATATACTTCATTTAGCCCCGGAGGCCAGAAAATCAGCTGGGGCGTGGTCCCTGAAGAGATCCCTCCTGTGACGTCATTACTTAATTAATGAGGCTCCGCAGACAAGCGATCTAGTCGTTCCCATCTGTTGCTTTTCACTGTCAGACCTCAAGGAGTGTATTCAAAGCGGATCGCCGTGCTGATTGCGGCATTGTTAAATTGGGTAAATCAAAATCGTCTTAACAACCAATTGCAAGTGTCTATTGTCTCAAGTTTATGCTCAATTGATTCCGAAATATAATGTACGTAGAGGTAATAATCTGTTATTATTGAGAAAGATGCATTACACGCGATCTTTAAACAATATTTATTCATGTACACAGGTACTCAACGTCCCTCTCCAAAAGAACAACAAAACAGGATAAATACATCATAAATACCATCAAGATGTACATTGATGTAGAAAAACACAACATCATTTTTAAAGATATTGCTAAGAGAAATAAATTTATAAAAAGCCTGGATTATATGTGTATTAACATGATTTGACAGGGTTTTGTTACCAAATAGTACAGTATTCAGGTCGTAACCATTGATATAAAAGAAGATAACATGGCGGATATTTGTATAATTTGGACACATGAATATGTATATCGCTGTATATCGATCATCGTGTTACTCTATCTGACGATAATTCGTATGTACATGTGTATCGTCGACCTTTATGTATTCACTAAGAATAAAAGGGTAAGTGAAAATGTATACTGTAAGTTTAGAAATACATGCCTTTTGAAAAATTAGACTTTGTTATATTTGGGATCACATTATATCTGCAAGAGACAGTCAGTGCTTACGACTGATGCCTGGCTTTGAGGGTGACGGTTCAACAGATGACAAGAGATCATCATATCATATACAAGATAAACACCCACCACTATCCTCCCAGGAAACCAATACAGTGGCCCCTCGCTATAACGCGGGGTTTGGGGCCAAATTCTAAACCCGCATTATATGGAATGATATGTATACACAGTAAAAAAAGTTTAGCACCCCCAAATTAAAAGTATACCATTTTGGATTTTATGATCATGTTATTGGCATGCATATCATGCAACCCATGATTTCAGCAAAATGCAGTTTCATCCTTCGACTTACCATGGCTAAATAAACGCCTTTTACGGCTTCAATGGCAGTTCAATACACAAAATTCATGAACAATGCCACGAAGGAGATTGTCCGAGGCTACGAGATGGCAAATTATTGGACAGCATTTAGCAGGTTTCTCGTACAAGGGAATTGGGAGAAGAACTGGTTACCACTATTCGATCATCTGTCGTTTAGTAAGGAAACATGCCCAAACTAACCATGTTCTCGATCGACCACGTTCCGGAAGGCCCCGAGCTACCACATTGCAAGAGGACAGGAACCTATTGCGTCATCAACGACGTCAACCGTTTGCGTCAAGTATCGTCTTGAAACAACCTGGCTACCCTATAGACGTATCAGCAATCAGACGGTGAGGAACCGCCTCAAAGCAGCAGGTTTAAGGTCTCGACGTGTCATCAGACGTCCAAACCTTACTAATCGTCATAAACGGGATTGTAGGATGTGGTTTGGTGACCGGCAGCGTTGGAACCTGAGGTCATGGAGACGTATCCACTGGTCAGACGAAAGTTGCTTCCTCCTCCATACCGTTGATGGGCGAATCAGAGTTTGGAGAGCCAAGAACAGTTGATACACACCAAGGAACATTCTTCCAAGGGTTCCATATGGTGGAGGATCCGTTATGGTGTGGGGTTGCTTTTCTTTTGATTGCAAGTTGGATTTGGTGACACTACAAGGCACACTTTCCGGCGCCCGCTACATTGCAGAAGTGTTGGATCCAGTTGTGATTGACCATTTTGATGATCACAGACTTGCAACTCGAGGTATGCTTCAGGCACGCGGTGGCAGCACACGATATTGACACTAAATCGTTCCTAAGACAATGGCACGGGTTATTCAGTATGATTTCTTCATCATGTTCAGCCGTCAAACTTGAAATGACAATACATTAACGAGTCTGTGTTTTTCACCATTTTCCAGTCAATTTTTGTTTCCTGTTTTTGGTCATTTGAAATCTCTGAAGATTACACAAAAATGTCAACGAATAAAACAATTAATTACACTTGCTCCTGAAATTCGTTTCCCCCCTGTGGGATGTTTAGTTTTGCTATAATGGGTCTCTGAAACATACCCCTAACAAAAAAAAAGAAGTGGGTGCATAACTTTTTTTACTGTGTTTATATACGAGAAGCCCAGTAGGTCAGTAAAGCTTTCTTCAATCCGCAACCCGCAATCCAACTCGTTCAATTCCCAAAAGAACAATTGAAAGGTCACATTTCTCTAGACATGACCCCTGCCGTCCAGTATTCAGATCAAGAGCACACAATTCAGACTAGTGCAGTACAAGGCTGAACACGTTTCAAGAGCAAACGGAAACCTCACTTGAGACTGCAATGATTGTATATTACTAGTCGTATGATAGTATTACTGCCAAATGACATGCGCACTGGCCTCTCGATGTAACCGGCAGTTCTGTAGTAAAGTCGTGTGAACTGGTCGTGCTCTGGTTGTCTCTCCGCCGGTAGTTCACCGAACCACCGTGCGAACATAACATGGTGTCAGGAGTGGGATCTGAACCCACGAACATAACATGGTGTCAGGAGTGAGATCTGAACCCACGAACATAACATGGTGTCAGGAGTGGGATCTGAACCCACGAACATAACATGGTGTCAGGAGTGGGATCTGAACCCACGAACATAACATGGTGTCAGGAGTGGGATCTGAACCCACGAACATAACATGGTGTCAGGAGTGGGATCTGAACCCACGAAAATAACATGGTGTCAGGAGTGGGATCTGAACCCACGAACATAACATTGTGTCAGGAGTGGGATCTGAACCCACGAACATAACATGGTGTCAGGAGTGGGATCTGAACCCACGAACATAACATGGTGTCAGGAGTGGGATCTGAACCCACGAACATAACATGGTGTCAGGAGTGGGATCTGAACCCACGAACATAACATGGTGTCAGGAGTGGGATCTGAACCCACGAACATAACATGGTGTCAGGAGTGGGATCTGACAGAGACCACGCCTCCTTCTCAGAGATGAGAGACAAATGTTTCATCGTTTTGTAATGGACTGATCCCTTATCTATATCTTTACTCATCATTTACGTTGTTTATGAAGTTTTTTAATGAACGAATGACAGCTTTAAAAGAAATACACGACATGCCTGGATCTAAGGAGACTTAAAAGGTCCAAGGTGTCCTTGACCGTATATATTTGTTATTGTAAATGTTTGGATAAATGATTAATGATTTGGGAAGATGTTGACCTTTTAGAGATATACATGAAACCATATAGTTCAACCTGCACTATTAGAACTGTTATTTGCTTGAAAACCTTGTTTTTCACGTTTATTTTCGCTGAAATAAATCGGTGAAATGTATTTGAAAAATAATGTCACCAATAGTAATATATTCTTCTCTCTTCGGGAAAACAAGTAAAAAAAATGAGTGTCTTGTTTCCGTAAAGCCGTTTTGTCATTCGAAATAATAAAATGTGTTCACGCAACATCTGTATTACAACTACGGATAATTGGTTTGTGCAATAATATGTTTTACGCCCTAAAGTAAATATAAATGACATAAACTATCATGATAAATGGAACATTTAAATAAATAACATTTTCAAAAAACGTACTACAGCCCCTTTAACAAGTGTAATTCACCATGGTACGATACGATGTTTGGACCTAGTTTATCTTCTCCGTTTAAAGTGCTTCCTATTTGTTGTACCTCTCACCTAGAAGTTGAGATTTTGAATTAGTTAATGTATACAAAACCTGATGAGCTACAGAGCCAATGGCTCTATTTTTAAAAGTCGTGATTCTCAGAAACAAAATGAGGTAGTAAAAATTAGGCGATTTAGGTTGGTTGACGTCTGGATACAACATGCAACTATGTTTAAGTCGTGTTTATCATTCATTTAATAAACTATTGATTTAACGGAACATCACTATTCGTGACATTGCACGTTTCTGCAAAATAAATAAATTGAAAAACAAGATTTTGCATTTATGTCACAGAAAACTCATTTAAACGTTTTAGTGGGTTGATCGATTATATATGTTGCCTAGCAACACATTAACTCGTATTTTAAGTTAACTATGTAATTAATTCATTGATATATCACGCTTCCACGGAAAGTTATTAATATCGACTAAAAGCTGCACTGCAACAGACGCGCCCAAGAAACGTCACAACCTTTACAACATAGAAAACATAAATAACTGCTGCTGGAGATCGTAATTATTTAATTTAGTGGATATGCACATTTTCATATATCACAGTATGATGTTTTTTTTATATTTTTTATGTCAATTCAAATACACTTGGAGTGCTGAAATCGCTTTTCAAAATGTGTTTTGGCCAGTTTAAAAGGAGGGTTCTATCGGGGTATTTTTTGTGGAAACGAAATTCGAGAGGATATTCCAGTTTACACATATATGTTATTAATACATTATTAAAACACAGTCATATTGAAAGATAGTAATAAATGTAATCTTTTGATGAATTTATATTTCACAACTTGATAAACACAAGCACACATTTGTTGAAAAATAAAACAGTACGAACTGAAGCCATTGGATGCCAGTGGTTTCGTAGAGGAAACCGGTTCGTAGAGACCGATTGTTCGTAGAGGCAACAGGTTCGTAGATACTAGTTTCGTAGAGACTTGTAAAAAGTACATTTAAAGACATAGTTTGTCATGTTTTGTGAGTTGTATTGGAGAAATCGACATGTGGGTAGTTGCGACCAATGTTTACACAAGCAATTATCAATTAATCCGGTTATTGTTTACATTAATTATCTACTAACGAAGCATTAGCAATTGGCCGTTGTGGTATAACTTTAAGTTTGTTTATATTAGTGGCATTGGTGGCGCACCATGCTTCTGCGCCATATTGCAGTTTTGATTTTATTAGGGATTTGTATAGTATTAAAAGAGTTCTGTGTTGCTTCCCCATCTAGTATGTGAAAGCATGTTTAGTATTGTTGGTCAACGTAGTGGTCAATGTATGTGGTCAACTTGTGGTTTATATATAACAGTACTGTTGTGGATTACTTTAATTTGTCTACTCAACACCGGAACAGATTATAAGCAATAAGCTGGTAGTGAGATGTTTTGATTGCACATTACTCTGTCGGCGACTTACCCGTTTCATCTTAACTCCGCATCCATTTATCATGCATCGGCAATTATAATCCTGCAATATAATCATACTTACCTGTTTTCTTTATTTATCTCAAATGAACTTTAATTACTATTTATTAACTATTTTTTTACTCTCTACGAACCTGTTTTTACTCTCTACGAACCTGTCTCTACGAAACCGTAAAAAATCCCATCTACGAACCTGTTTCATCTACGAATAAACCTATACCCAAGCCATTCATAGGCGCTGCGAGTGGGGAAAACCTCACTACAGCATAACAGCAAACTGTTTATTTGTTTTATGATATGTTATATGTTACAATGTGAATACTCTATCAGTGTATGTCTTTAGTTATTAAAAAGTTGCAAAAATAGGTACGATATAGCGTGTTTTCATTTCACGTAATGCAAAAGGATCCAAGATGGCGACAGAACTCGCCCTTTAAGTTAAACATTTATAAATGTAGAAATGCAATTAATAAAAGATATGTCGACATAAATAGCCTTCTTGGACTCAAATTTGTGGACGTACCTTTACTGTAGGACGTCATAAATTAAGCCAAAATTGCTCATAAAAGGATTTTTTTTACTAATTTGTATGTGGATGTGAAGGAAGTAGGCCTACGATAGAACATGTAAACCTGCATTCTCTTCCCTTGAGATTTTCTGGTATATTAGGCCATATACACTGTCGGCCAAAAGAAACGCCTTCTTGGTTTTCCTTAAAATGAATGATGCAATAATTTATTAAATATAATTAATGGTGGTCTCCATGTTATTCTGTAGCAATAACTAATATGAAAGTCCATTAAAATCGTTGAAAACTGTGATTCGAGTCAATAACATTTATGAAATCCACGCCCAATGAAGACGGCTATTTTCGGTTAATTCACTTGCGCACCGTCACCACGTACATCTGTAGCATCATCACCACTTTAATGCGAATGCGTGTCTGCATTGTTGCTCGTGGTTGTATGAAAATATTTAAAAAATATTTTTCTGACCAAGCACTGATCGAAAACTGAACAATTATTGTTTTATTATTTCAACAATCGCCATTCTTTCGTGACATGAACTTCTGAAATTCAAATATATTATGCAGAAATGGTGCAACTTCATTATGCTATAATATTGCTAAGCTGTTCATTATAGTTTTTACGATATCTGATAAGATGTCAAGTAGGCGTTTCTTTTGCCCGACAGTGTATCTCCGTTCCAGCAAAATTCCCTAGCTGGGAAAATGGGTCCCTCATACTGTATCCCTGCTTCTTATCCAATGAAATGTCGACCGAGTGACTCCAAAGATCTTAGCATTTGACTGTAAGGCGCCCGGGGTCTTGCCTAATTAATATATGTCATTGGAATATGTCTGATGTAAAAAAAAACTCAAATATATTATTGAATGTTTTTGTCGCTGATTTTTTATAATTTATAAGCATGTTTATGATTTTTTCCCCACAAAATAAATAGCATATTTTGAGGAAAATACATTACTTTAAAGGAGAAAACGTTAATCTTACGTTTCTGTTTCAAAAATAGGATTATGAGGTGTCTTTGGCAAATGTCACTTTTACAACGGCGTCGGTGATTGCACAACTAGATTCAAATGCGACCAATCAGGACACTTCATTTCTATCCGAGAATGTCCTCATAGTAGAACAGAGGTCAGGATCGGAAAATTGCTGCACACTCATCGTGTTGTCTGACATAAAATTAAGTCTTCAAAAAGTCAACATTTCGTTAAAAGCTCTTTGTTAGTATTCGACGATATTTTGAAAGCTACAGTTACTGATACCAATGCCAAACACAGGCCCTCGGGTCATTGCTTTTCACACTATTAAAAAAAAAAAAAAAAAAAAAAGTTTGAGATGACCCCCCGATTTTTACGCCCTCAGAATGTATTAGACTAATACATTCTGAAGGCGTAAAAATACACTGACCCGAGGGCCTGTGATGCCAAATGCAATATTCAGTGAAGTGTTAGATTAAAGGGGTGAAATAAGTCGATGAAATGTATTTGAAAATAATGTCACCAATAGTAAATAACCCTTCTCACCACGAAACACCAAGTTAAAAAAGAGTGTATATGGTTCGGTAAAGCTATGGGAATCGTTTTTTCGTCATTCGAAATAATAAAATGTGTTCACATTAAAATGGCCGCCATGCAATTTTTGCATCATATGCAACACCGTTATTACCACTGCAGATAATTGGTTTGTGCAATAAGATGATTTATCCGTTAAAGTAAATATAAATGATATAAACTATCATTATAAATGGGAAATTTGCAAAAATAAAATTTGCAAAAAACGTGCTACTTCCCCTTTAAACTATACGATTAAGAGGAATGTAGCCGGACTCTCTCTACCAGAAAGGCTTTCACGGTGAAGAGTAGATAACACTGATGTATATTGTTCACATGTATTATTCAATGAGCGAACGACAAACATGCGATTGGGTTGCTTGTGGGCTATTCTGTACGTTACAAGGCTTTCATACCGTGAAGTTTATCTTTGACTTTGAGTCAGCATTTTCTTTCAAATGCCGCATTTATTTTGGTGTGTAGACATTCTCTCTGATAAACTAGCAGGTTCTACTGTAATCAGCTACTTACGCCATTGGTAGATAGTGGACTCATATATGATAAACTGCTATATCGGTATTTGCAGTATTGAACGGTAGCTATCGGTACACAATCGATAGCTTAAGGGACACTTAGGATAAAGGACATATATTCAATTCGTGATTCGTTTCCGAATCTACCATGCTTTGTTTAGTTCTTTTGAGTTTAACTCTCACACAAATTATTCTGTCCACGGCTGGTGGGCCAACAGAGAAGTTTCAAATTGCTTGTTTACAGTTACAAGAGGGAACGTGTAACAGCTCAAGAACCTGGCTAAACGTCTGCATTCGTGCAGCGGGAGACCCAGATTCAAGGATAAAATCACCGAGACGCGCCAATAACAATGATTCAATAAAGAAGACAAGAGACGGGTTACAGCAGCATCCATTATTCCGACAAAGTAACCGGGGGAGGAAGAGTGGCATCGCGGGGACATCTTGGACAGAAAACAACAGTCAGCATGGCATGAACAACAAATTTAAGATGCCAAACATAAACGGTAACGTTTTATGTATTACCCACGATGTCTTCAAAATCAATTTCTAAGTCCTCTCGTCTAATTTGTCTGTATTCCGACGCATTGTTTTGTTTTGTTTTGCTTTGATTTGCGTGATTCATCGTTTGTGATGTCAGATGAGACGTCTTTGAACTTTTAAGTGGGTCGCCTTCCAAGGCTAGAAATTAACACTAGTCCTTCGGCCCGAGGTTAGTAAAAATGACACCGGGCTAGTAAATGTTAGCTTCTAGTAGCCCTGTTGGCCTTTAAACAATTCTGAATCATTATGAAATACTCAAAACTGAGTAGAAATTCTTGTTTTTATCAGCAACAATGGTATCAGATGTGAATGATAGAAGTAGGGAAAATACTTGCCATTGTAGTTCAAACATAACAAGTTATAATTGTTAGATTACTGGGAGATACGGGCTAGTGATACTTGTATTGGGCTAGTAGAAATCAAAAGGACTAACCCTTCAGGCTACCATATATGTTTGAAGTTAGTTTCTACACCTGCCTTCCTATCGCGTTGTCACTTTACTGCGCCCGAAAATGACGCGATTGAAACTGTTTGTCCCTATGGCCTTTATAACTTTTAAGCTCGCCAGGTTTCATTTATTTTTTAGATTTAACTTATCAGTTTATAAGTGCTGACGTCTATAAATTATCACCTTGAGTCTATGTTCAAGGTCACAAAGGGCGTATCCGTAGAACTATTTTGTTATGATTTGGTACTGTACCATAGCAGTTGGTTGGTACCACTAACAATTCTCAGTTTTAAGTTGAGTTTATGTTGAAGGTCATGTCGGGCGTTATTGCAATATTTGTAGAACCATTTGACTTATTTTGTTATCATTTGATAGTGTACCATGGCAGTTTGATTTCTGCTGTTATGTAATTGAAGAGCAGATTAAACTTGTTTTATATTTGTTTAGATCAAACGTGATTGTCTGTCCCTGTTTGTTTGCCTCTCTGTCTGTGTCTCTCTGTCTGTGTCTCTCTGTCTGTCTGTCTGTCTGTCTGTGTGTGTCTCTCTCTCTCTTTCTCTCTCTCTGTGTCTCTCTGGGTCTCCCCTCTCTCTCTGTCTCTCCCCCTCCCCCTCTCTCTCTGTGTCTCTCTCCCCCCTCTCTCTCTCTGTCTCTCCCCCCCCCCTCTCTCTCTCTGAGAAATAGTGTATTGTTCTTTGAAGGAGGTCAGTTGGAGAAGCCACAACTGTACAAGTTGATGAGGAAGTCCTTAACGTGGGCGGAGGCGCGGGAGGCTTGTTTAGCTGGCGGGGGTTGGCTTGCCAAACTAGATCAACCCTACAAGTGGCAGTACTTGACCAAACACAACATACATCCAGGATTTTGGGGTAAGTCATTCTCCTGTGTCATTGCTAACTTTAGAATACATAGAAATTTAGCTCAGATGGACTGAATTTGAACTAAAAGCTCTAAGAATATTAACCTTGATTTAAAAGTTCCGTGGCTGTCAATTTGGTTAAAACTACATGTGATGTATAAAATAATTACAACCCGCTCCGTGCCGCACTGGCGGAAACTTTGGGGTCCAAAAAATTTACATGAAGTTCTACAAAACTGTCTTTCTTCAAATTTTCTATCGTTACCTTTGTTACATTTAGGCGATATTTCACTTTTCTCGCATAATCTCCAGGTGGTGACAGTTTATAATACTGGTAGCATCCTAATTTGTCCAAATAAACATCGTCGTTTCAACAGTTGCGGAGTGCTCAGTTTCAACGACCCTGATTGCACAACTAACCAATCAGGATTTTCTATTTCTAACCAAGGAAGTGCTCGATATCTATCAGAGGCTACGATAGAAACTTTGAAGGAAGGAATATATGTTGGAAAAGAATCCGTTCTCGGTGACTTCTATGGGACTGCAACAGAAGCCACCGGGATCATTTTCTTACTTTTTTTTATCACTTTATTTCTTTTTGATATGGGTACAGCATTTTCATATATAGATGAAGTAGACACAGCAAGTCAAATATTAATATCTAATTGAATAGGTTGTGGCATGATGACCAAAATGTGACAAAAGAGTCATATTTGCATTGTGTATATGCATTTGATTTATATAGTTGATAATTGTAGTGTAATTTTGGTTTCAAACCCGCTAGAGTAGGTAGTCTGTTTGCCAATTTTTTTGAATAAATGAATTCTTTCGTTAAAATATAGAGGAAATTCAGGACATCGTTCCTTCTTTCTTTGAATCCAAAAATAACTGTTTCGGCATTTAATTTCAATTCGGTGTCGGTTTAATTTTGTATCCATTCTAGTAGATCCTGCCACAACCTTTTGACAAATCTGCATTCATATAGTAAGTGAATGAGCGATTCTATTTCAGCATCACAGAATGTACACAGTGGCGATTCTATAAGTTTATAATTGTATAAATCTTTACATGTAATAAGAATTCTATGGAGAACACGATATTGGAACCATCTGTGTTTTGCGCTAAAGGCTGCTCTGAATGGTATGAGATTGTATATTTTCCATTGATTTAAATCAAAATCTGTATTCAATTCCTTTTCCCACTTAATTTGGTAAAGATGTTTTTGGGTTGTGTTGTCTTTGTGTAAAAGTTTGTTGTAGAATATACTACATCCCTGTTTAGCTTTATAAAGTATTTCCAAATTGGGGGGAATAAAGGGCAAATCCTTCTCTTTACTGAACTTGACCGGACCCCGTTTTGAATAGGATTTTAGAGAAGCTAATAAGCCCGCATATTCAATAAAATTTGTCTTAACATCGTATAGACCCACGAAGTCGTTATAGGGTAGAAATGTGCTGTCCTCGTTTAAAAAGTCATTAATGAATTTAATATTGGATTGCAGATAATGATCGTATATTATAGGTTTTTTCCCTATTGTAATATTGTCATTTGCCCATATAAACTGTCTGCTGAAATTGATTTCATATTTACAGTTTTCTTGTAAATCAGACCAAGCATCTAATACGTCTTTCCAGAATGGGCTGATAAGATTGGGAATATACTGTGTCTTCAGATACGAAGGTCCCATTTCTATAGGGTTTAATTTACTCACTTGGTGTGTCGTAAAAACCAGGTTACTTAATTTGGAGTTATGTACATATAATCTTCTTATCCATGATATTTTCTGAGACTTAATTGTTTCTAGTATGGCCGGTACTTTTAGACCGCCTTCTTCATATGTTTTTGTTATCAAACATCGTTTTATTCTATCAGGTTTGCCTTTCCAAATGAAGGAGAAACATTTTTTTTGAAGATTCTTTATAGTTTCTAATTTTGGATTTGCTAGTGAGGTAAATAAATGATTAAGAGTTGGCAATATCAAACTCTTTAACACAGTTATTCTCCCTAAAGGTGTTAGATCTCTCAGAGACCAAATTTTCATTGTTTTGTCGATTTTCTTTAGTTTATCTTTATAATTTTTCTCTACCATTTCTGCTTTATTGTGTTGAAATAGAATGCCTAAAAGTAGAAATGGCTTTTGAGTCCAATCTAATAGATAATCTCTGCAATATTGCGTGCTTGAAAATTGTTTAGAACCTATCCAAACAACTTTAGTTTTGTCTATGTTTATTTTGAGTCCAGAGAATGATGCGTATGATTCGAGAACACGTAATGTTTCTCTAAAGGAGCTTTCCGATCCGTCTAAAATAATTGTTGTATCATCTGCAAATTGCGTTAGTAAATATTCTAAATCTACCATTGTTATTCCTTTTATCTTCTTATTATGCGGTAACATGTGAGCAAGAATTTCGGCTACTATAAGGAATATGTACGGAGAAAGGGGGTCACCTTGCCTACATCCACGCGTGATTTGGAAGAAGTCTGATGGGAATCCATTTACAAGAACACTGGAAATTATATTATTGTATAATGTTTTTAACCAAAGTTTGATAGATGGTCCGAAATTAAAGAAGTCAAAACATTTCTCGATAAAAGACCACTCTACTGAATCAAATGCTTTTTCGAAATCTATCAATATCAAAAGTCCAGGTTTATTCATATATTCTGTATAGTCCATAATGTCGTTAACAAGCCTTGTACATTCTCCAATATATCTGCCTTTCATAAAACCCTTCTGGTCTCCGCTGATAATATTTGGAAGAATATTTTTAATACGTGCTGATATTACGGCTGAAGCTAGTTTATACGAAATATTTAGTAGTGAGATTGGTCTATAATTTTTCATATGTTCCTTAGATTTATCCTTTTTCGGAATGCATGTTATGAGACCTTGTTTTTGACTTATAGAAAGTTCCCCGGTCCTATAGGCTTCATTTAGTGAATCGATGAGGTACTTATTGATATCAACCCAGAAGAATTTATAAAATTCAGATGTGAAACCGGATGAACCAGGACTTTTTTCATTTTTCATATTCTTTAATGCTGAAAGTACTTCATCATATTGTAATTCTCCCTCTAGAGAGAGTGCTTCACTGCAAGATAATCTAGGAATTTCATTATCTCTGAATAACTCTACTAGGTCTACGTCTTCGACTTTTTTACTGGTATATAAAGTTTCAAAATATGTCTTTGCATGATTGATGATATCCTTTGTTTCGCTTATATATCCATCATTTGTTTCTAATTTAGTTATAGCTTTGTTTAGGAAATTTTGCTTTTCGAGGGACAGAAAAAATTTGGTTGGTTTTTCTCCTTTTTCATGCCATTTTGCTTTTGATCTCATAATGCCTTCTGTCTTATAATTATTCAATTCAAGTTGGTGATCTTTTATGACATTTATTTCTTCTAGCAATTTAGTTTTGGTCTCTTCACTGTCAGAGTTATCTAATTTTACTTCTAGGTTTTTAAGTGGTTCGTTGTATTCATCTTCTAATTTTAACCTTTCTTTCTTCTTCCGAGATGAATATTTTATTGTGTTGCCTCGGATGTTGCACAATAACACTTCAAAAAACAATTGTTCATTTATCTTTAACACTTTATGTCCGTCTGTATCTCGTGAATGGTACTGCTCAACAGTCTCCTTGATGATAGCTTTAGTTTCTCGCACATATTCCGGATCATGAAGTAAACTGTTATTAAATTTCCAGAACCCCTTTCCTTTTTCGAGTGATGTGAATTCAATATGTAAAGATATCACTGAATGGTCGGATCTATAGCTAGGTTCTATTTTCGAACTAGTGATAGATTTTTCTATATTTCTACTTACGAGAAAGAAATCCAAACGTGCTTGCTTCAAGGGTTTTGGTTTTCTCCATGTGTATCGTTTTACATCTAGATTTGTCTCTCGCCAGGGATCATATAGGTTAAGTTCTTCTATCATATCAAGTACAGCTTCCTTTGATTTTGGGTTATTTATATGTAAGTAGTTGAAAGTGTCTTTAGATTGATCTTGAACTAGATTAAAGTCACCGCATATGATGTTTGTTTCAGTTTCAAGATCCAGTATTTTATTTTTAATGTCATGGTAAAACTCGGGTGAATCTACATTTGGACCATAGATATTTGTAATACTTATGATTTCTTTCTGGGTTTTTATATGAAGTATCAGAAAGTTGCCGTTATCATTATCTTTTATTTCCTTAAGAATTTCAAATTCAAAGTTATCACTAAATAAGATAGCTACACCTCTTGCTTGACTTGAGTAAGAACTAAACCGGGCTTCAGAGGAGCCCCATTCTATTTTTATTTTTTGTTCTATATTCTCCGTAAAGTGTGTATCCTGTATACAGTAAATATTACCTTTTCGTTTTTTCAGATTTTCGAACACATCAATTCTCTTTTTTTCATTATTTAGGCCTTGACAATTTGCAGAGAAGATATCAAGTTTATGTGCCATATCGTATCACGTAAATTAAAATGGCAAGTAGCCTAAATCTTATTGTCATAGTAGGTTGGTATACAAACAGCTGACCCATTTTGTGTGTGTCATCAGAACTTATTCGGAGAAATGAAAGTGAATATAAACAGCATAACAACGTAAATACAAAGAAACATAAACAAGACACATTGACCTCCATCGTTGTTCAGAGGAGATATTGTGGTGACACTTATACCCTCCCACAGGGCTATTTGAAAGTAAAATGAAAGTTCAACTTAACATCTGCCGTTATGGTGTGATGGTACATACACATCGACAGCATACATAGACGTTCTAACAACGATGTTTCAAACGTAGAAGAGTTTTGTTACTGGTCCGTGGTATGTATATGTTCAATACACGACGATAATGTTCATTTAAGTAAGAATACCCATCAAGTTTATACTCACTGGTTTGAGTCCATATAATCCAAATGAAAATCCATATAGCACAGTTCGCAGGGTAAATCCACAGACTGTTATGCTCCAGCGTGTGCAGTACTACTCCAAAACCACGTGTTAGACCGCACGTGCTTTTCATGTTCATTGATATACTAGTGGTTTGAGGACTGCTTTTTGGATTGTAACGTTTCATAACAGACTTATGTTAAATAAATATTTTTGAAACTAAAATTAACTTTGTAACTAAAAGTTAAATACGATACCTGGCTTAATGAAATATAACTTAAAAGTAAGGCGTGGACATTACCCTTCCACAGGGCTATTTGAAAGTAAAATGAAAGTTCAACTTAACATCTGCCGTTATGGTGTGATGGTACATACACATCGACAACATACATATAGACGTTCAAACAACGTTGTTTCAAACGTAGAAGAAAGTTTTTTACTGGTCCGTGGTGAATGTATATGTTCAATACACGACGATAATGTTCATTTAAGTAAGAATACCCATCAAGTTTATACTCACTGGTTTGAGTCCATATAATCCAAATGAAAATCCATATAGCACAGTTCGCAGGGTAAATCCACAGACTGCTATGCTCCAGCGTGTGCAGTACTACTCCAAAACCACGTGTTAGACCGCACGTGCTTTTCATGTTCATTGATATACTAGTGGTTTGAGGACTGCTTTTTGGATTGTAACGTTTCATAACAGACTGATGTTAAATCAATATTTTAGAAACTAAAATTACCTTTGTAACTAAAGGTTAAATGCGATATTTGGCTTAATGAAATGTAACTTAAGAGTAAGGCGTGGACATTAACGTCGGCCTGACGTAGATAGACAATGTTAACTCAGTTCATACTATTTAATGATTAATCTCACTCGTATCTTTTCCATCCGGATTGAGTATGCGGCTCCTTCGTCTCCAGTACGACCTCAACCCCCACGACTCTCACCCTTGTCCACAGGTTTTCTCTCTGGCGTATTTCTGTCGCTTGTCTGCTCAGGATGGCACGTCGCTTTTTCAGCATCGCGGGAAGATCTGTCTGTATGCTGAACCGTTCAGTCTGCTCTCGTAGTATCTTCCGTGCCTGTAGTATGTCGTCCCGGTCCGTCATTTTCACGAAGGTAGCTATGATACTCGGCGGGGCTGTCGGGTTGTGCTGCCTCTGGTACTCGCTTTTAGGGAGTCTGTGCGCGGTTTTTATCATCATCTTCTCCACTCTGTCGTGGTCAAACTTTAATTTGTCAATAAAGAAATCCTTGATGGTATTTTCTGTGTTTTCACCTGGCGTTTCTCTCAGACCATAAAAAAGGAGATTAGTCTTCCTATCGTGGATGTCTTTGAGGACACACTGGCGTTCAAGAAAGTTGTGCGACTGTTTGATGGCGGCCATTTCTGCTCGTAGTTTCTTCAACTCAGTGTCATGCACCGATACATCATGTTCAACGCTTGTCACTTTGGTTTTCAATTCGCTTATGTCCTGTTTAATTCCATGGATAGACTGTATTAGTTCAGATTTCACTTCTAGAATCAGTTCACTCAATCTTTTTTCAGAAGCGTTTACAATTTGTTCTGTGTTAGCCACGCCTGAACGAGTTGACATGTTTTACAAGTGATTTAAAGTTCACAGTTGATAATTATTTAGAATAATTTTATTCTGTAAGTGTCTTTGTTAACATATGTAAGCTTTGCTGTCGTGTTAACAGTTTTTCAAAAAGTCATTTGGCAGGATTGCTTACGATAGCCTGTGGGGTGGCGGAGCGCGTTTTTAGCGTGGCTTATCTCTTCCCATGTACAACCGGAAGTCCTTCCCATGTACAACCGGAAGTCCTTCTCCAGGTGGTGACAGTTAATAATACTGGTAGCATCCTAATTTGTCCAAATAAACATCGTCGTTTCAACAGTTGCGGAGTGCTCAGTTTCAACGACCCTGATTGCACAACTAACCAATCAGGATTTTCTATTTCTAACCAAGGAAGTGCTCGATATCTATCAGAGGCTACGATAGAAACTTTGAAGGAAGGAATATATGTTGGAAAAGAATCCGTTCTCGGTGACTTCTATGGGACTGCAACAGAAGCCACCGGGATCATTTTCTTACTTACTTACTAACTTACTTACTTACTTACTTACTTACATGCTTGCTTGCTTGCTTACTTACTTACTTACTCACGTCTTTTAACTAAGGACTTCTTGGCAGACGCTTGTGTAAAGATTCCTTAGCCGATATGGATTGTAAGTTGTAGTTCATGTTTCTAAACTAAAGCATCAGAAACGTTTTCTTCTTTGTACAGTCTAAAGACAACGTGGTTTATAAAGTAATAAATGTGTAAACTAGCTTAAAAATGTTGACTGAAATTTCGACAAATGTGAACATTTTGTTCAGTTGCTCCGTCCAATGTGAATTATAAGTTACAAATTTCGATACAAATTTATTAAAAAATTGAAATTTTCAACTATTATGCATTTATTTAAAACTCATTTAGGTACATAACGCCTTAGGTTGATCATCATTTTCTGCCATAGGTTTGATCATAATTTCTGCCATAGGTTGAAAATATTTTCTGCCATAGGTTGATCATCATTTCTATCAAAGGTTAATCATAATTTCTGCCATAGGTTAATCATCATTTCTGCCATAGGTTGATCATCATTTCTGCCATAGGTTGATCATCATTTCTGCCATAGGTTGATCATCATTTCTGCCATAGTTTGATCATCATTTCTGCCATAGGTTGATCATCATTTCTGCCATAGGTTGATCATCATTTCTATCAAAGGTTAATCATAATTTCTGCCATAGTTTGATCATAATTTATGCCATAGGTTGATCATCATTTCTGCCATAGGTTGATCATCATTTCTGCCATAGGTTTGATCATAATTTCTGCCATAGGTTTGATCATAATTTCTGCCATAGTTTGATCATCATTTCTGCCATAGGTTGATCATAATTTCTGCCATAGGTTTGATCATAATTTCTGCCATAAGTTAATCATAATTTCTGCCATAGGTTGATCATCATTTCTGCCATAGGTTGATCATCATTTCTGCCATAGGTTGATCATCATTTCTGCCATAGGTTGATCATAATTTCTGCCATAAGTGAATCATAATTTCTGCCATAGGTTGATCATAATTTTCTGCCATAGGTTGATCATCATTTCTGCCATAGGTTGATCATCATTTCTGCCATAGGTTGATAATTATTTCTGCCATAGGTTGATAATCATTTCTGCCATAGTTTGATCATCATTTCTGCCATAGTTTGATCATCATTTCTACCATAGGTTGATCATCATTTCTACCATAGGTAAATCATCATTTCTGCCATAGGTTGATCATAATTTCTGCCATAGTTTGATCATAATTTCTATCAAAGGTTAATCATAATTTCTGCCATAGTTTGATCATAATTTATGCCATAGGTTGATCATCATTTCTGCCATAGGTTGATCATCATTTCTGCCATAGGTTTGATCATAATTTCTGCCATAGGTTTGATCATAATTTCTGCCATAGTTTGATCATCATTTCTGCCATAGGTTGATCATAATTTCTGCCATAGGTTTGATCATAATTTCTGCCATAAGTTAATCATAATTTCTGCCATAGGTTGATCATCATTTCTGCCATAGGTTGATCATCATTTCTGCCATAGGTTGATCATAATTTCTGCCATAAGTGAATCATAATTTCTGCCATAGGTTGATCATAATTTTCTGCCATAGGTTGATCATCATTTCTGCCATAGGTTGATCATCATTTCTGCCATAGGTTGATAATTATTTCTGCCATAGGTTGATAATCATTTCTGCCATAGTTTGATCATCATTTCTGCCATAGTTTGATCATCATTTCTACCATAGGTTGATCATCATTTCTACCATAGGTAAATCATCATTTCTGCCATAGTTTGATCATCATTTCTGCCATAGGTTGATCATCATATCTGCCATAGGTTGATCATCATTTCTGCCATAGGTTGATCATCATTTCTGCCATAGTTTGATCATCATTTCTGCCATAGTTTGATCATCATTTCTGCCATAGGTTGATCATAATTTCTGCCATAGTTTGATCATCATTTCTGCCATAGTTTGATCATCATTTCTACCATAGTTTGATCATCATTTCTGCCATAGGTTTGATCATCATTTCTGCCATAGGTTAATCATCATTTCTGCCATAGTTTGATCATAATTTCTGCCATAGGTTGATAATCATTTCTGCCATAGGTTGATCATAATTTCTGCCATAGGTTGATAATCATTTCTGCCATAGGTTGATCATCATTTCTGCCATAGTTTGATCATCATTTCTACCATAGGTTAATCATAATTTCTGCCATAAGTTAATCATTTTCTGCCATAGGTTGATCATAATTTTCTGCCATAGGTTGATCATCATTTCTGCCATAGGTTGATCATAATTTCTGCCATAGGTTGATAATCATTTCTGCCATAGGTTGATCATCATTTCTGCCATAGTTTGATCATCATTTCTGCCATAGGTTAATCATCATTTCTGCCATAGGTTTATCATCATTTCTGCAATAGTTTGATCATAATTTCTGCCATAAGTTAATCATTATTTCTGCCATAGGTTGATCATAATTTTCTGCCATAGGTTGATCATCATTTCTGCCATAGGTTGATCATAATTTCTGCCATAGTTTGATCATCATTTCTGCCATAGTTTGATCATCATTTCTGCCATAGGTTGATCATCATATCTGCCATAGGTTTGATCATAATTTCTGCCATAAGTTAATCATAATTTCTGCCATAGGTTGATTATAATTTTCTGCCATAGGTTGATCATCATTTCTGCCATAGGTTGATCATAATTTCTGCCATAGGTTGATAATCATTTCTGCCATAGATTGATCATCATTTCTGCCATAGTTTGATCATCATTTCTGCCATAGTTTGATCATCATTTCTACCATAGGTTGATCATCATTTCTACCATAGGTTGATCATCATTTCTACCATAGGTTAATCATCATTTCTGCCATAGTTTGATCATCATTTCTGCCATAGTTTGATCATCATTTCTACCATAGGTTGATCATCATTTCCACCATAGGTTGATCATCCTTTCTACCATAGGTTAATCATCATTTCTGCCATAGTTTGATCATAATTTCTGCCATAGGTTGATTATCATTTCTGCCATAGGTTGATCATCATTTCTGCCATAGTTTGATCATCATTTCTGCCATAGGTTAATCATCATTTCTGCCATAGGTTGATCATCATTTCTGCCATAGTTTGATCATCATTTCTGCCATAGTTTGATCATCATTTCTGCCATAGGTTTATCATCATTTCTGCCATAGGTTTGATCATCATTCTGCCATAGTTTGATAATCATTTCTGCCATAGTTTGATCATCATTTCTGCCATAGGTTGATCATCATATCTGCCATAGGTTGATCATAATTTCTGCCATAGGTTGATCATCATTTCTGCCATAGGTTGATCATCATTTCTGCCATAGTTTGATCATCATTTCTGCCATAGTTTGATCATCATTTCTACCATAGTTTGATCATCATTTCTGCCATAGTTTGATCATCATTTCTGCCATAGTTTGATCATCATTTCTACCATAGGTTAATCATCATTTCTGCCATAGGTTGATAATCATTTCTGCCATAGGTTGATCATCATATCTGCCATAGGTTGATCATAATTTCTGCCATAGGTTGATCATAATTTCTGCCATAGGTTGATCATCATTTCTACCATAGGTAAATCATCATTTCTACCATAGTTTGATCATCATTTCTGCCATAGGTTGATCATCATTTCTGCCATAGTTTGATCATCATTTCTACCATAGTTTGATCATCATTTCTGCCATAGGTTGATCATCATTTCTGCCATAGGTTGATCATCATATCTGCCATAGGTTGATCATAATTCCTCCCATAGGTTGATCATCATTTCTGCCATAAGTTAATCATAATTTCTGCCATAGGTTTATCATCATTTCTGCCATAGTTTGATCATCATTTCTGCCATAGTTTGATCACCATTTCTGCCATAGGTTGATCATCATTTCTACCATAGGTTTAATCATCATTTCTGCCATAGGTTGATCATCATTTCTGCCATAGGTTGATTATCATTTCTGCCATAGTTTGATCATCATATCTGCCATAGGTTTGATCATCATTTCTGCCATAGGTTTGATCATCATTTCTGCCATAGGTTTGATCATCATTTCTGCCATAGTTTGATCATCATTTCTGCCATAGGTTGATCATCATTTCTATCAAAGGTTAATCATAATTTCTGCCATAGGTTGATCATCATTTCTGCCATAGGTTGATCATCATTTCTGCCATAGGTTGATCATCATTTCTGCCATAGGTTGATCATCATTTCTATCAAAGGTTAATCATAATTTCTGCCATAGTTTGATCATAATTTATGCCATATGTTGATCATCATTTCTGCCATAGGTTTGATCATCATTTCTGCCATAGGTTAATCATCATTTCTGCCATAGGTTGATCATCATTTCTGCCATAGGTTGATCATCATATCTGCCATAGGTTGATCATCATTTCTGCCATAGGTTTAATCATCATTTCTGCCATAAGTGAATCATCATTTCTGCCATAGGTTGATCATCATATCTGCCATAGGTTGATCATCATTTCTGCCATAGGTTTAATCATCATTTCTGCCATAAGTGAATCATAATTTCTGCCATAGGTTGATCATCATTTCTGCCATAGGTTTAATCATCATTTCTGCCATAAGTGAATCATAATTTCTGCCATAGGTTGATCATCATTTCTGCCATAGGTTGATCATCATTTCTGCCATAGTTTGATCATCATTTCTACCATAGTTTGATCATCATTTCTGCCATAGGTTGATCATCATTTCTGCCATAGGTTGATCATCATATCTGCCATAGGTTGATCATAATTTCTGCCATAGGTTGATCATCATTTCTGCCATAGGTTGATTATCATTTCTGCCATAGTTTGATCATCATATCTGCCATAGGTTTGATCATCATTTCTGCCATAGTTTGATCATCATTTCTGCCATAGGTTGATCATCATTTCTATCAAAGGTTAATCATAATTTCTGCCATAGGTTGATCATCATTTCTGCCATAGGTTGATCATCATTTCTGCCATAGTTTGATCATCATTTCTGTCATAGGTTGATTATCATTTCTGCCATAGGTTGATCATCATTTCTGCCATAGGTTTGATCATCATTTCTGCCATAGGTTTGATCATCATTTCTGCCATAGGTTGATCATCATTTCTGCCATAGGTTGATCATCATTTCTATCAAAGGTTAATCATAATTTCTGCCATAGTTTGATCATAATTTATGCCATATGTTGATCATCATTTCTGCCATAGGTTTGATCATCATTTCTGCCATAGGTTAATCATCATTTCTGCCATAGGTTGATCATCATTTCTGCCATAGGTTGATTATCATTTCTACCATAGTTTGATCATCATTTCTGCCATAGTTTGATCATCATTTCTGCCATAGTTTGATCATCATTTCTGCCATAGGTTAATCATCATTTCTGCCATAGGTTGATTATCATTTCTGCCATAGGTTGATCATCATTTCTGCCATAGGTTGATCATCATTTCTATCAAAGGTTAATCATAATTTCTGCCATAGTTTGATCATAATTTATGCCATATGTTGATCATCATTTCTGCCATAGGTTTGATCATCATTTCTGCCATAGGTTAATCATCATTTCTGCCATAGGTTGATCATCATTTCTGCCATAGGTTGATCATCATTTCTGCCATAGTTTGATTATCATTTCTACCATAGTTTGATCATCATTTCTGCCATAGTTTGATCATCATTTCTGCCATAGTTTGATCATCATTTCTGCCATAGGTTAATCATCATTTCTGCCATAGGTTGATTATCATTTCTGCCATAGGTTGATCATCATTTCTGCCATAGTTTGATTATCATTTCTACCATAGTTTGATCATCATTTCTGCCATAGGTTGATCATCATTTCTGCCATAGTTTGATTATCATTTCTACCATAGTTTGATCATCATTTCTGCCATAGTTTGATCATCATTTCTGCCATAGTTTGATCATCATTTCTGCCATAGGTTGATCATCATTTCTGCCATAGGTTGATAATCATTTCTACCATAGGTTGATCATCATTTCTGCCATAGTTTGATCATCATTTCTGCCATAGTTTGATTATCATTTCTGCCATAGTTTGATCATCATTTCTGCCATAGTTTGATCACCATTTCTGCCATAGGTTAATCATCATTTCTGCCATAGTTTGATCATCATTTCTGCCATAGGTTGATCATCATTTCTGCCATAGGTTAATCATCATTTCTGCCATAGTTTGATCATCATTTCTGCCATAGGTTGATCATCATTTCTGCCATAGGTTTGATCATCATTTCTGCCATAGGTTAATCATCATTTCTGCCATAGTTTGATCATCATTTCTGCCATAGGTTGATCATCATTTCTGCCATAGGTTGATCATCATTTCTATCAAAGGTTAATCATAATTTCTGCCATAGGTTAATCTTCATTTCTGCCATAGTTTGATCACCATTTCTGCCATAGGTTGATCATAATTTCTGCCATAGGTTGATCATCATTTCTGCCATAGTTTGATCATAATTTCTGCCATAGTTTGATCACCATTTCTGCCATAGGTTGATCATAATTTCTGCCATAGGTTTGATCATCATTTCTGCCATAGGTTTGATCATCATTTCTGCCATAGGTTTGATCATCATTTCTGCCATAGGTTGATCATAATTTCTGCCATAGGTAAATCATCATTTCTGCCATAGGTTTGATCATCATTTCTGCCATAGGTTTGATCATCATTTCTGCCATAGGTTAATCATCATTTCTGCCATAGTTTGATCATCATTTCTGCCATAGTTTGATCATCATTTCTGCCATAGGTTGATCATCATTTCTATCAAAGGTTAATCATAATTTCTGCCATAGTTTGATCATAATTTATGCCATAGGTTGATCATCATTTCTGCCATAGGTTGATCATCATTTCTGCCATAGTTTGATCATCATTTCTGCCATAGGTTGATCATCATTTCTGCCATAGGTTGATCATCATTTCTATCAAAGGTTAATCATAATTTCTGCCATAGGTTTGATCATAATTTCTGCCATAGGTTTGATCATAATTTCTGCCATAGGTTGATCATCATTTCTGCCATAGGTTGATCATCATATCTGCCATAGGTTGATCATCATTTCTGCCATAGTTTGATCATCATTTCTGCCATAGGTTGATCATCATTTCTGCCATAGGTTGATCATCATTTCTATCAAAGGTTAATCATAATTTCTGCCATAGTTTGATCATAATTTATGCCATAGGTTGATCATCATTTCTGCCATAGGTTGATCATCATTTCTGCCATAGGTTTGATCATAATTTCTGCCATAGGTTTGATCATAATTTCTGCCATAGGTTGATCATCATATCTGCCATAGGTTGATCATAATTTCTGCCATAGGTTTGATCATAATTTCTGCCATAAGTTAATCATAATTTCTGCCATAGGTTGATCATCATTTCTGCAATAGGTTGATCATAATTTCTGCCATAGGTTGATCATAATTTCTGCCATAGGTTTGATCATAATTTCTGCCATAAGTTAATCATAATTTCTGCCATAGGTTGATCATCATTTCTGCCATAGGTTGATCATCATTTTTGCCATAGGTTGATCATCATTTCTGCCATAGGTTGATCATAATTTCTGCCATAAGTGAATCATAATTTCTGCCATAGGTTGATCATAATTTTCTGCCATAGGTTGATCATCATTTCTGCCATAGGTTGATCATCATTTCTGCCATAGGTTGATAATTATTTCTGCCATAGGTTGATAATCATTTCTGCCATAGTTTGATCATAATTTATGCCATAGTTTGATCATCATTTCTGCCATAGGTTGATCATCATATCTGCCATAGGTTGATCATCATTTCTGCCATAGGTTGATCATCATTTCTGCCATAGTTTGATCATCATTTCTGCCATAGTTTGATCATAATTTCTGCCATAGGTTGATCATCATTTCTGCCATAGTTTGATCATCATTTCTGCCATAGTTTGATCATCATTTCTACCATAGTTTGATCATCATTTCTGCCATAGGTTTGATCATCATTTCTGCCATAGGTTAATCATCATTTCTGCCATAGGTTTGATCATCATTTCTGCCATAGGTTGATAATCATTTCTACCATAGGTTGATCATCATTTCTGCCATAGTTTGATCATCATTTCTACCATAGGTTGATCATCATTTCTACCATAGGTTAATCATAATTTCTGCCATAAGTTAATCATTTTCTGCCATAGGTTGATCATAATTTTCTGCCATAGGTTGATCATCATTTCTGCCATAGTTTGATCATCATTTCTACCATAGGTTGATCATCATTTCTACCATAGGTTGATCATCCTTTCTACCATAGGTTAATCATCATTTCTGCCATAGTTTGATCATCATTTCTGCCATAGGTTGATCATCATATCTGCCATAGGTTTGATCATAATTTCTGCCATAAGTTAATCATAATTTCTGCCATAGGTTGATCATAATTTTCTGCCATAGGTTGATCATCATTTCTTCCATAGGTTGATCATAATTTCTGCCATAGTTTGATCATCATTTCTGCCATAGTTTGATCATCATTTCTGCCATAGTTTGATCATCATTTCTGCCATAGGTTAATCATCATTTCTGCCATAGTTTGATCATCATTTCTACCATAGGTTGATCATCATTTCTACCATAAGTTAATCATAATTTCTGCCATAGGTTGATTATAATTTTCTGCCATAGGTTGATCATCATTTCTGCCATAGGTTGATCATAATTTCTGCCATAGTTTGATCATCATTTCTACCATAGGTTGATCATCATTTCTACCATAGGTTGATCATCATTTCTACCATAGGTTAATCATCATTTCTGCCATAGTTTGATCATCATTTCTGCCATAGTTTGATCATCATTTCTGCCATAGTTTGATCATCATTTCTACCATAGGTTGATCATCATTTCTACCATAGGTTGATCATCCTTTCTACCATAGGTTAATCATCATTTCTGCCATAGTTTGATCATAATTTCTGCCATAGGTTGATAATCATTTCTGCCATAGGTTGATCATCATTTCTGCCATAGTTTGATCATCATTTCTGCCATAGGTTAATCATCATTTCTGCCATAGGTTTATCATCATTTCTGCAATAGTTTGATCATAATTTCTGCCATAAGTTAATCATTATTTCTGCCATAGGTTGATCATAATTTTCTGCCATAGGTTGATCATAATTTATGCCATAGTTTGATCATCATTTCTGCCATAGGTTGATCATAATTTCTGCCATAGTTTGATCATCATTTCTGCCATAGTTTGATCATCATTTCTGCCATAGGTTGATCATCATATCTGCCATAGGTTTGATCATAATTTCTGCCATAAGTTAATCATAATTTCTGCCATAGGTTGATTATAATTTTCTGCCATAGGTTGATCATCATTTCTGCCATAGGTTGATCATAATTTCTGCCATAGGTTGATAATCATTTCTGCCATAGATTGTTCATCATTTCTGCCATAGTTTGATCATCATTTCAGCCATAGTTTGATCATCATTTCTACCATAGGTTGATCATCATTTCTACCATAGGTTGATCATCATTTCTACCATAGGTTAATCATCATTTCTGCCATAGTTTGATCATCATTTCTGCCATAGTTTGATCATCATTTCTGCCATAGTTTGATCATCATTTCTACCATAGGTTGATCATCATTTCTACCATAGGTTGATCATCCTTTCTACCATAGGTTAATCATCATTTCTGCCATAGTTTGATCATCATTTCTGCCATAGGTTGATCATCATATCTGCCATAGGTTTGATCATAATTTCTGCCATAAGTTAATCATAATTTCTGCCATAGGTTGATCATAATTTTCTGCCATAGGTTGATCATCATTTCTTCCATAGGTTGATCATAATTTCTGCCATAGGTTGATAATCATTTCTGCCTTAGGTTGATCATCATTTCTGCCATAGTTTGATCATCATTTCTGCCATAGGTTAATCATCATTTCTGCCATAGTTTGATCATCATTTCTACCATAGGTTGATCATCATTTCTACCATAGGTTGATCATCATTTCTGCCATAGTTTGATCATCATTTCTGGCATAGTTTGATCATCATTTCTGCCATAGTTTGATCATAATTTCTGCCATAGTTTGATCATCATTTCTGCCATAGTTTGATCATCATTTCTGCCATAGGTTGATCATCATTTCTACCATAGGTTGATCATCATTTCTGCCATAGTTTGATCATCATTTCTGCCATAGTTTGATCATCATTTCTACCATAGGTTGATCATCATTTCTGCCATAGTTTGATCATCATTTCTGCAATAGGTTGATCATCATTTCTGCCATAGGTTTGATCATAATTTCTGCCATAAGTTAATCATAATTTCTGCCATAGTTTAATCATAATTTCTGCCATAGGTTGATTATCATTTCTGCCATAGTTTAATCATAATTTCTGCCATAGGTTGATCATCATTTCTGCCATAGTTGATCATCATTTCTGCCATAGGTTGATCATCATTTCTGCCATAGGTTGATCATCATTTCTGCCATAGTTTGATCATCATTTCTGCCCTAGTTTGATCATAATTTCTGCCATAGGTTGATCATAATTTCTGCCATAGGTTGATTATCATTTCTGCCATAGTTTAATCATAATTTCTGCCATAGGTTGATCATCATTTCTGCTATAGTTGATCATCATTTCTGCCAGAGGTTGATCATCATTTCTGCCATAGGTTGATCATCATTTCTACCATAGTTTGATCATCATTTCTGCCATAGTTTGATCATAATTCCTGCCATAGTTTGATCATAATTTCTGCAATAGGTTGATCATCATTTCTGCCATAGGTTTGATCATAATTTCTGCCATAAGTTAATCATAATTTCTGCCATAGTTTGATCATCATTTCTGCAATAGGTTGATCATCATTTCTGCCATAGGTTTGATCATAATTTCTGCCATAAGTTAATCATAATTTCTGCCATAGGTTGATTATCATTTCTGCCATAGTTTAATCATAATTTCTGCCATAGGTTGATCATCATTCTGCCATAGTTTGATCATCATTTCTGCCATAGTTTAATCATAATTTCTGCCATAGGTTTGATCATCATTTCTGCCATAAGTTAATCATAATTTCTGCCAAAGGTTGATCATAATTTTCTGCCATAGGTTGATCATCATTTCTGCCATAGGTTTGATCATCATTTCTGCCATAGTTTAATCATATTTTCTGCCATAGGTTGATCATCATTCTGCCATAGTTTGATCATCATTTCTGCCATAGTTTGATCATCATTTCTTCAATAGGTTGATCATCATTTCTGCAATAGGTTGGTCATCATTTCTGCCATAGGTTTGATCATCATTTCTGCCATAGTTTGATCATCATTTCTGCCATAGGTTTGATCATAATTTCTGCCATAGGTTGATCATCATTTCTGCCATAGGTTGATCATAATTTCTGCCATAGGTTGATCGTCATTCTGCCATAGGTTGATCATCATTTCTGCCATAGGTTGATCATCATTTCTGCCATATGTTGATCATAATTTATGCCATAGGTTGATCATCATTTCTGCCATAGGTTGATCATAATTTCTGCCATAGGTTGATCATCATTCTGCCATAGGTGTGATCATAATTTCTGCCATAAGTTAATCATAATTTCTGCCATAGGTTGATCATCATTCTGCCTTAGGTTAATCATCTTTTCTGCCATAGGTTTGATCATAATTTCTGCAATAGGTTTATCATCATTTCTGCCATAGGTTGATCATCATTTCTGCCATAGGTTTGATCATAATTTCTGCCATAGGTTAATCATAATTTATGCCATAGGTTGATCATCATTTCTGCCATAGGTTGATCATAATTTCTGCCATAGGTTGATCATCATTCTGCCATAGGTTTGATCATAATTTCTGCCATAAGTTAATCATAATTTCTGCCATAGGTTGATCATCATTCTGCCTTAGGTTAATCATCTTTTCTGCCATAGGTTTGATCATAATTTCTGCAATAGGTTTATCATCATTTCTGCCATAGGTTGATCATCATTTCTGCCATAGGTTTGATCATAATTTCTGCCATAGGTTAATCATAATTTCTGCCATAGGTTGATCATCATTTCTGCCATAGGTTTGATCATAATTTCTGCCATAGGTTAATCATCATTTCTGCCATAGGTTTGATCATAATTTCTGCCATAAGTTAATCATAATTTCTGCCATAGGTTTGATCATCATTTCTGCCATAGTTTGATCATAATTTCTGTCATAGGTTGATCATCATTTCTGCCATAGGTTTGATCATAATTTCTGCAATAGGTTTATCATCATTTCTGCCATAGGTTGATCATCATTTCTGCCATAGGTTGATGATAATTTCTGCCATAGGTTGATAATTATTTCTGCCATAGGTTGATAATCATTTCTGCCATAGTTTGATCATCATTTCTGTCATAGTTTGATCATCATTTCTACCATAGGTTGATCATCATTTCTACCATAGTTTGATCATCATTTCTGTCATAGGTTGATGATAATTTCTGCCATAGGTTGATAATTATTTCTCCCATAGGTTGATAATCATTTCTGCCATAGTTTGATCATCATTTCTGTCATAGTTTGATCATCATTTCTACCATAGGTTGATCATCATTTCTACCATAGGTTGATCATCATTTCTGCCATAGGTTGATGATAATTTCTGCCATAGGTTGATAATTATTTCTGCCATAGGTTGATAATCATTTCTGCCATAGTTTGATCATCATTTCTGTCATAGTTTGATCATCATTTCTACCATAGGTTGATCATCATTTCTACCATAGTTTGATCATCATTTCTGTCATAGGTTGATGATAATTTCTGCCATAGGTTGATAATTATTTCTGCCATAGGTTGATAATCATTTCTGCCATAGTTTGATCATCATTTCTGTCATAGTTTGATCATAATTTCTGCCATAGGTTGATCATCATTTCTACCATAGGTTGATCATCATTTCTGCCATAGGTTGATCATCATTTCTGCCATAGGTTGATCATCATTTCTGTCATAGTTTGATCTTAATTTCTGCCATAGGTTGATCATCATTTCTACCATAGGTTGATCATCATTTCTGCCATAGGTTGATCATCATTTCTACCATAGGTTGATCATCATTTCTACCATAGGTTTATCATCATTTCTGCCATAGGTTGATCATCATTTCTGCCATAGGTTTGATCATAATTTCTGCCATAGGTTAATCATAATTTATGCCATAGGTTGATCATCATTTCTGCCATAGGTTGATCATAATTTCTGCCATAGGTTGATCATCATTCTGCCATAGGTTTGATCATAATTTCTGCCATAAGTTAATCATCTTTTCTGCCATAGGTTTGATCATAATTTCTGCAATAGGTTTATCATCATTTCTGTCATAGGTTGATCATCATTTCTGCCATAGGTTTGATCATAATTTCTGCAATAGGTTTATCATCATTTCTGCCATAGGTTGATCATCATTTCTGCCATAGGTTGATGATAATTTCTGCCATAGGTTGATAATTATTTCTGCCATAGGTTGATAATCATTTCTGCCATAGTTTGATCATCATTTCTGTCATAGTTTGATCATCATTTCTACCATAGGTTGATCATCATTTCTACCATAGTTTGATCATCATTTCTGTCATAGGTTGATGATAATTTCTGCCATAGGTTGATAATTATTTCTGCCATAGGTTGATGATAATTTCTGCCATAGGTTGATAATTATTTCTGCCATAGGTTGATAATCATTTCTGCCATAGTTTGATCATCATTTCTGCCATAGTTTGATCATCATTTCTACCATAGGTTGATCATCATTTCTACCATAGTTTGATCATCATTTCTGTCATAGGTTGATGATAATTTCTGCCATAGGTTGATAATTATTTCTGCCATAGGTTGATAATCATTTCTGCCATAGTTTGATCATCATTTCTGTCATAGTTTGATCATCATTTCTACCATAGGTTGATCATCATTTCTACCATAGGTTGATCATCATTTCTACCATAGTTTGATCATCATTTCTGTCATAGTTTGATCATCATTTCTACCATAGGTTGATCATCATTTCTACCATAGGTTGATCATCATTTCTACCATAGTTTGATAATCATTTCTGCCATAGTTTGATCATCATTTCTGCCATAGGTTGATCATCATTTCTACCATAGTTTGATCATCATTTCTACCATAGGTTGATCATCATTTCTACCATAGGTTGATCATAATTTCTGCCATAGGTTGATGATAATTTCTGCCATAGGTTGATAATTATTTCTGCCATAGGTTGATAATCATTTCTGCCATAGTTTGATCATCATTTCTGTCATAGTTTGATCATCATTTCTACCATAGGTTGATCATCATTTCTGCCATAGTTTGATCATCATTTCTACCATAGGTTAATCATCATTTCTGCCATAGGTGGATCATAATTTATGCCATAGTTTGATCATCATTTCTGCCATAGGTTGACCATCATATCTGCCATAGGTTGATCATAACTTCTGCCATAGGTTGATCATCATTTCTGCCATAGTTTGATCATCATTTCTGCCATAGTTTGATCATCATTTCTGCCATAGGTTGATCATAATTTTCTGCCATAAGTTGATCATCATTTCTGCCATAGGTTGATCATAATTTCTGCCATAGGTTTGATCATAATTTCTGCCATAAGTTAATCATAATTTCTGCCATAGGTTGATCATAATTTTCTGCCATAGGTTGATTATCATTTCTGCCATAGGTTGATCATCATTTCTGCCATAGTTTGATCATCATTTCTGGCATAGTTTGATCATCATTTCTACCATAGGTTGATCATCATTTCTGCCATAGTTTGATCATCATTTCTGCCATAGTTTGATCATCATTTCTGCCATGGGTTGATCATCATTTCTGCTATAGGTTTGATCATCATTTCTGCCATAGGTTAATCATCATTTCTGCCATAGGTTTATCATCATTTCTGCAATAGTTTGATCATAATTTCTGCCATAAGTTAATCATAATTTCTGCCATAGGTTGATCATAATTTTCTGCCATAGGTTGATCATCATTTCTGCCATAGGTTGATCATAATTTCTGCCATAGTTTGATCATCATTTCTGCCATAGTTTGATCATCATTTCTGCCATAGGTTGATCATCATATCTGCCATAGGTTTGATCATAATTTCTGCCATAAGTTAATCATAATTTCTGCCATAGGTTGATCATAATTTTCTGCCATAGGTTGATCATCATTTCTGCCATAGGTGGATCATAATTTATGCCATAGTTTGATCATCATTTCTGCCATAGGTTGACCATCATATCTGCCATAGGTTGATCATAACTTCTGCCATAGGTTGATCATCATTTCTGCCATAGTTTGATCATCATTTCTGCCATAGTTTGATCATCATTTCTGCCATAGGTTGATCATAATTTTCTGCCATAAGTTGATCATCATTTCTGCCATAGGTTGATCATAATTTCTGCCATAGGTTTGATCATAATTTCTGCCATAAGTTAATCATAATTTCTGCCATAGGTTGATCATAATTTTCTGCCATAGGTTGATTATCATTTCTGCCATAGGTTGATCATCATTTCTGCCATAGTTTGATCATCATTTCTGGCATAGTTTGATCATCATTTCTACCATAGGTTGATCATCATTTCTGCCATAGTTTGATCATCATTTCTGCCATAGTTTGATCATCATTTCTGCCATAGGTTGATCATCATTTCTGCTATAGGTTTGATCATCATTTCTGCCATAGGTTAATCATCATTTCTGCCATAGGTTTATCATCATTTCTGCAATAGTTTGATCATAATTTCTGCCATAAGTTAATCATAATTTCTGCCATAGGTTGATCATAATTTTCTGCCATAGGTTGATCATCATTTCTGCCATAGGTTGATCATAATTTCTGCCATAGTTTGATCATCATTTCTGCCATAGTTTGATCATCATTTCTGCCATAGGTTGATCATCATATCTGCCATAGGTTTGATCATAATTTCTGCCATAAGTTAATCATAATTTCTGCCATAGGTTGATCATAATTTTCTGCCATAGGTTGATCATCATTTCTGCCGTAGGTTGATCATAATTTCTGCCATAGGTTGATAATCATTTCTGCCATAGATTGATCATCATTTCTGCCATAGTTTGATCATCATTTCTGCCATAGTTTGATCATCATTTCTACCATAGGTTGATCATCATTTCTACCATAGGTTGATCATCATTTCTACCATAGGTTTATCATCATTTCTGCCATAGTTTGATCATCATTTCTGCAATAGGTTGATCATCATTTCTGCCATAGTTTGATCATCATTTCTGCCATAGTTTGATCATCATTTCTACCATAGGTTGATCATCATTTCTACCATAGGTTGATCATCATTTCAACCATAGGTTAATCATCATTTCTGCCATAGTTTGATCATCATTTCTGCCATAGTTTGATCATCATTTCTACCATAGGTTGATCATCATTTCTACCATAGGTTGATCATCATTTCAACCATAGGTTAATCATCATTTCTGCCATAGTTTGATCATCATATCTGCCATAGGTTTGATCATAATTTATGCCATAGGTTGATCATCATTTCTGCCATAGTTTGATCATCATTTCTGCCATAGGTTGATCATCATATCTGCCATAGGTTTGATCATAATTTCTGCCATAAGTTAATCATAATTTCTGCCATAGGTTGATCATAATTTTCTGCCATAGGTTGATCATCATTTCTGCCATAGGTTGATCATAATTTCTGCCATAGGTTGATAATCATTTCTGCCATAGATTGATCATCATTTCTGCCATAGGTTGATCATCATTTTCTGCCATAGATTGATCATCATTTCTGCCATAGGTTGATCATAATTTATGCCATAGGTTGATCATCATTTCTGCCATAGTTTGATCATCATTTCTGCCATAGGTTGATCATCATATCTGCCATAGGTTTGATCATAATTTCTGCCATAGGTTGATCATCATTTCTGCCATAGGTTGATCATAATTTTCTGCCATAGGTTGATCATCATTTCTGCCATAGGTTGATCATAATTTCTGCCATAGGTTGATAATCATTTCTGCCATAGATTGATCATCATTTCTGCCATAGGTTGATCATCATTTTCTGCCATAGATTGATCATCATTTCTGCCATAGGTTGATCATAATTTATGCCATAGGTTGATCATCATTTCTGCCATAGTTTGATCATCATTTCTGCCATAGGTTGATCATCATATCTGCCATAGGTTTGATCATAATTTCTGCCATAAGTTAATCATAATTTCTGCCATAGGTTGATCATAATTTTCTGCCATAGGTTGATCATCATTTCTGCCATAGGTTGATCATAATTTCTGCCATAGGTTGATAATCATTTCTGCCATAGATTGATCATCATTTCTGCCATAGATTGATCATCATTTCTGCCATAGGTTGATCATAATTTTCTGCCATAGTTTGATCATCATTTCTGCCATAGGTTGATCATAATTTCTGCCATAGGTTGATCATAATTTCTGCCATAGGTTGATCATCATATCTGCCATAGGTTGATCATCATTTCTACCATAGGTTGATCATCATTTCAACCATAGGTTGATCATCATTTCTGCCATAGTTTGATCATCATTTCTGCCATAGGTTGATCATCATTTCAACCATAGGTTGATCATCATTCCTGCCATAGGTTGATCATCATTTCTACCATAGGTTGATCATCATTTCAACCATAGGTTAATAATCATTTCTGCCATAGTTTGATCATCATATCTGCCATAGGTTTGATCATAATTTCTGCCATAAGTTAATCATCATTTCTGCCATAGTTTGATCATCATATCTGCCATAGGTTTGATCATAATTTATGCCATAGGTTGATCATCATTTCTGCCATAGTTTGATCATCATCTCTGCCATAGGTTGATCATCATATCTGCCATAGGTTTGATCATAATTTCTGCCATAAGTTAATCATAATTTCTGCCATAGGTTGATCATAATTTTCTGCCATAGGTTGATCATCATTTCTGCCATAGGTTGATCATAATTTCTGCCATAGGTTGATAATCATTTCTGCCATAGATTGATCATCATTTCTGCCATAGTTTGATCATCATTTCTGCCATAGTTTGATCATCATATCTGCCATAGGTTTGATCATAATTTCTGCCATAAGTTAATCATCATTTCTGCCATAGTTTGATCATCATATCTGCCATAGGTTGATTATCATTTCTGCCATAGTTTGATCATAATTTATGCCATAGGTTGATCATCATTTCTGCCATAGTTTGATCATCATTTCTGCCATAGGTTGATCATCATATCTGCCATAGGTTTGATCATAATTTCTGCCATAAGTTAATCATAATTTCTGCCATAGGTTGATCATAATTTTCTGCCATAGGTTGATCATCATTTCTGCCATAGGTTGATCATAATTTCTGCCATAGGTTGATAATCATTTCTGCCTTAGGTTGATCATCATTTCTGCCATAGTTTGATCATCATTTCTGCCATAGTTTGATCATCATTTCTACCATAGGTTGATCATAATTTCTGCCATAGGTTGATCATCATTTCTGCCATAGTTTGATCATCATTTCTGCCATAGTTTGATCATCATTTCTACCATAGGTTAATCATCATTTCTGCCATAGGTTGATCATAATTTCTGCCATAGGTTGATAATCATTTCTGCCTTAGGTTGATCATCATTTCTGCCATAGGTTGATCATAATTTTCTGCCATAGGTTGATCATCATTTCTGCCATAGGTTGATCATAATTTCTGCCATAGGTTGATAATCATTTCTGCCATAGTTTGATCATAATTTATGCCATAGGTTGATCATCATTTCTGCCATAGTTTGATCATCATTTCTGCCATAGGTTGATCATCATATCTGCCATAGGTTTGATCATAATTTCTGCCATAAGTTAATCATAATTTCTGCCATAGGTTGATCATAATTTTCTGCCATAGGTTGATCATCATTTCTGCCATAGGTTGATCATAATTTTCTGCCATAGGTTGATTATCATTTCTGCCATAGTTTGATCATCATTTCTGCCATAGTTTGATCATCATTTCTACCATAGGTTGATCATCATTTCTGCCTTAGGTTGATCATCATTTCTGCCATAGTTTGATCATCATTTCTGCCATAGTTTGATCATCATTTCTACCATAGGTTGATCATCATTTCTGCCATAGTTTGATCATCATTTCTGCCATAGTTTGATCATCATTTCTACCATAGGTTAATCATCATTTCTGCCATAGTTTGATCATCATTTCTGCCATAGTTTGATCATCATTTCTGCCATAGTTTGATCATAATTTCTACCATAGGTTGATCATCATTTCTGCCATAGTTTGATCATAATTTCTGCAATAGGTTGATCATCATTTCTGCCATAGGTTTGATCATCATTTCTGCCATAAGTTAATCATAATTTCTGCCATAGTTTGATCATCATTTCTGCAATAGGTTGATCATCATTTCTTCCATAGGTTTGATCATAATTTCTGCCATAAGTTAATCATAATTTCTGCCATAGTTTGATCATCATTTCTGCCCTAGTTTGATCATCATTTCTGCCATAGGTTTGATCATAATTTCTGCCTTAGGTTGATCATAATTTCTGCCATAGGTTGATCATCATTCTGCCATAGTTTGATCATCATTTCTGCCATAGGTTGATCATAATTTCTGCCATAGGTTTGATCATAATTTCTGCAATAGGTTGATCATCATTTCTGCCATAGGTTGATCATCATTTCTGCCATAGTTTGATCATCATTTCTGCCATAGGTTGATCATAATTTCTGCCATAGGTTGATCATCATTTCTGCCATAGGTTAATCATCATTTCTGTCATAGGTTGATCATCATTTCTGCCATAGGTTGATCATCATTTCTGCCATAGGTTGATCATCATTTCTGCCATAGGTTGATCATCATTTCTGCCATAGTTTGATCATCATTTCTGCCATAGTTTGATCATAATTTCTGCCATAAGTTGATCATCATTTCTGCCATAGGTTTGATCATCATTTCTGCCATAGTTTAATCATAATTTCTGCCATAGGTTGATCATAATTTTCTGCCATAGGTTGATCATCATTCTGCCATAGGTTGATCATCATTTCTGCCATAGTTTGATCATCATTTCTTCAATAGGTTGATCATCATTTCTTCAATAGGTTGGTCATCATTTCTGCCATAGGTTTGATCATCATTTCTGCCATAGGTTGATCATCATTTCTGCCATAGGTTTGATCATAATTTCTGCCATAGGTTGATCATCATTTCTGCCATAGGTTGATCATAATTTCTGCCATAGGTTGATCATCATTCTGCCATAGGTTGATCATCATTTCTGCCATAGGTTGATCATCATTTCTGCCATATGTTGATCATAATTTATGCCATAGGTTGATCATCATTTCTGCCATAGGTTGATCATCATTTCTGCCATAGTTTGATCATCATTTCTGCCATAGTTTGATCATAATTTCTGCCATAGGTTGATCATAATTTCTGCCATAGGTTGATCATCATTTCTGCCATAGGTTGATCATCATTTCTGCCATATGTTGATCATAATTTATGCCATAGGTTGATCATCATTTCTGCCATAGGTTGATCATCATTTCTGCCATAGTTTGATCATCATTTCTGCCATAGTTTGATCATAATTTCTGCCATAGGTTGATCATCATTCTGCCATAGGTTTGATCATAATTTCTGCCATAAGTTAATCATAATTTCTGCCATAGGTTGATCATCATTCTGCCTTAGGTTAATCATCTTTTCTGCCATAGGTTTGATCATAATTTCTGCAATAGGTTTATCATCATTTCTGCCATAGGTTGATCATCATTTCTGCCATAGGTTTGATCATAATTTCTGCCATAGGTTAATCATAATTTCTGCCATAGGTTGATCATCATTTCTGCCATAGGTTTGATCATAATTTCTGCCATAGGTTAATCATCATTTCTGCCATAGGTTTGATCATAATTTCTGCCATAAGTTAATCATAATTTCTGCCATAGGTTTGATCATCATTTCTGCCATAGTTTGATCATCATTTCTGTCATAGGTTGATCATCATTTCTGCCATAGGTTTGATCATCATTTCTGCAATAGGTTTATCATCATTTCTGCCATAGGTTGATCATCATTTCTGCCATAGGTTGATCATCATTCTGCCATAGGTTTGATCATAATTTCTGCCATAAGTTAATCATAATTTCTGCCATAGGTTGATCATCATTCTGCCTTAGGTTAATCATCTTTTCTGCCATAGGTTTGATCATAATTTCTGCAATAGGTTTATCATCATTTCTGCCATAGGTTGATCATCATTTCTGCCATAGGTTTGATCATAATTTCTGCCATAGGTTAATCATAATTTCTGCCATAGGTTGATCATCATTTCTGCGATAGGTTTGATCATAATTTCTGCCATAGGTTAATCATCATTTCTGTCATAGGTTTGATCATAATTTCTGCCATAAGTTAATCATAATTTCTGCCATAGGTTTGATCATCATTTCTGCCATAGTTTGATCATCATTTCTGTCATAGGTTGATCATCATTTCTGCCATAGGTTTGATCATCATTTCTGCAATAGGTTTATCATCATTTCTGCCATAGGTTGATCATCATTTCTGCCATAGGTTTGATCATAATTTCTGCCATAGGTTAATCATAATTTCTGCCAAAGGTTGATCATCATTTCTGCCATAGGTTTGGTCATAATTTCTGCCATAGGTTAATCATAATTTCTGCCATAGGTTGATCATAATTTCTGCCATAGGTTGATCATCATTTCTGTCATAGGTTGATCATCATTTCTGCCATAGGTTGATCATCATTTCTGCCATAGGTTTGATCATAATTTCTGCCATAGTTTGATCATCATTTCTACCATAGGTTAATCATCATTTATGCCATAGTTTGATCATCATTTCTACCATTGGTTAATCATAATTTCTGCCATATGTTTGATCATTATTTCTGCCATAGGTTGATCATCATTTCGCCATAGGTTGATCATCATTCTGCCTTAGGTTGATCATCATTTCTGCCTTAGGTTTGATCATCATTCCTGCCATAGTTTGATCATCATTTCTGCCATAGGTTAATCATAATTTCTGCCATAGGTTGGTCATCATTTCTGCCATAGGTTGATCATCATTTCTGCAATAGGTTGATCATCATTTCTGCAATAGGTTGATCATCATTTTCTGCCATAGGTTGATCATCATTTCTGCCATAGTTTGATCATCATTTCTGCAATAGGTTGGTCATCATTTCTGCCATAGGTTTGATCATCATTTCTGCCATAGGTTGATCATCATTTCTGCCATAGGTTGATCATCATTTCTGCCATAGGTTGATCATCAGTTCTGCCATAGGTTGATCATCATTTCTGCAAAAGGTTGATCATCATTTCTGCTATAGGTTGATCATTATTTCTGCCATAGGTTGATCATCATTCTGCCTTAGGTTGATCATCATTTCTGCCATAGGTTGATCATCATTTCTGATATAGGTTTGATCATCATTTCTGCAATAGGTTCATCATCATTTCTGCCATAGTTTGATCATCATTTCTGCCCTAGTTTGATCATCATTTCTGCCATAGGTTGATCCTCATTTCTGCCATAGGTTGATCATCATTTCTGCAATAGGTTGATCATCATATCTGCCATAGGTTGATCATCATTTCTGCAATAGGTTGATCATCATTTATGCTATAGGTTGATCATTATTTCTGCCATAGGTTGATCATCATTCTGCCTTAGGTTGATCATCATTTCTGCCATAGGTTGATAATACTTTCTGCCATAGTTTGATCATCATTTCTGCCATAGATTGATCAACGTATTTCTCATAGGTTTGATAAGCATATTTCTCACATATTTGATCATCATATTTCTGATCGGTTTTATCGTCATATTTCTCATAGGTCTGATCACCATTTTTCTCATATGTTTGATCATCATATGTCTCATAGGTTTGATCACCATATTTCACAGCTTTGATCATCATATTTCTAATATGTTTGATCATCATATTTCTAATATGTTTGATCATCATATTTCTAATATGTTTGATCATCATATTTCATATATGTTTGATCATCATATTTCTAATATGTTTGATCATCATATTTCAAATATGTTTGATCATCATATTTCATATATGTTTGATCATCATATTTCTAATATGTTTGATCATCATATTTCTTATATGTTTGATCATCATATTTCTAATATTTTTGATCATCATATTTCTAATATGTTTGATCATCTTATGCCTCATTGGTTTGATCATCATATTTATCATATATTTGATCATCGTTTTTCTCATTTGATAATCGTTTGATAATATTTCTCAAAGGTTTTATCGTATTTCCTATGGGTTTGATCAACATATAAAAATGGAAATTAATTAAGCAACAAAATTTTTTTCTAACAGCAAAATCGTTCCAATTTTAATGAGGACAATATGTCAGGAAAACAGTTAGTGATTTAAGGTAGAACGATCATATAGCAATGTGGAAACGAAAGGTCCCTTAAATAGCGAACCCCTGTCTTTTGCACAAAGGCTTTTATAATAATTTGGTATTTAGATAGTAAATCCAAGTTCCATTAGTGGTTGCTGTAATGTGATCAGGGTCTTTCTTTCAAGTGAAGTGATTACACTTTACTGACTTTTTAACAAACCCCTCTCGTTAAAGCAGTATATATGCACCTTCAAACTCACAAAATCATGAAACTGTCAATTTCAATAAACTTGTCTTAATGAACAAATACGGCCACTACTTACGGTATTGGCTTACCTAAAACTCAAATTATCTCAAATTTATTCACAGATCAAATGGTTGTATGCTTTTTCTCAATTACCGTTAAAAAGGGGACTGGAAGTTTAATGTCTGGCTTGCTTCTTATCATGCATAATAAATGATGTTTTGGTGTGTGAATGTCAACTTGGTATCAACAATATTGTTTACAATAAATCAATTCTAAAGTTTGAAGTGTAGTTTCTTTTCTAGGACAATAGTTATTTTAGGGGGAAAAATCAGTACCATCACTTTTTCCTTTGATTTTCATAAAATGTGCATATGGTGGATTTTTATTTCTATGAACGAGTCGCTAAATTACCAATTGTTATGCCAGGGCTGATAAAATCATTCAATTCATCCTAACAATCCCAGAGCACGCCATTTCAGTTTACAAAATTGGGTGTTGCTTAATAAATTTCCAAGTGAATTTTCTCACAGGTTTGAAGATATTAATCATATTCTTCAAAGGCATTTAGAAGTTGGTAAAGTAATGAGAGACAGATGTTATGGATAACAACTTCTTTATTTGTTTCACACGACGTTTCTGGGCTACTTCTTGCCCCTTCTTCAGATCCACCTGAAGAAGGGGAAAGAAGTAGCCCAGAAGTTGTTATCCATAACATTTATCTCTCAATATTTATCATAGATTTTATCATATTTCTCAAAGGTTTGATCATCATATTTCTCATAGATTTTATCATCTTATTTCCCATATGGTTGCCACAGGTTATATGTGGATTGGACTGAAATACGACCCAACGCTGAGACAATTCTTCTGGAGCGACGGATCCAAGCTCGAGACCAACTATGGGAAATGGAAATATGGGGAACCGAGCCACACCTACCATGGATCAGCGGAGGATTGTGTGGCAGTCTCGGCAAGTTTATACATGAATGACAGAGGTTGTTCAAAAACTTCCCGCTTCCTCTGTGAATACAAACCTCCCCACGCCTGACAAGCCACATCTGGTGTCTGATTGGTCCTAACAGCCTCCGTTATTCTGAAATTGAACCAATCGATTCGAGGCAAAACCTGAGATGATTATCAGGAAGTTAGAAGAGTTTGGGGCATGCACATGTTTCGATGGAAAAATATGAGCATCTTTATTTCACACAGGACTTGAGAATTTGCTATTTTGTTAAACGTGTAATCCAATCAATGCGCAACACTTTCTCATTTGCTTTCCATTGACTATCAGCATTCCTGCCACGCCATATTTTCTACTATCTTTCGAAGATTATTTCAACTGTTTTCTGTCTAATCAAACGTCTAATTTCTAAAATTCTAGAGTTAGCATATTGCGTATGTCAGCTGATTTTTAAACTATTGTTCAACAGATATCGATATCATTATAACAAAATCATGGCATAAAGGTAAGTTTACATGCACCAGTGATGCAAATTTGAAGAAGTGATAGTAATATTTCTTTAAATCAATCAAGTATACACGTGTGTTTTAAAGTGTCGAAAATAAGTAATAATACTGTTAATTACACCCCTGCTTAAAATAAATTGGGGGTAATTAGCATTACAACAATAACATTTTTGTTCCGCTCATAACACACTTATTCCAGACCCTGAAAATGCAGCCCCCCTCTCTGGATCTGCCGATGAGACATACATATATACTATAGATATTATTGCCCGAGGAAGTGTGTCATATGACTGTTACGAAACGAGCGTGAATTTGTGTATTGCCCGAGCGAGAGCGAGAGTTATACACAAATTTGCATGAGTTTTGTAAAAGTCATTTGCCACACTTTCCAGTGTAACAATTCCGTTATTACCCATTCTATACGATACGATTTCCTCTTGCGACGGCAAGCTACAGTGAAAATGACGAAATATGGAAAGTCGCGCTGAAACAATGAATTCAAAGGTGATATGTACACGTGTGCTCGTATCGAAAATATTAACTCGGTTATTTTCAATAATATGTTTTTGGGGGCTATTTCAATGACGTGGATAGCGACTCTATGAAGGAGTCATTTTTATCTGAAGCATATTTCACCACACAAAGATGCAATCTTCATGTAAATAATCATGATACCTACAATTTATTTTGTGTTTTTTTTAATTATTATTAAACTATAACGACTTAGTGTAATATCTGTAGAATTGTTATAATATTGTTCTTTCAGAAATGAGTGAGTGAGTGAGTGATTTGGGGTTTAACGCCGCTTTCAAGAGTATTTCACTTATATCGCGGCTGCTAGTATTATGGCAGGGAGAAAGCCCGCAACGCCATGTGGCTATGCCTTGCGGTGAAACCTGCGAGCAACGGCTGGAACTAGCGAACCATGGGTGGTACTACGCTGAAATTCAGTGTAGCATTGCACCCAAACCTTACTGCGTGTAGAACAGTTCTCTACTGCAGACAAAGTTGCCGTGCCCCTGGCGGGATTCGAACCCCGTACCTATTGATCCGAAGCCGAACGCGCTAACCACTGCGCTATCCCGCCCCCTTTCAGAAATGCAACTCTCAAATCTCTCAAACATTTTGTTAGCTTAAAGGGGCTGTAGCACGTATTTTCGCTGAAATAAGTCGTTGTAAAATATTTGAAAAATAATATCACCAATAGCAAAACACCCTTCTCTCTTCGGAAAATGAAGTTAAAAGATGAGTGTACATGGTTCCGTAAAGTCATGGGAATCGTTTTGTCATTCGAAATAATAAAATGTGTTCACAATAAAATGGCCGCCATGCAATTTTTGCTTTATGCGCAACACCGTTATTACCATTACGGATAATTGGTTTGTTTAAGAAGATGTTTTACCCTCTAAAGTAAATATAAATGACATAAACTATCTTTATAAATGGGAAATTTGAAAAAATATAATTTGAAAAAAACGTGCTTCTGCCCCTTTAAAACAGCAGTGATATGTCCATGTTGATGTGTATGTTTTGAAGCTTCACTTCTATCAGTGTTAGAATCGGGGTTAGCAATCACTGAATATTTTATATGTTTATCGCTCTCGTGATATGCGTAGGAGTAATTTAAATACGAACATAATTTTCATTTAAAATCCATAAATCAAGCATTTGAATTTAATTTTAGAATAGAAATTATCGATACTTTAAGCGCTCATATCTTCTAAATATGTACGGTGTAACGTTTAATGTATTGATTGTTCAAAATGTTGTGAAAGGCTAGGTGAGAGTAACTCAAGGAGGCCTATAGTACCGTATTTCCTCTATATTAAAGGGGCAGTAGCACGTTTTTTCGCTCAAATAAGTTGATGAAATGTATTTGAAAAATAATTTCCCCAATAGTAAAACACCATTCTCTCTTCGGAAAATAAAGTTTAAAATGAGTGTACATGTTTCGGTAAAGCCATGGGAATCGTTTTTGTAATACAAAATAATAAATTGTGTTCACAATAAAATGGCCGCCATGCACTTTTTTCATTTAAACGCAACATAGTTTTTACCACTACAGAAAATCGGTTTGTGTAATAAGATGTTTTACCCTCTAAAGTTAGTTTAAATGACATAAACTATCATTATAAATGGGAAATTTGAAAAAATAAATTTTGCAAAAAACGTGCTACTGCCCCTTTAACATGTAAGGGCTCTTACCCCCGGCGGTTATAGGAGGCCCGGCTCTTACATGAGGCCGGGTCTTATTTTATTTTTAGTTTTGACCAATACACCTGAATACCTCTGACTAAAAGTTCTCAGGATAACACAAACATCTCGACATTTAACGTAACCGAAATTAGCTTAATAGTTTAACACGCGAAGAGGCTTGGCACATATGGGAAACATATCTAGTCGGGAGTAATCTTTGATGAGATCAACCAGGCCCCTATTAGAAATCCGGCCCTTATTGGAGGCCCGGCTCTTATTCATCTTTACATACCTTTAACCCCCGCTGATATTAGAGGCTCGGCCCTTATTGGAGGAGATACAGTACCGTGCTTACCATTATCGAGGGCAAGGTGAGGCGAGGTGATTACGGGTTTATGCCAAAACGCAGAACTGCAAAACGCAGAATCCCAATTAGCAGAAATGAAAAGTTCATTGTCAGGCTGGTCACACCTATTCAATTAAGTAATGGACTGGTCCACTCTGACAGTGAGTAGAGCGACACAGTCAAATTAGCAGATCACTGAATCAACAGGTCAATGTTCAACAGTATGAACCTCCCGGTATATGTTTATATGAAAATACTGAGTAGTCACACACTGTAACAATATATTCAACACTCTATCAAAACATTGTTAAACAGTATAATCCTCCCAGGTACATGTGTTTGTAAGTAAATACAACACAACACAGCCATCCACCTAGTGACGACCGTGCCCTGAAGTTTGTCAGCACGCTGAGGAAGAGAGCTAGAGAAGAGACGACGCCAATGCAGCAGATCTATAACAACGAGGTGAACCATCAGGAGGAAGATCTTCTAGCCCACCTGCCGTCTTTCCCCAGTGTGAGCAGCGCCATGTACCGTCACAGACGCCACAACATCCCACCACTGCCTGCATCAAGAGCTGAGGTGGACCTTCAAGACCAGTGGACCACAACTCAAGATGGCAGAAGATTCTTGCTGTTTGCGGATGGAGAAGAAAACAAGATCCTGGCCTTCTGTTCCGAAGAGTCCCTGGAAGCCTTGCAGTCTGCTGACTACATCTACATGGACGGCACCTTCTCCTCCTGTCCGGCTCTCTGGAACCAGGTGTACATCATACATGCCATGTCAGGATCGACCATGTACCCACTGGTCTTCGCCCTACTCCCAGACCGCACGAGAGCTACCTACACCAGACTGTTCAACTTACTGAAGACTCACGTGCAGCAGACCCTCAACAGACCGCTCGCACCTTCAGTGATCCAGACTGACTTTGAGCAAGCCAGCATTGTTGCTGCAGAGACTGTGTTCCCTCAGGCCACGTTGAAGGGATGCCTCTTCCACTTCTGTCAGGCAATATGGCGCAAGACGCAAGACCTAGGACTTGCGGTTGCCTACAAGGAAGATGCTGAGGTTAGGAAGTGGGTTCGCCGAGCTGCAGGTCTCCCGCTGCTTCCCCTGCTCCAGGTCCAGGATGCGTGGCTCGATGCTATGAACCACTGCCCAGACGTACTACAAGCTGATGCCTTCAACGACTACATCGTCGCGACGTGGGTGGATGACGATGCCAGGTTCCCACCCCGACTCTGGAACCACCATGGAACACAAGGACCCCGCACCAACAACAACCTTGAAGGGTTTCACTCCCGGATCGGCAAGACACTGCAGCACAGACACCCCAACGTCTACAGGTTCATTGAACTGATCAAGAACATTGAAAACGGAGAGAAGGCGAAGGTCATCCAGATCAACTTTGGAGCTGCTCCACCACCCAAGAAAGCAATCTACAAAGAGAAGGAGCAGCGCCTGTCTCGTCTGAAAGATCAGCTTCGCCGTGGTGAGAAGTCACCAATGCAGTTCCTGGATGCAGTCGGACCTCTCATGATGATGAAGATGTGAATGAAAGCACAGATTGAACAATGAACAATGATAAGCAATGTTGTAAATTATTGTTAATATGTTATTGTAAGTTATTGTACGTTATTAATATGATGAAGAGATACATCAACATCAATATCCAAGATGATGAAAGAATCCAACAATGGAAACATATGATTAAAAAACATGCACAATACATGTTTACACAACAAATTGTATTTTTGTCTTCATTTCATTTCCTATCGGGCCGTTCCATTATATTATGAGGGTTCAGGTGTGTGCAACCAACCATAAATGTTGTTGTTTTAGCAGTTCTGCGTTTTGCAGTTCTGCGTTTTGGCAGGATACCATCTTGCGAGCCAACGCCTGTCTGCGTCGTTTATCCTAGGGAATTAGCTTGATGCCATAGGAGCCAACCTCGGAGTTCTGGGGAGAGCACCTGATACTATCGTTATGGATGCTACACATAAGATGATGACGTCATGGAGATGATGTTTTGGAGGTACATATTAAGTATAGATACAGTTCTCCTAGCCCTTACAACACAATACAACAAATAACATAACACCACATTGGAAGGCTATGCTATGCACCACCGCGTTTATTGCAGACAGAAATTAAGTATGTACAGGGGAAATTCATAAACAAGGGACTCTTTCTTGATAACAAACCAGGCAAACACGGCGACAAGCCTCTCATACGGCGACAAGCCTCTCACACGGCGACAAGCCAAGCAGACGGCGACAAGCCAAGCAGACGACGACAAGCCAAACAGACGGCGACAAGCCTCTCACACGGCGACAAGCCAAGCAGACGGGGACAAGCCAAGCTGACGGCGACAAGCCTCTCACACGGCGACAAGCCAAGCAGACGGCGACGAGCCATGCAAGGTCCTGAAACACACATAACATACAATGAAATACATTATCAAACATTATCAAAAAGTTGCCATGTTGCAATGTATACTAGTGGTGCATAACAAGCGAGAATGAACATTCAAATGACTTAGCCCTTATATACCCTCATTAAGCGCCACCTACAACTGCATTACATCCCTTTGTTGTATTTCCCTACGCTAGGAGAAAGTAATTTCCATCTCATTCGTCCCTCAAACGATATAAATAACATTTCTCCTAGCCCTTACAACACAATACAACAAATAACATAACACCACATTGGAAGGCTATGCTATGCATCACCGCGAGATTCAAAGAACGGGCAAGCTTAAAGACCAAGTGACCGAGACACTTGCAAACGCTTCTCTACATAACCGTCTTTGGCACTCTCGCTCTTCCATCTGCCATGCCTCTTGAACATTCTGTCAGGGATGCCACTGTTAGCAGCTGCTGAAGCACCACCAGCACGCAAACTGTGCAAACCATACAATTTTATATCAGAAACAAATGGTGAAAATGTTTCAATGAACAACTCTCTCAAACGAGAGTACGACATGGGTCTATTTTCCTTTCTGAGAACAAACGTATCTCGACATTTCGAGATGTTCCTGTACAGGTACTCCTGTGAATCATCAGGGAACTGCGTCAACGCCAGATACTTTCCCAACCACATAACTGGGCACATTTTAGACCCTGTCTTGCTAATCAGTAGCCACGCCCAATCTCTATACATATCAGTCTTTGATTTTCCAATAAAAACCATCATATATGCCTCATAGATTAGAATGTCAGAACGTCTCAAATTCAACAACTCTGCTGATCTGAGAAAACCTGCATAGGCAAGCAAACACATTAACACGATACGAACATTCTTCACACAATTTGAATCAGAATAAGAATCAATCAAGCTTTCTAAAATTTAAATAGTAACAGGCTCTTTTTTACACACTGGTTTCGCTAATTTGCGCTTTGCAGCCTCTAACACATTTTTAACTAAAAAGCTCTCGGTTGGACTGGGTAAGCCTATAATGCTATGAGCATGACGATTGCTATAAAAAGCTGTCTGTACAGGCGAAAAGGAGTGACTTAGCTGCATGACAGAAACTAGGTAAATGGCACAATGCAAGGGTTTAATAGGAACATTAATAGGCATATCATTACTTCTAGCCCACTTTAACCATCTTTGGAAACCATAGTCATATTTTTAGCTCATCAGGCCTGAAAGGCCCGATGGGCTTATGGCATGGCATGGTGTCCGGCGTCCGTCCATCCGTCCTTAAACTTTTCGCTTTTTCGACTTCTTCTCCAAAACCAATAACTCCACAGAGCTGAAATTTTATGTGCAAACTCCTTGGCCAATGGGGATTCTAAATTGTAGATTTCGTGACCCCATGACCCCAAATGGGGTCACAGGGGTCACATCCTTAAAAACCTATTTTCATCTTATTCTCCAGTTCCAAAAGGTCTAGAGAGCTGAAAAGTTGTGTGCAGACTCCTTGGCCCATGTGGATTCTAAATTGTAGATCTCGTGACCCCATGACCCCAAATGGGGTCACAGGGGTCACATCGTTAAAAACCTATTTTCATCTTCTTCTCCAGTTCCAAAAGGTCTAGAGAGCTGAAAAGTTGTGTGAAGACTCCTTGGCCAATTGGGATTCTAAATTGTATATTTCGTGACCCCGTGACCCCAAATTGGGTCACAGGAGTCACATCCTTAAAAACCTATTTTCATCTTCTCCAGTTCCAAAAGGTCTAGAGAGCTGAAAAGTTGTATGCAGACTCCTTAGCCAATGGGGATTCTAAATTTTAGATTTGGAGACCCTGTGGTGCCTCAAATAAGGGCCTCAAGCCATGACCTAAAAATCTATTTCAGTCTTCATCATTAGACAATATAAATCCTGATGAGCTACAGAGCCCATGGCTCTATTTTTTTATTTGTAGAATCAGCTCGCGCAAACCGCAACAGTTCTGGAATGGTACTAACCAAAACTCGTGCTGTGCCTGAAAGGTCTTGTATGTCATCAGCATAGGCAATCTCAAAGACATCTGTAAACAGAACAAACCCATCAATATCTCATATTGATAGCTAACATGTCAAAAGCTAAATCCCTCTCACCGAACATACCCCCTGGCATTCGGCTGGGTACATACGCTTCTTTATCTCTTGGTAAGTACACAAAATCAAGTACTACAGGAATGAACGTTCCTTTAGGACACAACATCGGCCAATAACTCGCTAAATACCATGAAGGTACAAGTAATGTACCTTTAGCTTTGCAAACTCTCATATGAGCCAGCACTCTACACACAAGATAAACAGGAGGCACAATCCAGTTGTTTATTCCACCCCAGTGTTCTGTGAACGCATCTATAGCAACACAACCTTGATCCCAGAATCTTGAGCAAAACGTTGACACTTTGGTATTGTAATGTGATGCAAATCTGTCGATATCATATTTCCCCCACATCCTTTCCAGCTTCCTAAAAATATGAAGTGAAATTCCCCAATCATCCTGATCAACTATCTTACTCAGGAAATCAGCCTTTTCATTGAGAGATCTGGGTATCCACTGCATCTCCAAATGGACAGAATGAGATAAACACACCTCAAATATCGATCTGGCAATGGTTTGTAAGTCTGGCTTCATACTGCCTTTAGAGACAATAGATTCAACATTGGTATTGTCAGTAAACCATTTTCACGCTGTGACCTTAACTGTCCACACAAGTTTTGTAAAACCACTTTTACCGCCATCAGTTCTCGCCAAGTTGAACTCTTATTCGCGTCTTCAGAAGACCAAAGTCCATTTATCTCGCTCTTGCTGACCTGAACACAGTATCCACCATACCCACTGGAACTTGCATCTCACTATATACCACTTTAGAAACCACAGATTGCTCTAACAGCATACAGCTCTTATGTTTCTGCATATTGTCCTTCCAAAAACGCAACTGATCCGTGCTCTCTAGAGACAGTGAAATACAGTCATTCCAGGATAAGACCTCTAAAGTCTGGATACTCAAAGATCGTGTCATCAACTGGCAGACTGAACCTGCTACAATCTTCATCGAGATAATCTGACCAACCACTGAAGCAACTGATCGCACTGGAACTTTACCTTGGTGGTCTAATAGATACCGAATAGACGACGCTAGTCTATGTGTAGGAATGGACAACATCATAACTCTGGTATCGATCACAAGCCCGAGCCATTCAACAACTTGACATGGCTCCCACAACGACTTCTCAACCTTTGGTACAAAACCGGACTTTATCAGATCACTCTTGATAGCATGGCCAATGTTTCTAGCGTTAGTGAAACTATCACCAGACATTATCCCATCATCGAGAAATGTCACACATTTGTACGACTGAAACCGCCAATACTTTACCAATTGGCGAGTAACTTTAGTGTACACGTAGGGCGCTGTAGTCAGCCCGAAAGGCCTAACAACGAATTTGAAATAGGTTCTATCTTCACCGACGCCCCAAGAAAATCCTAAAAAAACAGTATGAGGCTCAAAGATATCTACATGATGATATGCTGAATGAATATCAAATTTCACCAACCAGTCATTTTTGTTTATATACATAAGAGCCGTGCGCCAGTCTTCGTACTTCACAGAGCATTTCCAAACATGCTTATTCAATAACGATAGATCTAAAATCAGTCTCTTCTTGCCAGACGTCCGAGTCGCAACTGATAAGTGACTAACGACAGAAGGTTTCTTTTTACAAACAACAACCAGACCCTTCCGGACTAGATCATGGATAGCACTTTCAACAAAGTCAGTATTACACAGCGCCGATCTGTTGTTACGTCTTTCCATTATCTGGGGGGGATGAATAAAAAGGTTTTCTGTAGCCATTTTCAATTATATCGATAACAAATTCACTTGCATTGATGGACTTCCAGAATGAAATATTCTCTTTCAGTCTACCTTTGACCATTATCTCTGCCTGGCCCTGTTCATGCTCAAAATAGTCAGACGTTAACTTGAGATTGTCTGCTGTAACCATATGAGAGTCGAAAGAACTGTCATACTTAACTTTAGTATCGCTAGATCCTCCTTGTTCATGTAGAACTCTGTCTGTCCGACGTGGCCTGTCTGCTGACGTAGAGGGGGCAATTCCTGCGCCAGTGGTTGAAGTTACCGCAGTGGAAGCATGCTCCTGACCTCTGACCTCCCCGGGCACGAAAAAGCTGAGTCCCAGTAGACACAGAGTCAGCATGCTGCGCACTCCCACCAGGCTGCACGGACTGCGTGCTCGATACAGGTCGTGACATCGGCCTGTATGGGTGTCCACGTGAAGGTCGCGCGCTCTTCGTCTTGATCTTCTTGATAGCCTTGTTCTCTGCATGTGTAATACGCCTGTCGTCATCAGAGTTGTCAGCCAGGTCACGTGATACGTAGTGACGTACCGCCTCGAAGAATCAGCTTTTCGTATCAACTTATTCCGATTCTCAATCCTACTTATCTCATTGTGGACAACTTCTTTTACATAATCTATTTTATCATATTCAATGCCAAATTCAATTTGACGAAGGGCTTCTAATGTCCCTGCATTAAAGGTATACTGGATTCGGTTACCTTCTCTGGACCAAGTTAACTCTTTTTCAGCTTTCAACTTCTGGAGTTCGTTAGAGGTTTTATCAAACCTTTCTCTAACACTCTCAAGACTAGCTTCGATTCTAGAATCGATTGTACGTTCCAGATTCGCCTGAGAAGAGTCCATGCGCTTCAAGATAGCATCGAGTTTTTCATTTATAGGATTTGACTGTTCGGAAGTTGCCATGTCGCAATGTATACTAGTGGTGCATAACAAGCGAGAATGAACATTCAAATGACTTAGCCCTTATATACCCCCATTAAGCGCCACCTACAACTGGATAACATCCCTTTGTTGTATTTCCCTACGCTAGGAGAAAGTAATTTCCATCTCATTCGTCCCTCAAACGATATAAATAACATTTCAGTCCAGTCTAATGATGATGTTGGCGGCAGAGACATAGTGACCGTCAAGGGAGATTTGTAAGTCTTCCCTTGGGTCTAGTCTCCACTGGTCCTCTCTATCTATCTATAGCCCTGTTTATACTCTGCACCTATGCAATATTGCTTATGGTTGTAATATACACAAGTGAGTAAAAGTAAGTTTACTTTGCGTTCATATGCATTTAATTTCTGCCTAAGCAAATGGGCTTCCAACTCTTTAATATATGAATAGAGAATTCCTAAAACATGCCAATTAATATTTATTAGATGTAAACTAAATACATGACATTACTTTATATTTGTTAACATTGTTTTGACTATATCGCCCTAATTATATAATGAAACTCGGATAGTCAGATAGATTTTGAAGGTCATCGCGTGCAAGAAGGAGATTATCCAATATAGAGAATTTGAAAAACAGTATTAAGAGTTTCTAAAGTTCTCTATATAAATAATACATTTTATCAATCTGTGTGAAGTCACTAGTCACTAGTTTCTAAACTTCTCTAATACATTTTCTCAACCTGTGTGAACTATGTCTGTATACGACGAACTTTTACTAGAAAAGTGAAAATACCATATTTACTCACGGTAGTAAACATTTGCACCTGCCCCTGACTAGGTGCAAATTTGCTTACGGTAGTGAAAAAATTGCTTACGGTAGTAAAATATACATATGTGCAAATGCGTCCTTACTTTATTTACCACTCAGACTGCAAACTGCTGCATTAGAGGTACATACATATTTACATATATACAACACAACATAGACTATAAGGTTACAACAAGTAAATTAATTTCATTGAATAGGGACATTATAATTTTACAAAACATTGACAGTTTTCGTAAAGTACCAAGCTTAGTAGCGTTAAAAAGGGAATTCATTTTGTAAATATTTGGTTTAATATAATAAGATTGATGAATATATTTTTCTCTTTCTAAGTTGGGACATATGAATAAATAATGGAATTCGTCACCAATATCATTTAAATTACACATTGTACACTTTCTATTACTAACTGAAATGTGTTGCCATTTGCCTGTCTCGATTGGAAGAAAATGATTTGCAGTTCGGAATTCCATTGAGAGGGCTCTATTAAAGGGATTCATAGGACCAATTGCTAAATAGCCATAAAGCAAACTATTTTAAAGACATGAGATGCATTTGATAATGGCACGATACAATAACACCTTTCGGCAGTAGTGTGAATGACTTAATTGGTGACTGTTTTATTTTTTAACTAAAGTAACATTATTTAAAGTAGACAGGGGTAAGAAATTAAATTTACACCAACATGACCCCTACCATTTTCAAAATGTTGTAAATGTGTGCAAGACGAAGCACATTTTTTGATTTTCACACAGAGTATGTGTTATATGTCGATGAGCACTTGTGTTTTATCAAAATTAATTTAGGGGAATTTCAAAATTTAATTTTCAAATTTTAATTTTTAAAAATTCAAACCGCGTAGAGGTTTTTTGATTGAAAACATATTTTATTCATTTAAGAAATGAATTGGGCACAAGTTGTGAAACTTATAGAAGCCCTCTCCAGGTAATCAACAACTATTTTACAAGGCTAGAATACATAACAAGAAAGTAAGAAATCTACAAGTGACGAAGTGGGTAAACATGTAATATACATTATTAAGGCAAGACACAATTGGAAATGTTATTCTTATGACAAAATGCACTTTGAATATGGTAAATACGTACATTAGTATTAATGTATTATTTGAACCGTTGACTCTTTCCAATGAATTTATGAACATGGTGAAATATGTTTTCATTGACTGTTTGTGGAAGATTTGGGTTTCCATACAGGATTGTATTAATATAATATCGTAGAGGTATTCTTTGACTGATTAAATGTTTTGGACTCATTTCACAAACAACTCCGTTTTTGAATACGACGTAGAAAACTCGAGATATTTGACTTTGAAAATTATACATATGATAAATACAACAGAGCAATATACTTTTTTTTGCCTGTCACTAACTAGCCTGTCAGTGAATATACACTTGGCAATTAACTAAGCAACACCCTAGTTTGTTATTTGAAAAGTGTTGCTATGGGATTGTTAGGCTAAATTGGACGATGTTATCACCCCAGACATAACAATTGGTTATTTAGCGACTCATTCACTTAAATAAAACTCCACTTAAGGAGAGATGGGACGATGAAACAAAATATTTCGTTTATCTTTTCAAAATAGCAATTGAGAATCCCCATTGGCCATGGAATCTTAACACGACAACTCTCAAGACCTATTGGCACTGAAGAAGAAGATTAAAAAAGGCTTTTAAGGATTTGGGGTCACGGGGTCAGGAAATCTACAATTTAGAATCCCCGTTGGCTAAGGAGTCTGCACATAAAATTTCAGCTCTGTGGAGTCATTGGTTCTGGAGAAGTCGAAAAAGCTAAAAGTTAACGGACGGACGGACGGACGGACGGACGCCGGACGCCATGCCATAAAGCTTTTTATGTGCATTTTTATTTTGAAAACATACTTTGTAAGTGTTTTTAATTGCTATGTGATGTTAACTATTGCAACAATAGGGAAATTTGCAAGGGCGCGTTTCTTCAACTCCTGCAGGGCCGTTTATTACATATTTTATGTACTTTTCATGTAGTTCTTAGTGTTTTAATTGTTTTATGTACTTTTCATGTAGTTCTGAGTGTTTTAATTGTTTTATGTACTTTTCATGTAGTTCTTAGTGTTTTAATTGTGTTTTTTGGTGAAAACCCCTTAGCAACGCTGGAAAGATATTATGCAATTAAATGTTTTGCGGCCAAAGGGTCATTTTACCCACACTCTCGACTCTGTCGCCCGTGTTTACATGGCACATACAATGTTAGAACAACATATTTTATTAATGTTCGACCTTTTACTTATGTTGCGAGTGTATCTTGATGCATTAAACGCATGCAGATGTGTACTTGCTATGTATATACATAACTGCGCCACATGAACTAAAACTAAAACACCATATCGTTTGATGTGGTGTGGGAGTTAAATTTGTGTCGGGCAGTTGCCAATGATGTCTTGAAGGGTCTTTATCTTTTTTAATTTTCGCAATAGTGTGTACATGTTTGCTAAATAGCGTCGGTCTGGGCTTTACTCCACCCTAATCACGAGTACACCCCCGGTATTGCAGTACCTCCAAGGCCTGCCAACCTCATATTCAAATCAAAATTAGAATTTTTTTCCATTTCTTCCGTCGCGAAATGTGCCTTTAAGAGTTGCCTTGTACTGAATCAAAGTACTACAACGTGACCTCGGTGAAATTGTCGTCTTTCATGTAATAACCCAATTTTGTACCACTTTCCCGTTCTGATTAAACCACAAACCCGACGTCATTGTGTGATGGGAAGATGCGCTCTTGAATAAGCTTTCGTTTGATACCAGTTTCACATCGCTACCCCAATTAGTTACCATTTTAGCCCATTTTTCACTTTCAATAACGGTTTCGTGATCTTTCACTGTTTCAAGGGTCAAGTCGTGACGTAACAGAAGGCACCCATAGTAACCTAATGGCTGAAACTCGGGCAGCACGGGCTTTTCGAAAGCACCTAGAAAACGGCGATGTCGCCCTAGAAATCGGCGGTGTCGCCCCCCTAAAAATGATTGAAAAGGTTAGTTCAGACCTTTAGCTAACTGATGTATAGCTTTTTATGTGCATTTTTATTTTGAAAACATACTTTGTAAGTGTTTTTAATTGCTATGTGATGTTAACTATTGCAACAATAGGGAAATTTGCAAGGGCGCGTTTCTTCAACTCCACAGTGTTCTTATGCCTTTTCTAACATGGCTATGTATATTACAAGTCCTGCAGGGCAGTTTAATACATATTTTATGTACTTTCACGTAGTTCTTAGTGTTTTAATTGTGTTTTTTGGTGAAAACCCCTTAGCAACGCTGGAAAGATATTATGCAATTAAATGTTTTGCGGCCAAAGGGTCATTTTACCCACACTCTCGACTCTGTCGCCCGTGTTTACATGGCACATACAATGTTAGAACAACATATTTTATTAATGTTCGACCTTTTACTTATGTTGCGAGTGTATCTTGATGCATTAAACACATGCAGATGTGTACTTGCTATGTATATACATAACTGCGCCACATGTACTAAAACTAAAACACCATTTCGTTTGGTGTGGTGTGGGAGTTAAATTTGTGTCGGGCAGTTGCCAATGATGTCTTTAAGGGTCTTTATCTTTTTTAAATTTCGGAAAAGTGTGTACATGTTTGCTAAATAGCGTCGGTCTGGGCTTTACTCCACCCTAATCACGAGTACACCCCCGGTATTGCAGTACCTCCAAGGCCTGCCAACCTCATATTCAAATCAAAATTAGAATTTTTTTTCCATTTCTTCCGTCGCGAAATGTGCCTTTAAGAGTTGCCTTGTACTGAATCAAAGTACTACAACGTGACCTCGGTGAAATTGTCGTCTTTCATGTAATAACCCAATTTTGTACCCCTTTCCCGTTCTGATTAAACCACAAACCTGACGCCATTGTGTGATGGGAAGATGCGCTCTTGAATAAGCTTTCGTTTGATACCAGTTTCACATCGCTACCCCCATTAGTTACCATTTTAGCCCATTTTTCGCTCTCAATGACGGTTTCGTGATCTTTCACTGTTTCAAGGGTCAAGTCGTGACGTAACAGAAGGCACCCATAGTAACCTAATGGCTGAAACTCGGGCAGCACGGGCTTTTCGAAAGCACCTAGAAAACGGCGATGTCGCCCTAGAAATCGGCGGTGTCGCCCCCCTAAAAATGATTGAAAAGGTTAGTTCAGACCTTTAGCTAACTGATGTATAGCTTTTTATGTGCATTTTTATTTTGAAAACATACTTTGTAAGTGTTTTTAATTGCTATGTGATGTTAACTATTGCAACAATAGGGAAATTTGCAAGGGCGCGTTTCTTCAACTCCACAGTGTTCTTATGTCTTTTCTAACATGGCTATGTATATTACAAGTCCTGCAGGGCAGTTTAATACACATTTTATGTACTTTCACGTAGTTCTTAGTGTTTTAATTGTGTTTTTTGGTGAAAACCCCTTAGCAACGCTGGAAAGATATTATGCAATTAAATGTTTTGCGGCCAAAGGGTCATTTTACCCACACTCTCGACTCTGTCGCCCGTGTTTACATGGCACATACAATGTTAGAACAACATATTTTATTAATGTTCGACCTTTTACTTATGTTGCGAGTGTATCTTGATGCATTAAACACATGCAGATGTGTACTTGCTATGTATATACATAACTGCGCCACATGTACTAAAACTAAAACACCATTTCGTTTGGTGTGGTGTGGGAGTTAAATTTGTGTCGGGCAGTTGCCAATGATGTCTTTAAGGGTCTTTATCTTTTTTAAATTTCGGAAAAGTGTGTACATGTTTGCTAAATAGCGTCGGTCTGGGCTTTACTCCACCCTAATCACGAGTACACCCCCGGTATTGCAGTACCTCCAAGGCCTGCCAACCTCATATTCAAATCAAAATTAGAATTTTTTTTCCATTTCTTCCGTCGCGAAATGTGCCTTTAAGAGTTGCCTTGTACTGAATCAAAGTACTACAACGTGACCTCGGTGAAATTGTCGTCTTTCATGTAATAACCCAATTTTGTACCCCTTTCCCGTTCTGATTAAACCACAAACCTGACGCCATTGTGTGATGGGAAGATGCGCTCTTGAATAAGCTTTCGTTTGATACCAGTTTCACATCGCTACCCCCATTAGTTACCATTTTAGCCCATTTTTCGCTCTCAATGACGGTTTCGTGATCTTTCACTGTTTCAAGGGTCAAGTCGTGACGTAACAGAAGGCACCCATAGTAACCTAATGGCTGAAACTCGGGCAGCACGGGCTTTGCGAAAGCACCTAGAAAACGGCGATGTCGCCCTAGAAATCGGCGGTGTCGCCCCCCTAAAAATGATTGAAAAGGTTAGTTCAGACCTTTAGCTAACTGATGTATAGCTTTTTATGTGCATTTTTATTTTGAAAACATACTTTGTAAGTGTTTTTAATTGCTATGTGATGTTAACTATTGCAACAATAGGGAAATTTGCAAGGGCGCGTTTCTTCAACTCCACAGTGTACTTATGCATTTTCTAACATGGCTATGTATTTTACAAGTCCTGCAGGGCAGTTTATTACATATTTTATGTACTTTTCACGTAGTTCTTAGTGTTTTAATTGTGTTTTTTGGTGAAAACCCCTTAGCAACGCTGGAAAGATAGTATGCAATTAAATGTTTTGCGGCCAAAGGGTCATTTTACCCACACTCTCGACTCTGTCGCCCGTGTATACATGGCACATACAATGTTAGAACAACATATTTTATTAATGTTCGACCTTTTACTAATGTTGCGAATGTATCTTGATGCATTAAACGCATGCAGATGTGTACTTGCTATGTATATACATAACTGCGCCACATGTACTAAAACTAAAACACCATTTCGTTTAGTGTGGTGTGGGAGTTAAATTTGTGTCGGGCAGTTGCCAATGATGTCTTTAAGGGTCTTTATCTTTTTTAAATTTCGGAAAAGTGTGTACATGTTTGCTAAATAGCGTCGGTCTGGGCTTTACTCCACCCTAATCACGAGTACACCCCCGGTATTGCAGTACCTCCAAGGCCTGCCAACCTCATATTCAAATCAAAATTAGAATTTTTTTTCCATTTCTTCCGTCGCGAAATGTGCCTTTAAGAGTTGCCTTGTACTGAATCAAAGTACTACAACGTGACCTCGGTGAAATTGTCGTCTTTCATGTAATAACCCAATTTTGTACCCCTTTCCCGTTCTGATTAAACCACAAACCCGACGTCATTGTGTGTGATGGGAAGATGCGCACTTGAATAAGCTTTCGTTTGATACCAGTTTCACATCGCAACCCCCATTAGTTACCATTTTAGCCCATTTTCGCTTTCAATGACGGTACCGTGACCTTTCACTGTTTCAAGGGTCAAGTCGTGACGTAACAGAAGGCACCCATAGTAACCTAATGGCTGAAACTCGGGCAGCACGGGCTTTGTGTTAGCACCTAGAAAACGGCGATCTCGATGAAATCGGCGGTGTCGCCACCCTAAACATGATTGAAAAGGTTAGTTCAGACCTTTAGCTAACTGATGTATAGCTTTTATGTGCATTTTTATATTGAAAACATAGTTTGTAAGTGTTTTTAATTGCTATGTGATGTTAACTATTGCAACAATAGGGAAATTTGCAAGGGCGCGTTTCTTCAACTCCACAGTGTACTTATGCATTTTCTAACATGACTATGTATTTTACAAGTCCTGCAGGGCAGTTTATTACATATTTTATGTACTTTTCACGTTGTTCTTAGTGTTTTAATTGTGTTTTTTGGTGAAAACCCCTTAGCAACGCTGGAAAGATAGTATGCAATTAAATGTTTTGCGACCAAAGGGTCATTTTACCCACACTCTCGACTCTGTCGCCCGTGTTAACATGGTACATACACAGCAAAAATGACTGAGTATCCTGCAATCTGGATACCAACTGGAAACTGGGTAATAGGAGTATCCACTTGGTATCCATCTGCTGAAACTTGGTAATCTGGTTTCCAACTAGAATCCATTTTGGATTCTATAACATTGTTATTTCCGTGATGGAAACCAACTGGAAACATTGATTATGTGTTTCATGTTGGTTTCCATTCCTGGAAATTGCAATCAATGTTTCAATGAAATGGAAATCAACATGAAACCACAATATAAAGTTTCATGTTAGTTTCCATTCCTGTAAATTGCAATCATTGTTTCCAGAAAATGGAAACCAACATGAAACTATCAAGTAAAGTTTCATGTTGGTTTCCATTCCTGGAAATCTGCATTGAAAGATTCCATTAAATTGAAACCAACATGAAACTACCACAGCACACATGACTGAGTATCCTGAAATCGGGAAACCAACTGTTAACTTGGTAATAGGGGTATCCACTTGCTATCCTATCACTGAAACTTGGCAACCTGGTTTTGAACTATAATGTGCAGTTTCATGTTGGTTTCCATTAATGTAAATTACAATTATTGTTTCCCGAAAATGGAAACCAACATGAAACAATCAAGTATAGTTTGATGTTGGTTTCATTACCTGAAATTTACAATTACTGATTCCATTAATTGGAAACCAACATGAAACTATTAAGTTTTATGTAGTGTTATGTAGTGTAATGGAAACAGATAATGAAATAATTAATAACCCGTGTATCCATTTGTTAACAATTTGTTCAAATCAAAAGACCCATAGAAACCAAATTAGTTATCCAATATTTCAAATTGCACATGTATTCAAAGCAAAGTAATTCAATATCAGTTATTATGATAAACATGTTCAAATAATTTTTTCAGATGAAGCTTTAACACAGAATGGTTAACTATACTTTTGAGAAAAATAAAGTCTTGCAAATGTTATATTTATATAAACAACTAAATAACTGAAACCTTTGATTGATATGATATGATATGTACCGTATTCCTTTTCATTTCGACAATGCTATAACTTATATCAACCATGATATGTTTTTACTGTATTATTCATTGTATTGCGTGTGTAATGTTGGATTTACTACTTAACATCTAAACTATAATATCAATTACAAACCCTAAGATTTAGTGAGCCTTAATTTATTAATTAGATGTAGGTCAAATGTATGGGCCGACCGTATCGCCGGACGCTCGCTGTCCACCATATGGTGTTATATAACAGCCAGACCATGTGCTCTCTCAGACAAGGAGCTTTGTTCATCATCCACATTTGGGCGCGATTAAATTGCCAGTATAACCCGTGACTGATTGAAGAAACAGAATCTTGTCTGCCGGGTGTACGTGAACTTCAGTGGCAGCAACTGTTGTCATTCAGGGAGGGCAAAACAACATGAACTGAATGCAGGTACAGTGCGCATTTCATGTAATACTTACAGTTCATGTTTTTTCTTATTGTGTGTGTCCAATGTGCTAATGATTGAAGATCTAATTAAATAAAGTTGATCAAATATCTTCGAAATATTGTAACATTGAAAATAAAGTAATTGTGTTTCTGAAAGCAGTCAGGGCACACCCTGTATGAAACGTTTTCATACTTACAGAATAAAATAAATCAAAACTTGCAAAACTGAAGAAGACCTAAAGTTATTTTAAAACGTTAACCATGAGAATACAAATCAAAAGTAATACACATACGGCATAACTCTATATAGACAACCTCATTGATTTTGGACAATGGACTTTTTTCTAAAGTTTTGAAACTAAAATTCACACTATTCATCTGTAACAAATTTATTATTCAAAACAACATCACGTATCTTCCAAATTGATAACAAATATAGGGACAAGGGAATATGTTAGAATGTAAATACAATATGACGTTCAGAATTAACAGACTTCAAATACATTATATATGAGAATATGTACCATTTAACTAAATTATACAAATATCATTATGTAGAACATGTCTTTATATTTACTATGCCGCATGATATATCAGACAGATTTTGTTGTGATGTTTGTTATGAAAGCATAATGGATTTTTTTTAATTTATCATGAAACGATGTCAATGTTTATTGTATCAAGACAAACAGTCTCTTCTTTCTTGATTCATTATAACATACGAATACATAAAAATTACATTCAAGAGTTGTTGTACTGATGTATATTTTTGAATATCATATTATGACCTTTATATGGAAAATAAAAAAATAAAATACAATAAAATATTATGACATTTATATTTAGTTAGGATATGAATTACCCCTTTGATATTCATGTTTCTTTTATTGATTTGATACTTTTATAACATTTCAGCATTCCTGCACATGGGAAACTTGAAGAAGGCGATATATGACCTCTCACCTTAGCCTATAACAGGTACATGTGTTTCAAAACTTAGCCTAAGAACTAATGTAATAATTACAGTATACAAAATAATAATATCTGGCAAATCAGAATGTTTGACTGTCTATCTTACTAAATCACTCCAAATGAGTAAAACTGAGGTTGTACCAATTTCGATTTATGTTGGTCATTAATATCATTTTTATGTTCGTTTTACTTTTACAGCCTAGAAGAACACGAAGGGACCATGTGGTCGGTCAAAGACTTGAAGATGAGCATACCATTTGGTCGAAATATCATTCCCATTGAGGACACAGAAAGTATTAAGCTGAAGAGTGAAATCACCCCGGAGGATTAGTGATGTAATTAACCCCGGGCCGTTTACCCGAGGAAAATAAAACCACCTGTTCCCAACATATATTGAATAGTAATGGCCGGCAGCACAGTATAAATCGAGAATATAACCACAGAATTATCAGTAATCCTCTTTCTTAATCAGCAGCAATGCCCTGTTATTTTACCTCGTCATCCAGTTATGGCATTTTGCTGGATGATTTATGAAGTAATTTTAAATAATGCAATTTGTAAATGTATATCTAGGATCTTCATAAATAAGATTACTATATGGTATTGTGTACTTGATATCATTTGAATACATTCCTTAGATTTGATTGTCAGATGTCTTCTCCTAGTCAAGTATTTGCTCTGCAATTGACATTTACGTAATAAACTTCATAATGCAACACACTTGTTTTGTATTACTAGTACAACAGGCACAATGTCTTTTCTTTTTTTGCAATTAGTTAAAATAACATTCCAAGATTGACTTTGCTATTGGCACTTTATGTAATAAACTTTATAACAAACACAGCAAAAATGACTGAGTATCCTGCAATCTGGAAACCAACTGGAAACTGGGTAATAGGAGTATCCACTTGGTATCCATCTGCTGAAACTAGGTAACCTGGTTTCCAACTAGAATCCATTTTGGATTCTATAACATTAAGTATTTCCGTGATGGAAACCAACTGGAAACATTGATTATGTGTTTCATGTTGGTTTCCATTCCTGGAAATTGCAATCAATGTTTCCATGAAATGGAAACCAACATGAAACTACAATTTGAAGTTTTATGTTAGTTTCCATTCCTGGAAATTGCAATTATTGTTTCCATTAAATGGAAACCAACATGAAACTATCAAGTGAAGTTTCATGTTGGTTTCCATTCCTGGAAATTTGTATTCAAAGATTCCATGAAATGGAAACCAACAGGAAACTATAATTTGGAGTTTCATGTTGGTTTCCATTCCTGGAAATTTGCATTCAAAGATTCCATGAAATGGAAACCAACATGAAACTATAATTTGGAGTTTCATGTTCATTTCATTTCCTGAAATTTGCATTAAAATATTTCATTAAATTGAAACCAAAATGAAACTGTCAAGTGTAGTTTCATGTTGGTTTTCATTCCTGAAATGTGTATTCAAAGATTCCATTAATGGAAACCAACATGAAACTATCTAGTACAATGAATGGACAAGCTGGATAAGAAATGAAATGAATTATGAACTATTATACACGAAGAAGAATCACAAAAATATAAATTATAAGGCCAAGGACTATTTAATGAAAAGTGTCATTGTGTTGCGCGTATGCCTACTGCCTATCGAATTTAATAGACATGTATTGTTTTGTGTTGTATATTGGACATAAGCAATTACAATATCTATGCCAAAGCCTTAATTTCAGTGAGCAACCTTAATTTTACTCAAATAGATGGAAGTCAAATACATGCTCTCCAGTAGTAACGCCTATATATAGATCGTGACTGCTCTAATGAGGGAGTCGCATATGGAGGTAATTAAAGCTAGCCACGGCCCGCCCCTTCTGACTGAACAAAGGCCTTTGTTTCACAATTCACCAAATTGCCGCCAAATTTGTCCATTGGCCGACTTCAGTTGTCATGATAACCTGTGACTCAATGGAGAAATCATCGGCAGGGAGATCAAAATCATGTCTGTTGGGTAGTGAACTTCAATGCCAACAACAGTTGTCATTCACAGAAGGCAAAAAGTCATGATGTCTCTACAACCATGCAGGTATAGTGCGCATTTCATGTAATACATATAGCTCATATTTTTCGATTGAAATAACTGATTAAATTGTAAGAATGATCAACTACCTTCAAAATATTGTGGCTTGAAAAATAGAATAATTGTGAAATGTATCAGAGCACACCCTGTATGACAATTCCTTGCAGAATAAAATTATAAAATAATAGAAAATAGCATTACAATAAACTTCTCCATTGATTTAGGAAAATGAAATTGTTCTCAAGGTTTAACTCTAAAATTCGCATACAAGAACTTATTTGATCATTAAATATCACAAATTTAAAAAAAAATATTATAATCACAGATCTTCCAAAATTTTAATTAATATGCAAGGCCGAATATCTTTAAAAAAGTTAACACAATGCTACATTCAGAATTATCAGACACCAAATGTATTATATATATGAGATTATGCACCATATATGACTATATTAAACAAATCACATTATGTAAAACATTTCTTTATATTTACCCTGCCACATGATATATCAGGAAGAGTTTGGTATTATAATTTAAAAGTTTATGTACTCCGATTTATGTTTGTTCCCTAAAAGTGCACAGGTATTACATATCCAATAAATAATTATTTCAATATTTATTGCATCAATACAAACAGTCTGCACTTTCTTGATTCACTAAAATTTATAAATGATTACATGAAAATTACATTCTCAAAATCGACAGCTACAGTTGTTGTACTCATTATTTGTTTGTATGTCATGCATACTATGACCTTATATAACAATATATAAAATGTCCTTTGAATATTCCTATTTCATTTATTAATTAATTTAATACTTACTACATCAGCACCTCTGCAGTTATGCAAAAAACTTATTATTACCAAGGCGGTAGATTATTCTTTTATCTCAACCTACAAAAGGTATATATAACAAATACGAATAAATGAATTTTAAAAAAAGGTATCTTTTTCGATTTAGGTTTGTTATTTATATATTTTTAATACGTTTGCATTCATTTTTCAGTAAAGAAGACCAGGATGGAAGTATAGTGTGGACGATCAAAGATTCTCTGCACCTTGAGGTCGACAGAAGACGAACATACCCAATGGGGCACACAGGCTACTAGTTTGAAGCTGAAGTGTTTGACATCGCCCCAGGCGGATGATTCGTGACGTAATTTAACCCGGCCGTTTCCTCAAGGAAAATAGAATCACCTGTTCCTCAAATACATTGAATAGTGACTGGCCGGCTGGACAGTAATAACCCAGAATAAAACCCGTTACTGTGGCTTTATCAGTGATCATCTTTTCTTGATCAGCAGCAATATCCTGTCAACCACATCAAATTCAATTGATGTTATTTTGCTGGATCATGTATGAAGTAATTTATAAAAAATAATGCAATTTTTCAATGTGTATCTATGATGATCATAATTAGTTTCACCACATAGTCTTGTGTGTTTAAATACATTTTATAGATTTGATTGTCAGGTGTATTTTCCTTTTTGTAATTAGTTAAAACAATATTGCAAGATTTACTCTGCTATTGGCACTTTATGTAATTAACTTTATAACAAATTACAATTATTTTTGTCATTACTAGAAATTTTTTTTCCGAAGCATTATTGCTCTTGATGAAGATAGCAGATGATGCTGTAGGTGTTGACACTGTATTCATGTAAATCATAACATGCTTGATATGCGTGTTTAGCACAACATGCAAATGTCAACCATGGAAACCAGACTGAAACCTACAGTAAACCATTACACTGAAACCACACTGAAACCTACAGTAAACCATTACACTGAAACCACACTGAAACCTACAGTAAACCATTATACTAAAACCACACTGAAACCTATAGTAAACCTCAACATGGAAACTAGGTTGAAACCTACAGTAAACCTTAACATGCATGGAAACCACACTGAAACCTACAATAAACTTAAACATGGAAACCAGACTGAAACCTACAGTAAACCTGAACATGGAAACCAAGTTGAAACCAAGTGTAAACTAAGAAATATGGAAACCAGGTGGAAACCAAGTGGAAAGTATCACATGGAAACTGAGTTGAAACCTACAAGAAAGTTATTCATGGAAACCAGATGGATACCACTTGGAGGAGTGGGTAATTATTCGCACTGGATACCATCCGGATACTGGTGCAAAATTCAGTTTCAGTGTTGCTGGAAACCACATGGAAACTGATAAAAACTGTCTGGATACCAACTGGAAATACTGGTTTCCATTGGGTATCCTGTTAGTTTCAGTGATCTGGAAACCAGCTCATTTTTGCTGTGAAAGTACAATTATTTTTGTCATTACTGGAATTATTTTCTCCAAAGCATTATTGCTCTTGATGAAGATAGCAGTTGATGCTGTAGGTGTTAACACTGTATTCATTTAAATCATAACATGCGTGTTATGCGTGTTTAGCACAACATGCAAATGGACACCAGGTTGAAACCTACAGTAAACCATTACACTGAAACCTACAGTGAACCTTAACATGGAAACCAGACTGAAACCTACAGTAAACCATTACACGGAAATCACACTGAAACCACGCTGAAACCTACAGTAAACCATTACACTGAAACCACACTGAAACCTACAGTAAACCGTTATACTAAAACCACACTGAAACCTACAGTAAACCTCAACATGGAAACTAGGCTGAAACCTACAGTAAACCGTAACATGGAAACCAGACTGAAACCTACAATAAACCTAAACATGGAAACCAGACTGAAACCTACAGTAAACCTGAACATGGAAACCAAGTTGAAACCAAGTGTAAACTAAGAAATATGGAAACCAAGTGGAAACCAAGTGGAAACTATCACATGGAAACTGAGTTGAAACCTACAAGAAAGTTATTCATGGAAACCAGATGGATACCACTTGGAGGAGTGGGTAATTATTCGCACTGGATACCATCCGGATACTGGTGCAAAATTCAGTTTCAGTGTTGCTGGAAACCACATGGAAACTGTTAAAAACTGTCTGGATACCAACTGGAAATAATGGTTTCCATTGGGTATCCTGTTAGTTTCAGTGTTCTGGAAACCAGCTCATTTTTGCTGTGATACAATGTTAGAACAACATATTTTATTAATGTTCGACCCTTTACTTATGTTGCGAGTGTATCTTGATGCATTAAACGCATGCAGATGTGTATACTTGCTATGTATATACATAACTGCGCCACATGTACTAAAACTAAAACACCATTTCGTTTGGTGTGGTGTGGGAGTTAAATTTGTGTCGGGCAGTTGCCAATGATGTCTTGAAGGGTCTTTATCTTTTTTGAATTTCGGAAAAGTGTGTACATGTTTGCTAAATAGCGTCGGTCTGGGCTTTACTCCACCCTAATCACTAGTACACCCCCGGTATTGCAGTACCTCCAAGGCCTGCCAACCTCATATTCAAATCAAAATTAGAATGTTTTTCCATTTCTTCCGTCGCGAAATGTGCCTTTAAGAGTTGCCTTGTACTGAATCAAAGTACTAAAACGTGACCTCGGTGAAATTGTCGTCTTTCATGTAATAACCCAATTTTGTACCCCTTTCCCGTTTTGATTAAACCACAAACCCGACGTCATTGTGTGATGGGAAGATGCGATCTTGAATAAGCTTTCGTTTGATACCAGTTTCACATCGCTACCCCCATTAGTTACCATTTTAGCCCATTTTTCGCTTTCAATGACGGTACCGTGACCTTTCACTGTTTCAAGGGTCAAGTCGTGACGTAACAGAAGGCACCCATAGTAACCTAATGGCTGAAACTCGGGCAGCACGGGCTTTGCGTTAGCACCTAGAAAACGGCGATTTCGAAGAAATCGGCGGTGTCGCCCCCCTAAAAATGATTGAAAAGGCTAGTTCAGACCTTGAGCTAACTGATGTATAGCTTTTTATGTGCATTTTTATTTTGAAAACATACTTTGTAAGTGTTTTTAATTGCTATGTGATGTTAACTATTGCAACAATAGGGAAATTTGCAAGGGCGCGTTTCTTCAACTCCACAGTGTACTTATGCATTTACTAACATGGCTATGTATTTTACAAGTCCTGCAGGGCAGTTTATTACATATTTTATGTACTTTTCACGTAGTTCTTAGTGTTTTAATTGTGTTTTTTGGTGAAAACCCCTGATGCAACGCTGGAAAGATATTATGCAATTAAATGTTTTGCGACCAAAGGGTCATTTTACCCACACTCTGGACTCTGTCGCCCGTGTTTACATGGCACATACAATGTTAGAACAACATATTTTATTAATGTTCGACCTTTTACTTATGTTGCGAGTGTATCTTGATGCATTAAACGCATGCAGATGTGTACTTGCTATGTATATACATAACTGCGCCACATGTACTAAAACTAAAACACCATTTCGTTTGGTGTGGTGTGGGAGTTAAATTTGTGTCGGGCAGTTGCCAATGATGTCTTTAAGGGTCTTTATCTTTTTTAAATTTCGGAAAAGTGTGTACATGTTTGCTAAATAGCGTCGGTCTGGGCTTTACTCCACCCTAATCACGAGTACACCCCCGGTATTGCAGTACCTCAAAGGCCTGCCAACCTCGTATTTAAATCAAAATTAGAATTTTTTTCCATTTCTTCCATCGCGAAATGTGCCTTTAAGAGGTTCCTTGTACTGAATCAAAGTACTACAACGTGACCTCGGTGAAATTGTCGTCTTTCATGTAATAACCCAATTTTGTACCCCTTTCCCGTTCTGATTAAACCACAAACCTGACGCCATTGTGTGATGGGAAGATGCGCTCTTGAATAAGCTTTCGTTTGATACCAGTTTCACATCGCTACCCCCATTAGTTACCATTTTAGCCCATTTTTCGCTCTCAATGACGGTTTCGTGATCTTTCACTGTTTCAAGGGTCAAGTCGTGACGTAACAGAAGGCACCCATAGTAACCTAATGGCTGAAACTCGGGCAGCACGGGCTTTGCGAAAGCACCTAGAAAACGGCGATGTCGCCCTAGAAATCGGCGGTGTCGCCCCCCTAAAAATGATTGAAAAGGTTAGTTCAGACCTTTAGCTAACTGATGTATAGCTTTTTATGTGCATTTTTATTTTGAAAACATACTTTGTAAGTGTTTTTAATTGCTATGTGATGTTAACTATTGCAACAATAGGGACATTTGCAAGGGCGCGTTTCTTCAACTCCACAGTGTACTTATGCATTTTCTAACATGGCTATGTATTTTACAAGTCCTGCAGGGCAGTTTATTACATATTTTATGTACTTTTCACGTAGTTCTTAGTGTTTTAATTGTGTTTTTTGGTGAAAACCCCTTAGCAACGCTGGAAAGATAGTATGCAATTAAATGTTTTGCGGCCAAAGGGTCATTTTACCCACACTCTCGACTCTGTCGCCCGTGTTTACATGGCACATACAATGTTAGAACAACATATTTTATTAATGTTCGACTTTTTACTTATGTTGCGAATGTATCTTGATGCATTAAACGCATGCAGATGTGTACTTGCTATGTATATACATAACTGCGCCACATGTACTAAAACTTAAACACCATTTCGTTTGGTGTGGTGTGGGAGTTAAATTTGTGTCAGGCAGTTGCCAATGATGTCTTTAAGGGTCTTTATCTTTTTTAAATTTCGCAAAAGTGTGTACATGTTTGCTAAATAGCGTCGGTCTGGGCTTTACTCCACCCTAATCACGAGTACACCCCCGGTATTGCAGTACCTCCAAGGCCTGCCAACCTCATATTCAAATCAAAATTAGAATTTTTTTCCATTTCTTCCGTCGCGAAATGTGCCTTTAAGAGTTGCCTTGTACTGAATCAAAGTACTACAACGTGACCTCGGTGAAATTGTCGTCTTTCATGTAATAACCCAATTTTGTACCACTTTCCCGTTCTGATTAAACCACAAACCCGACGTCATTGTGTGTGATGGGAAGATGCGCTCTTGAATAAGCTTTCGTTTGATACCAGTTTCACATTGCTACCCCCATTAGTTACCATTTTAGCCCATTTTTCGCTTTCAATGACGGTACCGTGACCTTTCACTGTTTCAAGGGTCAAGTCGTGACGTAACAGAAGGCACCCATAGTAACCTAATGGCTGAAACTCGGGCAGCACGGGCTTTGTGTTAGCACCTAGAAAACGGCGATTTCGACGAAATCGGCGGTGTCGTCACCCTAAAAATGATTGAAAAGGTTAGTTCAGACCTTGAGCTAACTGATGTATAGCTTTTTATGTGCATTTTTATATTGAAAACATACTTTGTAAGTGTTTTTAATTGCTATGTGATGTTAACTATTGCAACAATAGGGACATTTGCAAGGGCGCGTTTCTTCAACTCCACAGTGTACTTATGCATTTTCTAACATGGCTATGTATTTTACAAGTCCTGCAGGGCAGTTTATTACATATTTTATGTACTTTTCACGTAGTTCTTAGTGTTTTAATTGTGTTTTTTGGTGAAAACCCCTTAGCAACGCTGGAAAGATAGTATGCAATTAAATGTTTTGCGGCCAAAGGGTCATTTTACCCACACTCTCGACTCTGTCGCCCGTGTTTACATGGCACATACAATGTTAGAACAACATATTTTATAAATGTTCGACTTTTTACTTATGTTGCGAATGTATCTTGATGCATTAAACGCATGCAGATGTGTACGTGCTATGTATATACATAACTGCGCCACATGTACTAAAACTTAAACACCATTTCGTTTGGTGTGGTGTGGGAGTTAAATTTGTGTCGGGCAGTTGCCAATGATGTCTTTAAGGGTCTTTATCTTTTTTAAATTTCGCAAAAGTGTGTACATGTTTGCTAAATAGCGTCGGTCTGGGCTTTACTCCACCCTAATCACGAGTACACCCCCGGTATTGCAGTACCTCCAAGGCCTGCCAACCTCATATTCAAATCAAAATTAGAATTTTTTTCCATTTCTTCCGTCGCGAAATGTGCCTTTAAGAGTTGCCTTGTACTGAATCAAAGTACTACAACGTGACCTCGGTGAAATTGTCGTCTTTCATGTAATAACCCAATTTTGTACCACTTTCCCGTTCTGATTAAACCACAAACCCGACGTCATTGTGTGTGATGGGAAGATGCGCTCTTGAATAAGCTTTCGTTTGATACCAGTTTCACATTGCTACCCCCATTAGTTACCATTTTAGCCCATTTTTCGCTTTCAATGACGGTACCGTGACCTTTCACTGTTTCAAGGGTCAAGTCGTGACGTAACAGAAGGCACCCATAGTAACCTAATGGCTGAAACTCGGGCAGCACGGGCTTTGTGTTAGCACCTAGAAAACGGCGATTTCGACGAAATCGGCGGTGTCGTCACCCTAAAAATGATTGAAAAGGTTAGTTCAGACCTTGAGCTAACTGATGTATAGCTTTTTATGTGCATTTTTATATTGAAAACATACTTTGTAAGTGTTTTTAATTGCTATGTGATGTTAACTATTGCAACAATAGGGAAATTTGCAAGGGCGCGTTTCTTCAACTCCACAGTGTACTTATGCATTTACTAACATGGCTATGTATTTTACAAGTCCTGCAGGGCAGTTTATTACATATTTTATGTACTTTTCACGTAGTTCTTAGTGTTTTAATTGTGTTTTTTGGTGAAAACCCCTTAGCAACGCTGGAAAGATAGTATGCAATTAAATGTTTTGCGGCCAAAGGGTCATTTTACCCACACTCTCGACTCTGTCGCCCGTGTATACATGGCACATACAATGTTAGAACAACATATTTTATTAATGTTCGACCTTTTACTAATGTTGCGAATGTATCTTGATGCATTAAACGCATGCAGATGTGTACTTGCTATGTATATACATAACTGCGCCACATGTACTAAAACTAAAACACCATTTCGTTTAGTGTGGTGTGGGAGTTAAATTTGTGTCGGGCAGTTGCCAATGATGTCTTTAAGGGTCTTTATCTTTTTTAAATTTCGGAAAAGTGTGTACATGTTTGCTAAATAGCGTCGGTCTGGGCTTTACTCCACCCTAATCACGAGTACACCCCCGGTATTGCAGTACCTCCAAGGCCTGCCAACCTCATATTCAAATCAAAATTAGAATTTTTTTTCCATTTCTTCCGTCGCGAAATGTGCCTTTAAGAGTTGCCTTGTACTGAATCAAAGTACTACAACGTGACCTCGGTGAAATTGTCGTCTTTCATGTAATAACCCAATTTTGTACCCCTTTCCCGTTCTGATTAAACCACAAACCCGACGTCATTGTGTGTGATGGGAAGATGCGCACTTGAATAAGCTTTCGTTTGATACCAGTTTCACATCGCAACCCCCATTAGTTACCATTTTAGCCCATTTTCGCTTTCAATGACGGTACCGTGACCTTTCACTGTTTCAAGGGTCAAGTCGTGACGTAACAGAAGGCACCCATAGTAACCTAATGGCTGAAACTCGGGCAGCACGGGCTTTGTGTTAGCACCTAGAAAACGGCGATTTCGACGAAATCGGCGGTGTCGTCACCCTAAAAATGATTGAAAAGGTTAGTTCAGACCTTGAGCTAACTGATGTATAGCTTTTTATGTGCATTTTTATATTGAAAACATACTTTGTAAGTGTTTTTAATTGCTATGTGATGTTAACTATTGCAACAATAGGGACATTTGCAAGGGCGCGTTTCTTCAACTCCACAGTGTACTTATGCATTTTCTAACATGGCTATGTATTTTACAAGTCCTGCAGGGCAGTTTATTACATATTTTATGTACTTTTCACGTAGTTCTTAGTGTTTTAATTGTGTTTTTTGGTGAAAACCCCTTAGCAACGCTGGAAAGATAGTATGCAATTAAATGTTTTGCGGCCAAAGGGTCATTTTACCCACACTCTCGACTCTGGCGCCCGTGTATACATGGCACATACAATGTTAGAACAACATATTTTATTAATGTTCGACCTTTTACTAATGTTGCGAATGTATCTTGATGCATTAAACGCATGCAGATGTGTACTTGCTATGTATATACATAACTGCGCCACATGTACTAAAACTAAAACACCATTTCGTTTAGTGTGGTGTGGGAGTTAAATTTGTGTCGGGCAGTTGCCAATGATGTCTTTAAGGGTCTTTATCTTTTTTAAATTTCGGAAAAGTGTGTACATGTTTGCTAAATAGCGTCGGTCTGGGCTTTACTCCACCCTAATCACGAGTACACCCCCGGTATTGCAGTACCTCCAAGGCCTGCCAACCTCATATTCAAATCAAAATTAGAATTTTTTTTCCATTTCTTCCGTCGCGAAATGTGCCTTTAAGAGTTGCCTTGTACTGAATCAAAGTACTACAACGTGACCTCGGTGAAATTGTCGTCTTTCATGTAATAACCCAATTTTGTACCCCTTTCCCGTTTTGATTAAACCACAAACCCGACGTCATTGTGTGTGATGGGAAGATGCGCACTTGAATAAGCTTTCGTTTGATACCAGTTTCACATCGCTACCCCCATTAGTTACCATTTTAGCCCATTTTCGCTTTCAATGACGGTACCGTGACCTTTCACTGTTTCAAGGGTCAAGTCGTGACGTAACAGAAGGCACCCATAGTAACCTAATGGCTGAAACTCGTGCAGCACGGGCTTTGCGTTAGCACCTAGAAAACGGCGATCTCGATGAAATCGGCGGTGTCGCCACCCTAAACATAATTGAAAAGGTTAGTTCAGACCTTTAGCTAACTGATGTATAGCTTTTATGTGCATTTTTATATTGAAAACATAGTTTGTAAGTGTTTTTAATTGCTATGTGATGTTAACTATTGCAACAATAGGGAAATTTGCAAGGGCGCGTTTCTTCAACTCCACAGTGTACTTATGCATTTACTAACATGGCTATGTATTTTACAAGTCCTGCAGGGCAGTTTATTACATATTTTATGTACTTTTCACGTAGTTCTTAGTGTTTTAATTGTGTTTTTTGGTGAAAACCCCTGATGCAACGCTGGAAAGATATTATGCAATTAAATGTTTTGCGACCAAAGGGTCATTTTACCCACACTCTGGACTCTGTCGCCCGTGTTTACATGGCACATACAATGTTAGAACAACATATTTTATTAATGTTCGACCTTTTACTTATGTTGCGAGTGTATCTTGATGCACTAAACGCATGCAGATGTGTACTTGCTATGTATATACATAACTGCGCCACATGTACTAAAACTAAAACACCATTTCGTTTGGTGTGGTGTGGGAGTTAAATTTGTGTCGGGCAGTTGCCAATGATGTCTTTAAGGGTCTTTATCTTTTTTAAATTTCGGAAAAGTGTGTACATGTTTGCTAAATAGCGTCGGTCTGGGCTTTACTCCACCCTAATCACGAGTACACCCCCGGTATTGCAGTACCTCAAAGGCCTGCCAACCTCGTATTTAAATCAAAATTAGAATTTTTTTCCATTTCTTCCATCGCGAAATGTGCCTTTAAGAGGTTCCTTGTACTGAATCAAAGTACTACAACGTGACCTCGGTGAAATTGTCGTCTTTCATGTAATAACCCAATTTTGTACCCCTTTCCCGTTCTGATTAAACCACAAACCCGACGTCATTGTGTGATGGGAAGATGCGCTCTTGAATAAGCTTTCGTTTGATACCAGTTTCACATCGCTACCCCCATTAGTTACCATTTTAGCCCATTTTTCGCTTTCAATGACGGTACCGTGAACTTTCACTGTTTCAAGGGTCAAGTCGTGACGTAACAGAAGGCACCCATAGTAACCTAATGGCTGAAACTCGGGCACTACGGGCTTTGCGTTAGCACCTAGAACACGGCGATTTCGACGAAATCGGCGGTATCGCCCCCCTAAAAATGATTGAAAAGGTGGGTTAAGACCTTTAGCTAACTGATGTAAAGCTTTTTATGTGCATTTTTATTTTGAAAACATACTTTGTAAGTGTTTTTAATTGCTATGTGATGTAAACTATTGCAACAATAGGGAAAATTGCAAGGGCGCGTTTCTTCAACTCCACAGTGTAATACAATTCCGTGGCAGCATTTATATTAGCAGTTTTGGGGTGTAAATTTTTTTCGAAGTTCTAAGTTGAAAATGTTAAATCTGGACGTTGTCTGTCTGTCTGTCTGTCTGTCTGTCTGTCTTGATTGGTGTCACGATCTAGGTTGGTGTGTTAATAAACTGTTTGGACAGTCATGCAATGCTGGTGGTTTGTGCCTGACCCTGAGGGTGAGGGACTCGTCACAAAGCAACACAATAACTTGTAAATTGCAGATTGTGTAAACTGTGTTCACGTTTTCTTCTTACTCTAGTTTTCTACTGCACCAAAACTGGAATAACAAATTAATATCACATCATATCAAGTCGAATACATCAGAAATCATTCATTCTATTTGTATCGGGTAAAAATATCAAGAAAAGGGTCCAATTCTCTTGAGACAACGTCCAGATTTAACATTTTCAACTTAGAACTTCGAAAGAAATGTACACCCCAAAACTGCTAATATAAATGCTGCCACGGAATTGTATTAATCTCTACTTGTTCAGGTTGCCATTTAAGCAAAAAACACATACAAATTCTTGGTTGTTTTTGTATGGAAATGTCCTCATGAAAAAGAGCACATAAGTTCGAAAATCGTCTATATTCTAAACTATCCAAATTTGCCTTTCCATACACAGGCCAAAATAATATAAAGTTTGAAACCCCCAAAACCATACATCCACACATAATGACTGCTTCATCGAGCTGGGCTTTATTGTTTTTGAGTTCTGACCCTAAAACGAACTTGTGTGTTGTGCTTTTATGGAAACAGTCACAAATACAAATCCCCAAAAAAGTTGAGAATTCCTCAAAATCATATATACTCTGCTTGCTTTGCATAGTGACAAACTGTTTTTTGAATATGAATTTCAAGTTTTCTAATTCTGGTTTAAAACTAGTAGTTAGCATCTCAGAGATGCACGGACGCATCTCACATTATACACAGCCATAAATCAGGTCACCCATCTAGGTTGTGGCGCCAATCAATGTTGCTGAAAATTACTGAGGAGAAGTGATTTCATGCTTATAAGGCCGCTTTCAATAGTATTTCACTTCTATTGCAGTGGCTAAAATCAGCATAATGTAGGGAGTAAGCCCACAACACCAATGTGGATATGCATTGCAGTAAAACCTGCACGCAGCGGCTGGAACTAGCGTTCTATAGGCTGATCTTCCCTGAAATTTAGTGTAGTGCTTATTGTCCTCAAACCTTTCTCCACAGCAGACAAAGTTCACAAGTCCCTGGCGAGAATCGAACCCCAGACCTCTTGGTCAGAAGCAGAACACACTGACCACTTTACTAACCCGCCCCTGAATGTTGCAGAGAGTAGTCAACTGAGCTGGGTACACGGCCAGTTGCCGCCATTGTTAACGGCTGCTATTATTTATATGGGATAATACACGACCTGCCATTTAAAACCACTTTTATTTAACGAGTTACTCATCTGGTATAAAATGAGCAAAAGCGAGTGTGATGTCATCTCCTTCACGAGTTTAATAGAAACGGTAATATATGGAAGGCAGTTTAGTATTCGGTTCATTACTTACAATTGTAATCAAGCCGACAGTGTGCTGTGCCCACTGGTGCGCACAACGACTTCCACTATTCACATCCGGGAGCTACTTCAGGGCCAGTAGGTCCACGTGTTTTACAAATTTTATTTTTTCCAAATTTCCCATTATTAATGATAGTATATGTCATATGTATTTACTTTGGAGGGTAAAACATGTTATTACACAAACCAATTATCTGTAGTGGTAATAACGGTGTTGCCTATAAAGCAAAAAATGCATGGCGGTCATTTTATTGTGAACACATTTTATTGTTTTGGATGACAAAAACTAATCTCATGGAAGACAGAAGGGTGTTTTACTATAGGTAAGATTATTTTTCAAATATATTTCATTGACTTATTTTAGCGAAAAAACCTGCTACTGCCCCTTTAAAAAATCCGCCATTCATGCCGTGATGGCGTAAAACCATTGTGACGTCACAGAAAAACACTGTTATGACGGCACACTTTCATGGGATTTTTCCCCTTGTTTATCCCCTATCTTTGTCCTTAAGTGTTCATTCCCCTGTCACTCCCATGTCTTTTAATTTAGCGTTGATGGTGAGATTTCCACTAGCAGTCCATCCAGTCATTTTATAAACAGGATGTATTCGCTCAAATGTTCACATTTGTTCGTGAAAGTAATCAGCTTCCAGTACATAATATCAAAGCGTTTTCATAATGACAATTCACCAAACGAAAAAAGCTAAATTGCAATCCAAATGTATTCCAAATCCCCCAAATTAGACTTCGTGGTTGTAATAATTTGGCAAATCAAGAATGATCTGTTTTTAAAACGATGGCCTGAAACAGCTCACAAGAACACACCTTTCCAGGAAATGCAGTACCAAGAAATCAGTATAGGGCTCGTCTCCGAATTTGTTTTGTTTAGCATTCTCTGTGACACAACTCGTCATTTTAAAATTAGATAAAACAATCAGATCAGCACTAAAATTGTTGTTTGGTTACTCAGCAGCTACTTTTAAAAATATCAGAATCGATTTTGAAAGAGTTTTGCATTTTTTAATGTAACTATCATTTAAATTTTGAAACGACCCCTACTGTCGGGCCAGCTCGTCCCTTTGCCGGATGTTGTTGTCGCTTGGACAGTGTTTTGGATTGTGTTGACACGAGTTTTGCACCAGTGGATATCTTATGTGCAAGATCTAAGACTTGGATACTTATATCTACTCGTGACATTCTCTTGGACTAGACTACAAGCATCAGACGTCGCCCGTGTTCGCTAAGAACTCCTAGACTAGAGATGTGTCCGCTGGCTGAGAGGAGACGGGAAATTGGTAGATCTAAGACATTTTGTTTTTCTATACATGTGTAACTTTGTTGATAGAATTGTCTTCAATTTACCCAATATCGGACATCACCCGTCTGAAGAGATACTCTTTGCTTTGACTTGTGACAGTAACAGGTGATTGTAAAAATAACCATCAAATCAGGCGATGACAGCCGCTTGGCTACTGAGTTCATTTGTTAATACGATGGTTTATCGAAACACCCAAGCCGTGATCAGGATTTGCATTTATATTTTGTGCATTTTTTATGAATATGTGTCGACAAAAAAAAAAGAGACAAAAGGACATTACTGTATTTAAAAAGACTAAAGATGTGCGAATAAGACCTGAGTCTTTTGCAGGAGTAGGGGCTGGACTCAGTAATGTGTTCCTACACCAAAAGTACCGGTAGTCAAAATATTCAAGAATATAGTGCAATCTTTAAAAAGAAAAAAAAGATTTTTCTTAGACTTCCAAGTCTGTTTATCATAAAGAATCTGTTTTTCAGTTCGTAAGATAGGTATAACTTTAGAATTGGTTCGCCACCTTTTAGGGTTTAGGTTTAGGGTAAGTATTAGGGTTTAGGGTTAGGGTTAGTATTAGGGTTTAGGGTTTAGTGTTAGTGTTAGTATTAGGGTTTAGGGTTAGTATTAGGGTTAGGGGTAGTGTTAGGTTTAGGGTTAGGGTTAATCTTTAGAATGTATTAAAGGTGGCGAACCAATTCTAAAGTTGCTCCGTAAGATACATTAGAGCTCGTTTTGGTCAGAAATCTTTACTATGAGTTTTTCAACTTTTCTTCAATTTTCGAAAGCAAAACACTTTTTCAACTTCTGTCTTCAGACTGCTGAATTCTTGCTTTGTCATCGTCGCACTGTTGCCCCGGAACTTACTTTTGTTTTAAGTTAAAATCCACTGAGGCCTATATCATTGAAACAGACACTTTTCTGGCCCTTTTTTTATGAATAATATTACCTCCAATAAATGTTGACAAATTTAGGCTGAACATTTAAAGTTTTAAATGTTTTAAGCAGTAAATGATTTTGGACATGTGTATTCATGGGCGAGGCTGCAGCACTGCCATGTTTGTATACAAAATAATGCTTTTTTTTCATCTTAAAGAACGCTTTGCAGATATCTGTTAGAAGCAGTACTATATTTAATCTGTTATTCAGTTCTTACTGCACAAATTGGATAATTTTGGCGGCAAATCTTGACTATGAAATTTTGAAGTTTTCTGACTTTTCAAGAATTTCTGCCGTGAGATTGCTGCCAGCTCGGCTGTCGGCAGTGAACGTGGTCACGTGATTTTTGACCTTGACCTTTGTTCAAACAACTGATTGACACCTTTAGAATCCCTCATCAAAAAATTAATCATACTTATTTTAATATTTCCAGTGGTGACAAACTAAGCATTTGACAATTGAGTAAATATGATAAATATTGTCATGTGAGATGCTTTGTGTACATGGGGCTTGTCTTGAGTGACCATCCTTCCGTTTGTCCATCTCTGAACAGTGCATCTATTCTCTATCCATTGAACTTGTTTCTCCTGCATATATCTAGACTAACACTTTTCATAAAAAAAATTTAAAAATACCCTGACTTATGAGAGGTTTTTTGGTGCCTTTTGAACAAATCAATCATCTTTAGGCAAATTTATTATTTACTTACCTTTTCATCTACTAATTTTTTATTTGAAATTTTGAGTTTTCAAGTTTTATGCCAAGAATGTATGGTATTAGATGTCATTGTGCCTATTGATGAAATTTATAATCTATGACCTAATTTTCATATTATTCAGAATCACTTTTAAAAATGTATTTGTCTACATTGTATCTCTCATAAATTTTTCAGAGACTGAAATAGATTTGGTACAAAGAATAAAATAACTTGATGCTCTAGTCATGTCTTTTGCAGCCATTGATGACTTATGTTGAAATGAATGCCTTTCTCTAGCTCATCAGGTCTATATAAGGCACTGGGTCACTGATTTAAACATATTTTATTCACATAGAGAGAAATTAAGTTAGAATACCCTCTCCTTGAATATAAGTTATTGGGTCACTCCAGGATCTTCCTTCTCCATCTGTAAACTTTTTACATTTTCAACTTCTCTTCAAGAACCACTGTACACCGAAGCTGTGAAGAGGCCTCTCTTTGTCCAGTTAGTTACAACCCAAGCCATAACCTTGCATAGCTGCCAAGTCAAGTTAATGTTCAAGTGCTCAGGTACAAATAGTATGCATATTTAAATAATTTTGGGACAAAATCTCCAATTGACAAAACCCAAATATATTGATGACAATGAATTTAATTTTAACTATACCCCCGGCCCTGCCTAACCGCTGACATGACATGACCAAAACAGTGACCCTGGAAGGAAGTGATTTTGTGCGGAGCATATCTCTCGAACTAAACATGCTATGATGCTAGCTTCACCAAACTTGCTACATATTTTAGCCATGATCTCTAGTTGTGCCGGTTCAGGTTAAGACAGATTTCTGAATTTTACTTTTGCGTTTCCATGGAAACATAACCAAAATAGTGACTCTGTAATTTTGTGTGGAACTTAACTCCCAAACTATAAATTATAGTTACACCAAACCTCATCTACATGTCAACCATGGTGTCTAGATGGTGCCTAGATGTGCTTTTTGAGCTTTAGACCTATTTCGGAATTTAATTTTTTGCGGTTTCGATGGAAACATGACCAAAATAGAGATTCTGTGAGGAAGTCATTTTGTGTGGAACTTATCTCCCAAACTATATATTCTAGCTGCACCAAACTTCATACACATGTCAACCATGGTTTCGAGATGGCGCTAGGATGGTGCCTAGATTTGCCTTTTGAGGGTGAGACCTATTTCTGAATTTTTTTCTGCGGTTTCCATGGAAACATGACTGAACTGTGAGAGTAGAACCCTGTATTGTTCCGGCAGCTGGTCTGTCTGCTGGCACCATTCCAGAAATTACACATGGACATTAAGGCGGGCGGATTTGGATTGTGCATTTCTCCAGTTTTTGTAGGGCTGCATGAGGTCAGCCGGAAGTTGAACTGCTTTGGCCTCATCGGTGCCGGCTGTGGTTGTATCAAAGTCAAAGTCGATTTTGCGTCGCTTTGAGTTTGGGGGGTGAGCCTCCACCTCAATCACGCTAGTGAAGCTAGCGCATGAAGGAACCGGCAGACAGACAGACAGACGAGTCCAAACACTTGGACGAAACTAATTACTCTAGCAATCAAACTCCTTGCCCCCATAGACGTTACTAGGCCAAACTTGTCCTTTTAACCTATGTATGGATATAATTTTTATGAATATTGTAAATCCTCACTGAACTTCTTGATAGAACATGTCATTCTGATCAAGAGTCCTATATCGCAGTATTGCATGTCTAGCATCCCCTCCTAGATTTGATATTGCTGCTGTGCATTCAAGGATTAAGATAAAAAATAATGTTAATGACCGGTCCCTGCAAGCGACTGCACTGTGTCAGTAACTCTCCAGCAGAGTTTCACAGCGACTTCCCGTATATCGTCGTCTTTGATGTCATAAAATGATTGTTTGTGACGTCACTGTAGCTTGTGGTCGCAGGGAGGTAGGCCTTTTCATGGCTTATTTTATGCGAATTAAATGAAGTAGAATTGACATTACAGAAACTTTTGCAAATTTGTGTATAACCCTCGGTCTCACTTTGGCAATAAAAATATTCACATGTTGTACGACACTCTTTCTCGGGTAATAATCTCTATGTCTGCAGCATTTCAAATCAAACAAATTTAGAGTGCAAGAATGACTTTATCACTTTATTTTATTGTGACAGATGTTTTCTTTATACAAACGTATATTAACATTTTATTATTTTGGTGTCATCACGCTTAAACAGATCTTTAAAATCATTAAAGTTTGTCCTATGATAAATACTTATTCATCAATTGTCATAGGGTAAAAATGTCCACTATTTCGATGTAGATATCTATTATCTGGAATTTGTAAGATTATCAATATCTTTTTTTCAGGCATTGATTTTATTATCCCCCGCCACGAAGTGGAAGGGGGATATAGGTTTGGGCTCCGTCCATCCGTGCGTCCGTGCGTCCGTCCGTTCGTCCGAGATAAAGGGGACAGCTTTTCTTAGAAACCATTTAAGATAGGGTTACCAAATTTGATGAGTTGCTTGAGGGCATAAATACCTTGATGGAGTTCGAAAATGAGAAGCGTGCAATCATTTTTTTCCAGAGTTATTGCCCTTGTTCCGTATTTTTGGACTTTGTTCATGGTATCTCCAAAGGGGACAGCTTTTCTCAGAAACCGTTTCAGATAGGGTTACCTAATTTGATGTGTTGCTTGAAGGCATGAATACCTTGATGAAGTTCGAAAATGAGAAGCGTGCAATTATTTTTTCCAGAGTTATTGCCCTTGTTCCATATTTTTGGACTTTGTTCATGGTATCTCCAAAGTCGACAGTTTTTCTCAGAAACCATTTAAGATAGGGTTACCAAATTTGATGTGTTGCTTAAAGGATAGATGAAATGCATTTTTCTCAAGAATGACAGATGATTACCTCTACGTATATTGTATATCGGAATCAATTGAGCATAAAATCGAGACAATATACACTTGCAATTGATAATTATGACGATTTTAATTCACCCATTTTAACACTACCGCAATTTGTTCGGTGAATCCTTTTGAAAATGCTCACTGAGGCGTGACTGTGATAAGCGACATGCGGGGCGGCTAGATAGCTAACCCGCCGGTGTCTCATAAATTAATTAATGATGATTATCACTGCCGCTAAATGAATTTATGAGGTGTATTACATCGCCAAAAAGACATGTTTATGTAATAATTGTGTAATTGTCATCTGCCGAATTACCTAGTTGGATATCTAAACATTCGATATATGGGAAATTTAAGTTATTTTATTGAAGGTTTCTTTGTGAAATTAACAATCAAAATGTTGCGAAATTACGTTGAATTGTGACTATCGCCGAAAATCAAATTCCTCCACATACGTCACAGAAGTCATCCCTTCACGGGTCACACCCTCGCAGACTTTCATTCTGGTCGCCTGGGCTAAATCAGGCGTTTTTTTAAAAAGCCGTATATATGTAATTTATGGACCGATTTCAGAAATTTATAATCGAGCAATTGTCAAATTGACATCCCATTTTAATGAATCTGATTTGGACCATATGTCATTTCATCTATCCTTTAAAGGCATGAATACCTTGATGAAGTTCGAAAATGAGAAGCGGGCAAATATTTGTTTTGGAGTTATTGCCCTTGTTCAGTATTTTTGGACTTTGTTCATGGGATCTCCAAAGGGGACAGCTTTTCTCAGAAACCGTTTAAGATAGGGTTACCAAATTTGATGTGTTGCTTAAAGGCATGAATACCTTGATGAAGTTCGAAAATGAGAAGCGTGCAATTATTTTTTCCAGAGTTATTGCCCTTGTTCCATATTTTTGGACTTTGTTCATGGTATCTCAAAAGTCGACAGTTTTTCTCAGAAACTATTTAAGATAGGAGAACCAAAATTGGTGTGTTGCTTGAGGGCTAACATACCTTGATGGAATGAAAATGAGTAATGCACAATTATTTCAAATTATTGCCCTTTTTCCAATTTCTTGGCTCTGGCGGGGATGTTGATGACTATGTCTTCTTGTTTTTTTTTAAGATTGTAAGCATTGTTAGTCATTTATCAAAATATCAATTTTCAATAACCGTATAAATCAACAATAATTCCGTCTGTCCGTCCGTAATCATTTCGTTTCCGGAGCACAGCTCCAAAACCGTTCATCATATATCTTCCTGAAACTTTGCATGTGTATGACCCACTAACCCCTCAAATATTGGCACGGCAGGCATTATCCGAATAACCTTCAAAACCAGTTTGCATATGAAGCTGAAATATTCAAATTTACAATTGTTGGTCATACAGGTGCAGAACTCTTTGGAATGGAATGTGTGTAGTTGATCGGGGGAGTGATATGGTTAAGTTGATCATTTGGCCGGCTGGAGTCCAGTTCGTTGAGTAACAGCCGAGCCCAGTTAGTTAATGAGAAGATAAGAGGGAGGAATTGGATACAACTGTCCTTCAAACTTTGAGGGGGATTATTGTTATCCACCGCCGGGGGGGAAGGAGTAAGGGGGAGGGGGGAGATATTGAAATGGGCTCTGTCCGTCTGTCCATCCTAAAATCGTTTCCAAAGCAGAACTAAAAAAACGTAGGGCACAGCTCAATGAAACTTTATTTCCAATGGCTGAGGATGTTGATGATATCTCCTGTCTGCTAGTTTTTCCTTTTATTGAATGAATTGCAGTCATGGAATGACATATCATGGATTAAAATTTGTATAACTTATATTCTTTCAGCAGATGTGCACGACAAAATGAATTCCATGCCTCAAACAATCCTTACACGGTGAACTGGAAATCAAAGAACTCTTCAATGTGGAGGAAATAACCCATACGTGATGATCCGGAAGTTTGAGAACTCTTCAATATGGAGGAAGGCATCAATTATCTCCCTTGTTCTCAATATCCTCTCATCCACCATGATCTCTTGTCAAGGGGAGGTAATCCAGCTAGCAAGGGGAGAGAACTTTACGACACAGACGTGCGGTTGACGTGACTGCAGACAATATGCACGGAGAGCCGGGGGAAGGGTATTACATCAAGATGATAATCAGGATCCCTCCACAACAGGTGCTAGTGATGATGACGATGTTTTATTCATAATGATGATTGCAATTAATCCCTTTAAAGGGGCTGTAGCACATAAATTGCAAATTTTATTTTTCGCTCATCTGGCCTGAAAGGCCCAATGGGTTTATGGCATGGCGTCCATCCGTCCGTCCGTCCGTCCGTCCGCCCGTAAACGTTTCGTCTTCTTCTCCAGAACCGCAGGGCTCCAGATAAGGGCTGTACGAGCGTATGTACGGATGAAAAATGAGTCAATACGATCGTCTAAAAAATAAGAACCGTATCAGATACGCTTGTAATTAACAATGTACGTTCAAATAGTAATTTACACACGTACATTGCGGTACCTCAAATCTTATCAAAACTATATTGTAATAAATGCAATACTAGTGAAGTTGCAAAGACAATGAGGCAATGTAAATTTGCGTTCGCTTCACTTGAAAACAAATGTAATTTGACAAAGATATACATCAGAGTGACCTCCCTTTCAAAAATTTCGGGTACAAGCGAAAGTTAATTTATTCAAAAATGTTTCCGTGCCGCATGTTCATTGGGTAAAAGATATAGGCCAACTACTTCATTAACTTCCGTTAAGAAACGAAGTTATCTCATTGGCTCTGTTTTCTGTCGTTGTAGTCGAGTATTTCCGTTTTACTGTCACGTAATATATTATATGTATAGCATAAGCCAGGTGAACTGTCAAAATAACACAGAATGAAACAGAACAGTTTGAAGACGTTTGTATACATTCATAGCGAATTACTAATCAAACACAAGGATTTGTCAATTGGTATTAAGTGCAATAACATTAATTATTTGCAGATTTCAGATTTCAGAATTCATTGCTTTTATCGATAACATTGTCTTGTTTACACTGAACCAATGACAGTTCACGATACATCGGTTGCTATGGAGACTTCAATCGAGTGAATAACATCAGTGATTTGATTGGTTAAAGCATCTCTCATTGAAACATGGCGGGGCAAAGAAATATACAAGTTTTTTCCGAAAAGAAAATCAGGGATAATGACTACTGAAGTACGTGAATGGTTAAACAAGTTAAAACATGAAACAGTGTTAACGTGATGTGAACAGTACTGTGGTGAAAGTAAACTTTCTTTGAAATAAAAACACAACGTTTTCAGAGTATAATTATTTTATTTTTGACACAGAAATCTGAAATGGAAATTAACCTATGTTCTCACTTGAACATAAATGAGAACTGCATAGTTTATTTGCATAATCATACAGGCCATTTTGCATTGTTTTATTGCAGACCAAGATAATTAAAGATAAAGTTGGTATTTATGCAATAAGACATTGCATGATCCACATGTGAATGCAATTAAACAGTCAAGCAATACTATAATATATATCCTATGTGGAAAAACCCCTTTTTCACACTTGAAAATAAGTGGGTACTCTTGAGGTAATCTTATGTTGTGCCAGTACTCCTCACTTTCAAATTTGAGGAGTACGTACTCCTCAGCTTGAAAAATTATCTGGAGCCCTGCAGAACCAATGACTCTAGAGAGCTGAAATTTGACTCCTTGACTAGAGTAGAGGTTATCCGTGTTTTCTTAAAGGGAATGTAGCACGTTTTTTGGCAAAAATATGTTTTCAAATTTCCCATTGATAATGTTAGTGTTTAACTATTGGTAAAATTATTTTTCAAATACATTTCATCAACTTATTTGAGCGTAAATGTGCTACTGTCTCTTTAACTAATACTATGTTTATCCCATTGAATGAGGCAGAGAGTTTATAATATTTTCACTAGTGACCAAGCTACGAATTAAAATATACAGCTTATCAACCTCATGAGATGAGTTATAGCTATACCGGGGATGTAACTCAGTTGGTAGAGTGTCCGCTCATCACCCGGAAGGCCAGGGTTTGATTCCCGGTCGTGTCATACCAAAAGACTTTTGGAAGATGAGAGTTGCTACTTCCTTGCTTGACTCTCAGCATAATGACAGAACAACGCTTTAACTGGGGCTGCACTGTGGCTGCCGGGTGCAAAATGCACAAACCAAATTTCCTATGTACTTTCTATTGCGGACAATAAAGTGTTATTATTATTATTAAACATGGTATTAGTAAAAGACAGATAATCTATTATATATATAATATTATATAATATAATATTTTTCTCAGAGTGTGAATAATATTCTTTGTTTGTGCGTGTAGATCTAGCAGTTATGAAGACAGCGGGTCTTCTGTCTATGTTCCCTACACCCAGGTGGACTGGACCGGTGAACTCAGGACAGACTTGTCCAAATCGCATCTCTCCCTAATGTGAGCGTCATGTCGAACATTGCGTTCTTCACCGCCTCGTCTAACTTCTTCCTCAACACCTCCGACTGGCAGGGGATCATTGGTTTTGCCTACCAGGAAATATCAAGGGTAGGTAACTCGTACCTGTACTGTGCACTCCCTTTAAACTTACAGCGGACCAGTAAGAAAAGTTGGTTAGAGCTATGTCGAATTAGAGGAATTATCCCATATGAAATGAATATGTATATATGTTAGTATTCAGAGAGTGTTGGATGTCAGGGATGTAGACTTTGAGCAAGTACTGACTGTTCTTGTTATCCCCCGCAAACATAGTTTGGGGGGGGGGGGGGGGGGGGGGGGAATATTGAAATGGGCTCCGTCCGTTCGTCCATCCCGATTTTTTTACCGGAGCAGAACTCGAAAACTATAAGATATATCTCAAAGAAACTTGGTGTGTGGAACAATCATCATGTGTAGATGTGCCTTTTGGGGTTTTCAACTTCTTCGAGTTATTTTTTTTACCGTTTCCATGGAAATGTAACTTAGAATTTTGTTTCCGGAAAAGAACTCGAAAACTATAAGACATACCTCAAAGAAACTTTGTGTGTGGAACAATCATCATGTGTAGATGTGCCTTTTGGGGTTTTCAACTTCTTCGAGTTATTCTTTTTGACCGTTTCCATGGAAATGTAACTTAGAATTTCGTTTTCGGAACAGAACTCGAAACCTATAAGACATATCTCAAAGAAACTTTGTGTGTGGAACAATCATCATGTCTAGATGTGCCTATTGGGGTTTTCAACTTCTTCGAGTTATTTTTTTTTACCATTTTCATGGAAATGTTACTTAGAAATTCGTATCCGGAACAGAACTCGAAAACTATCAGACATATCTCAACGAAACTTGGTGTGTGGAACAATCATGTGTAGATGTGCCTTTTGGGGTTTTCAACTTCTTCACAATTTTTTATTTGTTTAATTTTTACCATTTCCATGGATACATAACTTAATAATTCATTTCAAAAAAAAAAAAAACTGCCATGGATGTATTTTAGCTTATCTGGCCTGAAAGACCCGATGGGCTTATGGCATGGCACGGTATCTGGCCGTCTGTAAACTTTTCGCATTTTGTCTTCTTTTCCATAACCACTTGGTCTAAGGAGCTGAAATTTTCTGTGTTGTGTTTAGTTGAAAAAAGGTTCATTGTCACTGTTATTCAACAACTATTCTTCAATAAATTTTCCCAACATCTATTCCAGAAGCAAAGACTCTAGAGAGCCAACATTTTATGTACAGACTCCTTGGGTTACGAGGATTTTGAATTGTAGATTTGGTGACCCTGGGTCCCCAAATATGGGCCTCACAGGCGATGATGACCTAAAAACCTATTTTCATCTTCTTCTCCGGAACAAAAATACCTAAAAGGCTGTAATATTGTGTGTAGACTCTTTAGCGTTTGAGTTCTGGGGATCGAATATTCACTAAGGTCATTAAACTAGTATTTTCCTCATTAAGAACTGCAGGAATAACATGTTTAGGGTACATAGATATATTCATTAACGAGAGTGCTGATATCCTTAGAGAACACAGTGAGTTTAGTGTCAAGCTTGGATTTACAGTAAATCGCAGATAAACCCAACACAATATATGAAATTCCTTGGATTCTGGTTGAATTCTATAAGCATGTCTGTTATTATGGATGATAAATCTGTTGGGATACAAAATTTGGGAAGAGAGTTAATCTCTCTTAAGGCTGTTCAGATCAGAAAAGTAGCACAGTTCATTGGAATGGTAGTCACATCTTTGCCTACAGTTAAGTTTGGGAAACTGCATTACAGAAAATAAAAAAGAGAAAAAATTGCTGCATTACAAACCCATAACTGGGATTTTGACAAAAAGATGTATTTGTCCAGACATGCCAATTGAAATTAAGTGGTGGATTGCACCTACACATAACAGTTCTAGGGATATTCTGCTAGCTTTACCAGGTACACACAATGTCAATGCTGATCGAGCCTCAAGAAATTTATCTGATAGAACGGAATGGACATTATCGGATGATATGTTTAACACTCTCCACCCTGAGACAATGACCATAGATTTATTTACATCTAGAGTAATTGCTATGCTAGATAGATATTGTAGCTGGAAACTTGATCCAGGAGCTTGTCATATAGACTCATTCACTATGCACTGGGCAAATGAAGTTATTTATGCCTTTCCACCATTATGTTTGGTAGGGAGAGTTGTTCGTAAAATTATTCAGGATGAATCTTGTGGGGTAGTAATTTCACCCATTTGGCCAACCCAGTCATGGTTTACTGAATTGATTAACCTTGTTGTTGACAGGCCAAGGAAGATCACTCGGCCTCGAGCAGTTCTCCACCTACTGTGGGACAAGGCAACTCATCCCACTATGAAGAACCTTTGACTCGGAGTATTTCCAGTGTCTAGGACACCTGGGAGAAGGCTGGAATTTCAGCGGACGCTGCCAGAATTCTCTGGGCATCATTCAAGCCAAGTACGAGGAAACAGTGCTATTGGGACAGGTGGTTCCACTTTTGTGTTGAGAGACAGACTGATCAAGTTTTTGCTAATGTGAACATTGTTATAGAATTTCTTCTGTCACTCTTCCAGACTGGATTGACTGTTGAGTGCTATTTCTGAGTGCACTGAGTGCTATTTCTGTGATTGTTCAGTGCGGGAATCGAAGTATTGGAGAGCATCCATTGGTTACTCGATTCTTGAAAGGTGTGTTTCTTCTCAGACCAGTAACATCAAAGTATTGAGAAATTTGGGATGTTAAGCAGATTTTGCAAATGTTGAGAAAACTGTCTCCAGTTATGAGATTGTCCCTGAAGCAATTATCAATCAATATGTTATTGTTAGTTATTATTACAACCCAGAGAGGGCAAACTCTTTGGTTTTTGGACTTGAACAGCATGAATATTTCTCAGAATTGTGGGAAAGTTTTCTTTCATTTGAGAGAACATGTCAAACAATCCAAACTGGATAAAACTTTTGATCAGATTAAGGTGAAAGCGTACCTTCCGGATAGGAGGCTGTGCCCAGTTATGGTACCTAACGAGTATGTATCTAGGACTGATTCCTTGAGAGGAGAAGAGTCTAAACTTTTCACTCAAAACATTAAACCCCATAATAGGGTTTCTCGAGACACTCTTAGCAGATGGATCAGAACAGGGCTTGAGTGGGCAGGAATTGATACTCATAAATACTCTGCTCATAGCACTCGGGCGGCCACTACTTCGGTTGCACATTCTCTTAAGGTGCCATTATCTGAAATTTTGAATAAGGCTGGCTGGGACTCAGAAATGTGGCTGTGGGGTCAATTCCTTTGATTTTGGATTAAAATTGTCTTGATTTTGATTTTGTTGATTTTGTAGATATTGCCTCTTGACTAACTTGCAGTCATTTGGTATTTTGAGTGTGAGCTATGCTTGGCAGATCCGGCTTTGAAGTCTCATGGGACCTGAATCACGTGACTGATAGAGTAGAATTTAACAGCTAAACGAGACTTACCTTGTACCAATCAGTCTTCAGTGATGAGGAGGTAACATGCCGTCCCTTTTACCCTTCCCTTCTTAGTCTCGAGATCTGCCTCGCAGACTTTAAAGACTGATACGCATGGGCAATCTGCAATCTCATGTTGCCTCCTCATCACTGAAGACTGATTGGTAGAAGTACAGTCAAACTTCACCTTACAAGGTAAGTCTCGTTTAACTGTTAGATAATGTAGGAAAATGTCTTAGAATTACTAAGTGTAAGTTTCTCAAACTATTTCTTATAGTTTAATTTACAAATAACAAACTTCTGCTTTTCGCGTCGTGGGACTTCGAAACCAATGCAAAGTGCCATCCCCTACAAAAAAAATATCCTGAAAATATGTTTAGGCAATATATCCACAGGAGCACCACAGCATCTTTTCAAGCAGTTAGAGCAAAATTTTACCATTGCCGCTAGCGGATCAGATCCGGACATGGTGTGGATGGGTCATGTGGATTGGTTTCAGCAATGTATCCGTTGGCCGAATATGTTACGGTAACATATCCACTACCGAGTCCCTGTTATCCACAGTATAGCCACAAAAGAGCACAAGATAGCTGCGTTTGTGGATTGGTTTCAACGATGTATCCGTTGGCTGTAAGACCATCAAAAGTTTCTGAATATGTTACGGTAACATATCCACTACAGAGTCCCTGTTGTCCACAGTATAGCCACAAAAGAGCACAAGATAGCTGCCTTTGCGGATTTGTTTCAACGATGTATCCGTTAGCTGTAAGACCATCAAACATTTCCGAAAATGTTACGGTAACATATCCACTACCGAGTCCCTGTTGTCCACAGTATAGCCACAAAAGAGCACAAGATCACTGGCTTTATGGGAATGCTACGGATAGGCATCGATGTGAAGTTGGTAGTAGGAAGATTGTAATTATATGAAGTCTCTATCGTAAATTCAAGGGGGAAAAGTCCTCTGTAAGAAGTATTGGTAAAAAATCATTGGTAAAAGAGTCTTCTGCCAAAGAAGTCCTGTTATTGTGAAAACAGATTAAATTGATGTTAGCACTTAAGATATGGTAAAGAAAGATTATGATTTGAGTTTAGACTTTAGCTGAGTGAAACAGTGCAGTGTCCATAATAGCAGGCACTTATAATCGCTCATTGATTGCTCAATTCAGGGCTCAATGTAGCGCTCAAGTAGCGCTTATTGTCTCCTGAACGACACAGTGAAATACCTCAAAGTTCGCTCGCTTTGCTACGCAGCGCTACATTGAGCAATCGCGTTCAAGAGAGGTTTAAAAGTAATCGCTAATGAACGATTTCTTTGAAACCTCTCTTGAACACGGCCCAGAAGTCCATAAGATGGTTAAAATAACAAGTTCTTTAACTTTGTTGATCACCATCATCCTTCTGGTTTAAACAATATTTATTTTTAGAATTAAATGGATTGGTAAAGATGCATTACGCCTATGTAAATACCTCTCCGGTACAAAAAAATACATAACACAATATTCATTCATGCAATACTGAGAAAAGCACAACATAAAAACATATGTTTATAACAGTATGAATGGGCAAGGAAATAAGGTTTAAACATTTAGTTTTGATAAGATCTATGTTTTTCTTAAGGTATGTCAAATATGATTGCAAAATTAATATCATCTTTCAAATTATCGTTATTTCAAATCATGTTAAAGGACTGTGGTGTTACCTGTATTACTTTAACAGAGAGAGCAGGTTCAAATATAAATATATATATCAGAGACCATAATTTGATACCTTACACAATACATATTACATTCGTACATTTTACTTACTATCTTCAAACAAACAATTTAATACATTTGGTGTAAGATTCAACATTATTCTTCTTATTATTCAAATTAATCTTCAGGTTAATTTTCATTAATTAATTAACAGTTTTATGGGGTTTTTTTAAATTGTGAGTCTTATGTCAACAAAGGTTTTGCATATCTTCACATGACTGAAAATCTAGAGCTTAGGGTTTGATACGTATTGTCTAAATATATAAAAATAGCCCATTTTTATCTTTTAAAGAAATTGTAGTTGGTTGATAAACACTAGCTTAATTTTTTTCAAGTTGTCAATTTGGGTTGTAATTTAGAAATATGCCTATTCTATTTAATTATCACACTCATTAATTCAATTGGTATTTAGAAATATATTAATTTTACACAATTGAGATATAAACATTCATCCCATGTCAATATATGTGATTGAAGTAATCATCCATATTTTTTATTAAAGATAAAAATTGCATGAAATATATATTTATTGTATGTATGCATTACAAAACCACTATTAAAATTATTTCAGTTAAAAGTATACTTTAATAAATAATTATATACTTCGCCAAAGTGAAGATATCAGAAAGAAATTTACATATTGAATAAAAATACAAATAATTTTAGTTTAATTTTCTCTGGCCTCAAATGACAATCAATTGAAATACTTGACAATGTTTTTTTAAAACAAGTGCAGTCATTACATATTTACAATCACTAAAATTTGTATACCTCTGAGAAATTGCAACAACAAACAAGTGCAAATCTATTGGTCATTAGACTTGAAATGGGTGGAGCTTAATTAATTGATAAACTGTCCAATGGTAAGATTACAGGAATGACCCCAAATATACCTCTTGGAGACACCTAGTTGATTGCTTTACAAGTAGCTTAATTACTGTGTACATTTCATTAGATTAATCAATTTGTTTGTTAAGAGCTGAGAAGTGATGTGGAGGGTTGCTGTGTATTTGTGTAATGTGGTTTCAAGTTGTAAACTTGGGCTGTAGAGGTATATCTAATTAACGACCTATGTATTAGAATAATTTATACAATGCTTTTAAATCAGTAAAAGAGTACACCAAGTCAAAATATTATTTTGAGTATTGATACCAAATAAAAATAATGAAATTCACTAACATATTATTAGCTCTGATATGTTCTAAAACCAATCTTTTGCACAAATCGTTTGGTCAAAATGGTTTTTTTTATTTATTTGTTATTATGAAGACTCAAATAATGCTCAAACAGTTGAATTACATAAAATTTCAATGAAAAGGTTACATTATTCAAATTCTTTAACTATAGTTTCATTTGATATTAGAGAAATTTCATATGATGAAGGAAATAAAATACCAGTAAATAAATTAGACCATATCATTTTTTAGTTTAACAAATTGATAGAAACAAACCATTTCAGAATATCATGATAAAATCCCTTAAATATCAAAAACTGGCATTTTTTAACAAATAATTGCCTCTAGTATCAGATCAGTCAATTTTAGCCAATCAGAAGGCTTCTCAGTATTTATTACTGTTTTTGTGTGTGACCTGCATGCCCTTTACAATGATAGATAAAACAAATATTGTTCATAATATTTCATAATCAATTCAAATCCTTTAAATATTACCAACTGTCACAACCAATATATAAAGCAATATATTTGTCACTATGATCAGATCAATCAATTTTAGCCAATCAGAAGCCTCCTTAGTTTTGCTGCTGTATTGTTATTCCAAGATGGTTGCTTTCAAAACATCAACAAGAAATCTCACCAAGCTTTACAGTTCACAAGACAAGTACAAGTACAAGATTTCTCAGTTGATTAATCCAAGGTAAGTACTTGTGATCACTGCATTCCAAATGTATCAATCTAATTTCATTCACCCTTTTCAATGGACAGTTTAAATCAATGGACAGACTGAGTAATATTTTCTGACTTTTGGCTTCATTTGTTAAAAGGCATTCATGTCTCAGTCATGGCATGTGTAACAAGGCATCTGTGGTATTTATTTGCTATTGGTTGCTTTAAGTTCAGATCAGATTATGAATAGGAATAAACATAAATTGTATTTCAAATACTTTAAAAACTGCTTTATAAACATGTCAATGTTTATAACACAGGTGACTGTGCACTCGGCCATGATGACAGTCAGACAGGGTCTGGGACAATACAGGAAATGATGTAACCTACTCTCAGGCAGGAAATGATGTAACCACTCAAGGTAAGACTTGAGATGATGACATATTGTTGTATAAACAAACAAATTGTTAAATAGCATTGAATTCATTGTTGATAACAATTAATCAAGACATTTGTTTTGATTAATTGATGTTCTGGAAATGTATCTAGACTGACTGATTGCTAATATAAACATTTTACAGATAAATTTGCTATGAGTCATTAATAGTCAAAATTACATTTGGATTTTAAAGGTTTTTTAATCCATATTTATTTTACCAATTTTATCAATTATGTTTGTTTGACTTACAAATCTTAATTTGTTGTTTTATAAAGAAATTCAAAACACTTGTTTGTTGGTTAAAATACTCAGTATCCTTATTTTCATCATAAAGACATTTATTGTCATTATACTCTTTAACAGTATTGACATGTTATATATTTACTATATATAATATCAAATATTTAATTGATTTGTGATTATTGGTAATTTGTAATCTGTTTTCTAAGGGATATTTGATGTTTTATGAATATTAAGAATAATATTTCACTAGTATCTTAACTAATAATGACATTAATATTCTATTTTGGTCCAGTATATGTTTATCAGTTAATAAAATTAATCAATTTTGATTTATACTTTTCAAATTCTTTTTGTTTTCATCAAATAGTTTGATCTTATTCAGTAAAGTGTCAATATTGATTTCAGTGTGGACTGAATCGCACAGAAATACTCTCACCTGGTGAACACAACTCTCAGACGTTGTTTATTCAAGGTCTATTGAAGGTGGGGTTGGCATTGAATTTGACAATTAGCTTCTTTAATTGATAATCTTCTTTCTGAATATGCACCCAATCAAGCTGATTGATTACTTTAATGGACACTAAAGGTCATGGTTATTTAATTTATTGCAGATTACAAATTACAACCTTAATATGCATCCAGACAGACTGATTATATTTTACATACAAATTTTGCTATCAGTCATTAATCATGAAAATCAAATTTGTATTTTCACATTTTGTAATAATTCATTATTTTACCAATTTATTTGATTAAATTATAAATATACGTTATAGTTTGAACTTACAAATGTTTATGTTGGTTTACATAGTCAAGTCAAGATCTAGGGTTCGAGACGCAAGCACAGTTCAAAAGGATGAAACTGTGCTTCAAGCCATTGAAGGTGCGAATTTAACATGATTTATATTGTCATTTCATATTAAGCATTTAAATTAAACATTAAAATTTAAAGGAACAGTTACACTACTCCAAGCTAAGTTAAATTTTTTTCTAAATGTATATATATATTGTCATATCATATGAATTTGAATAACAATTTGAAGAGTTTGAAAACATTTGAAGTAACATTAAAATCATTTTACTATTTACAATGATGACTAATTTATTGAAATACTATTACTGTTCTTTGTTTCCAGTGTTTGCCATCCTGGTATTGCACCTCCTGTACTCCCAGTACACTGACCACCTGTCGAAGATCTGTAGCCTGAGGAAGGCATTCCGGAAATTAGGTATTACTAATGTTTTACAAAATGTCTCTTTTGTTTTCTTTATATTTTGCCTCAACAAGATTCGTGTGAGTATGAATGTCCTGTATGTAATGGGACATGAATGTGCCATTGGTTATGGTCTATATATATCAAAAAGTCTTTTCATATCATGTGATTTGTAACTTGCCTGTTTGTACCATGGTATCTATATTCTTACTATTCTACTTTTCAGGAGCTCGGCGCAATCACATTAACATGGCCCCTGAAAGTGACCTGGAGGTTCCAAGATCCTGATTGTACATGTCATAGATCTCAGGAATGTTATTAAGTAAACGTTAAAAGCAGGATGTGTTACTGAACGCAGTTGAATGTCCTTTGAATTCCTTTGCAGAAGGATATTTATGTATATATTTGTACAGCATTCAGGATCTCAAGATGAACATTAATATTATAGTATTTATTGTGTACTATTAAAAATCGTGAAGTGTACTATGTTTTTGTTTTTTGTTTTAACTGGAAATAGTTCTTTGATTTTGAGGTATATCTGAAACATTAAATTTCTGGAGTGCCTGTGGACGGTTTTATGAATAATATATGCAAATGCAGGTCTGGACTACTTGTGGATGGTTTTATGGCTTTATTGGATAGGGTGGGGAACCCTTTGGATATATTACCAAACCATATCCGCAACTCCATTCTGGACTACTTGTGGATGGTTTTATGGCTTTATTGGATAGGGTGGGGATCCCTATGGATATATTACCAAACCATATCCGTAACTCCATTCTGGATTACTTGTGGATGGTTTTATGGCTTTATTGGATAGGGTGGGGATTCCTATGGATATATTACCAAACCATATCCGTAACTCCATTCTGGACTACTTGTGGATGGTTTTATGGCTTTATTGGATAGGGTGGGGATCCCTATGGATATATTACCAAACCATATCCGCAACTCCATTCTGGACTACTTGTGGATGGTTTTATGGCTTTATTGGATAGGGTGGGGATCCCTATGGATATATTACCAAACCATATCCGCAACTCCATTCTGGACTACTTGTGGATGGTTTTATGGCTTTATTGGATAGGGTGGGGATCCCTATGGATATATTACCAAACCATATCCGCAACTCCATTCTGGACTACTTGTGGATGGTTTTATGGCTTTATTGGATAGGGTGGGGATCCCTTTGGATATATGTCCAAACCATATCCGCATATGGACTACCTGTGGATGGTTTATGGCTTTATTGGATAGGGTGGGGATCCCTATGGCTATATTACCAAACCATATCCGCAACTCATTTTACAATTTAGTCTTTCTGGATATGTTCTGGAACAGCCTTGCGGATTGGTTGTGGCGATGGTAAAATTTTGCTTGTGGCAATGGTGCAGTAATATGTTTTCAAGGGATTTTTTTTTGTAGGGGATATCATTGTGAACATCATCAATGTTTATCTTGGAAATGCTAGCTCCTGATTGGTCAGATCCTTGAGTGACCACTCTTTGACCTAAGATCCATGAATACTAATGAGCTAGCTGACATTCACAGATGGCTGAACTCGGCATTGGTGGCGAAGCCAGTGAAACTTAAAATTTCTCGCAACACGAAAACTTTCCAAAGAACAAACATAGAACTTTATGGAAAACACAAGAGATTTTTTAAGTTATATGCAAAGGTGATAAAACATTACTTTTATGAAAAACCTAACATTGTGCATCCTTTTCGTGACGTCTAAGTACTAAAATTTGCCAACTGAACTTTAATAAATACTTAATAAGTTTTCCCCAAAATAATTAATAAAGACACTTAAAAAATCCTGGTTACATTTTCAAATTACATATAAAAAGTTTCGAGTCCTGGCAAAAGTTTTGACATCCGAGTCACCTTGTCGGCTGGTCCGAGAGCTTGCTGCTTATATTTAATGGTCCCAGAAATGAAATGCAAGCCTCGTTTGATCAGCCAACCGGCTCTTTTATATGAGAAGATTCATTTTCGCGCGCTCATTTACATACGACCTTGACCTCATTAGCATAACAGATGATCGTGGTGGAGGCAAAACATGGCGGCGAGGGAAGCGGCAACTCGTAAGCATTTTGTTACAAATGACAATTTGTTGTTAATTGACTGTTAGGCCTACATTATGTTTGCAGACATGATCATTTTGCATATAGATCTACTATTAAAAAATCAGGGATTGTTTAAAATAACGTTTGGGGTACTGGTATCTCATACAGCAGGTGTTGAAAACAATTGAAACAAATAATATGAGGGATAGAAACACGAAAGAGACGAAGAAAAAGACCCACCAGCAGAATGAAATCACATTTTTGCCAGCAATACATCCATGAAATCATAACATCCAAAAAGTTTAGATTTAATTTGAAACATACTGGTTAGACAACATTTACTGTCAAAACCATTCAGAAATTAAAATAAATCTTATGATAGTAACATTAATGAGATATGAGATATATCAATTAATTACATAATCCCAAATAAGATTTTTGTTGAAATTCTTTGTTCTGATTCTTTGATAAATGACAATATTGCTAGTCCACATGTACATGATCTAGTTCTTGTAAAATTAACATATTGAACTCGGTCTAGTAAAAATCTACCCTGATCATAGGGCTGATACCAGTTGGATTTTATGTTCCAAAGATATCTCTTCATGCCAGAAGATTGTGTAATAACATGGATAATTTATATTTCATTAAATAGGACTGAATTATGCAAGCTGCACATTTATTATTCATGTCAAATGATGTTTCAATGTTTGTAAACAAGACACGAGGGTCGTGTCACATGCAATCCACAACTCGTCTAAATATCCTTCTACACATCAGTCAGGTGAAAATTTCTTCAAACATGGTTTATTTACGACCAATACTCACAATTAATGCTATTTATGTGGTTAAATTACTTTAAAATATTTAAAAACTACGCGCTGCAAATGTTGAAGCGATTGGAGGCACATCCTGGTCCCCGCGCTTAGTTGCCCTGCGCTTCACTATCCTGTTGAGCTGCAGAGCCCATGGCTATATTTTGTCACATCCAATTGAAAGTGATGTCTCAGGAATCCACGGCTACCATGAATTTCATGCAATTCTGGTTTTGCCCACGTAATGTGCTTAAGCCCAAAATTGAAAATTCATTAAAATAACCTCCATTAAAATATGAAAATATAAAAAAGATAAAAAATATTACAAAATGTATCTACTAGACTGAGTTCAATATCAATTCAATGAATATGTTTATTTTTCAAGAACTAGATCATGTATGTGGACTAGCAATATTGTCATTTATCAATGTATTACCAGTTTTGCCTGCTTAAGCCCAAAATGGAAAATTCATTAAAGGAAACTCAATTAAACATGAAAATAAAAAAAAGATACAAATTATTACAAAATGTATCAGGTGTCACTTGACTTATTTCCCTGTGTATGTTGTTGAAGTGCAGAAATACATATACAGTTAGATTTACTCAGGTAAATAAACAATATTATAGAGGCAGTTGACCAAACATTTCAAAAACTAAATAGGCCTAACTGAAATAGGTAATAACAATTTAAGTCACATCTCAAGTGTTTTATCATCCAAACATGGATTGCACAGTAGATGTCACTTGTGCGAGATCAATAATAATAATATATACATTACAGATAATTGCTACCATCAAAACGTCATGTAGTGCTATTTCAGTCTCAGTGTCACTGATGACACAAATGACAACAGAAAACTATTCTGTATTGAGAAATTGTTTTAGATCTATGCATGTATACAAAAGCATTTTGATACAAATATAGCCATTGGCTCTGTAGTTCATGGGGACTTGAATGATATAGTTTAGAACTACCCCCACCTATGAAGTAGTGGGCATATATAGCGCTCAGCCTGTCCGTCCGTCCATCCAGTGTCCGTCCGGTGTCCGAGCATGCTTGAGCTTTGTACACTTCAATTTTTTTGTAAGAAACTTTTGATATTTTACCGATAAAGTTTAATAGAGATTATAGAGTAGTGCATTTGAAGAAATGTATTATCCTGAACGCAATATGCATGCTAATTTTAATTAAGAAATGTTCTGTTTCAAAATACAGTTTCAGACAGACTTTAGATATTTGTTGACTGTATTCACCTGATGGCCTAGATTTTCTAATCAACTGAAGTAATTTACATATTTTATGTAAATTTTGAAAAAAATCTTTTATAGTGAATATTTTAATCAATAGTGATAAGAGATTGTGTGTTATAGAAGCGCCAAGGTGTAATATATAAGGGACCGTTTAGCCCTAATTATTACTTTAATTTGCCAAATGATTTAGTATCAGGCCATATTTATGGGGTTTGACAATGTTGTTTTAGTCCAAAAGACCCAAAAAATGTCATTTTTGCAACTTGCAAAATCAAAGTTTTTCTATCTATATTTGTTCTTAAATATCTGGATTTACGTTTAACGCTTTGTCGAGATTTCAGTGGCACAGGTTCCGTGTGGTAGCACCATCAACAGAGACGCAACCATCCCCGCTTCCAGACAAGCTTTGGACCACCTGACAACGGAAGCGGAATGCTTGATACATCTTTCGCTAGCACACAACACATGGTCAACGTACCAAGCAGGGGTCGACGTGCTGCTGACGTTCAGGACACCACACGGGATACCAGAAATATGGCCAGTACCATTACATGATCTTGTTCATTTCATTGCTAATTTGTCTATGTTTTGGCATGCCCCAAGTACAGTAAAAACCTACATTTCTGGATTTCCACGCGATGTGGCAGATAATACAGGCCACTTTATCATTACCAAAATGATATAAGGTATGTATAAATCTAGTCCGAGACAGGACACACGTAAACCAATCACTCTTCAGCTGTTGCAGGTAATTATCACAAATCTAAGGTCAGTATGTTCATCAACTTATGAAACCTCCCTTTTTCAAGCTGTATACTGTTTGGCATTTTTCGGATTTTTCCGGGTAAGTGAACTAGTTCAAACCGGACACCAACAACCAGGTTTCCGGGCTGAAGATGTCTCCATAGAAGGTGGCAACCTCCTGGTTACTCTCCGCCACTCCAAGTCGGACAGACTTGCTAAAGGCATAACAATCAGCATCTCCAGCTCTCCAACACACAGTTTGTGCCCAGTTGCAGCATACAGAGCATATGTGCAAAACCGCACGAAGGGAGCACAGCAAGCCTTTGACCAAACCCCAATAACAAGGTATCAGTTCCAAGCAGTCTTAAAGAAAGCTTTTTCCTTCAGTGGGATCGCTCTTATGCCTACACCTCCCATTCTTTCAGGATCAGAGCAGCGACAACCGCAGGATGTAAGGGTTTAAGTTCAGATCTAATTCAGCACTTTGGTCGGTGGGGATCTGGGTGTTATAAATCGTATATACGCATACCATTCTTCATATAACAAATTCATAACAATATCATTCTCCCTCATTGTCCATCATTCTCCTGTGATTGTCTTGTGTGTTTCAGTGTGGCTAATCGGGTCAAGCTGGACCGGAGCAACATCCTTTGGCTAGCAAGGGGCGGGATGAGATGGGAGGAACTCCAACATGCGGTCGTCCGTCAACTGGCCAGGAAGACCGAGGACCCCAAGGCCATCGTCATCCATCTTGGGTCCAATGACCTTGGTCAGGTGCCTGTGAACTGTTTCAGGAGATGGAGCCCACCATCCTGCGTATCAAGCTGCTCCTGCCACACACCACCATCATATGGTCGGACATGCTACCTCGCCGTTACTAGCACCTCGCCAGATGCCCAATCAGGCTTGAGAAAACTCGGGCTAAGCTCAACAGGAGGGTTGGTAATGTCGTTAGGGATATGGGAGGATACAGGTCCTCCATCCCCAGTTCTACGGCAGAGACAGGGACCTGTATGCCTTCGATGGCGTACACCTCTCGCGGAGAGGCATAGAACTTTTTGCCAGAAACATAGCCCAAGCCTTGGACTCTCTTACCTAATCTTTTCTTTTTATACCCCCGCTACGAAGTAAGCGGGGGTATAGAGCGGTCATTCTGTCCGTCTGTCTGTCCTTCCGTCCGGTCAATTTTCTCAAAAACCGCCAAAGGTACATCAACCAAACTTTGTACAGTTGTTAACCATGTTCTTCTGATCGCGCACAGACAATTTTCCATTGAAACGTCACTTTTTGGACTTAGTTTTATTGTGTTCAATCGAGACAAGTTTTCTCTGAAACTATTAGATCTAGATGAATGAAATTTAACATATAGGTAGTCCAGATGATACTCTTCATCGAGTTCACAGTCCAGTTCCGAAATTTTATTTTTTACAGAGTTGTGAAGCCCTTGAATCTGTAATTGAACTTGGTACAAATTACCGGTGTGATGCTCTAATGGGAAAAATTAAGTTACCTGAAAAATATTACATCTGGGTGGATGAAATGTTGTAATAACAAAGCCAGTTCCCAAAATTATTTTGGACAATATTATGATGCTTGAAGCTATTTTTTAAACATATATAGTACCCTTCACATCTATAATTCTCAATGAACGGATAGCAGATGGCAGGGGTATCCCCCCCGTCTCTTTGTTTTGTAAATGGTAGGGAAGCTGGTGAGCTTATTACTTATCATGGCCTGGGTGTGGGGTAGCACTTATGGCGGGGTGCTCCTCAGCTGCTGTTATATTTGGCTGCACGTCTAAAATTTCAATGTTAGGATCTGCTGCTTTACAGCAGGGATCAGGTATATTATCCCCGCCGCTTCACGGCAGGTGAATAGGGTTTGCTTTACAGTAAACAGGTGGCTTGGCAACCTATTTGCTCGGCTCTGTATTATTTACCCTTGGTGCCTGGCAGTGTTAGCACCTTGGAAATGTTTTCCTAGCAACGGTAGTTACTAGGGCAGCAGTAGCTGCAGGTGCATAATTCAGCAGCAGCCCTCGAGCTCCCCCACACTCTAGGCCATTTAACCCATATCTCTCTTTATTATTCTAAACCAACTGGGCGAAGTATCTCCGGTCATAATTTGCTATGAGAAGAAGTCAAATGGAATGTGAAATAGGACAAGTGTTTACATACTGGCATTTAAAGTTTTTAATATTGTTAATGACTAACATATTTTAAAAGCCTTTAGAACTCTGCAGTACCTAAATCAAGTACAACCATTATTTATAATGTAAGTGCATTCCTACAAATAGCATCTTAGAATTCTTGTCTTGTCCAGTTTGTAGATATATGTTTCATATCCACGTTTTGTAGAACATATTTACATTGATAGTTGAGTTGTGATTCAGAACGGCCACTTTGATGTTATTCCAATTTGTAATAAACCAAAAATGTTAAACATAAGTTTAAAAGTGTGAATTTGTGGTCTTGTTTTTCATGTTATGCAATAGTGAATACAATGGTGATCCATTGAAATAGATATTTGAAACTTTTTGTTCTAATTAAATCATTTGTTTGTTACAGGGAGGAGAATAACACATTTTACGTCCGCTTCACTGAACAAGTTGTGATGAGTAACAGACATTTCTCAGTGTTTAAATTTGTGAAATTATTCTTAAAAAGTGATCAAAACATGAACTAATGTATATTTGTTCTTCACGTTAATTGAAAATAAAAATAATGAGAGTATTTTCAAACAAAAAACTGTAACTTTTACACACTTCAGTACATTCAACAATCTATCTTACAGGTCAGGTTTTACTGGCAAATCCAAAGAAAAAATATATAAACAATGTTTTAAAATATGAAGATGTGGACTTGTTTTTCACGTTATGGTTTGATAAATACAATTTTAATACTTTGAAACAAATATTTGACACATTTTAAACAAATCGTCTGTTTGTTACAAGGAGAACTTCACTGAACCAGATGTGATTACTGACAGACATTTTTAGAGTTCAGATTTGAAAATTTATCTTTTTAAAACTGATTCAAAAGTGTTCAAATGTGTATTTGTTATTCATATTAGGTCAAAAGATAAACACTGAGAACATTTTCAATCATATATCACCTACTTTTTTACACATCGGTTCATTTACAGTTCTATCATACAGATCAAGTCATAGATAAAAATAGAACAACACGTTATTCTGTCAAACTAAATCACTTATTTGTTTTACATATTTACAACATATCAAAACAACATCAAAGTTTGTTTAATCAAACAAGGCCTGTTGAATAAGATCTATTTTCTGGTCAGTGATGGAAATCTCGCGTCCGCTGACCAGTCTCATTCTTGTAGCACAGTAGTCGCTGTCTGGATCAACGTTAAACATGGGGAAAACACACTCGGTGAACTTGACGTTCTCTTTACACAACAGCTTCCCCCTCTCAACATCAATGAGGGCCACTCTCCCCCGTCTCACATCCAACAACACACCAAACTTGAAGCTTAGTTTGTCACCAGATGTGGGACGGGAGAGAGTGACACACTCACCAACCTGATGTGCCTTGTCCTCCTGATCTCTCCTCCACACCTGGATACAGAATCTGTCTGGGTGAAGGAGACAGTCGTCATCCACAGATACACAGAGAGAGTTGGGGAGAAGAGAAACACAGGACCTCTTGTCCAGATTCCCCCGTCCAACAACAACCCCCATCTGCAGGGGCCACCAGACACTCTTCTTCCAAGTAAGTGTGTTGTGTGTCTCCCAGTAAGATGGGAGGGAGAAAGGGGAGGGGGAGGGAGGGACGGGGACCGGACCACTACAAGTCCCCCAGAACTTCAAGAAGCGTCCCGGTCTGTCTATGTCTCCACTCCTCTCCATGTTGTTCAGCTCAAGTCCCTCTACAACTTGTAGCATCCAGTGAACTCTCTTTGTGTCGAGAGTCATGGCGGGACCTGCAAATATACAACTTTGTTGTCATCAAAACATTAACAAATGACATCTTGAAATGTTTATTTTGTTCTTTTAGATACACTGATGATAAAATATTTGATAATTGTTAAAAAAAATTAAAACTTTGATTGCTACACAAAACCGACCATAAACTTAATTATTTAGAGCTGATTGTTCTGTAAATAAACACTTTCTGTTTTCCAAAAATATACAAATGACATCTTGAAATGTTTATTTTAGTGTTTTAAACAATTTGATGATATAATATTTGATAATTGTGATAAAAAATAAAAACTTTGTTTGACTCTCTAATTGATAATACAGTTGATTTTTCCGACAGTGGGTTTTCAAGTGAATTGGTTTTCATTGAACATAAAACAAATTGTTGTAACTTAAATATATACAAATGTCATCTTAAAACTTCTATTTTACTATTTCAAACACTTTGATGATACAAAATTTAATAGTTGAGAACATTTTTTAAAACTTTGTTTGCTGCTCATACTGACAAATAATCCAGTTACTTTCTCAGAGCTGAGAGTCGCGGTCGGTGAATAAAAACAATTGTGATCAAAAATTTTTGTCAAAACATATCAAGATGGCATCTTGAAATGTTTATTTCAATATAACAAATATTTTGATGATAAAGATATTTATGATTCAGAAAAAAATATAAACATTTTGTTTGCCACTCAAGAGACAAATAAGCTACAAAACACAAAATCTATATTATTAGAGCAGATTGTCCTGTAAATAACCAATCTTGTGTTATCCAAACATATGCAAATGACATCTTGAAATGTTTATTTCTATATTTTAGATAACTTGATAAGAGAATTATTAATCATTGCCACAAAACATATAAAGTTTGTTACCAGCTCTAATAAACAATACAGTTGATTTGCCGACAGTCGGTTTTATCAGAGCTGAGCGGCATTGCGAGAATTGTAGCTTCACGAATTTTTAATGTAAAAGATACACAAATGACATCTTGAAATGATTATTTTAATATTTTAAACACTTTGTTGATGAAATGTTCAATAATTGCGACAATTTTTAAAAATGATGTTTGTTACTCAACTAACAAATAAGCTACAGTGTCAGAGCCGAGTGTCATGGCGGGATTTGTCAGATCACTACAAACATTGTTGAAATCAAATACGTTATTGATATATTCACCTGCAATGAAATATTAAGTTTTAGTTTTCAAATAATTTGAGGCGTGAGATAAATTGTGTCCAAAAATATAATCTGTGTCCCCCCTCTCGAATTGACTAAACTTGATAATGCCGACAAAGTGATTTCCTAATTTACATTTAACATAAACCAACTTGTTCTGATCATAATATACACAAATTACACCTTGTGTAAAGTGGATTACATTAATTTGACTATCATTTGATTATAAGATACGTGGTTATTGTGAAAAAGAATTATAAACAATCTTTCCCAGTCAAATTCAGAAATGAGTTGACTCAACTGACGGTTCTCACAGTAGCCTCACCGTCCAGAAGTCACCATCTTTGAATAGATTCAACTGATCACCTCAAATGGGCTTAATATAACAGGTTTTGATAACCACGTGATATGATCCCACTCGCTGCAGTTGGATATTAATTAGGTGAGATAAATGCAGAAATTCAGAAACCTACTGTCCGACGTTTAGTGCTGCATTAGTTTGAGGTCCGTCAATTTACAGACAATTCTTTTCAAACGTTCGTGTTTAAGGTGATGTGAGGTGAGTTATGGTTTGACACCACGTTCAAGAGTATTTCACTTATATATCACGGCTGCTAGTATTATTTCAGGGAGAAAGCCCGCAAAACCATGTAGCCATGCATTGTAGTGAAACCTGCGAGCAACGACTGGAACTAGCGAACCATGGGTAATACTATGCTGTATTTCAATTTTCAATTTTCAATTTCGTTTAATTCAGTTAAAGGCCTTAGGCCCACTTACAAAAACATATTATATACAAAAACAGACAAACATCAGAGAGAAGAAATAAATTGTGAGTTAATTTGATAATAAAACGTAGGGCAAGTGCATCTCTTATGAAACATGAATAGGATAAAATAATTTCTAAGTTTTGACGTTGTAAACTATTCTGCAGGTAATATATATCAACATGATCTGGTAAATGTTGGATATATTTCCGTCTTAATTCTTTACACATTGGACATTTGAATAAAAAGTGTTGTCTTTCAATGTAGCATTGCATCCAAACCTTAACCTGCGTGTAAAACAGTTGACTACTGCAGACAAAGTTCCGTGCCCCTGGCGGGTTTCGAACCACAGACCTCTTGATCCAAAGCCGAACGTTCTAACCACTGCCCTATCCCACCCACGTTTGTGTTTAAATCTAAAAGGGTATTTTTCTTCAATTTTGAAGGAGGATATCACAAAAAAACTTTGAACTGAAATTCACTGTGGTATTCACTCGTGTGTGAGATTTAGACGATGCTTCACTGGTGATAATGGTCATTATAAGTGAATATATTTATATGGTGCAATATTCAGGAGCTAATTGCTGCTCGTAGCATAACAACATCTTTACCCTTGTTTAAGGACAGACATCATTCTTATTCTAGTTTAAGCTATCTGACTGCTGTAAATTTACATGTACTTGCTTTACAACTTTGTAATTATGAAATAAGAAATTTATAAACTATCCAGAAAGTAACATATGTTTTATCATAAAACTGTCTTGTTATGCAAAGTGTGAAACACTCTCAGCGCCGGTGAGTTGAGGTGAGGTGATTTGGGGTTTGACACCGTTTTCAAGAATATTTCACTTCCATCATGGCGATAGTATTATTACAACAATGCCATGGTGTCTATTCATTGCAATGAAACCTGTGAGCATCGACTTTAACTAGTGAACAATGGGTGGTACTGCAATGAGTTTCAGTCGGTATTGTCTACTAACCTAAACGCACGTGGAAAGTTCTCCACTGCCAAGTTGCGGAGCCCCTAGCGGGATTCGAACTCCAAACCTAGCTCTTGCATGATCTGAAGCGAAATACGCTAATCACTGCGCTATTCCACCGTTAAAATGTTTCATTGTCCTTAATTGTTATCAATGTGCAAATTGCCTAAATGTATCTGGTAACATTAATTAAAAAAATGGCCGTTATCAACACGTCTTATTTTGAAAAGCTTTAGAACAATGGTTTCTCAAGTTATGTGATCAATATATTGATTAAAATCAGTTATGCCTCCTAGAAGGAAAGCTAGCATATATGTTTCATCGTATAATTCAAATGCAACATACATTTCCACTTCAAGAAAATCGATAATAAATGTAAATAATATAAATTATTTCTGTCACAGTTTACATGTTCACAATGTACCGATATATGAGTATCATAGTAGGTATTTTTATGGCAAAGTCTGTTGAAATTTTACCACCCAATGAAATCTGTATGCATTCTCGATTTACAGTCAGGATGTATATATATGCTAAATGCGAGAGAATATGATCGGTTAGTTTCTTGTGAACACGTTTGTATAGATACACATTTGCAATAAAGTATGTTCTCTGAAGCCATGAATGTTCCTCGTAACTATGTACAGATGTATTTTCTATTCATCGCCATTCATGTTTCGAGAGGAATTCGTCTGTTGTATTATATTTTTCAACATAAACATTTAGATTATATTTTGAGAGTAATGATAGCAGATCATTGCAGATTGTAGGGGGTGTTGTGGATGTTGAAATTACTGAACAAAATATATTTTGGCAAAGTTGTTATAAGGAAGTTTGCATAGGCGTCCACAATCCCAAATTTGCAATAGTAGAGTCTGTTGATGATCTGTTATCAAGCCCCTGTACAATACGAGCAAAATATCGCTGCGTAAGTTCAAGTGCAGCTGCTTGTTGACCCTTAATTTAAGGTAATATTTCAAATAAATAGTACTATAATCACACAATATTCACTCTAAACTCTCACTATCAAAGTTACAATCTTTCCATATGAAATGTCGATGGTAAATTGTACTCCTAGATTATATGTATATTATAAAAGAATAAACATGTACATTATTTCGTAAATTGTACATTGTACCGCAACACAAAACACGTTACCGCACTAGACATTCATTAACAAATAAATGAATCACTGATATCCACTTGATCTACTTATATGGACCTGTATCTACTTATTATAGACTCTGGTGAAGTTCACCGTAAAACCACCTGCAACTTGTAATTAAGGTAAGTTTCAAACCAAACGTGGTAAATATATACTGGCATAGTTTTATGAAAAAGATAATACCTTCTTTGATTAAATAATTCTAACTTTGGTTGATGCATCAATTACTCACGCATCTTGCATATATGAATCGTTTATGTGTTAACCAGTTTCTCTATATACATTGTAAGACTTTTGGAGTTAGAAATACATGTTAAACTATATATAATACATTGAGAGAAAACTAAGCACTTGCATTTTGTTCTTGCCCACAGGAGCCAATATTGGTGAAAAAGCGTCAACCATGTTATAGTTCTTAGTGTTCTCATGCACCAAGTACTGGGCTTTGAATCTGCTTTGGGCTGGATCGTCAACTTCAACTCTCAGTCGCCTTTTATAGAAAATACTGGCCCCCCAAAATGTTGTGTAAAAGATGGGGGGCCGGGACTATGTATTCACCTGCCATGGAATATTGTAAAAATAATCAACTCGTTGCTCGGAATAACTGATTACTGAACTGTTGATTATTATAATAAAATCCGAAACAAATCGCAAGACACGACATCACCATCTTAGATGAGACTGTACAATACACATTGTATGTTCATACCCCATTCATTAAATTTCTCACACATTTAAAGGCGCTGTAGCACGTTTTTCTCACTGAAATAAAAGTGATCTTGCATAAAAGTTAGCGTTACCAATGGCTGACTAATACTCCTGAATCAATAATAAGAGTTCTAAAACGAATGTACATTGTTCGGTTAAGCCATGCGAGTCCATTTTCCTTACCATGTTCACATTAAAATGGCCGCTCGAAGGTAGTTGAAGTGATCTCAAAGTGGAGCATTGAATGTGGTACCATAATCGAATGGTCAATTATCTGCTGTCTGAATGAGACCTACAAATCTACCTCTCACACTGAAATGGTCCACACCTCTGTCGCTTTATGTCTTGCACCATTTTCTTTCAATATGGATAACCGTTTTTTATGGATACTGTTTATCGGGTCGTGTTATGATATGTTTTCCCCTCTAACATAACAATATATTGTATAGATAAATAGCAAATTTGAAAATATGCAAAAAAGGTGCTACAGTGTCTGATGCGCGCATCTAAATAGCTTGCTACTAACGTCTTTCTGCAGTAAGATTTTTATGTAATTTTGGAACTTTATTCCCAAAAATAATTTCTGACATTATAAACCACTCGTTTAAATTGTAAATATTATTGCAGAATAAGAGACACTTAGCCAACCCTGAACTAACAATCGCTAAGTTCCAAATAGGAATGTAATTACGTCACCAAATGACTTCATGGTCATAACACCTGAACGTCACTACTGTTCAGCCAGCATAATACTTCGCTTTGCAAATTGAGTACATGTACTGTAATTATGGTCTCGGAAACATAGAAGGGGCGGGATAGCTCAGTGGTTAGCGCGTTCGGCTTCGGATCAAGAGGTCAGGGGTTCGAATCCCGCCAGGGGCACGGCAACTTTGTCTGCAGTCTACATGCACTGAATTTCAGTGCACCACCCATGGTTCGCTAGTTCCAGTCGATGCTCTCAGGTTTCACCGCAATGCATAGCCAGATGTCCTTGTGGGCTTTCTCTCTGCAATAATACTAACAGCCGTGATATAAGTGAAATATTCTTGAAAACGACGTTAAACCCCACCTCATCTCACCTTTTCTATTTTATATGTTTATTGATGTGACTTTAATTAGGTAGGCTATGTTCGAAATTGTTCATCTATGAGATTCAGCTAAAAAAAAGGCCAGCAAAGTGAAACAAAGGAAATGATTTCTGTACAAAAATGGATTACTGGAGCCAGTTGATATTGATGGAAGTTGAAAAAGCAGACGAGTATAAAATCTGGGTACGATCATTGACAACTAACTTTCATGGAAATCTAATTCACACCGTGTACATGCTGAGGCACAACAAATACTTTTCTTCCTGCGAAAATTGCGATCTTTTGATGTAGACTACAGTATTCTTAGATTATTCTTCCAAACTTCTATCAATAGCATACTGACTTTCTGCTTCCATGCATGGTATGGAAAACTCTGACACTCCTCAAACACAGAAAAAAAAAATGACAAAATTTTAAACACCTCCAGTAAACTTTGCGGCTTTGAGCATCTTTCATTCCAGTCATTGCTTGATAACGGTGTTAGGATCTACACCGAAACGTCGCACTACTGAAATAAAGAAGTTGTTTATCCATAAAACTCGTTCTCCTTCATCTAACCAACTTCTAAATGCCATTGACAATGAAGGAAGTGATTTTAGGCCTATTGAGTTAAAAAGAAGGCTCTAGCCATTCAATCAGAGCCATCGCATTTTATATATGAATAATATGAATTTCTACCATCTGGACGTCGTTTCAAAATCTGGAATTTCAAACTTACAGAGCGTCAAAATCATTTGTCCCACACCATACAGTATAAGAAATTCTAAACCTCCACACCAATAGAAGCTAGGTATCTCTTGGAACACGACGCTGATTAAAATATAACATATTAAAAACAATGCCATTAGTACCCATCATCACACTGTTCGTTATTATTGTTTTTATAGTCTATTCATGTACTGTTATATTTTGTATTGTAAACTACCAAAGACTCTTTGAATGTAAGACGAATTTCCCATCTGGGATAATAAAGTTCATCTTATCTTATCTCATGAATGGATGAAAAGTACATTCGTAAACCAATCAAAATGCAAATTGTATTTAGAAAAACTGTTATTCGCGTGAGCATTATGCAAACTTTAAAACCGGCATATCTTTCCCCGCTTGGGTAAGAATAAGTTTTAGTTTTCAAATTATTTGAGGTTTGAGTTAAATTAAACCGGAATTGGTCTTAACTCATAAGGACTGTTCCCTTTACCATCGTGAAATGACGAAACCTCGTATCGATATGGCAAGATTACAAGTGGAACTTGGACGATATAGTAATATCATAAGAACACTTTGATTGTGCAGAGTATGAGTAAGCTAGATAGAATTGAAGATGAATTTCATTTTGTCACTGTTTGTCCAGCCTTTCAAGACTTGAGATTTAAATATTTGCCGCTTGCTTGTACGCCATATGGTATTAAAAATAGTTTCATCAATTTCATGCAATACAAAGAATATTATTTCACTTCAGCTCTTTATCCACCATGCACTCCGTCTATGAGCCAATAATATATATGGGTCGGAGGCCACAGGTACCGACGTAAAGAATTGAATTGAGTTAAATTGTGTCAAACATTATACTCCGTGTTCCCTCTTGAATTGACTTAACTTGATAATGTCGACATCAGATATCTCAAAGTGATTGCCTTACATTAAACACATAAACCAACTTATTTTGATCATATCATATAAAATTTACATCTTGAAAAAGTTGATTAGAATGATTTGATATCATTTGATTGAAAATAAATGGACCACTCGTAATTGGTAAAATATATAAACTTTCTTTCCCGGTCAAACTGAGAATTTAGTTGACTCTGCTGGCGGATGAATAGGTTCGAGCTGGGTAAAGCTGTAAAGTTTCTTTATATACCAGAAATTGTGCTAACGTGTACAAATAGAATTTTTCCAAAGTTTATTCTGATATCAAATGTATCAACACACGTTTTAAAATAATAGGCTTGCCGAAGATATCTTTACTTTATAGTGTTGATATATTATCATCCAAAATCATTCTAATTACGTTTCAATGAAAATAGTGCAGATCTCTAAGCACAGATCTCTCATTTGACTAGCATTGCGGTGATGCCATATCATTGTGACGTCATCCTGTTTATGACATCATGGCATTGTGATGTCAGTACTCGATGATGTCAACGCATTATGATGTCAACGCACTGTACAAGATACAAGATACAAGATATTTATTGTACATAAAACACTCATTGTGGGCAGTGTACAAAGTAGTTAACACATGTTAAATAAATATATACAAGAGCATTAATATATCTCAGTGTGAGACAATTATATCAAACAATGCACATTATAGATTGTACAATAACTGATCAATGTGGCTTAATCTCATTGAATACATGTCATAAAGTATTTTACAAGTGATAGAAGCATGATGACTCTTGGGGTTTAGAATTGATGAGAGGAGCTCTTTCCTTGAGACCCCCACGAGACCAGTTGATGAAATTAGTTTCGAGCGATAATGAGCATAATTTGGGCATTCAAATATGAAATGTTCTTCCGTTTCTGTAACACCCTGACTGCACTGTTGACAGAGGCGTTTGTCTACAGGGTTGTTGTTATATCTTCCTCTCTCAATCTGAAGCTGGTGAGCGCTAAGTCTTAACTTAGTTAATACTTGTCTGTGGTCATTATTCTTAATGTTTAAATAGTCTTTGTAGCCAAACGAGTCTTCAATATGTCCAAGCAGGCGTAATTTCTTTCCTTTATCAGATGGTAGTTGATCAGTTTCCTTGAGGTATATTTGAATAAATTCAGTTTTTAAACATTCCATGAATTGCTATCTTGAGATACTGTAAATGTTTGATGTAGGGAATGATATTTTAAGACGTTGTTCAATTGTTGAGACCCAGGATGATTTTGAAAGACCCTTATCTTCTTGTAGGGCAGCATATATAAGTCTGTCTTGATCCATTTGCAATAATTGTCTGTAGTAGTTGAATACATAAGAGAGTATCTCTATAGATAGAGGGTAGAGTCCAAGCTCGCTAAGGCATCCGATATTACTGGTTCTCTTTGGTACTCCGAGAATTGATTTAGCTGTTTTAATGGTTATTGTATTACAAGCCAGCTTACTCCAGTTTTGAAACGGAAATGCACGGTACATAACGGAATGTAGGCCTAACAAAGAAAACAAATCCTAAATTTGTATTGTAAGAAACTTTTGTGAAGTGCATTTCGGCATTGCATAGATATTGTATATACACTAATGGATGCGACATTTCGATCTCATAATAGATAGATACGATGTTAGTAAGCCTAATTACGCCGAAAGTTCGGAAACTTAGCCTTCATTCAAATAAAAATAGTCTCAATTCATACAACATATAACTTTATAGAAAAAACCAATATTTTTCTTGTTCATATATACATGTATAGTTAGTGAAGGCAATGTTACAGAATTAAGCCGATTGGCATATTGCATGGCATGGCATGGCGTCCGTCCGTCTGTAAACTTTTTGATTTTTCGACTTCTTCTCCAGCACAAATGACGCTAGAGAGCTGAAATTTCATGTACAGACTCCTTGACCGCAAATATGGTTCACGGGGGTCACGACCTAAAAACCTATAATCATCTACTTTTCAGTGAAATCATGTTGAGCTACATAGCCGATGGCTCTATTTCTCAAATTAAATGTAAAGTAGGACTCGTGCCATTTATATTCGTCCGGTGACTATATTTCCATAGACTTGCACGTTGATTTAGTCTCGGATAAATATTTTTCGTAGATATTTTTTTAGTCCGATCCTACAAATATTTATAAAGTGTATAAAATGTATAGGTGATAGGTAGTACGTTCATTTGGAATGTTACCATTTCTTAGCGTAAATTTTGACCTAATGTTGAATGGACCCTTAGATCGGCAATATGGCTGCCCGTGCTCCTTTACTCTATGTTATATTGGGGGTAGTTTTTTTTTACCTACGTTTTACCTACATTTTACTTACGATGTCGAGTTCCTGTGTAGCCTACACATGAAGGTAAATCTAATGACATTAGTTACATTGTCTTCCGAAAGGTTAATTTAAGTTATGTACTTCAAGCTGGTATGTTTTCCAATCAAACTGAAAAGTGTAGCATTAATCTAATCAGAATCTTACGAAATTTAAGTATCGTGCATTAAATGAACACTCAAGTCGATGGAAATAACGTCACTGTACGAACATACTAACACGGCCTGGGTCTTGTACATTGTTCAACATAGCTATAAGAAGGGCAAAGATTGTTACATGTGTTGGAAATGAGTCCTATGGTCCAGTGGTTACCTTTTCCTTTATATTTATTTTCATAGTACAGAGAATAATACTTGCTGGCTGGCTGATTTAGGCCTTGCAGTATTTCCTTATCCGGGCCCACTATATATTTCAGGTGCAGCGATCCACTATATTGGCACAACAAAGCGAGGGAAATACCGCAAGGCTTAAATCAGCCAGTAATGGAAACTGGCAAGAGTTATGCCTTGCGTTTGGAAGTTGACAGTGAGACAGCAAGCGAGCTCCGAATTACATTCGAAAAGTCCATTGTTGACAATAGCACTGTGGAATTCATGCGGGTGTGAGATTTAGACAATGCTTCGCTGGTGATAGTAATGGTCATTATAAATAAATATATTTATATAGTGCAATATTCAGGAACTGATACCTGCTCGTAGCACTACAACATTATTACCCTGGACAGACATAATGAGTTTAAGCTCCCGGAGAAGTATACAATCAACCTACATTTAACGGAACGTTTCCTTCAGGTTGTCCGCTACGTTGTGTTTGTGCGGTATGTGAGAAAAAACTGCTGTATACTTAAATTTACTTATTCTACAACTTTGTAATTATAAAATTAGATGTTGTTTGAATATCCAAAAAGTAACACATTTATTATCACAAGACTCTCTTGTTGTGTCCAAACAAAGCTTTTCACACTTGTATTGAGCTGGTGAGGTGAGATGAGGTGATTTAGGGTATAACACAGCAATATTTCACTTTTTCATTTAACGAGCAATGAAATACCGGGATTTATCAGTGAAATAAACTGTCTATCAAGCTACATTGTAACATGATTTCGATGTATCCTTGATTCTGATTGGTTGATTTGCCTATGTTGAATGACAATGAATACCCGCAAATTACTTGGGGCGAATCACCGCGAACATATACATCATGTTCACAAGATCCGGCCCAACTCAAAATTTTGATTTTCTATTTTTCTTAATATAAGATAAGATAAATCGTTATTGCCCTTGGAAGGGAATTTGAATTGTCATGAATTGAGCACATTTGAAATACAAAAATATATAACAGGATATAAAAAGGCTAAAATATACAGTAATGACAAATTAACAATAATCACATGGCACATGGATATGACAGGCTGGAGGAGTATAATTTAGATATTTAAATGAGTAATGCTTGATGGAATAAATGACATTTTGGTGCATCTTAATTTTACACTCGGAACTCGGTAGCGTGCCCCTTACTCAAATTTGACAGGTGGCATTGTCATTTTCTAACTTGTGTATAGCAGTATAGGTAACAAATAACTCTCAAAATTAATTAGTTTCAAGTAACTAAATGATTTCAACTAGTAAGATTTGTCCAAGTTTGACGCCTTCTTCCATGCGGCTGTGTTTACCGAATGCCGTTGCCATGGCATGACGTCACAATGCTAGCGTCATTGTCACAATGGGTTAGGGCAAGTTTAAGATTTTTATTCCTAGGTATTTTACTGTGTTGATGTCGTAGATAAATGTTTATCGACATCTAAAAGGATACGTGAATATTGTGAAGTGAACATAGTTGATTGTAACTGTTTGAGCTTATGTGTAAATTGTTGCTAATGTACATATTACGCCGAGTATTTACATTTGTATTGACCTTACCACACCTCCTACAAAAATGGAACAGTCGCAAAGTCCTTTCCACTCGGAGATAGGTACGCAAAGAGAGAGTTCGTTTCAAAACGCCTGATAACTAACGGTCATGGTACAATATCGATAAATAGTTGCGTTTGTAAAATTTCCGGGATTCATTGTTATTCAACACCCGCAAATTTAGTTTAAAACCGACGGCGTTAGCCTTACAAGTGAAAATAACTTATATTTTCACTGCGATCAGTGACTGATGTAATTTGACGTCATAAAACAATGGTCTGACCCAGCGAATTGGCTTTTATTATATGATTGGAGGTGAAATACTGGGTTCTATCAATGAAAATAAACCGTGTTTTCAGTCATTAGTGAAAATAACAGTGGAACGTGTTATCAGTCACTAGTGACTGATATAAGAATGACCTGACGTCATAAAACAATGCTCCGACGTCATGACACGTTCATGACGTCACATTGTTGCAGAGGCAACAGGCTCATTCTGGAGCCGACGTAAATGCAAGTCGACTTCGGTGAATATGAAAGGATTTGGTCATATAATACATAGAAAATTTGTCTTTTCTTGACAAATAAGATGTTTATCTCATCTCATGAGGTAGAAACTTTAAATATTATCACTCGCGGCTGCGCCACTTTCTACCTCACTCAATGAGATAAACATGGTATTTGTCAAGAAAAGCCAAATATCCTCTATATATGACGTCACATTGTTACTGTGGTGACGGGCTGTTCCTAGCGGCCGCTCGGCGTGAAAACGACCCTTTTCGGACGTAAATACAAGGATACCAGCATATAATAAATAGAATATCAGTCAATTCAAATACCATGTTTATCTCATCTCGTAAGTTAGAAAAGTTATATGCTGGCTATGTATTGCGATGAAACCTGTGAGCATCGGCTGGAACTAGTGAACAGTGAGTAGTACTGCACATAAATTCAGCGTAGTATTGAACATGCACACTAACCATACTGCATGTGGGAAGTTCTTAACAGCAAAGTTGCAGAGCCCCTGGCGGGATTCAAACTCCGGACCCCGTGATCCGAAGCAAAATACGCTAACCACTAGGCTATTCCACCTTCGAAATGTTTGAGTATTTTTATGAATGTTATCAACACTTATGCAAATCATATATACACTATTCAGTTTAGTTTAGTTATTTAATTTAGTTACTCCAATATCCTAATATTTGACACAAGTTAAAGCTACCCTTGAGTTACTCCTTAATAGCTGGAAGTCACGGCGAGAGCAGGAAATAAACACAGATAATCTGCTAATATACAAACTAATGGAATCTGAAAACATACATCATTGAATAGTTTTGTGATTGCATACACTTGTAGCAATTGTGAATAACTTTGTATCACACTCAAACTAAAACAAAATATATCATCTTAAAGCTGAATGTCAGGGCGGGATATGTAATATAAATAGCACTTTAATCACACGATATTCACTGTAAACTCTTACAATCAGTTACAATATTTCCATGTGAAATAGTGGCGGGATAGCGTATAGTGGTTAACGCGTTCGACTTCGGATTATCCGTGGTTCGAATCCCGCCAGGGGCACGAAACTGTCTGCAGTAGAGAACTGTTCTACACGCAGTAAGGTTTGGGTACAATGCTACAATGCATTTCAGTGCAGTATCACCCATGGTTCGCTAATTCCAGCCGTTGCTCGCAGGTTTCACCACAATGCATAGCCACATGGCGTTGCCGGCCTCTCCGTGCAATAATACTAGCAGCCGTGATATAAGTGATAAAAATCTTGAAAGCGGCGTTAAACCCTAACTCACCTCACCTCACCCACCTCACCTCTTAGTTCTATATTAGGATGTGTAGTTGTTCTTCCCACAGGCTGGGGAGGAATTATGGATATGGGTATACTGTATAACAAGGCTTATCACCCGGAATGTTGGTTTGATTGGTCCATTTCACAGCCACAACAAATGCACGTGTTTGACAAGTCCGCGAGAAAGCGGATCAGCGTAAGAAATACGTGTAATGTTTGAGTTTAAATTTAACAAGGGTGCATATGGTGCACAATTTGACTGTGTTGGGTCAAGTTGGAGTTGGGAAGTCATTTTGATTTAGTAAACCGTCGCACGTTCAAGAGCGAAGGGTAGGCGAGTTTATGGGAATACCCACGTTACGGCACGGTATTTAATTTCTGTTGTAGCCCGCACCGGAATCGCTTCCTCAATTCAAACACGTCACCAACACTGTATTAGATTTCAAGATGAGCATTTGGAAGGAGACATTTCCATCTAAATCTGATCCTACTATCAGACGGATCAAAGACACATATGTTCTCATTGCTGAAGAAGCGAGCTTGGACACTCAATGTTTGGGGGTTTTTTGAGAAGGGGAATATGAGTTTTTCTATAAGGCACAACCATTAATACCTAAACATTTTAATGGATAAAACATTTGCACGGCCATATTTTATCAACCACAACAATTATGTGTAAAAACTGTAATCTTGTATTCACATAATTCAAAATATTTGGATTCGTAACAGAAATTTGTGTTATATTTTTTGTAATTAATTTATGCAATACCACTTTTTGAAAGTAAATTTATACACATATTTCACTATATATATGTTTAAAAAAATTCAAATGCCCTGGTAAAAGGGGGTATTATGTAAGTGTGTAGCATAATTTGAATCTAATTTTATCTAATTTGATATATATTGAAAGTGCAGCAAACAAGTCACTTAGTGCAATGGTAATAAAGCTCAAGTAACACTATATGATCCTGAAAATTGAAAAAAGTATGTAATAGTTATTTTATTTTCATCTTGGATGTCATGGTTGTGAGATTGTATCAATTATATTTTTGATTTATTTAAAGTATTTTTGTTTTCATAAGCCCAATATAACCCCAAATGTAAATATGTCTGTATCAATATGCATATTATTAAAACGACACACAATTAATTTGTGATTATTGACATAATTAATTACATAAAATTGGAGGCTTTGAATAGTTTTAAATAAATTGAATGTCAATGTGTTGGGTCATTATTTAAATAATCAGATTAAGCATCATGACATCGAGACCTTTGAAAATGGTTTTAAACGTGCGAAGTTAATAATTCTATTACTTACATACTAGTATATTATGCATACATTATTGATTAGGTGATAAATTGTTGAGCTTCATGCTTTGAGACTTTTGATGAATTGGATCCATTGGTAATAAAGGGGAAAACTCATAACTATTTGAAGAAAAAAAATGTCAGGGTAATAAACAGTTCGTTTATTTGTAATTTCGTATTTAAATACTTCAGTGAAAATTCATCTCTGTACTCATTCATTACAAGTATAGATTGTACTAGCCAAAAAATTAATTGTTGTGTTTCCAAATTGAAATTCACGCACTTGCTCCTCGACCGTTTGACTCCTTGAAACACGTGCATTTGTTGTGGCTGTGAAATGGACTAATGAGAGAGGAGCTGTTGACCTGACCTGACCTATACTGGCTGCAACGTCTTATCAAAACGCTGTAAGACTCGTCTGGCGTAATTAAAGTGATTTATTACTCAACCGTGGTGAGATCACTCATTAGATAACAATACGTTGGTTACACACATGTGCGATACCACCGCGTGCTGCCGTAACGTCATAATCGGCGCGTGACGTCATAGTCGTTTTTGGTTGACGTCACAATGTTAGCCGCGCGACTGCAAAGGCGGGTGACCTATTTACAAGTAAGCGTCACTAAAGACGATTTTCTTGCAATTCAGCGCAATTCACATCATTGAGTAATAAATAAAATACTAAACTCGGTCCAGTCTGATAACATGTTTATGAAACTTGTGAATGGCATCGGTTTTTAACTCGCTTTCACTCGTTAAAATACCAAACCATCCACTCGTTTCATAAACATGTTATCAAACGGGACATCGTTAAGTATTCTATATTTATTACTCAACCGTGGTGAGATCACTCATTAGATAACAATGAGTTGGTTACACACATGTGTGATACCACCGCGTGCTGCCGTAACGTCATAATCAGCGCGTGACGTCATAATCGTTTTTGGTTGACGTCACAATGTTAGCCGCGCGACTTGAATAGCGGGTGGTCTATTTGCAAGTGAGCGTCACTAACAACGATTTTCTTGCAATTAAGTGCTATTTATAAGGTATAGTGTGCTTAAATATTGTAGGCTTGTAATAATAACGATGATACTTCGATCCCGCTAAATCCACAACACAAAAACCATGCTCAAAGCACTACACTCATTATTACCCTGTATAAGCGGGCCAGCATCGTTCCTGTTTCATTCTCAACCCTTTTTGGAGTATGCAACCTAGCTACCAATTAAGGCGCTTGAATGTTATGTCACATTGCCTTCACTTCCAAACCAGGTACTCAATTGTACTGCAGAATGAACAGAGGTACATTTCGAATAAAGTCTCTTGGCCAAGGTGACCCCATGAGCCTCTCAACTCATGTTTCAGTGTGGGGCAGGGAATCCCCCTTCAAACTCTCAGTTGATCCAGGAATTAGGCGGGTAATCCATCCATCCAGCGAGCCACACCCGTTGTTGCTGAATTTCACTCATTGATAGCGGTTTTCTGAGCTGTGGACAGGACCACGTGTTTTGAACTGTATGTGATTGCTCGGCAATTGTATAACGGGTGTAGATTGCCCTAATTTTATGATTTTGAAATGTTTATGACGAAAATATGTATTTACATTGTGCTGGTGTAATATTTGTGAATAGTTTATGCAATGGAGACCCGTGCATAGTAATAAGCATGTATATGCTTTGCAGTGTTTTGAATGGTGTATGTTTTAGAGTTGTTTACTTATGGTAGTCTGATTGATGACATGTATTTATAGCGTTAGCATGTGTGGTTCTAAATGACAATAGTTATGATTCACTTCATGTTACAGCAAACGGGTACTAACGGGTACAAAGGGGTACAAAGATGTACTGACGCTAGAGACGGGTTAGTGACGTCATCAGAGACGTTATATTATAAGTTACCATGTGTCTACGAGTTTGATATGGAGATTTATCATGTGTCCGAGTTAAATATCAAACGAGAACGAAGTTCGAGTTTGATATTTAACTCGGACACATGATAAATCTCCATATCAAACTCGTAGACACATGGTAACGTATTTATCTCGACGAGCACCCTCAGTAAATGCCTTAAATCTTGTGTTAAAGAAACAGAGAATCAAAATGGCGACAGAACATGCCAGTGTAACTTTTTTATTACTCTACTTACAAATTTGTTATTGATGTCAGTGTATTCAGCACAAAAAGTTTGGTCTAGTACCGTGCAACGGTTCTAGACAGAAAGCACGGAATTTTACAAATTAATCACAACAGTAGCTGAAACGGGAATTTCTCATATCCGTTGCAACGGTCACGTGACCTTGCATACACATTCCACCTTAGAGACGTTCGAGAGAGGAGGCGTAACGAAACTGTTGATCAACACCTAGACAGTCTACTTGTTAAAGTGAACTTGGAGATTGTTAATAGTACACCGGTAGAGTAGTGGCGGGTGTAGCAGTTGCAGTGTTTTGCCAATGAATTTTCAACAAGGTATTCCATGCTGACCCCTATAATCAACGCCTCAAGGCCGACGCTAGGAAGTGTAATGGCGGACTTCGGGACCGGGCGAGAAAGCATGACGTTTTGAAACGCTGGCATCAAAGTAGAGCTAGTACAAGATGGGGGCAGATCGAGCAAGTGGATTTACAGAAAGTATACTCTGGATGGCTTTACCAATGTGCTCTTTCTCAGAATCATCTACTCGCTGATAAACGGAGAGAGATGAAACGCGCTTGTGCCAAGTAACAGCTGCACCGAATTGACACTTCGATGGGGCCTAGACATTTAGATCTACAAGGGGAGACTTCAAGTAACGATGCCTGATGCTCTCAAGGGAATTTACAGTGTAAAGTGACCCGTCAGTCCGACTGACATTCAAGGTAAAAACTGACAGAACGCCATTCAATCTCGCTTCATTAAAATCCTCGAAACTTTCATTCTCACTCATTTTTTTAATAAAGGATTCTGTCAACAGACGTGCACTTTGATCGTTTGCCTTGACCGTGCTTTGAGAATGTATTTTCCCCCGTTTTTCATTAATTTACTCCGTACTATGAGATGCGAAATGCTTCATTCACTGTAAACATTCGTTTGATCTAGCGCTAGCGTTTGTTTACATACAATGCAAACAAGGGAGATAACTCTTGAATGTATATTGTTGCTAGGGGCGCGCGTGACCCAGTTTAACATAGTAAAATATACCTACGGCACGTGACCGGTTTTGACCAATGGGTAACCAACATTGCTGTGCAAGTCGAGATAAATGGCGTACTAAGAACAGAGAACCTCAGGAGTGGTGTCGTGACGATGACATAGTTTAGCAGTGTTGGGACTGACTGGACGGTATCCCTGGGAGTGACCTTGGCCAGGTCGTGTTTTGGCGTGGGTACGTCATGTGTGTGTACCCTAGGAAGACCCTAGCCAGTTGCCACCTGTGAGTAAAGCTGCGTGAACTAGTGTGCGTGTACTAGTACGTGTATCAGGACTGAGAGGACTCAGAGTTGTACGAGGCTGAGTGAAGACTCAACCTTGACATTCGTGTGACCTCCCTGTGTACGAAATGAGCAGAACCCGAGTGTGATAACATCAAAGACTGAATATTTTAATCAGTTGTATTCTTCCTTCTATATGCAATGTTATATATGACTCTGGATGCACGAATCATGTAGTTCATTTGACATACGGAATACTTTTCTTGTAGTTAGTATTAGTTAGCAATAGGATAGTTGATGGCATGAGTATGTAAATGAGTGACTTGTATCTGTTTAATGAATATGTAGTGTCGTGAAGCAAATGTTGTGTTGGAAAGGTATGAGGTCGATGCAAGATACGTGTGGATGGAGGTGATTCTGAAATGGAGAGTGGCCGTGTGTGGGAGTTTGTCCGAATTATGAACCGTGTTGAAAATGTTGGATGAATGAGATAAGTGTGAAACAGTGGATTTGTTAATTCTTCTGAATAAACCTGGTTTAGTATTCTCAATCTGTGTTGTGTTATGAGGTTGTTGTAGATTTTCAGCGACCTATTGTATTAATGTATCCGTCTGAGAATCTAATTGCATATTTTCAAATACTGTTTCAAATATGTGTTTGTAAACATAACAGTCAGCTGATGACTCCATGTATATCGTAAACTCATTTCTAGTTATAGGCTACATTTCAGTCTGGTCAACACGATATCGCAAAGTATATGAAGCATTCGTAAAATAACCCAAGTTTGCTATAAAAATTTGTTTTGGAATGACCTGCATGCTGTCAATCTACTCTCCGTTCTAAACAGTCATCAACCAGGACCCTGATAAACGTAACTGATTATCTTTTCCCGCGATAAAGTGGCCTCGCTTTCGGCCAGTCTTCGGCTAGCAGACGACAGATTACATGTGGCGGCTAGCCGGCCAAATTTCATATCATATGCATCCTGTTCATATTCATAATGAAATTAAAGATTTTACTTAAACTTACAAATCAGTTTTTCTGTTCTTATAGTCTTCACACTTGTGTAGGCTACTGTCCAAAAGCTGTTCCCCTTCCACAGTGAGTATTGACGATAATGTTGTGAACAACACACATTGAGTTCTCATTCGTAGTTACTTACACTTACAATTAGTTACTTGCAAATGGTAAACTGCAAATATTGAACAACTTTCATAATTACATATCACTGATAATATCTTCATCTAAACTTGAATTGTTTTCATTATCATATTTGTTAACAGAAGGTAGACTACTGTGAGAAATTGGTCTCTATCTTCAAAGTAATCTTTAATGTCCAAAATGTTTATCAAAGTTATTTGTGCCTTGATTGGAATCTAATTATATGTCAGGCATACTATCATTGTAATTATAACATAATATGGCAGAGTCAGTCATAATCATTAACTGAGTGTTATCTAGAAGTGTTTTTTACAATCATAAATTTAGCATTTGCCTCATGTGGATTATCACAACTTCCTTTACAGATGCACAGATGGAGGTATTACTCTTCATAAATGCTAAATTAGCGTACTCTCCAAACAACTCCAGCCAACTAACTTCAGTTGTGAACTGAAAATTTGATAGGTGAGAGACTCTGTGTCCCCAGATTGGTATCTCAACAAAGGGCCAGAATAATATTAGATAACACGCAATATATGGTCATTCTGCAGTCAAATATGGAAAAGTGTAGCTGAGAATCACCTAAAACGAACATTGAATTTTTTTAATACATTATGGCAATGCTACAGCTCGTAGCTGCAGCAGACGCAATGTTTCAGCCAACCATATTGCTCAGATACGTCACGTGACCAAACTTGTAGCTTTTCCTCTTGGAATAGGGGTTACATTTTTCATTTATAGTAGCCTAAAGAAAGTAGTAACTTGTATACATTTTCATTCTCATGTATTGAAACAGAACTGACAGTTGTTTATCAGTATCTCTACTGCATTCACCACTAGCTTTAAGATAAGAGGAACCCATCATTCAAACCTCTGACCCTTACTCTAGCTGTTTAACCCCTCCTTCGCAAATTAAATGACATATCACTGAGATCATATCAAAACAAAAAGTGTAATATATTTGACAGCAGAATGCATTCTTATTCTACACATATCTCATTTGTTTATGTTTGTGACAGCCAATTATCCACTTTAACAAATGTCTATCAAGTTGCTCCACCTCTTTCTATGTGAAATGGACTAGGTTAAAGGTACATTCATTGTATTGTTTGGGGTCACATATATGCTCATTGCTCAACGTTATAAATTGTGTTATTTTATTGAGAAGTACTTACTGTTGCAGAAAATTGCAAAATTTGATCTTAGGCGGCTCATTATACCAGCGATATAAAGGTAAAAGTATCGATTTCTGATCGAAAACCAGACAATGCACTGCGTGTGGCTCGTGTCAATTAGTCAAACGTATTTTGGAAACTTATTTACAACAGACTAAACTTTAAGTTGATAATGTTTAATAGGTCTTATGTAGTTTCGGTTTCTGATGTTGCTCGATTTTAATTGGAATCTAATAATTATTATATATTTGGCGATTGGAGATGAATATGCAAGTTGAGTGGAATCACATATTAAGTATGTTGGCATGTAATAAAGGCAAATACAATTTTATAAACACAATGGATGCACCTTTAATGACTTGTGATTACAGGAAAGTTGGTATTTGGTCCCTCCCACTTAAGATGAGAAGAACCCAACATTTCCTGAAAGGATGTCACAAAATGGGAGACAATTTCAGGTCACATGACCTGAATAATCAACCACTGCACCTAGAGTCTTCAAATTTGGTACCAGTCTTCATTAGGGGAATACGCAGACACCGATTTGGGTGACCTTGACCTCATTTTCAAGGTCACTACAAGACTTTGACCAGTTTTTAAAATGTTATTAGCCCGATATAACAATAATTGAATCAAACATTTAATGGTCACTACTCGGTATAAGCTGTGTGTCCATCCTTTTAGCTCATGTTTTAATTGCAGCGGGGGACATGGTCACGTTTGCGACAATTACTTGTTTAACAATAAATACGAATTCAGGTGAGGTGAGTTGGGGTTATATTTGACTTTTATCACGGCTGATAGTTCTATTTAAAGTTAAGCGGCTTAATACCGGTAAAGCCCCTGGGCCTGATACTTTGAGCAATGAACATTGTAAATATGCTGGGAGGTCTCTTATAAAACATCTCGTTTCTTTGTTTAATGCCACTCTAGAGAATGAATATATACCAAGCAGCTACAATATTGGCCACATTCTACCTTTTTCTAAAGGTCATGGGAAGTGTAAAAGTGACCTGTCCAGCTACAGAGGCATTACTTTAACATCGGTTTTGAGTAAATTGTTTGAAAGATTATTGCTGGACAGAATTGAAGATTGGGCAGATTTAAATGCTAATTTCCCACATCCATTCAAGCTTGGGTTTAGAAAGGGTGCAGGTGCAGATACAGCTGTCTTAACATTGTGTGAAAGTGTATCTTATTACAATGAAAGAAGATCAAATGTTTATTGTGCATTCCATGATAATGAGAAAGCATTTGATCGTGTATGGCTTGATGGACTTTTCTATAAGCTCCACAATATCGTTATAAGAGGTAAACTATGGACACTACTGCGTAAGTCGTACATGTCTATGCATTCTTGTGTTATATTTGCTGGACTTCAGTCAGATGTTTTCCATGTTAGACAGGGCGTCGGCCAGGGGAGAGTTATATCTGCATGGTTGTGCTCATTATATATTAATGATTTATTGTATGACCTTAATGCAACAAACAGTGGTTTGTGTCTTCCCTGGAGTAACTGTCCCGGTATTCTTCTAGCAATTGATACAAGTTTACTTAGTAGTAGCCCATCTGACCTACAGAATTTGCTCCATATTACCGAGGATTATGCTAACAAATGGCAGCTTAGATACAATGCAGGTACAAGTGCAGTTTTATCATTTGTATGTGCATCGAAACATCATGTAAACCCTGAATTGTATCTGGGCAATGCACAACTTCCAGTCAAATCATCTATTATTTATGCTGGTGTATTATTATCAACAGCTAAGTCCACTCTTGAGCGTACTCAAAGAGCATGTGATAAGGTTAGACGTTTGTACAATGTAAATTACGAGTTCGGACTACATTTTGGCGGCCTTAACCCTTTAGCAGCTGTAAGAATATGGAGAAGAGTAATTCTACCTTGTGGTCTGTATGGGTGTCATGTATGGGGGAAATTATCCCTCAAAGAGCATGATATGCTAGAAATGAGTCAGCGATACTTCTGCAGGAAAATACAGGGTTTTTCAAAAACCACCCCAATGTTATTGTTAAAGACACACTTGGCCTTATCTCCATTGAAAAACATATAGAACAACAAGCTCTTGTCTTTTTAGGCAAATTATGAAATTCAAGCCCCAAGTTTATCTTCAAGCAACTTTTCTTTATACGGATTGGGCAATACAAAAGCAGTTTATCGCTGCTTCAAACAATTGGGACACCAAGTCCCCCATGTTCCATATGCTTAATCTTACTTACAAATATGATCTGTATGACGAGATAGATAAATATATATGTAAATCTCAGCTTATGCCAAAACATCAATGGTCTGATATTGTAAAACGTAAGATCAAAGCTGCAGATAATGAGGAGATAATTAATGAGCTTCAATCTAGACTCTCTTTATCACGTTATTTGTCCATCAGATCAGGTACAGAACACCGCCTGTGGAAATTAGCTCAAGACACTAAGAATACTTTTTTTTTACATTGCCACGGTTTTAGTATAGGCGCACTATCATTGCATTTCAGAGAATGTGTGTGCGGCACTGTTGCCCACGATATCATGAAACATGTCATACTTTATTGTAAGATCAACTGTGATGAAAGGGAGGTGCTTTTTAACAATATAATTGATATTTTAGATGTTGAAGTGTCTGTCATGTTATGGAATGATGAAGAAGATATTTTTCTATCTTTTTTTATTGGGAAGTATACCTGTCTTCTGTGAAGACGTGTTAACATATGACACTTGGAAGGATATCATATTAATGTTGATTGTTAGCTCTAAAGTGAGTAAATGGAGACACCTACTATAAGAATAAGCTGTGTGTAACATGTGAAATGTCCTGTATATAATATTCCTGTATTTTGTAATGCAATCTTCAAATGCTGGAGGAAATAAAGAATATCTATCTATCGATACCAGCCATATCCACTCGTTCAAGCTTTTTGTCCTCCGCCGCCAGGGAAAATAGTATTCAACTCCGTCCATCCGTCCCGTTTCTTGTTAGCACGATATCTCATGAACCGCTGCACCTTTATGGTCACGTGGTCACATGGTCACGTTTGCGATAATTACTTGTTTAGCAATAAATACGAATTCAGGTGAGGTGAGTTCGGGTTATATTTGACTTTTATCACGGCTGATAGTAATATTGCAGGGAGAAGGCTGGAACTAGCGAACCATGGGTGGTACTGCACTGAAATTAGTGCAGCATTGCCCCCAAAACTTACTGCATGTAGAACTGTCATCTACAGCTGACCCTGGCGGTATTCTTACTCAGGACCTCTTGACAAGAAAAACGAAATAGCAACAGAACGATCTAGCAATCAAAGAGACTGTATCATGTTTTCTAATGGAAATAAAGATATCTCACAAAAGAAATGTTATCATTTGCAAAAAACAGTCCTCCTCGATTACTAAATAGTTCTAAAACGATTGGTTACTGATCTGTTAAGCAACTAGGATTCATTTCCCACCCTGGATTTTTTAAAAGACGTTCTTAACTAAATTGGCCCCAGCAGTTTTCGCTTTATATGTGACAAAGTGAAAAATAACAAAACATATTTATTTTAACCCACGAGTGGTAAATACGTCAAACAACGCTACATCATGTCTCAACTAAATTTATTTTTATGAAACCTTTATCTGTTCAACTTTCTGAAGAACCCCCCCCCCCCCCCCCCCCCCCCCTATATGACCTCATACAGTAATGAAGGGTCAAGGAATTCAAAACGAAATTATCTATATAAAGAATATTTATAACTTTCTTATTAATTCGTATCTGACGAATGAAATTATGAGTACGTCTGAATGTGGCCATGTTTCCGTTTCCTTGGACTATAGACAAAGTCTTAGCCTCAAGTGCTTTATAGGGGTATTCAGGTTTACCTGCTGGACAAACTAAAATCCTTAAAATGAGACCTTATACCTAAAATTCGTAACATCAGCAGTCATATGCACATATGTTATATATGACACGAATATTAATTTACTGCTACTTCATGGCCAGTTCAACTAATACATCCTAGTCAAATATGCACATATAAACCTTACATACCTATCCTAAAATCCTCAACATTTGTCTTTGTGCCTATCGACCCTTCAAGGGCATGTTGTTAACTTTTCGATCAACTCTCGACTCTTACGTCACTCAAGTATCATCAGATCAAAATGTATAATGTTTTTGTTGTTGATGTATTTTTACACACTGGCTCTTTTGAAAATCGCAAAAACTTACGATGAAATGTGGGATCGAACCTGCAACCCTATGGTTTCTGGTCGGGTGATCTAACCATTACATCACGGAAACCAGATGAGATGAGAGAGACTTCTTCATCACCAAATACATAGTGTTCTTTGATTTGTTTGGATTGAGACTGTCATAAAGTTTTTGAACAGTTATAGATTTTAATCTTCAACTGGTGTACAAAATGTTTAGAATTATATGAAAGTGTGTATTATATTTTGTATCAACCGTTGATATTCACAATGCAGTCATTTGAATTGGTTTGTACATTTCAGCGTGTTGCACGTGCATCACAACTCGTTCAGGCCTGTGCAAGCTGACTGATATAGACACCGTTTTTTCGGACAAGGACAACCGTCGTTTTTACTCCAATATGTTTAACATAAGATCCCTAGAATTTAAACCAAAAGTCTTTTCATTCTGTATGTGGTTTGGTGTAGTGTTTAGCCAGTGTATAAAATAGTTACCGACCTCGACCTAACGGCCTCGGCGTTCATGATTCACGTGCGCGAGGGTCATCTAACTTGAACACCTCGGTCTCAATCGGTAACTATTACTGAATGCATCTTTCTGTCAATGCATTGCCCATGAACTAAACTAGTTTAATCACCATATGTTTCACTTTGTATAACACATGACCTCAAGAGGTGTAAGGTTCCTCTTGTATAAAACCAGATAAAACGGGAGGTATGTTGAATGTATCTGTACATCTGCCCATGAACTAAGCTAACTTAATCACAGTGTTTCGCTATATGATACAAATACCCAAGAGGTATACATGACATTCCTCTGTTGGATATAACTAAAAGCATCAGAATGAAACTGTCTCTCTCAAATTATTACATCCACAGTAACGTGCACATATCAGAAACATGATACGAGGTTGGATTTCCCGTACGGTATGGTTTCAATCCAGTACAATACAGGCAAACACATGTGTTGCTAATGGTGTGAGTATTGTGGCTGAATGTATACTTCTGATGAGAATGATGGTAAATACTACATTATATTTACCTAGCACAACGGTCCACTTGTCCCCTTGATTCAGCCTGCACATCACCAGGTCATCAGAGGACCTCTGCACCATGCCGTCTCTCCAGGGGAGACTGTCATCTGACAAACATTCAATAGAATTTAAACACAATAGAGAATGAGATTTAAAACGCATTGCCAATATATAAAAGTGTGATTTATTAAACTCATTATAGTTGAAAGTGGTTTATATATAGTATACTTATGATATTTAAAATATTGAAATGAGTATCACATTTTGTGTGTGGTACAAATCTCGTGGCACTATCAAAAGTGCAAAACTCGATAAGGCCATATAATTCATGAAAATAAGACTATGCTTTGTTTTGATTTTGGGCCTAAAATACATTGTCTTAATGAATGATTCTTAACATACCGGAAAACATATATAGAGAATACTAAATGACACCCTGTTTAATAACATATTTATGAAACGAGTGAGTGTTTCTGTATTTAACGAGCGAAAGCGATTTAGATACCGATACCATTCACAAGTTTCATAAATGTTATTATATGGGACCGAGTTTAGTATTTTATTTATTACGCCCTGATTTAATTTACATGAACTCGTCAATAAATGGGACAAATTTAATTGCGACCGTGGCGCTGATATTGTGATGACATGTTTTAACCAGTATGACATCACGTCAATCGCCAACATGCAATATTATTACACAATGTGTAATAACATTGTATATTTATTAAACCGTGATAAACATTATTATTACCCATATGGTTGAAAATAACGAAGTTAATATTATTGATATGAGCACATGCTATGACGTTTGCTGAGCAACCATTCATAGTCTCACCACGACTTCCCGTATTTCGTCGTCTATAACTTCATAAAACGATTGTGACGTCATTATAGTTTGCTGTTGCAATGGAAGTGCCCTGTTTGCTGACTATTTTAATGCGAATCAAATGGAATAGAATGGGTAAAAAGGAAATTATTCCACTCGAAAGTGTGCCATATGACTTTTAAAAAACTCGTTTTTGTGTATATTTTTGTGTATATTTTTGTGTATAACCCTTGTTTTCGCTTTGGCAATACAAAAATTCACATTCATTTCGTAAATGTCATATGACAATCTTCCTCGGGTAATAATCTCTGTCTATTTGCCCAGATGCAAAAACCAATTTACTAAAGTCAGAGGTCAATATTGATTCATCAGCCATCCTGCCAGCCACGGTCGTGGAAGATATAGGAGTGTACGTCGACTCTAACCACTCTATGGATTCACAAATTAACAACCTCTGCAAAGTCTATTATCTCAGAACAATTGGAAGCATTCGCAAATTCATCACAAGAGAGACTGTACACATCTTAGTCAGGTATCTGGTCCTCTCTCGCCTGGATTATTGTAACAGTAGTTTGTATGGTCTCAGTACATCACAGCTCCACAGACTCCAAAAGATTTAAAATACTGCTGCCCGGATTATATGTTTGACATCTAAATTTGACCATACCTCCCCATCACTAAAATACCTTCACTGGTTGCCCATCAAATATCGGATAGGTGAGGGATATACACATACTTTTCCGAGTCCAAAAGATTCAAAACACTGCTGAAAAGTGTAGGGTATCCTTTGATACTCGAGGAAAAGTATTGGTATATCTGTCGTATACCCCACTTACTGTCGAGTGTAAACAGATAATAGTTCATAATATTTCTAAACAAATACAGCTGTAGACAAGCTTGTGTATGAAAAACAAAACCCAAATACCGCCTCATCTGTGATAACAACCGGGTACGCTCGGCAGTGATGCATTAAATGGTTACCCATGTTTGGGGCTCGAAATCTAATTGATATGGCCCAATGACGACACGTGCATCTCGTTGAAATATATAGCTAACACCATAAACAGCATGGCTAATGTCAACAAGGCCATGGTTTACAAAAAAACAGAAGCAACTTTCAGTATGTTAAGACATTTTGCACAAAACATTAAATAACATTCTTATATAAAAAGAAATAGAGAGATTTGTGATTCTATATCACATATTATAATAACCTTATTCATTTGGTCATGAAAAAAACTACGATGTTTCAGCTGGCCTCGTGGTGTAATGGTTAGTTCGTTTGGCCAGAAAGCAAAAGGACACAGGTTCGATCCATTTGAAAATATCGTATATGTTCATATATATAATCTGACATTTTATAAAGTATCATCACTTAGATTTGGAAATTTAGAAAATGGACTCTATTGATTTCTCAGTTGTTAAAAAGTGTATATATATATCAGAAAAAGTGTAGGTGTGTCGGCTAATACACCTACAATTGTAACAAAAGAAACCATAGCAACAAGACCGGAAGTGGGTTATTAATTACAAGATCCTATGCGCCGTGTACAAAAGTTTCAATAACCTGGCGCCTGAGTATCTCACAGAAATCATCACACCTTATATCCCTTCTAGAGTCCTAAGATTCGAAAATCATTGCTTGATCAAAGTGCAACCGTTCCAGCTATCATCCTATGGAAAAATATTCTTTCAATATGCCGCTGCTTTCTTTGGAACTCCCTTCCCATGGAAATCAAAAACTCTTACTCAAATGATGCCTTCAAACCAAACTTGAGACTTATTTCTTTAGACAGGCTTATGATTAAATGTTCAGACTTTCTTCAATCTTCATCTGTATATACTCAACCTACTCTGTACATAATTTAGATAGGTTTTGTTGCGCCTTGAGCATGTATCTGTATATGGAAATGGCGCTATAAAAATATCATCATTATTATATTATTAATTCTCGTTTAAACAGAACAGTCAATCACAAATCGTCCATTGTCCATTAGGATGATTAAAGTTTTAGTAAATCACATGTATTTAATGGCCTCTGAGGGAAATACAAAACATGATGATGATTTTACTTGTGAAGAAACTCTCAATGAAATAATGTTATGTAAGATGAGTTTTTGAAATGTCCTGAAACCCTGTTGATATTTAACACGTTATAATCACTTACTTTCAATAGTTATTTTGGGGATAATGACACGTTATTACTATGATCATATATACAGTATTGACATATTACACATACTATTACCTTGGTCAGTGAGGTAATCCAAGGGTGTGTGTCCGAGGGAGTTTTGTTTCTTCATGTCTGTTTCAGGGATCTGCTTCAGCTGCTGTTGTAATTCATCAGCATTGATTCCTCGCCTCCGACATATGAAGTGGAGTGGTGTGTTTCCGTACATGTCGGCCTTGTCTCCCTGATGGATTAATCTCAGAATATCCTTTATCTGATGTGATCTCCTACACAGAACATGGAGTGGTGTTACTCCACTGTGATCCTGTTTGTTGATGTCTCCCTTAGCTGTGTTGACAATTTGGAAAATTACATCACATTCTACCTTTCCGTTGTCACATAAATGATGAAGTGGTGTAGTTCCATGTTCATCAGCTTTATTGAAGTCACCTTTCCCTTTTCCGAACACAAGATCTACAATGTCCAATTGAAGACCAGAGTATGCACATAAATAGTGCAGTGGGGTGCTCTTATTCTGCTCACAATGGTTCAGATCACCTTTACCCTCAGTGATAATCCACTTAATTTCTTCCGTAGTAAATTTTCGCCATTTTGAAAGGTAGTGAAGAGGTGTCTGTCCGAACTGATCACACATATTAATGTCTCCTCTTCCTTCAATGATGATCACGCGTATCGTGTCCATGGCCGCTCGATGTTGTTCATCATCATCATCATCATCATCATCATCATCAGCAGCAGCAGAAGGATCAGAGTGCTTGGGCCGACTGATATAGTGGAGAGGTGTTTGTCCATATCGGTCACCAATATTAACATTACATTTCCCCTCACTGATGATCACTCTTATAGTCTCCATGTGCACACGATGAACACGCTTGGTTTTGCAGATAAAGTCAACAGGTTTTCTGCCACTCTTGTCCGGTATGTTCACATCAGCTCCGGCCTTCACCAAACTCTGTATAGCAATCAACTGTCCACTCTTCAGAGCTATCCACAACATGGTTTCTCCATCCTCTCCTGGTTGGTTGATGAATCGTTTTGACCCATCCTGGAAACAAACACAGGATTTTAAAGAACCGAACAATGTCATGTACAGTATAGCTGTTTATAGATACATATAAATAAATATATAAAATATAACGTTCTTTCATGTCATGGTTAATAAACTGTGTTTTAATAATTACATAATGTCCCTTTACAGCAAAGATGAGATTACCCTGTGATGTAATTACGGATACCAATATAGATTCAATATTGTTTCTTTTCACTTTTAGAAACAACTCAAGTGCAATATCCAAAGGTCAAATACAGTAACACCTTATCTTCGAGAAGTGTATCTGTGCAGAAATTGTTGAGATTAATCTAATGCAATATAATCATAAATGAATCTTCAGGCCTACCATACAAACGGCAAACAAATCTTCAAAACTGCACTAATATACCCTTAATCAGATCACCTATCCACACAATAGTATGATAAACCTTCCTAAACTGAATTCAAATCCTCGAAAACTGAATTCATATCCTCTAAAACTAATTTCATATCCTCTAAAACTCATTTCATATCCTCTAAAACTCATTTCATATCCTCGAAAACTCATCGACAAATCGCTTGAAAGGGACATTTTGGCCGCAAAACGGACAACAAATCAACGGAACGGTCAACAAATCGCCTAGCAATATGGCGGCTCGGCAACAAGACAAACTGAAAGGATGTGTTGTTTTCTTATACTACGACTCTTATCTTCTACATATATACATCGATATATAGCGCACAAACTCATAAATGTAATAAACTTCAGATCTATGTCCTTGCATTTCATTATCAGGCTTGCAATTCTACAGATTTTGGTACCCAGATCGACCAAATGGGGTTTGCTGTTCGACTTTGGGGTAACTTTTGTAGGGTATAGCTATGACCTCGTTTGCATTGTGCAATGTCTCCTTTATTTGTATATAAAGATAAGTTTTTATATATTAATCATATCAAAGAGCACCGTGTCATATCTCTGTTATCAGATTAATAAATCGGGTTATCTCGGTTTGTATCATGCTTAGTATTAATTCATTACTAACAAATACATGTAATCTAAATCAGGAACAGCGTGGGACCAAAAATGATAATAGCAAATATAAATATTTTAACAGTATTATTTAAGAAATAGAAGACGAATTGGCTGCTTTATCTTTGAATAAAACATAGCAGGGAGCAGCTTATATATGGCAATAAAGTTTTGAACGTGAATATCATTTAACACATCATAACCATTCAAAATTTGAAACACATATGGTTACAACAACTTAAATACCAAAACTACAATATTGCATATTTTCTGGCCAGGAAATTGAAAATGCTATCGTATATATACGTAGATGCATGACTCCTCGATACAAGCAGCTACACCTTCAAACATTCAACAGACCAGTAGCAAATGTACATTTCAATGGATCTGACGTTTGGTTACTTGATAACTGTCGCTGCTGGGTCAAAGACAGTACCAGAGACTTCGTTAACTGTATGGGTTGATGTTTAGATATTTATATTAAAATAATTTCTTAAATGTCTAATAATAAATGAATTCTACTCAATAGGTAACTGATCCAACAATTTAATTTAAGCAAATAAATGCAAATGACCCTAGGTCTACTTATCAAAATAACCTTAAACCGAGCCCCCTGTCTTGTTCAAATACAATTGGTGGAGTTTTCTGGGGGATTTACGTACGTTCATAGATAGTGTAGTGTGATAAGAATAAAGAGAGATACCAAACACTAACAACAATGTATAACATTTAAGCCGAACTAACAAATTCTTACCAAATGATAGGAACTTTCTTAGAAAACAAACACTATAATAAACTATCATTATTCATTTGTAAAGGCATAATGATTATGTCATTTACTTACCATGACATGTAATTTTCTTTTGATTTAATTAACGTTTACTTTTCTGACATGAATAACCTTGTGCAGACAATTACTTTTTAACATTGCCATACTAGGTTACAGATAGAGTGAAGAAGAGAAGATAAGAACAATATTTAATTCAGGTGTCTAGCCATACATAGTTGTTAGACATACTTGTTTTCAAGATACAATCGCCAAAGTCATTTACTATTACTATGTGAAAGCAGTTAGTGCTTAAGTGCTTAAAAAGTGTACATAAAAACTAAATGTACATGTATATATTATCGTAAAATATCAGATAAAATGTTACGCTAAAATAGCAATGGAGGTGGTAGTGAATTATCTACGTTATTACATAGTTTAAATAAGAGCAGCTAAAGTCTTTAATAAATTGTCATTTAAATAATGACAAATTTAAATCTAATGCATGACAAATGCACAGTTGTAGTTTGTTCTGAAGTTTACGAGTTATATCACCTACTGCCACGCCATCTTGCTTATGCATTATGCATATTATGTATTTTCACTAATAAAGGTCGCACGTGAAGTAAATGTACATAGAAATAAAATACTTCAGGCGACACTTGTTGTAGATATCATTTTAATACTTAAATTTATATCTACAGCAAGTGTCGTCTGAAGTATTTTATGTATTTATATACACAACGAGCACCACCTAATATTTTCAGGGATACAAATATACATAGTAACAAATATGAATTGTTAGATGGTAATTGGTATGGAACTGCATTTCCTCTCAAGTGTTCGATCTTTGTTTGACTAATCTCCATAAAAGAGCTCGTTTGGAATGGTGTGTAACCCGACGTCGCTGGAATCTTGCATCTTGGAGGAAGATTCATTGGTCAGATTTTTGCTACACGTCACAGACGGGCGCTAGCGTGTTTGGAGAACTAAGAACACAGCATATGCACCAAAGAACATCGAAGCATCAGTCCCATTCGGTGGTGGATCTGTAATGGTCTGGGGATGCATCTCTTATGATTGTAATTGGTAATTGGTGATTGGTAATCTCAATGGCGATCGTTACTATCGGGAAATTTTGCAGCCTGTTCTTGTGCCACATTTTGACAATTATCCATTGGCAACTCGTCCGGCCACTCGCTCGGCCTCACCGTTCTCGACTTGTGATTGATTTTCTACAGAACAATGCAGTATCAAAACTTCCATGGCCTGACATGAGCCCGGATATCAATTCACTGGAACACGTTTGGGATATGATTGGACGCCGAGTGCAAGCCATCGACCCACCAGTCGGGATTTAGTCGGTTTAGAAGCTGCTATACATCGTGAGTGGCAGCAGTTACCCCTGCAGCGAATCAAGAGACTCACCACAAGCATGAGGATGGGGCGTGAAGCAGTCATACGGGCACGTGGCAGCTACACCCGTTATTGATAACGTGATGGTCTTAAGACAACAAAGAACATTTTCCAACTGCTTAACAAACATTTTCACCGTTTTTGAAGTTCACAGAGCAATAGTTGTACAGGAGTGAGTTTTCAAGTAAAACCACTGTTCAAGTTCATCTGGCAATATAATGAGATAAATGGTACACATTGTATTCTGTGTTGTCTTTTTGTTTAGCTAAGATGATGCACTTTCATAAAATAACAGCATTTCTTCGATTGATTTCACAAGATTTTCACAGTGGTTGGGCATCGTTAACAAATTTGAAAACATGAGGTGGTGCTTGATTAAGTTATTTGTGTGTATATATAAATATACAAGATGAGACTTCAGTAAACTATCTGCCTATTTGTCTGCCTACATTGCACACAAAATAACTTTTACGTATGCCTTTTTTATATTGATACTATATAAGTAAAGCTATTGCTGACTTAGGTTGTTTACCTTCATGTTAGAAACGTAAAACTATCATAATGTGTATGTTCAGCATTGTCTATTCGGCATGATTTGATATAGAGAGAACAATTTGGAAGGAAATACATAGGGTGATGGCAACAGTCATCCACAGCAGCATCTGAGAGCTCCGTGAAATAATTGACTGAATGCCTTCCAATAGCATCCCTGACTTGTTCAATAAATCAGGGCTTAGACTTCACCAATCCAAACAATCACACGATGTTGATAAAAGATCTCAATAACCCTACCTCGATGTGAGAGAACATTATAACCTTCGTAATACATGTTTAGTTATACGGTATCTGTACGTAGATGACTGTGTATTCAATTCAATGTGGAGGAGTGTAGACACAGGCTTGTGACAAGGAGGCGGGGTCAGAGAGGCGGAGAGAGGGAGAGAGGAAAATGAGGACGGAAGGAAAAGTTGAAGATGAGAATGAGTAAAAGGTGGACATTGTTTGTTAGTGAATGGTATAAATGTTTCAATGGCGCTATATCAGGTGTTTACATACCTTGCCAGGCTCAGGAGTTGGACACAGTTTTTGACCCTTGGTTCCATCTGTAAAAAGAAACACTTGAGTAAAGTAAGTAAGTAAATAAATTTGAATCCAATTACACAAACGTTTTCACAAGACCTAATGAGGGTCATGAAAAGTGCTGAACATTCGTAAATAAATTTAGCTACGTCAAAATCGATGAACAACCGAACCTTGTAATTGTTGCAATTTTCCTGTGAGCTATTGATAGCAGGTTGGTTGACTGTGAGCTGTTGATAGCAGGTTGGTTGACTGATAAAGATTAAAACAATACAACATTTCAACACTTAAACTAGAGTTGCCCCCCTTGCTCTTGCTATGATTAAATATAACTGAATAATGAGCTATAATTCTGCTTGTGAACAAGATATCAGGGATCTGATGCCTAGAGCATTTGATGAAATGTCATTTTAAAAAGGTATCTAGAATATATTCCACATCATGACTTTAACTTTTGCCTAATATCTCACTGTAATTATTCGTCTTCCAAAATATAATAATCCCTTTTTCTCGTTCTATTTATTATTTATTATGAGTGAATGTGTAGGATATGTAGACGTAGTATGAGTGACTGTGCATGATACCTGGACGTAGTATAAGTGACTGTGTAGGATACCTAGACGTAGTATGAGTGACTGTGTAGGATACCTAGACGTAGTATAAGTGACTGTGTAGGATACCTAGACACAGTATCAGTGATTGTGTAGGATACCTAGACGTAGTATGAGTGACTGTGTAGGATACCTAGACGTAGTATCAGTGACTGTGTACGATACCTAGACGTAGTATGAGTGACTGTGTTGGATACCTAGACGTAGTATGAGTGATTGTGTAGGATACCTAGACGTAGTATGAGTGACTGTGTAGGATACCTAGACACAGTATAAGTGAATGTGTAGGATACCTAGACGTAGTATAAGTGAATGTGTAGGATATCTAGACGTAGTACGTGTGACTGTGTAGGATACATAGAAACAGTATGAGTGACTGTGTAGGAAACCTAGACACAGTATGAGTGACTGTGTAGGAAACCTAGACACAGTATGAGTGAATTAGTAGGAAACCTAGACACAGTATGAATGACTGTGTAGGATACCTAGACGTAGTATGAGTGATTGTGTTGGATACCTAGACACAGTATGAGTGACTGTGAAGGATACCTAGACGTAGAATGAGTGATTGTGTAGGATACCTAGATGCAGTATGAGTGACTGTGTAGGATAACTAGACGTAGTATGAGTGATTGTGTAGGATACCTAGACGTAGTATGAGTGATTGTGTAGGATACCTAGATGCAGTATGAGTGACTGTGTAGGATACCTAGACGTAGTATGAATGACTGTGTAGGATTCCTAGACGCAGTATGAGTCAATGTGTAGGATATCTAGACACAGTATGATTGACTGTGTAGGATACCTAGAAACAGTATGAATGACTGTGTAGGATATCTAGATGTAGTATGAGTGACTGTGTAGGAAACCTAGACACAGTATGAGTGAATTAGTAGGAAACCTAGACACAGTATGAATGACTGTGTAGGATACCTAGACACAGTATGAGTGATTGTGTAGGATACCTAGACACAGTATGAGTGAATGTGTAGGATACCTAGACGTAGTATATGTGAATTAGTAGGATACCTAGACACAGTATGATTGACTGTGTAGGATACCTAGACGCAGTATGAGTGATTGTGTTGGATACCTAGACACAGTATGAGTGATTGTGTAGGATATCTAGACACAGTATGAGTGATTGTGTAGGATACCTAGACGTAGTATGAGTGATTGTGTAGGATACCTAGACACAGTATGAGTGAATGTGTAGGATACCTAGACACAGTATGAGTGAATGTGTAGGATACCTAGACACAGTATGAGTGAATGTGTAGGATACCTAGACACAGTATGAGTGATTGTGTAGGATACCTAGACACAGTATGAGTGACTGATGGATACCTAGACACAGTATGAGTGAATTAGTAGGAAACCTAGACACAGTATGGATGACTGTGTAGGATACCTAGACGTAGTATGAGTGATTGTGTAGGATACCTAGACGTAGTATGAGTGATTGTGTAGGATACCTAGACACAGTATGAGTGATTGTGTAGGATACCTAGACGTAGTATGAGTGACTGTGAAATATACATCGACGTAGTATGAGTGATTGTGTAGGATACCTAGATGCAGTATGAGTGACTGTGTAAGATACCTAGACGTAGTATGAGTGATTGTGTAGGATACCTAGACGTAGTATGAGTGATTGTGTAGGATACCTAGATGCAGTATGAGTGACTGTGTAGGATACCTAGACGTAGTATGAGTGACTGTGTAGGATTCCTAGACGCAGTAAGAGTCAATGTGTAGGATATCTAGACACAGTATGATTGACTGTGTAGGATACCTAGAAACAGTATGAATGACTGTGTAGGATATATAGATGTAGTATGAGTGACTGTGTAGGAAAACTAGACACAGTATGAGTGAATTAGTAGGACACCTAGACACAATATGAATGACTGTGTAGGATACCTAGACGTAGTATGAGTGATTGTGTAGGATACCTAGGCACAGTATGAGTGAATGTGTAGGATACCTAGACACAGTATGAGTGTCTGTGTAGGATACCTAGACACAGTATGAGTGAATGTGTAGGATACCTAGACGTAGTATATGTGAATTAGTAGGATACCTAGACACAGTATGATTGACTGTGTAGGATACCTAGACGCAGTATGAGTGATTGTGTTGGATAACTAGACACAGTATGAGTGAATGTGTAGGATTCCTAGACACAGTATGAGTGATTGTGTAGGATACCTAGACGTAGTATGAGTGATTGTGTAGGATACCTAGACGTAGTATGAGTGAATGTGTAGGATACCTAGACACAGTATGAGTGATTGTGTAGGATACCTAGACACAGTATGAGTGATTGTGTAGGATACCTAGACACAGTATGAGTGACTGTGTTGGATACCTAGACACATTATGAGTGAATGTGTAGGATACCTAGACGTAGTATATGTGAATGTGTAGGAAACCTAGACACAGTATATGTGAATTAGTAGGATACCTAGACGCAGTATAAGTGATTGTGAAGGATACCTAGACACAGTATGAGTTAATGTGTAGGATACCTAGACGTAGTATGAGTGATTGTGTAGGATACCTAGACACAGTATGAGTGATTGTGTAGGATACCTAGACGTAGTATGAGTGATTGTGTAGGATACCTAGACACAGTATGCGTGATTGTGTAGGATACCTAGACACAGTATGAGTGATTGTGTAGGATACCTAGACACAGTATAAGTGAATGTGTTGGATACCTAGACACAGTATGAGTGATTGTGTAGGATACCTAGACGTAGTATGAGTGAATGTGTAGGATACCTAGACACAGTTTGAGTGATTGTGTTGGATACCTAGACACAGTATGAGTGAATTTGTAGGATACCTAGACGCAATATGAGTGATTGTGTAGGATACCTAGACACAGTATATGTGAATTAGTAGGATACCTAGACGCAGTATAAGTGACTGTGTAGGATACCTAGACGTAGTATATGTGATTGTGTAGGATACCTAGACGTCGTATGAGTGATTGTGTAGGATACCTAGACGTAGAATGAGTGATTGTGAAGGATACCTAGACGTAGTATGAGTGAATGTGTAGGATACCTAGACACAGTATGAGTGATTGTGTAGGATACCTAGACACAGTATGAGTGAATGTGTAGGATACCTAGACACAGTATGAGTGAATGTGTAGGATACCTAGAAGTAGTATGAGTGATTGTGTAGGATACCTAGACACAGTATGAGTGATTGTGTAGGATACCTAGACACAGTATATGTGAATTAGTAGGATACCTAGACGCAGTATAAGTGACTGTGTAGGATACCTAGACGTAGTATATGTGATTGTGTAGGATACCTAGACGTCGTATGAGTGATTGTGTAGGATACCTAGACGTAGTATGAGTGATTGTGAAGGATACCTAGACGTAGTATGAGTGAATGTGTAGGATACCTAGACACAGTATGAGTGATTGTGTAGGATACCTAGACACAGTATGAGTGAATGTGTAGGATACCTAGACACAGTATGAGTGAATGTGTAGGATAGCTAGACGTAGTATGAGTGATTGTGTAGGATACCTAGACACAGTATGAGTGATTGTGTAGGATACCTAGACGTAGTATGAGTGAATGTGTAGGATACCTAGACGTAGTATGAGTGATTGTGTAGGATACCTAGACACAGTATGAGTGATTGTGTAGGATACCTAGACACAGTATAAGTTAATGTGTTGGATACCTAGACACAGTATGAGTGATTGTGTAGGATACCTAGACGTAGTATGAGTGAATATGTAGGATACCTAGACACAGTATGAGTGATTGTGTAGGATACCTAGACGTAGTATGAGTGATTGTGTAGGATACCTAGACACAGTATGAGTGATTGTGTAGGATACCTAGACACAGTATGAGTGATTGTGTAGGAAACCTAGACACAGTATAAGTGAATGTGTTGGATACCTAGACACAGTATGAGTGATTGTGTAGGATACCTAGACGTAGTATGAGTGAATGTGTAGGATACCTAGACACAGTATGAGTGATTGTGTTGGATACCTAGACACAGTATGAGTGAATTTGTAGGATACCTAGACGCAGTATGAGTGATTGTGTAGGATACCTAGACACAGTATAAGTGAATTAGTAGGATACCTAGACGCAGTATAAGTGACTGTGTAGGATACCTAGACGTAGTATATGTGATTGTGTAGGATACCTAGACGTCGTATGTGTGATTGTGTAGGATACCTAGACGTAGTATGAGTGATTGTGTAGGATACCTAGACGTAGTATGAGTGATTGTGTAGGATACCTAGACGTAGTATGAGTGATTGTGTAGGATACCTAGACGTAGTATATGTGATTGTGTAGGATACCTAGACGTCCTGTGAGTGATTGTGTAGGATACCTAGACACAGTATAAGTGATTGTGAAGGATACCTAGACGTAGTATGAGTGAATGTATAGGATACCTAGACACAGTATGAGTGATTGTGTAGGATACCTAGACACAGTATGAGTGAATGTGTAGGATACCTAGACACAGTATGAGTGAATGTGTAGGATACCTAGACGTAGTATGAGTGATTGTGTAGGATACCTAGACACAGTATGAGTGATTGTGTAGGATACCTAGACGTAGTATGAGTGAATGTGTAGGATACCTAGACGTAGTATGAGTGATTGTGTAGGATACCTAGACACAGTATGAGTGATTGTGTAGGATACCTAGGCACAGTATGAGTGATTGTGTAGGATACCTAGACACAGTATAAGTGAATGTGTTGTATACCTAGACACAGTATGAGTGATTGTGTAGGATACCTAGACGTAGTATGAGTGCATGTGTAGGATACCTAGACACAGTATGAGTGATTGTGTAGGACACCTAGACACAGTATGAGTGACTGTGTTGGATACCTAGACACAGTATGAGTGAATGTGTAGGATACCTAGACGTAGTATATGTGAATGTGTAGGAAACCTAGACACAGTATATGTGAATTAGTAGGATACCTAGACGCAGTATAAGTGAATGTGTAGGATACCTAGACGTAGTATGAGTGATTGTGTAGGATACCTAGACACAGTATGTGTGATTGTGTAGGATACCTAGACGTAGTATGAGTGAATGTGTAGGATACCTAGACGTAGTATGAGTGATTGTGTAGGATACCTAGACAGAGTATGAGTTATTGTGTAGGATACCTAGACACAGTATGAGTGATTGTGTAGGATACCTAGACACAGTATAAGTGAATGTGTTGGATACCTAGACACAGTATAAGTGATTGTGTAGGATACCTAGACGTAGTATGAGTCAATGTGTAGGATACCTAGACACAGTATGAGTGATTGTGTTTGATACCTAGACACAGTATGAGTGAATGTGTAGGATACCTAGACGCAGTATGAGTGATTGTGTAGGATACCTAGACACAGAATATGTGAATTAGTAGGATACCTAGACGCAGTATAAGTGACTGTGTAGGATACCTAGACGTAGTATATGTGATTGTGTAGGATACCTAGACGTAGTATGAGTGATTGTGTAGGATACCTAGACACTGTATGAGTGATTGTGTAGGATACCTAGACGTAGTATGAGTGATTGTGAAGGATACCTAGACACAGTATGAGTGAATGTGTAGGATACCTAGACACAGTATGAGTGAATGTGTAGGATACCTAGACACAGTATGAGTGATTGTCTAGGATACCTAGACACAGTATGAGTGACTGTGTTGGATACCTAGACACAGTATGAGTGAATGTGTAGGATACCTATACGTAGTATGAGTGATTGTGTAGGATACCTAGACACAGTATATGTGAATGTGTTGGATACCTAGACACAGTATGAGTGATTGTGTAGGATACCTAGACACAGTATGAGTGATTGTCTAGGATACCTAGACGTAGTATGACTGATTGTGTAGGATACCTAGACACAGTATGAGTGATTGTGTTGGATACCTAGACACAGTATGAGTGACTGTGTAGGATACCTAGACGCAGTATCAGTGACTGTGTAGGATACCTAGACACAGTATGAATGATTGTGTAGGATACCTAGACGTAGTATGAGTGATTGTGTTGGATATCTAGACGTACTATATGTGATTGTGTAGGATACCTAGACACAGTATGAGTAATTGTGTAGGATACCTAGACGTAGTATGAGTGATTGTGTAGGATACCTAGACACAGTATGAGTGATTGTGTAGGATACCTAGACACAGTATGAGTGATTGCGTAGGATACCTAGACACAGTATGAGTGATTGTGTAGGATACCTAGACGTAGTATGAGTGACTGTTTAGGATACCTAGACACAGTATGAGTGAATGTGTAGGATACCTAGACACAGTATGAGTGACTGTGTAGGATACCTAGACGTAGTATGAGTGATTGTGTAGGATACCTAGACACAGTATGAGTGATTGTGTTGGATACCTAGACACAGTATGAGTGATTGTGTAGGATACCTAGACGTAGTATGAGTGATTGTGTAGGATACCTAGACACAGTATGAGTGAATGTGTAGGATACCTAGACGCAGTATGAGTGATTGTGTAGGATACCTAGACACAGTATATGTGAATTAGTAGGATACCTAGACGCAGTATAAGTGACTGTGTAGGATACCTAGACGTAGTATATGTGATTGTGTAGGATACCTAGACGTAGTTTGAGTGAATGTGTAGGATACCTAGACGTAGTATGAGTGATTGTGTAGGATACCTAGACAGAGTATGAGTTATTGTGTAGGATACCTAGACACAGTATGAGTATTTGTGTAGGATACCTAGACACAGTATAAGTGAATCTGTTGGATACCTAGACACAGTATGAGTGATTGTGTAGGATACCTAGACGTAGTATGAGTGAATGTGTAGGATACCTAGACACAGTATGAGTGATTGTGTTTGATACCTAGACACAGTATGAGTGAATGTGTAGGATACCTAGACGCAGTATGAGTGATTGTGTAGGATACCTAGACACAGTATATGTGAATTAGTAGGATACCTAGACGCAGTATAAGTGACTGTGTAGGATACCTAGACGTAGTATATGTGATTGTGTAGGATACCTAGACGTAGTTTGAGTGAATGTGTAGGATACCTAGACGTAGTATGAGTGATTGTGTAGGAAACCTAGACACAGTATGAGTGATTGTGTAGGATACCTAGACGTAGTATGAGTGACTATGTAGGAAACCTAGACGTAGTATGAGTGACTGTGTAGGAAACCTAGACGTAGTATAAGTGATTGTGTAGGAAACCTAGACACAGTATGAGTGACTGTGTAGGATACCTAGACGTAATATGAGTGACTATGTAGGAAACCTAGACGTAGTATGAGTGATTGTGTAGGATACCTAGACACAGTATGAGTGATTGTGTTGGATACCTAGACACAGTATGAGTGACTGTGTAGGATACCTAGACGCAGTGTCAGTGACTGTGTAGGATACCTAGACGTAGTATGAGTGATTGTGTAGGATACCTAGACACAGTATGAGTGATTGTGTTGGATACCTAGACACAGTATGAGTGATTGTGTAGGATACCTAGACACAGTATGAGTGATTGTGTAGGATACCTAGACGTAATATGAGTGAATGTGTATGATACCTAGACACAGTATGAGTGAATGTGTAGGATACCTAGACACATTATGAGTGAATGTGTAGGATACCTAGACGTAGTATGAGTGACTGTGTAGGATACCTAGACACAGTATGAGTGAATGTGTAGGATACCTAGAAACAGTATGAATGACTGTGTAGGATATCTAGATGTAGTATGAGTGACTGTGTAGGAAACCTAGACACAGTATGAGTGAATTAGTAGGAAACCTAGACACAATATGAATGACTGTGTAGGATACCTAGACGTAGTATGAGTGATTGTGTAGGATACCTAGACACAGTATGAGTGAATGTGTAGGATACCTAGACACAGTATGAGTGTCTGTGTAGGATACCTAGACACAGTATGAGTGAATGTGTAGGATACCTAGACGTAGTATATGTGAATTAGTAGGATACCTAGACACAGTATGATTGACTGTGTAGGATACCTAGACGCAGTATGAGTGAATGTTTTGGATAACTAGACACAGTATGAGTGAATGTGTAGGATACCTAGACACAGTATGAGTGATTGTGTAGGATACCTAGACGTAGTATGAGTGATTGTGTAGGATACCTAGACGTAGTATGAGTGAATGTGTAGGATACCTAGACACAGTATGAGTGATTGTGTAGGATACCTAGACACAGTATGAGTGAATGTGTAGGATACCTAGACACAGTATGAGTGAATGTGTAGGATACCTAGACACAGTATGAGTGAATGTGTAGAATACCTAGACACAGTATGAGTGATTGTGTAGGATACCTAGACACAGTATGAGTGACTGTGTTGGATAACTAGACACATTATGAGTGAATGTGTAGGATACCTAGACGTAGTATATGTGAATGTGTAGGAAACCTAGACACAGTATATGTGAATTAGTAGGATACCTAGACGCAGTATAAGTGATTGTGTAGGATACCTAGACACAGTATGAGTGAATGTGTAGGATACCTAGACGTAGTATGAGTGATTGTGTAGGATACCTAGACACAGTATGAGTGATTGTATAGGATACCTAGACGTAGTATGAGTGAATGTGTAGGATACCTAGACGTAGTATGAGTGATTGTGTAGGATACCTAGACACAGAATGAGTGATTGTGTAGGATACCTAGACACAGTATGAGTGTTTGTGTAGGATACCTAGACACAGTATAAGTGAATGTGTTGGATACCTGGACACAGTATGAGTGATTGTGTTGGATACCTTGACACAGTATGAGTGAATTTGTAGGATACCTAGACACAGTATGAGTGATTGTGTAGGATACCTAGACACAGTATATGTGAATTAGTAGGATACCTAGACTCAGTATAAATGACTGTGTAGGATACCTAGACGTAGCATATGTGATTGTGTAGGATACCTAGACGTAGTATGAGTGATTGTGTAGGATACCTAGACGTAGTATGAGTGATTGTGTAGGATACCTAGACGTAGTATGAGTGAATGTTTAGGATACCTAGACACAGTATGAGTGATTGTGTAGGATACCTAGACACAGTATGAGTGAATGTGTAGGATACCTAGACACAGTATGAGTGATTGTGTAGGATACCTATACACAGTATGAGTGATTGTGTAGGATACCTAGACGTAGTATGAGTGAATGTGTAGGATACCTAGACGTAGTATGAGTGATTTTGTAGGATACCTAGACGTAGTATGAGTGATTGTGTAGGATAACTAGACGTAGTATGAGTGACTGTGTAGGATACCTAGACACAGTATGAGTGATTGTGTAGGATAACTAGACGTAGTATGAGTGATTGTGTAGGATACCTAGACACAGTATGAGTGATTGTGTAGGATACCTAGACACAGTATGAGTGATTGTGTAGGATACCTAGACACAGTATGAGTGAATGTGTTGGATACCTAGACACAGTATGAGTGATTGTGTAGGATACCTAGACGTAGTATGAGTGAATGTGTAGGATACCTAGAGACAGTATGAGTGATTGTGTAGGAAACCTAGACACAGTATGACTGATTGTGTTGGATACCTAGACACAGTATGAGTGATTGTGTAGGATACCTAGACGTAGTATGAGTGATTGTGTAGGATACCTAGACACAGTATGAGTGATTGTGTAGGATACCTAGACACAGTATGAGTGAATGTGTTGGATACCTAGACACAGTATGAGTGACTGTGTTGGATACCTAGACACAGTATGAGTGACTGTGTTGGATACCTAGACACAGTATGAGTGAATGTGTAGGAAACCTAGACACAGTATATGTGAATGTGTAGGAAACCTAGACACAGTATGACTGATTGTGTTGGATACCTAGACACAGTATGAGTGATTGTGTAGGATACCTAGACGTAGTATGAGTGACTGTGTAGGATACCTTGACGTAGTATGAGTGAATGTGTAGGATACCTAGACGCAGTATAAGTGACTGTGTAGGATACCTAGACGTAGTATGAGTGATTGTGTAGGATACCTAGACGTAGTATGAGTGAATGTGTAGGATACCTAGACACAGTATGAGTGACTGTGTAGGATACCTAGACGTAGTATGAGTGATTGTGTAGGATACCTAGACACAGTATGAGTGATTGTGTTGGATACCTAGACGCAGTATGAGTGATTGTGTAGGATACCTAGACGTAGTATGAGTGAATGTGTAGGATACCTAGACGTAGTATGAGTGATTGTGTAGGAAACCTAGACACAGTATGAGTGATTGTGTAGGATACCTAGACGTAGTATGAGTGACTATGTAGGAAACCTAGACGTAGTATGAGTGATTGTGTAGGATACCTAGACGTAGTATGAGTGAATGTGTAGGATACCTAGACAAAGTATGAGTGATTGCGTAGGATACCTAGACACAGTATGAGTGAATGTGTAGGATACCTAGACACAGTATGAGTGATTGTGTAGGATACCTAGACACAGTATGAGTGACTGTGTTGGATACCTAGACACATTATGAGTGAATGTGTAGGATACCTAGACGTAGTATATGTGAATGTGTAGGAAACCTAGACACAGTATATGTGAATTAGTAGGATACCTAGACGCAGTATAAGTGATTGTGTAGGATACCTAGACACAGTATGAGTGAATGTGTAGGATACCTAGACGTAGTATGAGTGATTGTGTAGGATACCTAGACACAGTATGAGTGATTGTATAGGATACCTAGACGTAGTATGAGTGAATGTGTAGGATACCTAGACGTAGTATGAGTGATTGTGTAGGATACCTAGACACAGTATGAGTGATTGTGTAGGATACCTAGACACAGTATGAGTGATTGTGTAGGATACCTAGACACAGTATAAGTGAATGTGTTGGATACCTGGACACAGTATGAGTGATTGTGTTGGATACCTTGACACAGTATGAGTGAATTTGTAGGATACCTAGACACAGTATGAGTGATTGTGTAGGATACCTAGACACAGTATATGTGAATTAGTAGGATACCTAGACTCAGTATAAATGACTGTGTAGGATACCTAGACGTAGCATATGTGATTGTGTAGGATACCTAGACGTAGTATGAGTGATTGTGTAGGATACCTAGACGTAGTATGAGTGAATGTGTAGGATACCTAGACACAGTATGAGTGATTGTGTAGGATACCTAGACACAGTATGAGTGAATGTGTAGGATACCTAGACACAGTATGAGTGAATGTGTAGGATACCTAGACACAGTATGAGTGAATGTGTAGAATACCTAGACACAGTATGAGTGATTGTGTAGGATACCTAGACACAGTATGAGTGACTGTGTTGGATACCTAGACACATTATGAGTGAATGTGTAGGATACCTAGACGTAGTATATGTGAATGTGTAGGAAACCTAGACACAGTATATGTGAATTAGTAGGATACCTAGACGCAGTATAAGTGATTGTGTAGGATACCTAGACACAGTATGAGTGAATGTGTAGGATACCTAGACGTAGTATGAGTGATTGTGTAGGATACCTAGACACAGTATGAGTGATTGTATAGGATACCTAGACGTAGTATGAGTGATTGTGTAGGATACCTAGACGTAGTATGAGTGATTGTGTAGGATACCTAGACACAGAATGAGTGATTGTGTAGGATACCTAGACACAGTATGAGTGATTGTGTAGGATACCTAGACACAGTATAAGTGAATGTGTTGGATACCTAGACACAGTATGAGTGATTGTGTTGGATACTTTGACACAGTATGAGTGAATTTGTAGGATACCTAGACACAGTATGAGTGATTGTGTAGGATACCTAGACACAGTATATGTGAATTAGTAGGATACCTAGACTCAGTATAAATGACTGTCTAGGATACCTAGACGTAGCATATGTGATTGTGTAGGATACCTAGACGTAGTATGAGTGATTGTGTAGGATACCGAGACGTAGTATGAGTGATTGTGTAGGATACCTAGACGTAGTATGAGTGAATGTTTAGGATACCTAGACACAGTATGAGTGATTGTGTAGGATACCTAGACACAGTATGAGTGAATGTGTAGGATACCTAGACACAGTATGAGTGATTGTGTAGGATACCTATACACAGTATGAGTGATTGTGTAGGATACCTAGACGTAGTATGAGTGAATGTGTAGGATACCTAGACGTAGTATGAGTGATTTTGTAGGATACCTAGACGTAGTATGAGTGATTGTGTAGGATAACTAGACGTAGTATGAGTGACTGTGTAGGATACCTAGACACAGTATGAGTGATTGTGTAGGATAACTAGACGTAGTATGAGTGATTGTGTAGGATACCTAGACACAGTATGAGTGATTGTGTAGGATACCTAGACACAGTATGAGTGATTGTGTAGGATACCTAGACACAGTATGAGTGAATGTGTAGGATACCTAGACACAGTATGAGTGATTGTGTAGGATACCTAGACGTAGTATGAGTGAATGTGTAGGATACCTAGAGACAGTATGAGTGATTGTGTAGGAAACCTAGACACAGTATGACTGATTGTGTTGGATACCTAGACACAGTATGAGTGATTGTGTAGGATACCTAGACGTAGTATGAGTGATTGTGTAGGATACCTAGACACAGTATGAGTGATTGTGTAGGATACCTAGACACAGTATGAGTGAATGTGTTGGATACCTAGACACAGTATGAGTGACTGTGTTGGATACCTAGACACAGTATGAGTGACTGTGTTGGATACCTAGACACAGTATGAGTGAATGTGTAGGAAACCTAGACACAGTATATGTGAATGTGTAGGAAACCTAGACACAGTATGACTGATTGTGTTGGATACCTAGACACAGTATGAGTGATTGTGTAGGATACCTAGACGTAGTATGAGTGACTGTGTAGGATACCTTGACGTAGTATGAGTGAATGTGTAGGATACCTAGACGCAGTATAAGTGACTGTGTAGGATACCTAGACGTAGTATGAGTGATTGTGTAGGATACCTAGACGTAGTATGAGTGAATGTGTAGGATACCTAGACACAGTATGAGTGACTGTGTAGGATACCTAGACGTAGTATGAGTGATTGTGTAGGATACCTAGACACAGTATGAGTGATTGTGTTGGATACCTAGACGCAGTATGAGTGATTGTGTAGGATACCTAGACGTAGTATGAGTGAATGTGTAGGATACCTAGACGTAGTATGAGTGATTGTGTAGGAAACCTAGACACAGTATGAGTGATTGTGTAGGATACCTAGACGTAGTATGAGTGACTATGTAGGAAACCTAGACGTAGTATGAGTGATTGTGTAGGATACCTAGACGTAGTATGAGTGAATGTGTAGGATACCTAGACAAAGTATGAGTGATTGCGTAGGATACCTAGACACAGTATGAGTGAATGTGTAGGATACCTAGACACAGTATGAGTGATTGTGTAGGATACCTAGACACAGTATGAGTGACTGTGTTGGATACCTAGACACATTATGAGTGAATGTGTAGGATACCTAGACGTAGTATATGTGAATGTGTAGGAAACCTAGACACAGTATATGTGAATTAGTAGGATACCTAGACGCAGTATAAGTGATTGTGTAGGATACCTAGACACAGTATGAGTGAATGTGTAGGATACCTAGACGTAGTATGAGTGATTGTGTAGGATACCTAGACACAGTATGAGTGATTGTGTAGGATACCTAGACGTAGTATGAGTGAATGTGTAGGATACCTAGACGTAGTATGAGTGATTGTGTAGGATACCTAGACACAGAATGAGTGATTGTGTAGGATACCTAGACACAGTATGAGTGATTGTGTAGGATACCTAGACACAGTATAAGTGAATGTGTTGGATACCTGGACACAGTATGAGTGATTGTGTTGGATACCTTGACACAGTATGAGTGAATTTGTAGGATACCTAGACACAGTATGAGTGATTGTGTAGGATACCTAGACACAGTATATGTGAATTAGTAGGATACCTAGACTCAGTATAAATGACTGTGTAGGATACCTAGACGTAGCATATGTGATTGTGTAGGATACCTAGACGTAGTATGAGTGATTGTGTAGGATACCTAGACGTAGTATGAGTGAATGTGTAGGATACCTAGACACAGTATGAGTGATTGTGTAGGATACCTAGACACAGTATGAGTGAATGTGTAGGATACCTAGACACAGTATGAGTGAATGTGTAGGATACCTAGACACAGTATGAGTGAATGTGTAGAATACCTAGACACAGTATGAGTGATTGTGTAGGATACCTAGACACAGTATGAGTGACTGTGTTGGATACCTAGACACATTATGAGTGAATGTGTAGGATACCTAGACGTAGTATATGTGAATGTGTAGGAAACCTAGACACAGTATATGTGAATTAGTAGGATACCTAGACGCAGTATAAGTGATTGTGTAGGATACCTAGACACAGTATGAGTGAATGTGTAGGATACCTAGACGTAGTATGAGTGATTGTGTAGGATACCTAGACACAGTATGAGTGATTGTATAGGATACCTAGACGTAGTATGAGTGATTGTGTAGGATACCTAGACGTAGTATGAGTGATTGTGTAGGATACCTAGACACAGAATGAGTGATTGTGTAGGATACCTAGACACAGTATAAGTGAATGTGTTGGATACCTAGACACAGTATGAGTGATTGTGTTGGATACTTTGACACAGTATGAGTGAATTTGTAGGATACCTAGACACAGTATGAGTGATTGTGTAGGATACCTAGACACAGTATATGTGAATTAGTAGGATACCTAGACTCAGTATAAATGACTGTCTAGGATACCTAGACGTAGCATATGTGATTGTGTAGGATACCTAGACGTAGTATGAGTGATTGTGTAGGATACCTAGACACAGTATGAGTGATTGTGTAGGATACCGAGACGTAGTATGAGTGATTGTGTAGGATACCTAGACACAGTATGAGTGATTGTGTAGGATACCTAGACGTAGTATGAGTGATTGTGTAGGATACCTATACACAGTATGAGTGATTGTTTAGGATACCTAGACGTAGTATGAGTGAATGTTTAGGATACCTAGACACAGTATGAGTGATTGTGTAGGATACCTAGACACAGTATGAGTGAATGTGTAGGATACCTAGACACAGTATAAGTGAATGTGTTGGATACCTAGACACAGTATGAGTGATTGTGTTGGATACTTTGACACAGTATGAGTGAATTTGTAGGATACCTAGACACAGTATGAGTGATTGTGTAGGATACCTAGACACAGTATATGTGAATTAGTAGGATACCTAGACGCAGTATAAGTGATTGTGTAGGATACCTAGACACAGTATGAGTGAATGTGTAGGATACCTAGACGTAGTATGAGTGATTGTGTAGGATACCTAGACACAGTATGTGTGATTGTGTAGGATACCTAGACGTAGTATGAGTGAATGTGTAGGATACCTAGACGTAGTATGAGTGATTGTGTAGGATACCTAGACAGAGTATGAGTTATTGTGTAGGATACCTAGACACAGTATGAGTGATTGTGTAGGATACCTAGACACAGTATAAGTGAATGTGTTGGATACCTAGACACAGTATGAGTGATTGTGTAGGATACCTAGACGTAGTATGAGTGAATGTGTAGGATACCTAGACACAGTATGAGTGATTGTGTTTGATACCTAGACACAGTATAAGTGAATGTGTTGGATACCTAGACACAGTATGAGTGATTGTGTTGGATACCTTGACACAGTATGAGTGAATTTGTAGGATACCTAGACACAGTATGAGTGAGTGTGTAGGATACCTAGACACAGTATATGTGAATTAGTAGGATACCTAGACTCAGTATAAATGACTGTGTAGGATACCTAGACGTAGCATATGTGATTGTGTAGGATACCTAGACGTAGTATGAGTGATTGTGTAGGATACCTAGACGTAGTATGAGTGATTGTGTAGGATACCTAGACGTAGTATGAGTGAATGTTTAGGATACCTAGACACAGTATGAGTGATTGTGTAGGATACCTAGACACAGTATGAGTGAATGTGTAGGATACCTAGACACAGTATGAGTGATTGTGTAGGATACCTATACACAGTATGAGTGATTGTGTAGGATACCTAGACGTAGTATGAGTGAATGTGTAGGATACCTAGACGTAGTATGAGTGATTTTGTAGGATACCTAGACGTAGTATGAGTGATTGTGTAGGATAACTAGACGTAGTATGAGTGACTGTGTAGGATACCTAGACACAGTATGAGTGATTGTGTAGGATAACTAGACGTAGTATGAGTGATTGTGTAGGATACCTAGACACAGTATGAGTGATTGTGTAGGATACCTAGACACAGTATGAGTGATTGTGTAGGATACCTAGACACAGTATAAGTGAATGTGTTGGATACCTAGACACAGTATGAGTGATTGTGTAGGATACCTAGACGTAGTATGAGTGAATGTGTAGGATACCTAGACACAGAATGAGTGATTGTGTAGGATACCTAGACACAGTATGAGTGACTGTGTTGGATACCTAGACACAGTATGAGTGAATGTGTAGGATACCTAGACGTAGTATATGTGAATGTGTAGGAAACCTAGACACAGTATATGTGAATTAGTAGGATACCTAGACGCAGTATAAGTGATTGTGTAGGATACCTAGACACAGTATGAGTGAATGTGTAGGATACCTAGACGTAGTATGAGTGATTGTGTAGGATACCTAGACACAGTATGTGTGATTGTGTAGGATACCTAGACGTAGTATGAGTGAATGTGTAGGATACCTAGACGTAGTATGAGTGATTGTGTAGGATACCTAGACAGAGTATGAGTTATTGTGTAGGATACCTAGACACAGTATGAGTGATTGTGTAGGATACCTAGACACAGTATAAGTGAATGTGTTGGATACCTAGACACAGTATGAGTGATTGTGTAGGATACCTAGACGTAGTATGAGTGAATGTGTAGGATACCTAGACACAGTATGAGTGATTGTGTTTGATACCTAGACACAGTATAAGTGAATGTGTTGGATACCTAGACACAGTATGAGTGATTGTGTAGGATACCTAGACGTAGAATGAGTGAATGTGTAGGATACCTAGACACAGTATGAGTGATTGTGTTGGATACCTTGACACAGTATGAGTGAATTTGTAGGATACCTAGACGCAGTATGAGTGATTGTGTAGGATACCTAGACACAGTATATGTGAATTAGTAGGATACCTAGACGCAGTATCAGTGACTGTGTAGGATACCTAGACGTAGCATATGTGATTGTGTAGGATACCTAGACGTAGTATGAGTGATTGTGTAGGATACCTAGACGTAGTATGAGTGATTGTGTAGGATACCTAGACGTAGTATGAGTGAATGTGTAGGATACCTAGACAAAGTATGAGTGATTGCGTAGGATACCTAGACACAGTATGAGTGAATGTGTAGGATACCTAGACACAGTATGAGTGATTGTGTAGGATACCTAGACACAGTATGAGTGATTGTGTAGGATACCTAGACGTAGTATGAGTGAATGTGTAGGATACCTAGACGTAGTATATGTGATTGTGTAGGATACCTAGACACAGTATGAGTGATTGTGTAGGATACCTAGACACAGTATGAGTGATTGTGTAGGATACCTAGACACAGTATAAGTGAATGTGTTGGATACCTAGACACAGTATGAGTGATTGTGTAGGATACCTAGACACAGTATGAGTGAATGTGTAGGATACCTAGACACAGTATGAGTGATTGTGTAGGATACCTAGACACAGTATGAGAGACTGTGTTGGATACCTAGACACAGTATGAGTGAATGTGTAGGATACCTAGACGTAGTATGTGTGAATGTGTAGGAAACCTAGACACAGTATATGTGAATTAGTAGGATACCTAGACGCAGTATAAGTGATTGTGTAGGATACCTAGACACAGTATGAGTGAATGTGTAGGATACTTAGACGTAGTATGAGTGATTGTGTAGGATACCTAGACGTAGTATGAGTGATTGTGTAGGATACCTAGACGTAGTATGAGTGAATGTGTAGGATACCTAGACACAGTATGAGTGATTGCGTAGGATACCTAGACACAGTATGAGTGAATGTGTAGGATACCTAGACACAGTATGAGTGATTGTGTAGGATACCTAGACACAGTATGAGTGATTGTGTAGGATACCTAGACGTAGTTTGAGTGAATGTGTAGGATACCTAGACGTAGTATGAGTGATTGTGTAGGATACCTAGACACAGTATGAGTGATTTTGTAGGATACATAGACACAGTATGAGTGATTGTGTAGGATACCTAGACACAGTATAAGTGAATGTGTTGGATACCTAGACACAGTATGAGTGATTGTGTAGGATACCTAGACGTAGTATGAGTGAATGTGTAGGATACCTAGACACAGTATGAGTGATTGTGTAGGATACCTAGACACAGTATGAGTGACTGTGTTGGATACCTAGACACAGTATGAGTGAATGTGTAGGATACCTAGACGTAGTATATGTGAATGTGTAGGAAACCTAGACACAGTATATGTGAATTAGTAGGATACCTAGACGCAGTATAAGTGATTGTGTAAGATACCGAGACACAGTATGAGTGAATGTGTAGGATACCTAGACGCAGTATGAGTGATTGTGTAGGATACCTAGACACAGTATGTGTGATTGTGTAGGATACCTAGACGTAGTATGAGTGAATGTGTAGGATACCTAGACGTAGTATGAGTGATTGTGTAGGATACCTAGACAGAGTATGAGTTATTGTGTAGGATACCTAGACACAGTATGAGTATTTGTGTAGGATACCTAGACACAGTATAAGTGAATCTGTTGGATACCTAGACACAGTATGAGTGATTGTGTAGGATACCTAGACGTAGTATGAGTGAATGTGTAGGATACCTAGACACAGTATGAGTGATTGTGTTTGATACCTAGACACAGTATGAGTGAATGTGTAGGATACCTAGACACAGTATGAGTGATTGTGTAGGATACCTAGACACAGTATATGTGAATTAGTAGGATACCTAGACGCAGTATAAGTGACTGTGTAGGATACCTAGACGTAGTATATGTGATTGTGTAGGATACCTAGACGTAGTTTGAGTGATTGTGTAGGATACCTAGACGTAGTATGAGTGATTGTGTAGGATACCTAGACGTAGTATGAGTGAATGTGTAGGATACCTAGACACAGTATGAGTGATTGTGTAGGATACCTAGACACAGTATGAGTGAATGTGTAGGATACCTAGACACAGTATGAGTGAATGTGTAGGAAACCTAGACGTAGTATGAGTGATTGTGTAGGATACCTAGACACAGTATGAGTGATTGTGTAGGATACCTAGACGTAGTATGAGTGAATGTGTAGGATACCTAGACGTAGTATGAGTGAATTAGTAGGATACCTAGACGCAGTATAAGTGACTTTGTAGGATACCTAGACGTAGTATATGTGATTGTGTAGGATACCTAGACACAGTATAAGTGAATGTGTTGGATACCTAGACACAGTATGAGTGATTGTGTAGGATACCTAGACGTAGTATGAGTGAATGTGTAGGATACCTAGACACAGTATGAGTGATTGTGTTTGATACCTAGACACAGTATGAGTGAATGTGTAGGATACCTAGACGCAGTATGAGTGATTGTGTAGGATACCTAGACACAGTATATGTGAATTAGTAGGATACCTTGACGCAGTATAAGTGACTGTGTAGGATACCTAGACGTAGTATATGTGATTGTGTAGGATACCTAGACGTAGTATGAGTGATTGTGTAGGATACCTAGACGTAGTATGAGTGAATGTGTAGGATACCTAGACACAGTATGAGTGATTGTGTAGGACACCTAGACGTAGTATGAGTGATTGTGTAGGATACCTAGACACATTATGAGTGATTGTGTAGGATACCTAGACACAGTATGAGTGATTGTGTAGGATACCTAGACACAGTATGAGTGATTGTATAGGATACCTAGACGTAGTATGAGTGACTGTGTAGGATACCTAGACACAGTATGAGTGAATGTGTAGGATACCTAGACACAGTATGAGTGACTGTGTAGGATACCTAGACGTAGTATGAGTGATTGTGTAGGATACCTAGACACAGTATGAGTGATTGTGTTGGATACCTAGACACAGTATGAGTGATTGTGTAGGATACCTAGACACAGTATGAGTGATTGTGTAGGATACCTAGACGTAGTATGAGTGAATGTGTAGGATACCTAGACACAGTATGAGTGACTGTGTAGGATACCTTGACGCAGTATCAGTGACTGTGTAGGATACCTAGACGTAGTATGAGTGATTGTGTAGGATACCTAGACAGAGTATGAGTTTTTGTGTTGGATACCTAGACACAGTATGAGTGATTGTGTAGGATACCTAGACACAGTATGAGTGATTGTGTAGGATACCTAGACGTAGTATGAGTGAATGTGTAGGATACCTAGACACAGTATGAGTGAATGTGTAAGATACCTAGACACAGTATGAGTGAATGTGTAGGATACCTAGACGTAGTATGAGTGACTGTGTAGGATACCTAGACACAGTATGAGTGAATGTGTAGGATACCTAGACACAGTATGAGTGACTGTGTAGGATACCTAGACGTAGTATGAGTGACTGTGTAGGATACCTTGACGTAGTATGAGTGAATGTGTAGGATACCTAGACGCAGTATAAGTGACTGTGTAGGATACCTAGACGTAGTATGAGTGATTGTGTAGGATACCTAGACGTAGTATGAGTGATTGTGTAGGATACCTAGACACAGTATGAGTGATTGTGTAGGATACCTAGACACAGTATGAGTGATTGTGTAGGATACCTAGACACAGTATGAGTGAATGTGTAGGATACCTAGACGTAGTATGAGTGATTTTGTAGGATACCTAGACACAGTATGAGTGATTGTGTAGGATACCTAGACGTAGTATGAGTGAATGTGTAGGATACCTAGACGTAGTATGAGTGAATTAGTAGGATACCTAGACGCAGTATAAGTGACTGTGTAGGATACCTAGACGTAGTATATGTGATTGTGTAGGATACCTAGACACAGTATGAGTGATTGTGTAGGATACCTAGACACAGTATAAGTGAATGTGTTGGATACCTAGACACAGTATGAGTGATTGTGTAGGATACCTAGACGTAGTATGAGTGAATGTGTAGGATACCTAGACACAGTATGAGTGATTGTGTTTGATACCTAGACACAGTATGAGTGAATGTGTAGGATACCTAGACGCAGTATGAGTGATTGTGTAGGATACCTAGACACAGTATATGTGAATTAGTAGGATACCTTGACGCAGTATAAGTGACTGTGTAGGATACCTAGACGTAGTATATGTGATTGTGTAGGATACCTAGACGTAGTATGAGTGATTGTGTAGTATACCTAGACGTAGTATGAGTGAATGTGTAGGATACCTAGACACAGTATGAGTGATTGTGTAGGATACCTAGACGTAGTATAAGTGACTGTGTAGGATACCTAGACGTAGTATGAGTGATTGTGTAGGATACCTAGACACAGTTTGAGTGTCTGTGTTGGATACCTAGACACAGTATGAGTGATTGTGTAGGATATCTAGACACAGTATGAGTGTCTGTGTTGGATACCTAGACACAGTATGAGTGATTGTGTAGGATACCTAGACGTAGTATGAGTGATTGTGTAGGATACCTAGACACAGTATGAGTGAATGTGTAGGATACCTAGACACAGTATGAGAGATTGTGTTGGATACCTAGACACAGTATGAGTGATTGTGTAGGGTACCTACACGTAGTATGAGTGATTGTGTTGGATACCTAGACACAGTATGAGTGATTGTGTAGGATACCTAGACACAGTATATGTGAATTAGTAGGATACCTAGACGTAGTATAAGTGACTGTGTAGGATATCTAGACGTACTATATGTGATTGTGTAGGATACCTAGACACAGTATGAGTGATTGTGTTGGATACCTAGACACAGTATGAGTGATTGTGTAGGATACCTAGACGTAGTATGAGTGATTGTGTAGGATACCTAGACACATTATGAGTGATTGTGTAGGATACCTAGACACAGTATGAGTGATTGTGTAGGATACCTAGACACAGTATGAGTGATTGTATAGGATACCTAGACGTAGTATGAGTGACTGTGTAGGATACCTAGACACAGTATGAGTGAATGTGTAGGATACCTAGACACAGTATGAGTGACTGTGTAGGATACCTAGACGTAGTATGAGTGATTGTGTAGGATACCTAGACACAGTATGAGTGATTGTGTTGGATACCTAGAAACAGTATGAGTGATTGTGTAGGATACCTAGACACAGTATGAGTGATTGTGTAGGATACCTAGACGTAGTATGAGTGAATGTGTAGGATACCTAGACACAGTATGAGTGACTGTGTAGGATACCTTGACGCAGTATCAGTGACTGTGTAGGATACCTAGACGTAGTATGAGTGATTGTGTAGGATACCTAGACACAGTATGAGTGATTGTGTTGGATACCTAGACACAGTATGAGTGATTGTGTAGGATACCTAGACACAGTATGAGTGATTGTGTAGGATACCTAGACGTAGTATGAGTGAATGTGTAGGATACCTAGACACAGTATGAGTGAATGTGTAGGATACCTAGACACAGTATGAGTGAATGTGTAGGATACCTAGACGTAGTATGAGTGACTGTGTAGGATACCTAGACACAGTATGAGTGAATGTGTAGGATACCTAGACACAGTATGAGTGACTGTGTAGGATACCTAGACGTAGTATGAGTGACTGTGTAGGATACCTAGACGTAGTATGAGTGAATGTGTAGGATACCTAGACGCAGTATAAGTGACTGTGTAGGATACCTAGACGTAGTATGAGTGATTGTGTAGGATACCTAGACGTAGTATGAGTGATTGTGTAGGATACCTAGACGTAGTATGAGTGAATGTGTAGGATACCTAGACACAGTATGAGTGACTGTGTAGGATACCTTGACGCAGTATCAGTGACTGTGTAGGATACCTAGACGTAGTATGAGTGATTGTGTAGGACACCTAGACACAGTATGAGTGATTGTGTTGGATACCTAGACACCGTATGAGTGATTGTGTAGGATACCTAGACACAGTATGAGTGATTGTGTAGGATACCTAGACGTAGTATGAGTGAATGTGTAGGATACCTAGACACAGTATGAGTGATTGTGTAGGATACCTAGACGTAGTATGAGTGAATGTGTAGGATACCTAGACGTAGTATGAGTGACTGTGTAGGATACCTAGACACAGTATGAGTGAATGTGTAGGATACCTAGACACAGTATGAGTGAATGTGTAGGATACCTAGACGTAGTATGAGTGACTGTGTAGGATACCTAGACGCAGTATAAGTGACTGTGTAGGATACCTAGACGTAGTATGAGTGAATGTGTAGGATACCTAGACACAGTATGAGTGAATGTGTTGGATACCTAGACACAGTATGAGTGAATGTGTAGGATACCTAGACGTAGTATGAGTGACTGTGTAGGATACCTAGACACAGTATGACTGATTGTGTTGGATACCTAGACACAGTATGAGTGATTGTGTAGGATACCTAGACGTAGTATGAGTGACTGTGTAGGATACCTTGACGTAGTATGAGTGAATGTGTAGGATACCTAGACGCAGTATAAGTGACTGTGTAGGATACCTAGACGTAGTATGAGTGATTGTGTAGGATACCTAGACGTAGTATGAGTGATTGTGTAGGATACCTAGACACAGTATGAGTGATTGTGTAGGATACCTAAACTCAGTATGAGTGATTGTGTAGGATACCTAGACACAGTATGAGTGATTGTGTAGGATACCTAGACGTAGTATGAGTGACTGTGTAGGATACCTAGACACAGTATGAGTGAATGTGTAGGATACCTAGACACAGTATGAGTGACTGTGTAGGATACCTAGACGTAGTATGAGTGAGTGTGTAGGATACCTAGACACAGTATGAGTGACTGTGTAGGATACCTAGACGTAGTATGAGTGATTGTGTAGGAAACCTAGACACAGTATGAGTGACTGTGTTGGATACCTAGACACAGTATGAGTGACTGTGTAGGATACCTAGACACAGTATGACTGATTGTGTTGGATACCTAGACACAGTATGAGTGATTGTGTAGGATACCTAGACACAGTATGAGTGATTGTGTAGGATACCTAGACGGAGTATGAGTGATTGTGTAGGATACCTAGACGGAGTATGAGTGAATGTGTTGGATACCTAGACGGAGTATGAGTGAATGTGTAGGAAACCTAGACGTAGTATGAGTGATTGTGTAGGAAACCTAGACGCAGTATAAGTGACTGTGTAGGAAACCTAGACGCAGTATAAGTGATTGTGTTGGATACCTAGACACAGTATGAGTGATTGTGTTGGATACCTAGACACAGTATGAGTGATTGTGTAGGATACCTAGACTCAGTATGAGTGATTGTGTAGGATACCTAGACACAGTATGAGTGATTGTATAGGATACCTAGACGTAGTATGAGTGATTGTGTAGGATACCTAAAACACAGTATGAGTGATTGTGTTGGATACCTAGACACAGTATGAGTGATTGTGTAGGATACCTAGACGTAGTATGAGTGACTGTGTAGGATACCTAGACGCAATATAAGTGACTGTGTAGGATACCTAGACGTAGTATGAGTGATTGTGTAGGATACCTAGACACAGTATGAGTGATTGTGTTGGATACCTAGACACAGTATGAGTGATTGTGTTGGATACCTAGACACAGTATGAGTGAATGTGTTGGATACCTAGACGTAGTATGAGTGATTGTGTAGGAAACCTAGACGTAGTATGAGTGATTGTGTAGGAAACCTAGACGCAGTATAAGTGACTGTGTAGGAAACCTAGACTCAGTATGAGTGATTGTGTAGGATACCTAGACGTAGTATGAGTGATTGTGTAGGATACCTAGACACAGTATGAGTGATTGTGTTGGATACCTAGACACAGTATGAGTGATTGTGTTGGATACCTAGACACAGTATGAGTGATTGTGTAGGATACCTAGACGGAGTATGAGTGACTGTGTAGGATACCTAGACGCAGTATAAGTGACTGTGTAGGATACCTAGACGTAGTATGAGTGATTGTGTAGGATACCTAGACACAGTATGAGTGATTGTGTTGGATACCTAGACACAGTATGAGTGATTGTGTTGGATACCTAGACACAGTATGAGTGATTGTGTAGGATACCTAGACGGAGTATGAGTGAATGTGTGGTTATCTAGACACAGTAGGAGTCAATGTGTAGGATGCCTAGACACAATATGAGTGAATGTGTAGGATAATTAGACGTAGTATGAGTGACTGTGTAGGATACCTAGACACAGTATAAGTGTATGTGTTGGATACCTCGAGACAGTATGAGTGATTGTGTAGGATACCTAGACGTAGTATAAGTGACTGTGTAGGATACCTAGACGTAGTATGAGTGAATGTGTAGGATACCTAGACGTAGTATGAGTGATTCTGTAGGATACCTAGACGTAGTATGAGTGATTGTGTAGGATACCTAGACGTAGTATGAGTGATTGTGTAGGATACCTAGACGTAGTATGAGTGATTGTGTAGGATACCTAGACTCAGTATGAGTGATTGTGTAGGATACCTAGACACAGTATGAGTGAATGTGTAGGATCCATGGACACAGTATGAGTGAATGTGTAGGATACCTAGACACAGTATGAGTGGTTGTGTAGGTTACCTAGACGTAGTATATGTGAATTAGTAGGATACCTAGACGCAGTATGAGTGATTGTGTAGGATACCTAGACGTAGTATGAGTGATTGTGTAGGATACCTAGACTCAGTATGAGTGATTGTGTAGGATACCTAGACACAGTATGAGTGAATGTGTAGGATCCATGGACACAGTATGAGTGAATGTGTAGGATACCTAGACACAGTATGAGTGGTTGTGTAGGTTACCTAGACGTAGTATATGTGAATTAGTAGGATACCTAGACGCAGTATAAGTGACTGTGTAGGATACCTAGACGTAGTATGAGTGACTGTGTTGGATACCTAGACACAGTATGAGTGATTGTGTAGGATACCTAGACACAGTATGAGTGAATGTGTAGGAAACCTAGACACAGTATGAGTGAATGTGTAGGATACCTAGACAAAGTATGAGTGGTTGTGTAGGATACCTAGACACAGTATGAGTGATTGTGTAGGAAACCTAGACGTAGTATATGTGAATTAGTAGGATACCTAGACGCAGGATAAGTGACTGTGTAGGATACCTAGACGTAGTATGAGTGACTGTGTTGGATACCTAGACACAGTATGAGTGATTGTGTAGGATACCTAGACACAGTATGAGTAAATGTGTAGGAAACCTAGACACAGTATGAGTGAATGTGTAGGATACCTAGACACAGTATAAGTGAATGTGTAGGATACCTAGACACAGTATGAGTGACTGTGTAGGATACCCAGACACAGTATGAGTGAATGTGTAGGATTCCTAGATGCAGTATGAGTGAATGTGTAGGATACCTAGACGCAGTGTGAGAGAATGTGTAGGATTCCTAGATGCAGTATGAGTGAATGTGTAGGATACCTAGACACAGTCTGAGTGACTGTGTAGGATACCTAGACACAGTATGAGTGAATGTGTAGGATACCTAGACACAGTATGAGTGAATGTGTAGGATACCTAGACGCAGTGTGAGTGAATGTGTAGGATTCCTAGATGCAGTATGAGTGAATGTGTAGGATACCTAGACTCAGTATGAGTGACTGTGTAGGATACCTAGACGTAGTATGAGTGACTGTGTTGGATACCTAGACACAGTATGAGTGATTGTGTAGGATACCTAGACACAGTATGAGTGAATGTGTAGGAAACCTAGACACAGTATGAGTGAATGTGTAGGATACCTAGACACAGTATAAGTGAATGTGTAGGATACCTAGACACAGTATGAGTGACTGTGTACGATACCTAGACACAGTATTAGTGATTGTGTAGGATACCTAGACGTAGTATGAGTGACTGTGTTGGATACCTAGACACAGTTTGAGTGATTGTGTAGGATACCTAGAGGGAGTATGAGTGAATGTGTAGGATATCTAGACACAGTATAAATCAATGTGTAGGATGCCTAGACACAATATGAGTGAATGTGTAGGATAATAAGACGTAGTATGAGTGAACGTGTAGGATTCCTAGATGCAATATGACTGAATGTGAATGATATCTAGATGCAGTAAAAGTGAATTTGTAGGATATCTAGACGCAATGTGAGTGAATGTGTAGGATACATAGAGGGAGTAAGAGTGAATGTAGGATTCCTAGACGGAATATGAGTGAATGTGAATGATATCTAGATGCAGAATGAGTGAATGTGTAGGATACCTAGACGCAGTAAAATTGAATGTATAGGATATCTAGACGCAGTATGAGTGAATGTGTAGGATATCTAGACACAGTATGCGTGACTGTGTAGTATACCTAGACGTAGTATGAGTGACTGTGTAGGATACCTAGACGTAGTATAAGTGACTGTGAAGGATACCTAGACACAGTATGAGTGACTGTGTAGGATACCTAGACGCAGTATAAGTGACTGTGAAGGATACCTAGACACAGTATAAGTGACTGTGAAGGATACCTAGACACAGTATGAGTGACTGTGTAGGATACCTAGACGCAGTATGAGGGACTGTGTAGGATACCTAGACGTAGTATGAGTGACTGTGTAGGAAACCTAGACGTAGTATGCGTGATTGTGTAGGATACCTAGACACAGTATAAGTGACTGTGAAGGATACCTAGACACAGTATGAGTGACTATGTAGGATACCTAGACGCAGTATGAGTGATTGTGTAGGATACCTAGACGTAGTATGAGTGATTGTGTAGGAAACCTAGACGTAGTATGAGTGACTGTGTAGGATACCTAGACACAGTATGAGTGAATGTGTAGGATACCTAGACACAGTATCAGTGACTGTGTAGGATACCTAGACGTAGTATGAGTGATTGTGTAGGATACCTAGACGTAGTATGAGTGACTGTGTAGGATACCTAGACGCAGTATGAGTGATTGTGTAGGATACCTAGACGTAGTATGAGTGATTGTGTAGGATACCTAGACGTAGTATGAGTGATTGTGTAGGATAACTAGACACAGTATGAGAGAGTGTGTAGGATACCTAGACACAGTATAAGTGATTGTGTAGGAAACCTAGACACAGTATGAGTGACTGTGTAGGATACCTAGACACAGTATGAGAGATTGTGTAGGATACCTAGACACAGTATAAGTGATTGTGTAGGAAACCTAGACACAGTATGAGTGACTGTGTAGGATACCTAGACGTAGTATGAGTGATTGTGTAGGATACCTAGACGTAGTATGAGTGACTGTGTAGGCAACCTAGACACAGTATGAGTGACTGTGTAGGATACCTAGACGTAGTATGAGTGATTGTGTAGGATACCTAGACACAGTATGAGTGATTGTGTAGGATAACTAGACACAGTATGAGAGATTGTGTAGGATACCTAGACACAGTATAAGTGATTGTGTAGGAAACCTAGACACAGTATGAGTGACTGTGTAGGATACCTAGACGTAGTATGAGTGATTGTGTAGGATACCTAGACGTAGTATGAGTGACTGTGTAGGCAACCTAGACACAATATTAGTGACTGTGTAGGATACCTAGACGTAGTATGAGTGATTGTGTAGGATACCTAGACACAGTATAAGTGATTGTGTAGGAAACCTAGACACAGTATGAGTGACTGTGTAGGATACCTAGACACACTATGAGTGACTATGTAGGATACCTAGACACAGTATGAGTGATTGTGTAGGATAACTAGACACAGTATGAGAGATTGTGTAGGATACCTACACACAGTATAAGTGATTGTGTAGGAAACCTAGACACAGTATGAGTGACTGTGTAGGATACCTAGACGTAGTATGAGTGATTGTGTAGGATACCTAGACGTAGTATGAGTGACTGTGTAGGATACCTAGACACAGTATGAGTGATTGTGTTGGATACCTAGACACAGTATGAGTGAATGTGTAGGAAACCTAGACGTAGTATGAGTGACTATGTAGGATACCTAGACACAGTATGAGTGATTGTGTAGGATAACTAGACACAGTATGAGAGATTGTGTAGGATACCTAGACACAGTATAAGTGATTGTGTAGGAAACCTAGACACAGTATGAGTGACTGTGTAGGATACCTAGACGTAGTATGAGTGATTGTGTAGGATACCTAGACGTAGTATGAGTGATTGTGTAGGATACCTAGACGGAGTATGAGTGAATGTGTAGGATATCTAGACACAGTATGAGTGATTGTGTAGGATACCTAGACACAGTATGAGTGATTTTGTAGGATACCTAGACGTAGTATGAGTGATTGTGTAGGATACCTAGACAGAGTATGAGTGACTGTGTAGGATACCTAGACGTAGTATGAGTGATTGTGTAGGGTACCTAAACACAGTATAAGTGATTGTGTAGGAAACCTAGACACAGTATGAGTGACTGTGTAGGATACCTAGACGTAGTATGAGTGATTGTGTAGGAAACCTAGACACAGTATGAGTGACTGTGTTGGATACCTAGACACAGTATGAGTGACTGTGTAGGAAACCTAGACACAGTATGAGTGACTGTGTTGGATACCTAAACACAGTATAAGTGATTGTGTAGGAAACCTAGACATAGTTTGAGTGACTGTGTAGGAAACCTAGACGTAGTATGAGTGATTGTGTAGGAAACCTAGACGTAGTATGAGTGATTGTGTAGGAAACTTAGACACAGTATGAGTGACTGTGTAGGATACCTAGACGTAGTATGAGTGATTGTGTAGGATACCTAGACGTAGTATGAGTGATTGTGTAGGATACCTAGAAACAGTATGAGTGACTGTGTAGGGTACCTAGACACAGTATAAGTGATTGTGTAGGATAACTAGACACAGTATGAGAGATTGTGTAGGATACCTAGACACAGTATAAGTGATTGTGTTGGATACCTAGACACAGTATGAGTGAATGTGTAGGAAACCTAGACGTAGTATGAGTGACTATGTAGGATACCTAGACACAGTATGAGTGATTGTGTAGGATAACTAGACACAGTATGAGAGATTGTGTAGGATACCTAGACACAGTATAAGTGATTGTGTAGGAAACCTAGACACAGTATGAGTGACTGTGTAGGATACCTAGACGTAGTATGAGTGATTGTGTAGGATACCTAGACGTAGTATGAGTGATTGTGTAGGATACCTAGACACAGTATGAGTGACTGTGTAGGGTACCTAGACACAGTATAAGTGATTGTGTAGGATAACTAGACACAGTATGAGAGATTGTGTAGGATACCTAGACACAGTATAAGTGATTGTGTAGGAAACCTAGACACAGTATGAGTGACTGTGTAGGATACCTAGACGTAGTATGAGTGATTGTGTAGGATACCTAGACGGAGTATGAGTGAATGTGTAGGATATCTAGACACAGTATGAGTGATTGTGTAGGATACCTAGACACAGTATGAGTGATTTTGTAGGATACCTAGACGTAGTATGAGTGATTGTGTAGGATACCTAGACACAGTATGAGTGACTGTGTAGGATACCTAGACGTAGTATGAGTGATTGTGTAGGGTACCTAAACACAGTATAAGTGATTGTGTAGGAAACCTAGACACAGTATGAGTGACTGTGTAGGATACCTAGACGTAGTATGAGTGATTGTGTAGGAAACCTAGACACAGTATGAGTGACTGTGTTGGATACCTAGACACAGTATGAGTGACTGTGTAGGAAACCTAGACACAGTATGAGTGACTGTGTTGGATACCTAAACACAGTATAAGTGATTGTGTAGGAAACCTAGACACAGTTTGAGTGACTGTGTAGGAAACCTAGACGTAGTATGAGTGATTGTGTAGGAAACCTAGACGTAGTATGAGTGATTGTGTAGGAAACCTAGACACAGTATGAGTGACTGTGTAGGAAACCTAGACGTAGTATGAGTGATTGTGTAGGAAACCTAGACGTAGTATGAGTGATTGTGTAGGAAACTTAGACACAGTATGAGTGACTGTGTAGGATACCTAGACGTAGTATGAGTGATTGTGTAGGATACCTAGACGTAGTATGAGTGATTGTGTAGGATACCTAGACACAGTATGAGTGACTGTGTAGGGTACCTAGACACAGTATAAGTGATTGTGTAGGATAACTAGACACAGTATGAGAGATTGTGTAGGATACCTAGACACAGTATAAGTGATTGTGTATGAAACCTAGACACAGTATGAGTGACTGTGTAGGATACCTAGACGTAGTATGAGTGATTGTGTAGGATACCTAGACGGAGTATGAGTGAATGTGTAGGATATCTAGACACAGTATGAGTGATTGTGTAGGATACCTAGACACAGTATGAGTGATTTTGTAGGATACCTAGACGTAGTATGAGTGATTGTGTAGGATACCTAGACACAGTATGAGTGACTGTGTAGGATACCTAGACACAGTATGAGTGACTGTGTAGGATACCTAGACGTAGTATGAGTGATTTGTAGGGTACCTAAACACAGTATAACTGATTGTGTAGGAAACCTAGACACAGTATGAGTGACTGTGTAGGATACCTAGACGTAGTATGAGTGATTGTGTAGGAAACCTAGACACAGTATGAGTGATTGTGTTGGATACCTAGACACAGTATGAGTGACTGTGTAGGAAACCTAGACACAGTATGAGTGACTGTGTTGGATACCTAAACACAGTATAAGTGATTGTGTAGGAAACCTAGACACAGTTTGAGTGACTGTGTAGGAAACCTAGACGTAATATGAGTGATTGTGTAGGATACCTAGACGTAGTATGAGTGATTGTGTAGGAAACCTAGACACAGTATGAGTGAATGTGTAGGAAACCTAGACGTAGTATGAGTGATTGTGTAAGAAACCTAGACACAGTATGAGTGACTGTGTAGGATACCTAGACGTAGTATGAGTGATTGTGTAGGATACCTAGACACAGTATAAGTGATTGTGTAGGAAACCTAGACACAGTATGAGTGACTGTGTAGGATACCTAGACGTAGTATGAGTGATTGTGTAGGGTACCTAAACACAGTATAAGTGATTGTGTAGGAAACCTAGACACAGTATGAGTGACTGTGTAGGATACCTAGACGTAGTATGAGTGATTGTGTAGGAAACCTAGACACAGTATGAGTGACTGTGTTGGATACCTAGACACAGTATGAGTGACTGTGTAGGAAACCTAGACACAGTATGAGTGACTGTGTTGGATACCTAAACACAGTATAAGTGATTGTGTAGGAAACCTAGACACAGTTTGAGTGACTGTGTAGGAAACCTAGACGTAGTATGAGTGATTGTGTAGGAAACCTAGACGTAGTATGAGTGATTGTGTAGGAAACCTAGACACAGTATGAGTGATTGTGTAGGATACCTAGACACAGTATGAGTGATTTTGTAGGATACCTAGACGTAGTATGAGTGATTGTGTAGGATACCTAGACACAGTATGAGTGACTGTGTAGGATACCTAGACGTAGTATGAGTGATTTGTAGGGTACCTAAACACAGTATAACTGATTGTGTAGGAAACCTAGACACAGTATGAGTGACTGTGTAGGATACCTAGACGTAGTATGAGTGATTGTGTAGGAAACCTAGACACAGTATGAGTGATTGTGTTGGATACCTAGACACAGTATGAGTGACTGTGTAGGAAACCTAGACACAGTATGAGTGACTGTGTTGGATACCTTAACACAGTATAAGTGATTGTGTAGGAAACCTAGACACAGTTTGAGTGACTGTGTAGGAAACCTAGACGTAGTATGAGTGATTGTGTAGGATACCTAGACGTAGTATGAGTGATTGTGTAGGAAACCTAGACACAGTATGAGTGAATGTGTAGGAAACCTAGACGTAGTATGAGTGATTGTGTAAGAAACCTAGACACAGTATGAGTGACTGTGTAGGATACCTAGACGTAGTATGAGTGATTGTGTAGGATACCTAGACACAGTATAAGTGATTGTGTAGGAAACCTAGACACAGTATGAGTGACTGTGTAGGATACCTAGACGTAGTATGAGTGATTGTGTAGGATACCTAGACGGAGTATCAGTGAATGTGTAGGATATCTAGACACAGTATGAGTGATTGTGTAGGATACCTAGACACAGTATGAGTGATTTTGTAGGATACCTAGACGTAGTATGAGTGATTGTGTAGGATACCTAGACACAGTATGAGTGACTGTGTAGGATACCTAGACGTAGTATGAGTGATTGTGTAGGATACCTAGACGCAGTATGAGTGATTGTGTAGGATACCTAGACACAGTATGAGTGAGTGTGTAGGATACCTAGACACAGTATGAGAGATTGTGTAGGATACCTAGACACAGTATAAGTGATTGTGTAGGAAACCTAGACACAGTATGAGTGACTGTGTAGGATACCTAGACGTAGTATGAGTGATTGTGTAGGATACCTAGACGGAGTATGAGTGAATGTATAGGATATCTAGACACAGTATGAGTGAATGTGTAGGATACCTAGACACAGTATGAGAGATTGTGTAGGATACCTAGACACAGTATTAGTGATTGTGTAGGATAACTAGACACAGTATGAGAGATTGTGTAGGATACCTAGACACAGTATGAGTGACTGTGTAGGATACCTAGACGTAGTATGAGTGATTGTGTAGGATACCTAGACGGAGTATGAGTGAATGTGTAGGATATCTAGACACAGTATGAGTGATTGTGTAGGATACCTAGACACAGTATGGGTGATTGTGTAGGATACCTAGACGTAGTATGAGTGATTGTGTAGGATACCTAGACACAGTATGAGTGACTGTGTAGGATACCTAGACGTAGTATGAGTGACTGTGTAGGATACCTAGACGTAGTATGAGTGATTGTGTAGGATATCTAGACACAGTATGAGTGATTGTGTAGGATACCTAGACACAGTATGAGTGATTGTGTAGGATACCTAGACACAGTATGAGTGATTGTGTAGGAAACCTAGACACAGTATGAGTGATTGTGTAGGATACCTAGACGTAGTATGAGTGATTGTGTAGGAAACCTAGACACAGTATAAGTGATTGTGTAGGAAACCTAGACACAGTATAAGTGATTGTGTAGGATACCTAGACGTAGTATAAGTGATTGTGTAGGAAATCTAGACACAGTATAAGTGACTGTGTAGGATACCTAGACGTAGTATAAGTGATTGTGTTGGATACCTAGACGTAGTATGAGTGACTGTGTAGGAAACCTAGACGTAGTATGAGTGATTGTGTAGGATACCTAGACACAGTTTGAGTGATTGTGTAGGATAACTAGACACAGTATGAGAGATTGTGTAGGATACCTAGACACAGTATTAGTGATTGTGTAGGAAACCTAGACACAGTATGAGTGACTGTGTTGGATACCTAGACACAGTATGAGTGACTGTGTAGGAAACCTAGACACAGTATGAGTGACTGTGTTGGATACCTAAACACAGTATAAGTGATTGTGTAGGAAACCTAGACACAGTTTGAGTGACTGTGTAGGAAACCTAGACGTAATATGAGTGATCGTGTAGGATACCTAGACGTAGTATGAGTGATTTGTAGGGTACCTAAACACAGTATAACTGATTGTGTAGGAAACCTAGACACAGTATGAGTGACTGTGTAGGATACCTAGACGTAGTATGAGTGATTGTGTAGGAAACCTAGACACAGTATGAGTGACTGTGTTGGATACCTAGACACAGTATGAGTGACTGTGTAGGAAACCTAGACACAGTATGAGTGACTGTGTTGGATACCTAAACACAGTATAAGTGATTGTGTAGGAAACCTAGACACAGTTTGAGTGACTGTGTAGGAAACCTAGACGTAATATGAGTGATTGTGTAGGATACCTAGACGTAGTATGAGTGATTGTGTAGGAAACCTAGACACAGTATGAGTGAATGTGTAGGAAACCTAGACGTAGTATGAGTGATTGTGTAAGAAACCTAGACACAGTATGAGTGACTGTGTAGGATACCTAGACGTAGTATGAGTGATTGTGTAGGATACCTAGACACAGTATAAGTGATTGTGTAGGAAACCTAGACACAGTATGAGTGACTGTGTAGGATACCTAGACGTAGTATGAGTGATTGTGTAGGGTACCTAAACACAGTATAAGTGATTGTGTAGGAAACCTAGACACAGTATGAGTGACTGTGTAGGATACCTAGACGTAGTATGAGTGATTGTGTAGGAAACCTAGACACAGTATGAGTGACTGTGTTGGATACCTAGACACAGTATGAGTGACTGTGTAGGAAACCTAGACACAGTATGAGTGACTGTGTTGGATACCTAAACACAGTATAAGTGATTGTGTAGGAAACCTAGACACAGTTTGAGTGACTGTGTAGGAAACCTAGACGTAGTATGAGTGATTGTGTAGGAAACCTAGACGTAGTATGAGTGATTGTGTAGGAAACCTAGACACAGTATGAGTGACTGTGTAGGAAACCTAGACGTAGTATGAGTGATTGAGTAGGAAACCTAGACGTAGTATGAGTGATTGTGTAGGAAACTTAGACACAGTATGAGTGACTGTGTAGGATACCTAGACGTAGTATGAGTGATTGTGTAGGATACCTAGACGTAGTATGAGTGATTGTGTAGGATACCTAGAAACAGTATGAGTGACTGTGTAGGGTACCTAGACACAGTATAAGTGATTGTGTAGGATAACTAGACACAGTATGAGAGATTGTGTAGGATACCTAGACACAGTATAAGTGATTGTGTATGAAACCTAGACACAGTATGAGTGACTGTGTAGGATACCTAGACGTAGTATGAGTGATTGTGTAGGATACCTAGACGGAGTATGAGTGAATGTGTAGGATATCTAGACACAGTATGAGTGATTGTGTAGGATACCTAGACACAGTATGAGTGATTTTGTAGGATACCTAGACGTAGTATGAGTGATTGTGTAGGATACCTAGACACAGTATGAGTGACTGTGTAGGATACCTAGACGTAGTATGAGTGATTTGTAGGGTACCTAAACACAGTATAACTGATTGTGTAGGAAACCTAGACACAGTATGAGTGACTGTGTAGGATACCTAGACGTAGTATGAGTGATTGTGTAGGAAACCTAGACACAGTATGAGTGATTGTGTTGGATACCTAGACACAGTATGAGTGACTGTGTAGGATACCTAGACGTAGTATGAGTGATTTGTAGGGTACCTAAACACAGTATAACTGATTGTGTAGGAAACCTAGACACAGTATGAGTGACTGTGTAGGAAACCTAGACACAGTATGAGTGACTGTGTTGGATACCTTAACACAGTATAAGTGATTGTGTAGGAAACCTAGACACAGTTTGAGTGACTGTGTAGGAAACCTAGACGTAGTATGAGTGATTGTGTAGGATACCTAGACGTAGTATGAGTGATTGTGTAGGAAACCTAGACACAGTATGAGTGACTGTGTAGGATACCTAGACGTAGTATGAGTGATTGTGTAGGATACCTAGACACAATATAAGTGATTGTGTAGGAAACCTAGACACAGTATAAGTGATTGTGTAGGAAACCTAGACACAGTTTGAGTGACTGTGTAGGAAACCTAGACGTAGTATGAGTGATTGTGTAGGAAACCTAGACGTAGTATGAGTGATTGTGTAGGAAACCTAGACACAGTATGAGTGACTGTGTAGGAAACCTAGACGTAGTATGAGTGATTGAGTAGGAAACCTAGACGTAGTATGAGTGATTGTGTAGGAAACTTAGACACAGTATGAGTGACTGTGTAGGATACCTAGACGTAGTATGAGTGATTGTGTAGGATACCTAGACGTAGTATGAGTGATTGTGTAGGATACCTAGACACAATATAAGTGATTGTGTAGGAAACCTAGACACAGTATGAGTGACTGTGTAGGATACCTAGACGTAGTATGAGTGATTGTGTAGGATACCTAGACGGAGTATCAGTGAATGTGTAGGATATCTAGACACAGTATGAGTGATTGTGTAGGATACCTAGACACAGTATGAGTGATTTTGTAGGATACCTAGACGTAGTATGAGTGATTGTGTAGGATACCTAGACACAGTATGAGTGACTGTGTAGGATACCTAGACGTAGTATGAGTGATTGTGTAGGATACCTAGACGCAGTATGAGTGATTGTGTAGGATACCTAGACACAGTATGAGTGATTGTGTAGGATACCTAGACACAGTATGAGAGATTGTGTAGGATACCTAGACACAGTATAAGTGATTGTGTAGGAAACCTAGACACAGTATGAGTGACTGTGTAGGATACCTAGACGTAGTATGAGTGATTGTGTAGGATACCTAGACGGAGTATGAGTGAATGTATAGGATATCTAGACACAGTATGAGTGAATGTGTAGGATACCTAGACACAGTATAAGTGATTGTGTAGGAAACCTAGACACAGTATGAGTGACTGTGTAGGATACCTAGACACAGTATGAGTGATTGTGTAGGAAACCTAGACACAGTATGAGTGATTGTGTAGGATAACTAGACACAGTATGAGAGATTGTGTAGGTTACCTAGACACAGTATTAGTGATTGTGTAGGATAACTAGACACAGTATGAGAGATTGTGTAGGATACCTAGACACAGTATGAGTGACTGTGTAGGATACCTAGACGTAGTATGAGTGATTGTGTAGGATACCTAGACGGAGTATGAGTGAATGTGTAGGATATCTAGACACAGTATGAGTGATTGTGTAGGATACCTAGACACAGTATGGGTGATTGTGTAGGATACCTAGACGTAGTATGAGTGATTGTGTAGGATACCTAGACACAGTATGAGTGACTGTGTAGGATACCTAGACGTAGTATGAGTGACTGTGTAGGATACCTAGACGTAGTATGAGTGATTGTGTAGGATATCTAGACACAGTATGAGTGATTGTGTAGGATACCTAGACACAGTATGAGTGATTGTGTAGGATACCTAGACACAGTATGAGTGATTGTGTAGGAAACCTAGACACAGTATGAGTGATTGTGTAGGATACCTAGACGTAGTATGAGTGATTGTGTAGGAAACCTAGACACAGTATAAGTGATTGTGTAGGAAACCTAGACACAGTATAAGTGATTGTGTAGGATACCTAGACGTAGTATAAGTGATTGTGTAGGAAATCTAGACACAGTATAAGTGACTGTGTAGGATACCTAGACGTAGTATAAGTGATTGTGTTGGATACCTAGACGTAGTATGAGTGACTGTGTAGGAAACCTAGACGTAGTATGAGTGATTGTGTAGGATACCTAGACACAGTATGAGTGATTGTGTAGGATAACTAGACACAGTATGAGAGATTGTGTAGGATACCTAGACACAGTATTAGTGATTGTGTAGGATAACTAGACACAGTATGAGAGATTGTGTAGGATACCTAGACACAGTATGAGTGACTGTGTAGGATACCTAGACGTAGTATGAGTGATTGTGTAGGATACCTAGACGGAGTATGAGTGAATGTGTAGGATATCTAGACACAGTATGAGTGATTGTGTAGGATACCTAGACACAGTATGGGTGATTGTGTAGGATACCTAGACGTAGTATGAGTGATTGTGTAGGATACCTAGACACAGTATGAGTGACTGTGTAGGATACCTAGACGTAGTATGAGTGACTGTGTAGGATACCTAGACGTAGTATGAGTGATTGTGTAGGATATCTAGACACAGTATGAGTGATTGTGTAGGATACCTAGACACAGTATGAGTGATTGTGTAGGAAACCTAGACGTAGTATGAGTGACTGTGTAGGATACCTAGACACAGTATGAGTGATTGTGTAGGAAACCTAGACACAGTATGAGTGATTGTGTAGGATACCTAGACGTAGTATGAGTGATTGTGTAGGATACCTAGACACAGTATAGTTGATTGTGTAGGAAACCTAGACACAGTATAAGTGATTGTGTAGGATACCTAGACGTAGTATAAGTGATTGTGTAGGAAATCTAGACACAGTATAAGTGACTGTGTAGGATACCTAGACGTAGTATAAGTGATTGTGTTGGATACCTAGACGTAGTATGAGTGACTGTGTAGGAAACCTAGACGTAGTATGAGTGATTGTGTAGGATACCTAGACGTAGTATGAGTGATTGTGTAGGATACCTAGACGTAGTATGAGTGATTGTGTAGGATACCTAGACACAGTATAAGTGATTGTGTAGGAAACCTAGACACAGTATGAGTGACTGTGTAGGAAACCTAGACGTAGTATGAGTGATTGTGTAGGATACCTAGACACAGTATAAGTGATAGTGTAGGAAACCTAGACACAGTATGAGTGACTGTGTAGGAAACCTAGACACAGTATGAGTGATTGTGTAGGATACCTAGACGTAGTATGAGAGATTGTGTAGGATACCTAGACACAGTATAAGTGATTGTGTAGGAAACCTAGACACAGTATAAGTGATTGTGTAGGATACCTAGACGTAGTATAAGTGATTGTGTAGGATACCTAGACGTAGTATAAGTGATTGTGTAGGAAACCTAGACACAGTATGAGTGACTGTGTTGGATACCTAGACGTAGTATTAGTGACTGTGTAGGAAACCTAGACGTAGTATGAGTGATTGTGTAGGATACCTAGACACAGTATGAGTGATTGTGTAGGATAACTAGACACAGTATGAGAGATTGTGTAGGATACCTAGACACAGTATAAGTGATTGTGTAGGAAACCTAGACACAGTATGAATGACTGTGTAGGATACCTAGACGTAGTATGAGTAATTGTGTAGGATACCTAGACGGAGTATGAGTGAATGTGTAGGATATCTAGACACAGTATGAATGAATGTGTAGGATACCTAGACACAGTATAAGTGATTGTGTAGGAAACCTAGACACAGTATGAGTGACTGTGTAGGATACCTAGACACAGTATAAGTGATTGTGTAGGAAACCTAGACACAGTATGAGTGACTGTGTAGGATACCTAGACGTAGTATGAGTGATTGTGTAGGATAACTAGACGTAGTATGAGTGATTGTGTAGGAAACCTAGACACAGTATGAGTGATTGTGTAGGATAACTAGACACAGTATGAGAGATTGTGTAGGATACCTAGACACAGTATAAGTGATTGTGTAGGAAACCTAGACACAGTATGAGTGACTGTGTAGGATACCTAGACGTAGTATGAGTGATTGTGTAGGATACCTAGACGGAGTATGAGTGAATGTGTAGGATATCTAGACACAGTATGAGTGATTGTGTAGGATACCTAGACACAGTATGAGTGATTGTGTAGGATACCTAGACGTAGTATGAGTGATTGTGTAGGATACCTAGACACAGTATGAGTGACTGTGTAGGATACCTAGACGTAGTATGAGTGACTGTGTAGGATACCTAGACGTAGTATGAGTGATTGTGTAGGATATCTAGACACAGTATGAGTGATTGTGTAGGATACCTAGACACAGTATGAGTGATTGTGTAGGAAACCTAGACGTAGTATGAGTGACTGTGTAGGATACCTAGACACAGTATGAGTGATTGTGTAGGAAACCTAGACACAGTATGAGTGATTGTTTGGATACCTAGACGTAGTATGAGTGATTGTGTAGGATACCTAGACACAGTAAAAGTGATTGTGTAGGAAACCTAGACACAGTATAAGTGATTGTGTAGGATACCTAGACGTAGTATAAGTGATTGTGTAGGAAATCTAGACACAGTATAAGTGACTGTGTAGGATACCTAGACGTAGTATAAGTGATTGTGTTGGATACCTAGACGTAGTATGAGTGACTGTGTAGGAAACCTAGACATAGTATGAGTGATTGTGTAGGATACCTAGACGTAGTATGAGTGATTGTGTAGGATACCTAGACGTAGTATGAGTGATTGTGTAGGATACCTAGACACAGTATAAGTGATTGTGTAGGAAACCTAGACACAGTATGAGTGACTGTGTAGGAAACCTAGACGTAGTATGAGTGATTGTGTAGGATACCTAGACACAGTATAAGTGATTGTGTAGGAAACCTAGACACAGTATGAGTGACTGTGTAGGAAACCTAGACATAGTATGAGTGATTGTGTAGGATACCTAGACGTAGTATGAGAGATTGTGTAGGATACCTAGACACAGTATAAGTGATTGTGTAGGAAACCTAGACACAGTATAAGTGATTGTGTAGGATACCTAGACGTAGTATAAGTGATTGTGTAGGAAAGCTAGACACAGTATAAGTGACTGTGTAGGATACCTAGACGTAGTATAAGTGATTGTGTTGGATACCTAGACGTAGTATGAGTGACTGTGTAGGAAACCTAGACGTAGTATGAGTGATTGTGTAGGATACCTAGACACAGTATGAGTCAATGTGTAGGATACCTAGACACAGTATAAGTGATTGTGTAGGATACCTAGACACAGTATGAGTGAGTGTGTAGGAAACCTAGACGTAGTATGAGTGATTGTGTAGGATACCTAGACACAGTATAAGTGATTGTGTAGGAAACCTAGACACAGTATGAGTGACTGTGTAGGAAACCTAGACACAGTATGAGTGATTGTGTAGGATACCTAGACGTAGTATGAGAGATTGTGTAGGATACCTAGACACAGTATAAGTGATTGTGTAGGAAACCTAGACAGAGTATAAGTGATTGTGTAGGATACCTAGACACAGTATAAGTGACTGTGTACGATACCTAGACGTAGTATAAGTGATTGTGTTAGATACCTAGACGTAGTATGAGTGACTGTGTAGGAAAACCTAGACGTAGTATGAGTGACTGTGTAGGAAACCTAGACGTAGTATGAGTGATTGTGTAGGATACCTAGACACAGTATGAGTGATTGTGTAGGATAACTAGACACAGTATGAGAGATTGTGTAGGATACCTAGACACAGTATAAGTGATTGTGTAGGAAACCTAGACACAGTATGAGTGACTGTGTAGGATACCTAGACGTAGTATGAGTGATTGTGTAGGATACCTAGACGGAGTATGAGTGAATGTGTAGGATATCTAGACACAGTATGAGTGAATGTGTAGGATACCTAGACACAGTATAAGTGATTGTGTAGGAAACCTAGATACAGTATGAGTGACTGTGTAGGATACCTAGACACAGTATAAGTGATTGTGTAGGAAACCTAGACACAGTATGAGTGACTGTGTAGGATACCTAGACGTAGTATGAGTGATTGTGTAGGATACCTAGACGTAGTATGAGTGATTGTGTAGGATAACTAGACGTAGTATGAGTGATTGTGTAGGATAACTAGACACAGTATGAGAGATTGTGTAGGATACCTAGACACAGTATAAGTGATTGTGTAGGAAACCTAGACACAGTATGAGTGACTGTGTAGGATACCTAGACGTAGTATGAGTGACTGTGTAGGATACCTAGACGTAGTATGAGTGATTGTGTAGGATACCTAGACGGAGTATGAGTGAATGTGTAGGATATCTAGACACAGTATGAGTGATTGTGTAGGATACCTAGACACAGTATGAGTGATTGTGTAGGATACCTAGACGTAGTATGAGTGACTGTGTAGGATACCTAGACGTAGTATGAGTGACTGTGTAGGATACCTAGACGTAGTATGAGTGATTGTGTAGGATATCTAGACACAGTATGAGTGATTGTGTAGGATACCTAGACACAGTATGAGTGATTGTGTAGGAAACCTAGACACAGTATGAGTGATTGTGTAGGAAACCTAGACGTAGTATGAGTGACTGTGTAGGATACCTAGACACAGTGTGAGTGATTGTGTAGGAAACCTAGACACAGTATGAGTGATTGTTTGGATACCTAGACGTAGTATGAGTGATTGTGTAGGATACCTAGACACAGTAAAAGTGATTGTGTAGGAAACCTAGACACAGTATAAGTGATTGTGTAGGATACCTAGACGTAGTATAAGTGATTGTGTAGGAAATCTAGACACAGTATAAGTGACTGTGTAGGATACCTAGACGTAGTATAAGTGATTGTGTTGGATACCTAGACGTAGTATGAGTGACTGTGTAGGAAACCTAGACATAGTATGAGTGATTGTGTAGGATACCTAGACGTAGTATGAGTGATTGTGTAGGATACCTAGACGTAGTATGAGTGATTGTGTAGGATACCTAGACACAGTATAAGTGATTGTGTAGGAAACCTAGACACAGTATGAGTGACTGTGTAGGAAACCTAGACGTAGTATGAGTGATTGTGTAGGATACCTAGACACAGTATAAGTGATTGTGTAGGAAACCTAGACACAGTATGAGTGACTGTGTAGGATACCTAGACGTAGTATGAGTGATTGTGTAGGATACCTAGACGGAGTATGAGTGAATGTGTAGGATACCTAGACACAGTATGAGTGATTGTGTAGGAAACCTAGACACAGTATAAGTGATTGTGTAGGATACCTAGACGTAGTATAAGTGATTGTGTAGGAAATCTAGACACAGTATAAGTGACTGTGTAGGATACCTAGACGTAGTATAAGTGATTGTGTTGGATACCTAGACGTAGTATGAGTGACTGTGTAGGAAACCTAGACATAGTATGAGTGATTGTGTAGGATACCTAGACGTAGTATGAGTGATTGTGTAGGATACCTAGACGTATTATGAGTGATTGTGTAGGATACCTAGACGTAGTATGAGTGATTGCGTAGGATACCTAGACACAGTATGAGTGACTGTGTAGGATACCTAGACGTAGTATGAGTGACTGTGTAGGATACCTAGACGTAGTATGAGTGATTGTGTAGGATACCTAGACGGAGTATGAGTGAATGTGTAGGATACCTAGACACAGTATGAGTGATTGTGTAGGAAACCGAGACACAGTATAAGTGATTGTGTAGGATACCTAGACGTAGTATGAGTGATTGTGTAGGATACCTAGACACAGTAAAAGTGATTGTGTAGGAAACCTAGACACAGTATAAGTGATTGTGTAGGATACCTAGACGTAGTATAAGTGATTGTGTAGGAAATCTAGACACAGTATAAGTGACTGTGTAGGATACCTAGACGTAGTATAAGTGATTGTGTTGGATACCTAGACGTAGTATGAGTGACTGTGTAGGAAACCTAGACATAGTATGAGTGATTGTGTAGGATACCTAGACGTAGTATGAGTGATTGTGTAGGATACCTAGACGTAGTATGAGTGATTTTGTAGGATACCTAGACACAGTATAAGTGATTGTGTAGGAAACCTAGACACAGTATGAGTGACTGTGTAGGAAACCTAGACGTAGTATGAGTGATTGTGTAGGATACCTAGACACAGTATGAGTGATTGTGTAGGAAACCTAGACACAGTATGAGTGACTGTGTAGGATACCTAGACGTAGTATGAGTGATTGTGTAGGATACCTAGACGGAGTATGAGTGAATGTGTAGGATACCTAGACACAGTATGAGTGATTGTGTAGGAAACCTAGACACAGTATAAGTGACTGTGTAGGATTCCTAGACGTAGTATAAGTGATTGTGTTGGATACCTAGACGTAGTATGAGTGACTGTGTAGGAAACCTAGACATAGTATGAGTGATTGTGTAGGATACCTAGACGTAGTATGAGTGATTGTGTAGGATACCTAGACGTAGTATGAGTGATTGTGTAGGATACCTAGACACAGTATGAGTGATTGTGTAGGATACCTAGACACAGTATGAGTGACTGTGTAGGAAACCTAGACGTAGTATGAGTGATTGTGTAGGATACCTAGACACAGTATAAGTGATTGTGTAGGAAACCTAGACACAGTATGAGTGACTGTGTAGGATACCTAGACGTAGTATGAGTGATTGTGTAGGATACCTAGACGGAGTATGAGTGATTGTGTAGGATACCTAGACACAGTATGAGTGATTGTGTAGGAAACCTAGACACAGTATAAGTGATTGTGTAGGATACCTAGACGTAGTATAAGTGATTGTGTAGGAAATCTAGACACAGTATAAGTGACTGTGTAGGATACCTAGACGTAGTATAAGTGATTGTGTTGGATACCTAGACGTAGTATGAGTGACTGTGTAGGAAACCTAGACATAGTATGAGTGATTGTGTAGGATACCTAGACGTAGTATGAGTGATTGTGTAGGATACCTAGACGTAGTATGAGTGATTGTGTAGGATACCTAGACACAGTATAAGTGATTGTGTAGGAAACCTAGACACAGTATGAGTGACTGTGTAGGAAACCTAGACGTAGTATGAGTGATTGTGTAGGATACCTAGACACAGTATAAGTGATTGTGTAGGAAACCTAGACACAGTATGAGTGACTGTGTAGGATACCTAGACGTAGTATGAGTGATTGTGTAGGATACCTAGACGGAGTATGAGTGAATGTGTAGGATACCTAGACACAGTTTGAGTGATTGTGTAAATAACCTAGACACAGTATAAGTGATTGTGTAGGATACCTAGACGTAGTATAAGTGATTGTGTAGGAAATCTAGACACAGTATAAGTGACTGTGTAGGATACCTAGACGTAGTATAAGTGATTGTGTTGGATACCTAGACGTAGTATGAGTGACTGTGTAGGAAACCTAGACATAGTATGAGTGATTGTGTAGGATACCTAGACGTAGTATGAGTGATTGTGTAGGATACCTAGACGTAGTATGAGTGATTGTGTAGGATACCTAGACGTAGTATGAGTGATTGTGTAGGATACCTAGACACAGTATGAGTGACTGTGTAGGATACCTAGACGTAGTATGAGTGATTGTGTAGGATACCTAGACGTAGTATGAGTGATTGTGTAGGATACCTAGACGGAGTATGAGTGAATGTGTAGGATACCTAGACACAGTATGAGTGATTGTGTAGGAAACCGAGACACAGTATAAGTGATTGTGTAGGATACCTAGACGTAGTATAAGTGATTGTGTAGGAAATCTAGACACAGTATAAGTGACTGTGTAGGATACCTAGACGTAGTATAAGTGATTGTGTTGGATACCTAGACGTAGTATGAGTGACTGTGTAGGAAACCTAGACATAGTATGAGTGATTGTGTAGGATACCTAGACGTAGTATGAGTGATTGTGTAGGATACCTAGACGTAGTATGAGTGATTGTGTAGGATACCTAGACACAGTATAAGTGATTGTGTAGGAAACCTAGACACAGTATGAGTGACTGTGTAGGAAACCTAGACGTAGTATGAGTGATTGTGTAGGATACCTAGACACAGTATAAGTGATTGTGTAGGAAACCTAGACACAGTATGAGTGACTGTGTAGGATACCTAGACGTAGTATGAGTGATTGTGTAGGATACCTAGACGGAGTATGAGTGAATGTGTAGGATATCTAGACACAGTATGAGTGAATGTGTAGGATACCTAGACACAGTATAAGTGATTGTGTAGGAAACCTAGACACAGTATGAGTGACTGTGTAGGATACCTAGACGTAGTATGAGTGATTGTGTAGGATACCTAGACGGAGTATGAGTGAATGTGTAGGATAACTAGACACAGTATGAGAGATTGTGTAGGATACCTAGACACAGTATAAGTGATTGTGTAGGATACCTAGACACAGTATGAGTGACTGTGTAGGATACCTAGACGTAGTATGAGTGATTGTGTAGGATACCTAGACGGAGTATGAGTGAATGTGTAGGATATCTAGACACAGTATGAGTGATTGTGTAGGATACCTAGACACAGTATGAGTGATTGTGTAGGATACCTAGACGTAGTATGAGTGATTGTGTAGGATACCTAGACACAGTATGAGTGACTGTGTAGGATACCTAGACGTAGTATGAGTGACTGTGTAGGATACCTAGACGTAGTATGAGTGATTGTGTAGGATATCTAGACACAGTATGAGTGATTGTGTAGGATACCTAGACACAGTATGAGTGATTGTGTAGGAAACCTAGACGTAGTATGAGTGACTGTGTAGGATACCTAGACACAGTATGAGTGATTGTGTAGGAAACCTAGACACAGTATGAGTGATTGTTTGGATACCTAGACGTAGTATGAGTGATTGTGTAGGATACCTAGACACAGTAAAAGTGATTGTGTAGGAAACCTAGACATAGTATAAGTGATTGTGTAGGATACCTAGACGTAGTATAAGTGATTGTGTAGGAAATCTAGACACAGTATAAGTGACTGTGTAGGATACCTAGACGTAGTATAAGTGATTGTGTAGGAAACCTAGACACAGTATGAGTGACTGTGTAGGAAACCTAGACACAGTATGAGTGATTATGTAGGATACCTAGACGTAGTATGAGAGATTGTGTAGGATACCTAGACACAGTATAAGTGATTGTGTAGGAAACCTAGACACAGTATAAGTGATTGTGTAGGATACCTAGACGTAGTATAAGTGATTGTGTAGGAAACCTAGACACAGTATAAGTGACTGTGTAGGATACCTAGACGTAGTATAAGTGATTGTGTAGGATACCTAAAGGTAGTATGAGTGATTGTGTAGGATACCTAGACGGAGTATGAGTGAATGTGTAGGATATCTAGACACAGTATGAGTGAATGTGTAGGATACCTAGACACAGTATAAGTGATTGTGTAGGAAACCTAGACGTAGTATGAGTGACTGTGTAGGATACCTAGACACAGTATGAGTGATTGTGTAGGAAACCTAGACACAGTATGAGTGATTGTTTGGATACCTAGACGTAGTATGAGTGATTGTGTAGGATACCTAGACACAGTAAAAGTGATTGTGTAGGAAACCTAGACACAGTATAAGTGATTGTGTAGGATACCTAGACGTAGTATAAGTGATTGTGTAGGAAATCTAGACACAGTATAAGTGACTGTGTAGGATACCTAGACGTAGTATAAGTGATTGTGTTGGATACCTAGACGTAGTATGAGTGACTGTGTAGGAAACCTAGACATAGTATGAGTGATTGTGTAGGATACCTAGACGTAGTATGAGTGATTGTGTAGGATACCTAGACGTAGTATGAGTGATTTTGTAGGATACCTAGACACAGTATAAGTGATTGTGTAGGAAACCTAGACACAGTATGAGTGACTGTGTAGGAAACCTAGACGTAGTATGAGTGATTGTGTAGGATACCTAGACACAGTATAAGTGATTGTGTAGGAAACCTAGACACAGTATGAGTGACTGTGTAGGATACCTAGACGTAGTATGAGTGATTGTGTAGGATACCTAGACGGAGTATGAGTGAATGTGTAGGATACCTAGACACAGTATGAGTGATTGTGTAGGAAACCTAGACACAGTATAAGTGATTGTGTAGGATACCTAGACGTAGTATAAGTGATTGTGTAGGAAATCTAGACACAGTATAAGTGACTGTGTAGGATACCTAGACGTAGTATAAGTGATTGTGTTGGATACCTAGACGTAGTATGAGTGACTGTGTAGGAAACCTAGACATAGTATGAGTGATTGTGTAGGATACCTAGACGTAGTATGAGTGATTGTGTAGGATACCTAGACGTAGTATGAGTGATTGTGTAGGATACCTAGACGTAGTATGAGTGATTGCGTAGGATACCTAGACACAGTATGAGTGACTGTGTAGGATACCTAGACGTAGTATGAGTGACTGTGTAGGATACCTAGACGTAGTATGAGTGATTGTGTAGGATACCTAGACGGAGTATGAGTGAATGTGTAGGATACCTAGACACAGTATGAGTGATTGTGTAGGAAACCGAGACACAGTATAAGTGATTGTGTAGGATACCTAGACGTAGTATGAGTGATTGTGTAGGATACCTAGACACAGTAAAAGTGATTGTGTAGGAAACCTAGACACAGTATAAGTGATTGTGTAGGATACCTAGACGTAGTATAAGTGATTGTGTAGGAAATCTAGACACAGTATAAGTGACTGTGTAGGATACCTAGACGTAGTATAAGTGATTGTGTAGGATACCTAGACGTAGTATGAGTGACTGTGTAGGAAACCTAGACATAGTATGAGTGATTGTGTAGGATACCTAGACGTAGTATGAGTGATTGTGTAGGATACCTAGACGTAGTATGAGTGATTTTGTAGGATACCTAGACACAGTATAAGTGATTGTGTAGGAAACCTAGACACAGTATGAGTGACTGTGTAGGAAACCTAGACGTAGTATGAGTGATTGTGTAGGATACCTAGACACAGTATAAGTGATTGTGTAGGAAACCTAGACACAGTATGAGTGACTGTGTAGGATACCTAGACGTAGTATGAGTGATTGTGTAGGATACCTAGACGGAGTATGAGTGAATGTGTAGGATACCTAGACACAGTATGAGTGATTGTGTAGGAAACCTAGACACAGTATAAGTGACTGTGTAGGATTCCTAGACGTAGTATAAGTGATTGTGTTGGATACCTAGACGTAGTATGAGTGACTGTGTAGGAAACCTAGACATAGTATGAGTGATTGTGTAGGATACCTAGACGTAGTATGAGTGATTGTGTAGGATACCTAGACGTAGTATGAGTGATTTTGTAGGATACCTAGACACAGTATAAGTGATTGTGTAGGAAACCTAGACACAGTATGAGTGACTGTGTAGGAAACCTAGACGTAGTATGAGTGATTGTGTAGGATACCTAGACACAGTATAAGTGATTGTGTAGGAAACCTAGACACAGTATGAGTGACTGTGTAGGATACCTAGACGTAGTATGAGTGATTGTGTAGGATACCTAGACGGAGTATGAGTGAATGTGTAGGATACCTAGACACAGTATGAGTGATTGTGTAGGAAACCTAGACACAGTATAAGTGATTGTGTAGGATACCTAGACGTAGTATAAGTGATTGTGTAGGAAATCTAGACACAGTATAAGTGACTGTGTAGGATACCTAGACGTAGTATAAGTGATTGTGTTGGATACCTAGACGTAGTATGAGTGACTGTGTAGGAAACCTAGACATAGTATGAGTGATTGTGTAGGATACCTAGACGTAGTATGAGTGATTGTGTAGGATACCTAGACGTAGTATGAGTGATTGTGTAGGATACCTAGACACAGTATAAGTGATTGTGTAGGAAACCTAGACACAGTATGAGTGACTGTGTAGGAAACCTAGACGTAGTATGAGTGATTGTGTAGGATACCTAGACACAGTATAAGTGATTGTGTAGGAAACCTAGACACAGTATGAGTGACTGTGTAGGATACCTAGACGTAGTATGAGTGATTGTGTAGGATACCTAGACGGAGTATGAGTGAATGTGTAGGATACCTAGACACAGTATGAGTGATTGTGTAAATAACCTAGACACAGTATAAGTGATTGTGTAGGATACCTAGACGTAGTATAAGTGATTGTGTAGGAAATCTAGACACAGTATAAGTGACTGTGTAGGATACCTAGACGTAGTATAAGTGATTGTGTTGGATACCTAGACGTAGTATGAGTGACTGTGTAGGAAACCTAGACATAGTATGAGTGATTGTGTAGGATACCTAGACGTAGTATGAGTGATTGTGTAGGATACCTAGACGTAGTATGAGTGATTGTGTAGGATACCTAGACGTAGTATGAGTGATTGTGTAGGATACCTAGACACAGTATGAGTGACTGTGTAGGATACCTAGACGTAGTATGAGTGACTGTGTAGGATACCTAGACGTAGTATGAGTGATTGTGTAGGATACCTAGACGGAGTATGAGTGAATGTGTAGGATACCTAGACACAGTATGAGTGATTGTGTAGGAAACCGAGACACAGTATAAGTGATTGTGTAGGATACCTAGACGTAGTATAAGTGATTGTGTAGGAAATCTAGACACAGTATAAGTGACTGTGTAGGATACCTAGACGTAGTATAAGTGATTGTGTTGGATACCTAGACGTAGTGTGAGTGACTGTGTAGGAAACCTAGACATAGTATGAGTGATTGTGTAGGATACCTAGACGTAGTATGAGTGATTGTGTAGGATACCTAGACGTAGTATGAGTGATTGTGTAGGATACCTAGACACAGTATAAGTGATTGTGTAGGAAACCTAGACACAGTATGAGTGACTGTGTAGGAAACCTAGACGTAGTATGAGTGATTGTGTAGGATACCTAGACACAGTATAAGTGATTGTGTAGGAAACCTAGACACAGTATGAGTGACTGTGTAGGATACCTAGACGTAGTATGAGTGATTGTGTAGGATACCTAGACGGAGTATGAGTGAATGTGTAGGATATCTAGACACAGTATGAGTGAATGTGTAGGATACCTAGACACAGTATAAGTGATTGTGTAGGAAACCTAGACACAGTATGAGTGACTGTGTAGGATACCTAGACGTAGTATGAGTGATTGTGTAGGATACCTAGACGGAGTATGAGTGAATGTGTAGGATAACTAGACACAGTATGAGAGATTGTGTAGGATACCTAGACACAGTATAAGTGATTGTGTAGGATACCTAGACACAGTATGAGTGACTGTGTAGGATACCTAGACGTAGTATGAGTGATTGTGTAGGATACCTAGACGGAGTATGAGTGAATGTGTAGGATATCTAGACACAGTATGAGTGATTGTGTAGGATACCTAGACACAGTATGAGTGATTGTGTAGGATACCTAGACGTAGTATGAGTGATTGTGTAGGATACCTAGACACAGTATGAGTGACTGTGTAGGACACCTAGACGTAGTATGAGTGACTGTGTAGGATACCTAGACGTAGTATGAGTGATTGTGTAGGATATCTAGACACAGTATGAGTGATTGTGTAGGATACCTAGACACAGTATGAGTGATTGTGTAGGAAACCTAGACGTAGTATGAGTGACTGTGTAGGATACCTAGACACAGTATGAGTGATTGTGTAGGAAACCTAGACACAGTATGAGTGATTGTTTGGATACCTAGACGTAGTATGAGTGATTGTGTAGGATACCTAGACACAGTAAAAGTGATTGTGTAGGAAACCTAGACATAGTATAAGTGATTGTGTAGGATACCTAGACGTAGTATAAGTGATTGTGTAGGAAATCTAGACACAGTATAAGTGACTGTGTAGGATACCTAGACGTAGTATAAGTGATTGTGTAGGAAACCTAGACACAGTATGAGTGACTGTGTAGGAAACCTAGACACAGTATGAGTGATTATGTAGGATACCTAGACGTAGTATGAGAGATTGTGTAGGATACCTAGACACAGTATAAGTGATTGTGTAGGAAACCTAGACACAGTATAAGTGATTGTGTAGGATACCTAGACGTAGTATAAGTGATTGTGTAGGAAACCTAGACACAGTATAAGTGACTGTGTAGGATACCTAGACGTAGTATAAGTGATTGTGTAGGATACCTAAAGGTAGTATGAGTGATTGTGTAGGATACCTAGACGGAGTATGAGTGAATGTGTAGGATATCTAGACACAGTATGAGTGAATGTGTAGGATACCTAGACACAGTATAAGTGATTGTGTAGGAAACCTAGACACAGTATGAGTGACTGTGTAGGATACCTAGACACAGTATAAGTGATTGTGTAGGAAACCTAGACACAGTATGAGTGACTGTGTAGGATACCTAGACGTAGTATGAGTGATTGTGTAGGATAACTAGACGTAGTATGAGTGATTGTGTAGGAAACCTAGACACAGTATGAGTGATTGTGTAGGATAACTAGACACAGTATGAGAGATTGTGTAGGATACCTAGACACAGTATAAGTGATTGTGTAGGAAACCTAGACACAGTATGAGTGACTGTGTAGGATACCTAGACGTAGTATGAGTGATTGTGTAGGATACCTAGACGGAGTATGAGTGAATGTGTAGGATATCTAGACACAGTATGAGTGATTGTGTAGGATACCTAGACACAGTATGAGTGATTGTGTAGGATACCTAGACGTAGTATGAGTGATTGTGTAGGATACCTAGACACAGTATGAGTGACTGTGTAGGATACCTAGACGTAGTATGAGTGACTGTGTAGGATACCTAGACGTAGTATGAGTGATTGTGTAGGATATCTAGACACAGTATGAGTGATTGTGTAGGATACCTAGACACAGTATGCGTGATTGTGTAGGAAACCTAGACGTAGTATGAGTGACTGTGTAGGATACCTAGACACAGTATTAGTGATTGTGTAGGAAACCTAGACACAGTATGAGTGATTGTTTGGATACCTAGACGTAGTATGAGTGATTGTGTAGGATACCTAGACACAGTAAAAGTGATTGTGTAGGAAACCTAGACACAGTATAAGTGATTGTGTAGGATACCTAGACGTAGTATAAGTGATTGTGTAGGAAATCTAGACACAGTATAAGTGACTGTGTAGGATACCTAGACGTAGTATAAGTGATTGTGTTGGATACCTAGACACAGTATAAGTGATTGTGTAGGAAACCTAGACACAGTATGAGTGACTGTGTAGGAAACCTAGACGTAGTATGAGTGACTGTGTAGGAAACCTAGACACAGTATGAGTGATTATGTAGGATACCTAGACGTAGTATGAGAGATTGTGTAGGATACCTAGACACAGTATAAGTGATTGTGTAGGAAACCTAGACACAGTATAAGTGATTGTGTAGGATACCTAGACGTAGTATAAGTGATTGTGTAGGAAACCTAGACACAGTATAAGTGACTGTGTAGGATACCTAGACGTAGTATAAGTGATTGTGTTGGATACCTAGACGTAGTATGAGTGACTGTGTAGGAAACCTAGACGTAGTATGAGTGATTGTGTAGGATACCTAGACACAGTATGAGTGAATGTGTAGGATACCTAGACACAGTATGAGTGATTGTGTAGGATACCTAGACACAGTATGAGTGATTGTGTAGGATACCTAGACGTAGTGTGAGTGATTGTGTAGGATACCTAGACGTAGTATGAGTGATTGTGTAGGATACCTAGACACAGTATAAGTGATTGTGTAGGAAACCTAGACACAGTATGAGTGACTGTGTAGGATATCTAGACACAGTATGAGTGAATGTGTAGGATACCTAAACGTAGTATGAGTGATTGTGTAGGATACCTAGACGGAGTATGAGTGAATGTGTAGGATATCTAGACACAGTATGAGTGAATGTGTAGGATACCTAGACACAGTATAAGTGATTGTGTAGGAAACCTAGACACAGTATGAGTGACTGTGTAGGATACCTAGACACAGTATAAGTGATTGTGTAGGAAACCTAGACACAGTATGAGTGACTGTGTAGGATACCTAGACGTAGTATGAGTGATTGTGTAGGATAACTAGACGTAGTATGAGTGATTGTGTAGGAAACCTAGACACAGTATGAGTGATTGTGTAGGATAACTAGACACAGTATGAGAGATTGTGTAGGATACCTAGACACAGTATAAGTGATTGTGTAGGAAACCTAGACACAGTATGAGTGACTGTGTAGGATACCTAGACGTAGTATGAGTGATTGTGTAGGATACCTAGACGGAGTATGAGTGAATGTGTAGGATATCTAGACACAGTATGAGTGATTGTGTAGGATACCTAGACACAGTATGAGTGATTGTGTAGGATACCTAGACGTAGTATGAGTGATTGTGTAGGATACCTAGACACAGTATGAGTGACTGTGTAGGATACCTAGACGTAGTATGAGTGACTGTGTAGGATACCTAGACGTAGTATGAGTGATTGTGTAGGATATCTAGACACAGTATGAGTGATTGTGTAGGATACCTAGACACAGTATGAGTGATTGTGTAGGAAACCTAGACGTAGTATGAGTGACTGTGTAGGATACCTAGACACAGTATTAGTGATTGTGTAGGAAACCTAGACACAGTATGAGTGATTGTTTGGATACCTAGACGTAGTATGAGTGATTGTGTAGGATACCTAGACACAGTAAAAGTGATTGTGTAGGAAACCTAGACACAGTATAAGTGATTGTGTAGGATACCTAGACGTAGTATAAGTGATTGTGTAGGAAATCTAGACACAGTATAAGTGACTGTGTAGGATACCTAGACGTAGTATAAGTGATTGTGTTGGATACCTAGACGTAGTATGAGTGATTGTGTAGGATACCTAGACGTAGTATGAGTGATTGTGTAGGATACCTAGACATAGTATGAGTGATTGTGTAGGATACCTAGACACAGTATGAGTGACTGTGTAGGAAACCTAGACGTAGTATGAGTGATTGGTAGGATACCTAGACGTAGTATGAGTGATTGTGTAGGATACCTAGACGTAGTATGAGTGATTGTGTAGGATACCTAGACGTAGTATGAGTGATTGTGTAGGATACCTAGACACAGTATAAGTGATTGTGTAGGAAACCTAGACACAGTATGAGTGACTGTGTAGGAGACCTAGACGTAGTATGAGTGATTGTGTAGGATACCTAGACACAGTATAACTGATTGTGTAGGAAACCTAGACACAGTATGAGTGACTGTGTAGGAAACCTAGACACAGTATGAGTGATTATGTAGGATACCTAGACGTAGTATGAGAGATTGTGTAGGATACCTAGACACAGTATAAGTGATTGTGTAGGAAACCTTGACACAGTATAAGTGATTGTGTAGGATACCTAGACGTAGTATAAGTGATTGTGTAGGAAACCTAGACACAGTATAAGTGACTGTGTAGGATACCTTGACGTAGTATAAGTGATTGTGTTGGATACCTAGACGTAGTATGAGTGACTGTGTAGGAAACCTAGACGTAGTATGAGTGATTGTGTAGGATACCTAGACACAGTATGAGTGACTGTGTAGGAAACCTAGACGTAGTATGAGTGATTGGTAGGATACCTAGACGTAGTATGAGTGATTGTGTAGGATACCTAGACACAGTATGAGTGATTGTGTAGGAAACCTAGACACAGTATGAGTGACTGTGTAGGATACCTAGACGTAGTATGAGTGACTATGTAGGAAACCTAGACGTAGTATGAGTGACTGTGTAGGATACCTAGACGCAGTATGAGTGATTGTGTAGGATACCTAGACACAGTATCAGTGACTGTGTAGGATACCTAGACGTAGTATGAGTGATTGTGTAGGATACCTAGACGTAGTATGAGTGATTGTGTAGGATACCTAGACGTAGTATGAGTGATTGTGTAGGATACCTAGACGTAGTATGAGTGATTGTGTAGGATACCTAGACGTAGTATGAGTGATTGTGTAGGAAACCTAGACGTAGTATGAGTGACTGTGTAGGATACCTAGAAACAGTATGAGTGAATGTGTAGGAAACCTAGACACAGTATGAGTGATTGTGTAGGATACCTAGACGTAGTATGAGTGACTGTGTAGGATACCTAGACGTAGTATAAGTGATTGTGTAGGATACCTAGACGTAGTATGAGTGAATGTGTAGGATACCTAGACACAGTATGAGTGACTGTGTAGGATACCTAGACGTAGTATGAGTGATTGTGTAGGATACCTAGACGTAGTATGAGTGATTGTGTAGGATACCTAGACACAGTATAAGTGATTGTGTAGGAAACCTAGACACAGTATGAGTGACTGTGTAGGAGACCTAGACGTAGTATGAGTGATTGTGTAGGATACCTAGACACAGTATAACTGATTGTGTAGGAAACCTAGACACAGTATGAGTGACTGTGTAGGAAACCTAGACACAGTATGAGTGATTATGTAGGATACCTAGACGTAGTATGAGAGATTGTGTAGGATACCTAGACACAGTATAAGTGATTGTGTAGGAAACCTAGACACAGTATAAGTGATTGTGTAGGATACCTAGACGTAGTATAAGTGATTGTGTAGGAAACCTAGACACAGTATAAGTGACTGTGTAGGATACCTAGACGTAGTATAAGTGATTGTGTAGGATACCTAGACGTAGTATGAGTGATTGTGTAGGATACCTAGACGTAGTATGAGTGATTGTGTAGGATACCTAGACGTAGTATGAGTGATTGTGTAGGAAACCTAGACGTAGTATGAGTGACTGTGTAGGATACCTAGAAACAGTATGAGTGAATGTGTAGGAAACCTAGACACAGTATGAGTGATTGTGTAGGATACCTAGACGTAGTATGAGTGACTGTGTAGGATACCTAGACGTAGTATAAGTGATTGTGTAGGATACCTAGACGTAGTATGAGTGACTGTGTAGGATACCTAGACGCAGTATGAGTGAATGTGTAGGATACCTAGACACAGTATGAGTGAATGTGTAGAAAACCTAGACACAGTATGAGTGACTGTGTAGGAAACCTAGACACAGTATGAGTGACTGTGTAGGATACCTAGACGTAGTATGAGTGACTATGTAGGAAACCTAGACGTAGTATGAGTGACTGTGTAGGATACCTAGACGCAGTATGAGTGATTGTGTAGGATACCTAGACACAGTATGAGTGACTGTGTAGGATACCTAGACGTAGTATGAGTGACTATGTAGGAAACCTAGACGTAGTATGAGTGACTGTGTAGGATACCTAGACGCAGTATGAGTGATTGTGTAGGATACCTACCCAGCTAACACACGACGTAATCCTGACGTTTTGGGAAGGTCGTATTTTGGTAACAAAATTTCTAGATGTTGTTACAACGTATTTAGTACGTAACACCTAACGTAAATTACCAACGTTTTGACGACGTTGGAGGTGACGTACCTATCACGTCACTAAAATGAGAAATGAAACGTTGATCCTGAGGTCCTGACAACGTGATAATAACGTACTTATTTTACAATATAACGTCACAAAATAATTCAATAACATCAAACATATGCTCAAATTCATTCTTCAAATAGAAATATGAATCAATATAAAAAGAAACAACATACCAAACGGTCTGTAAAGCCCTTATTCCGGTAAAGTGATTTCTCGACGTCTCTGCGACGTAGTTATTACGTAATCCCTAACGTATTTTCTCAACGTTGTGACGACGTTGGTATAGACATATTCAACGTCACTTCAACGTGGTACTATACGTTGAGCCTTACGTCCTCACAATGTCATAATAACGTTCATATCTCAGAATATAAAACAAGAAAAGTAAGTCAATAATATCAAATATATATTCACAGTTATTCTGTAAATACACATAAGAATCGGTATAAACAGTTACGATAAGCCAATAGGTGCGTAAAGCCTTTATTCTGGTAAAGTGATTTTTGGACGTCGCTGCGACGTAGTTATTACGTAATCCCTAACGTATTTTCTGAACGTTGTGACGACGTTGGTTTAGACATATTTATCACGTCACTTCAACGTGGTAATGTAACATTGAGCCTTACGTCCTCACAACGTCATAATGACGTCCATATATAAGAATATAAAACAAGAAAAGTAAGTCAATAATATCAAACACATTTTCACAGTATATGAATCAATATAAAAAGGTAAAGACAGAACAGAGGGTCTGTAAAGCCCTTATTCTGGTTATGTGATTTCTCGACGTCGTTGGGACGTAGTTATCACGTAATCCCTAACGTATTTCCTCAACGTTGTGAGGACGTTGGTATTGACATATTTATCACGTCACTTCAACGTGGTAATGTAACGTTGAGCCTTACGTCCTCACATAATAACGCCCATATCTCAGAATATAAAACAAGAAAAGTAAGTCAATAATATCAAATATATATTCACAGTTATTCTGTATTAATACACATAAGAATATGTATAAACAGTTACAATAGGCCAAACACTCTGTAAACTTTTTAAGTCTTTATTCTGGTCAAGTGATTTATCGACGTCACTGCGACGTAGTTATTACGTAATCCGTAACGTATTTTCTCAACGTTGCGACGACGTTGATATTGACATATTTATCACGTCAATTCAACATGGTAATGTAACGTTGAGCCTTACGTCCTCACAACGTCATAATAACGTCCATATTTCAGAATATAAAACAAGAAAAGTAAGTCAATAATATCAAATACATATCCACAGTTGTTCTCTATAATACACATAAGAATCCGTATAAACAGTTACGATAGGCCAAACACTCTGTAAAGCCTTTATTCTGGTCAAGTGATTTCTCGACGTCACTGCGACGTAGTTATTACGTAATCCCTAACGTATTTTCTCAACGTTGTGATGACGTTGTAGTTTACGTACTTATAATGTCACTAAAACGTAGTAATGCAACGTAGGATCGTACATCCTCACAACATCATAATAACGTACTTATCTCAGAATGCATGTGTATAAATGTATCTCATTCTCGTCTCTATCTTTACCGTGAAATTCTTGCTTCAGAAAAATACACTTTGTGAGTGGTTTAATTCATATCTGGAGTTGCAACGCAAATGGCACCTTACATGTTTATAACATATTACTGTCGATACTAATGAAACATATTCCAGGCTGTAAAGAACATGTCACAATATGATTGTCGCCGATAGAAGCCGTGTTTGGGATTATTTGTTTGATTTTAAAACTGACTAAATGAGTTGTTTCATGACTGGTTTTATGCGGAACCAGTTTTAAGAATAACGTAGAATACAAGAATGTATTTACCATTATACCATCCAATAAACAATTCCTATTAAAACTTTGACTACAGACGATATTTAGCACATTAACTCGCATGTTTAAGGTTCTTTAGATGTACCACCTTGATTGGAGATGAAGCAATTAAAAAAATTAACATTATTACTTTTATTTCTACTCTGGTTACGAAATACATAATAAACACTTAAATCGCCATATTTGGAAAATGAGAACACGATATTTTTCAAAAAGTATAAATTACTTGACCATTTTACTATGCAAGTAACACTCATTTAAACATTTAATCATCAACCAAAAAATGGATTACATAACTTGAGAATTCCTAAGACGAAAGGTAATTCAATAATAGCAAACGGATATACACACAGGAATCACCATAAACATAAACGGCCGGGTAAAATCTTTATTGTGGTAATGAGATTACCCGACATCGCTGAGACCGAATTATTGCAATGTTGTGACGACATTGTAGTTAATTTTAACGCATAAACGCATTTTAACACTAAACTTAGTTAAAGAAACGTTAAGACTTACGTCCTCATAATGACGAACTTATCTCAGAATATAATAATAATGATAATAATAATAATAATAATGGGCATTTATAAAGCGCTATATCAATACACAAGGTGCATGCTCAAACCGTATATGAAACGCATATTATATGGGTTTCTTTCGAATATACTTCTTCGATACAAACAAAACCTTTCACACGTTTCATAAAAATGGTAACAACGGGAAATCCTTTAGTTTCTTCACCTACATGTGTAACCAGGGAATTTCTAATTATATAGAGTGTTACTGGTGTAACTGAGTCAAAACATCATGTAACTTTGTTAATTGTAACGTTAATAAAATTAAAACACATAAAATCATAATGAATCATCATGTATCCATGTGTAAAACAATAATTCTTAGAAGTATCCTGTAATGCAGTGGTGCATGTTTATGAAATTTGGCATTATGAAATAGGCAGAAGGGAAAACAAAAAATTAAAATTAAAATTTCATTAAGTTTCGAATGAAAGATTTTATATTGACTAAATAAGAAAAAATAATCACAAAAAGATTGAATACGTTTAATAGCAAATATACGATGTACGTTAGACCCAGATATTTCACAAAAGAAAATAAAACCTGTAGTTTTGAAAAGGTTCACAGAGCTGCCAAAACTATAACTGTTTGTTTGATACAACAAATCAAATTATGTTGTGGAACACTCATCTGCCTTCTTATAAGGAAAATTCAAAATGATCGGTCTAGTTTTCGCGTTGATATGATGATTTAAAAACGTGACAAATTACATGATATTTGCACTAAATACTCAAGTAGGTGAAGCAACTGTCGGTACGCAGCCGTATGTATTAGATGTTGTGCATATTTTAAAAATCAACTGTACACTATTCAAGACAACACTTGGAAGGATTGATATAATGTTTACAAAATGTGTTTTAACAATAAATACTATACTCAAAATCAATATGAATGATACGAGATGCGTAGGTTTTATATGGTATATTTTGCTAGGCCAACTATCACAGGGATATTCTAGTTTCATTTAATTTGAATATATTGATACCTTATGCATCATTTTTCTATTTTTGTTGACCTGTATAAGTATTTATTCACGGCAATCATATACTCACAATATCGTAATAATACTGTACAATTATAGACTGGTCATAAGGTCAATACCTGTTTTTATGGATCCGAGAAGACGATATTGACCAAGGACAGATTATTGTTCATTAAATTGAACATTGATCTTTGAAGGGGGTGGTGTCACCTTTGGGGTCCATGGATACCACATGTGTCAGACATATATTTCAGATAATGTTTTTTTTTACTCTTTGCCGAACCTCCCACAATTTTAGATAGTTAATAATATAGTTAAGTACTGTAAATGCTTTATTTCAGGTGTTAGTTTTCTATCATCTTAATATGCTTGAGGGAAAAACTTGAACACATTTCCTGGTCATGGCATATGACAATAGTGTCATAGTGGTCAAACTGACACAATTTTCATATAAATTTCGTTACATTCATTTATAAAATATTCAATTTAAATATTCACATATATTGAACCGCAAAGCTTTTCAAAACCACTCTTATATAAGCTTAACGACAGGTGTCCCTTACCACGCACAGTATTGCATAATACTGCCCGTCAGCTGGTAATCAGTGGTCGCTATCGGACAATCAATACTCTGCACCCGCGTAACACTAGAGAATTATTACTCCAACCAGCTAACATCTTGCATAACTTTGGGTAAGTTTAGCGATACAAGGGTCAACATGCTGACTTCAGGTCCCGTTATTACATAATGATCACTAAGGTCCAGTAAACCCTTTGTAAAGCAAAACCGGTCAAACACCCTTATGTTAGCTATATAAGAGCGAGGTGGACTGGCAAGAGACACTTTACTTCTTGCAGTCTAACTTAACGCTCGTGTTGTAATTCTCTAGGTGAGTACCATTTTACATTGTATATTTGACTATTTTCCATTTAGAATGTTTGTATAGAAATGTTTACATATTTCAACAAAGTGTAGCGATCATGTACGTTAGTATATTGCTACCTAAATTCCATGTCGCAGTTATACTCAGTTAGTATTAACCCAATAGAATAAGGTTTTAAACACAATACTGGTTAATTTATTAATGGATTTATTTCCAATGCGTTAGTGCCGTCGTCAGAAACTTACCCCAGCGTCACAATGTTTTATATGGTTTATGCATGATATTTGTATGATTTTGTTTATGAAGTATGTACCTGCATATCTAGATGCAATTAATGGTGTTATATAAATTACTCAAACAGTACCTTTATAACAACTATTATATATCCATATTTCATGTATCATGTTTAGTAACTGTTTAAAGCACACATGGTGCGAAACCAGTACAGTTATTTTGGGAAAGTTAACATATGTATTGATGCTACAGCATATCAGACATTTGACCACATCATAACTCATTTTACTGGTAGACACATATCAGCAAGGTTGTAGCTACACCTCAATGAGTCGTGTCATAAACGTTACATGTTATTTAGCATAGAATGTAGAATTGTTATTGTTTGGTAGACTAGCCTTAGTTGCGCCCTCTATTTAGTATTTCCAAGTCCGGAGTAATTATATATTATCATTCGTATATACAGTGTACTGTTATGATGGTAGAGAAGCTAGCGTTCTAGCATCATAGCAGAAGGTTATGTATTTACGTTGCTTAAAATAATGTATTGAAATATCAAATTATTGTGGAAATCTTCATCTAATTTATTCTATTTTGAACTGTGACATGTTTGTAAATGAACTATTATATATTTTGAAATATCCACTTCCGTAAGTAATATTGTGGTGATTAATGTATAACTCACGGTAATTCCATGTGATAATTATGTAAAATAGTTGTGGATAAGTTTAGTATAAATGCGGACTATCATGCCTTTCTTGGGAAACTAAATATGAAAGCATTAGTATAGGAATTAGTAGTTTGATAAACATCATGCTGCAATTCTAGACTTGTATAAAATGGACTTGCAATTCATTTAATATTGTAGGATAATTAACATAACTCCGGAATGATTGTGTTAGCTAATCATCATGATAAGGTTATGAACGAATACTCATTTAACACAACATGCGCCAGATGTCATATATATGTTATATTATATTCCCAGGTATAATAATCCTTGTTTTGGTTAGGAAATAATCAGGAGTATAATCAACTAGTATTAAATTGCAGTTAAGTAAATTGGTTATAACTACATTGTGTATTATATGTTATGGCTAGCACTCAACTATATGTATAAACATCTTACTCTTATTTCAATGTTAAGATACGTAATATTACAAAGATACTGTATTACTGTATAGGGTATTGTACCTTCTACCGACGCTCATAATACATAAGTAATCATAGTTCTCAATGCATAGCATATATCAATTGGTATTGCTAGACTTATAACGTCAGCTATAATAACTTTACATAGTAGCTTCTCCATAAATAGTAGTGTCATGTAAGACAGTTAAACATTGTTATGCAATAAAGTAGGTTCCACTTAATTAAGTTTAAATGAATGAGTAATTGTAATTTATGAGTATTTAGATATTGTCATATGTCATATTATATTAGAACCGACAAATATGCACCACTGTTGTCACACATAATATGCCATATATAGTAGTGTAATGTATGAAAGTTAAACATTGTTATGCAATAAAGTAGGTTTCACTTAATTGAGTTTAACTGAATGAGTGATTGTAATGTATGAGCATTTAAGTATTGTCATATGTCATATTATATTAGAGCCGACAACTATGAACCACTGTTGCCACACATAATATGCATTATGTAATATTAAATATATTGTTTGCTAAACTGATTATTGATTAATCAGTGTTGTAGTATAATATGTAATGGATTATCTATAGGATTTATTAATGTGATTATATGTCTGTTGTGATATATATGATTAGTATTTATGTATGAATAAACTTTACTTCTTGCAGTCTAACTTAACGCTCGTGTTGTAATTCTCTAGGTTTTCTCCCCGAATTCATCTAACCCCCGGGACTTTAATAACACACGCGGAAGCGCACGTTGTTATATTGGTGGAGATTGGTCCCAGATGAAAAAAGGAGCTAACCCAGAGAATTATAAACTCAAGCTCCGATACCAACAGTCCCTCCCGATCACAGTCAACACAGAGGAGATTTCAACGCCATCATCAACAACATCTACAAGATCTCCTTCACCCACTCCATCCTCTACCGCTGATTCTACACCTGCTCCATCTTCTTCTGCTACTTCTGCACCTGTACAAGTTCTTCCTCCAGTCGAAACCGACTTTGCCACCATCATGAACGTCACCCTCCGCCGCTTCAACGGTTCCGAATCTGCTGCCACCTGGTGGGAGGATTTTACCTCCCTTCAAAAGGTCAACAACCTTAATGATGAACGGGCCGCTGCCCTGCTTCCATTTTACATGGAAGGGGCTGCCAAAGTGTGGCATCAAAGTTTGCCAGAGGCCACAAGGGACAACCTGGCCAACTACCATGATGCCCTCCTGGCCCGTTTCAAGAGCGACACTTTTGACCTGGGGCTGCTGAAGTTAACTCAGCAGCCAGGTGAGTCAGCAGACGACTACCTTACAAGGGTGCAATCCTCAACCGCCAACTGTACCCTGCCGACAGAAGTGGTAGTGGCATTGGCCGTGAATGGACTCACGGCCTCACTCAAGCAATGGGTTCACAACCGGGAGCCAAAGACCTTGGAAGACGTCCGGAAGTTTGCAAAGGTGGCTCAGTCATCTCAAGGCAGAGACAACACATCAGTCTCTGTCAACATGGCTGACTTGGCAGACATGGTGCGGGACCTTCTTAAGACTACAAAGGAGGTCCAAGCTGCTAGCACCACCAACGGTCAATCTGCACCACCTGAGCGCCACCGACAACGACGTCATCAAGGTTACCAAAAACAAAGCCCCAACCAGTGGACTCAGTATATGCCACAGCTACCACCAATGTTGCCGCCACAACAGTTTCCGGTGCCACCTCCAGCCGTCGCCCAACCACCACCAATGAGCCAGGGTTACCAACAGTCTGCCCTGCCGGCCACGACCAACCAACAACCTCAGTACATTCCGCAGCAACAACAACTCCATAGACAGCCATTCACCCCAAGACAGTGCCAAGGATGTGGTATGTACTGTCGTAATCGTTTTCAATGCCCACATCGCAATACATGGTGCACTTTTTGCCATTATCAGGGTCACCATGTTAGTGTCTGTAGGAGCGCACAGCGTTCCTACAATCAACAATAGGGATTTGCGCCTGACATTCAGGAAACTGAAGTCAGGCATGACATTCCTGTGGTTACACTTGTTGCTCCTTTGACGAAAAATTTAATTCACGCCAAAATAGCACAAATACGAACCACATCGCTTATTGACACAGGTGCGACAATAAGCTGTGTCAGTGAGCGATATCTTAGCAAAGCAGGGTTTAACTCATCTCATTACCAACCATGTTCATTAACTGAGATTATCGGAGTAGGAGGTGAAAGACACTCCGTTCTTGGCATCATTCCTCTTGATGTCAACATCGGTAATCTTCTTTTCTCACATTCTTTCTATGTCTTCAAACACATCCACCATCCTCTTATTCTTGGTCTTGACTTCTTAGAAGCAAACAAGGTTGTGATAGACCTACCAAACAAGTGCTTACATCTTCATGAAGGTCTTCTCACTGTCTCTCTCGTCTCAACAAATGCAGGTTATGTCAGAGCTAAGAAATCTACAGTCATTCCACCTCACTGTCAAACTGATCTTCCTGTCAACATTTCTAGAACCCCTCCTGGTGAAATTCTTCTCCTTGAACCCTCACCTAGTTTAGCCAAACTACATCTACAAGGTGCCAGGTGTCTAGTTCAGAGTGGTAATTCTGTATGCATGCGCATCTTAAACGCTAGCTCTCACAGGGTTAAGATTAGGGACACACAAGTGCTTGCCATTGCGTCAGAAGTTAATACTTCTGATATCTTTACACTCTCTGACCACCCAACGCCCCCTCCCTCAGTACCAACCTCTGTATCCAATGTTAATCAACCTCAATCCATTCAGCACACCACTCCTCCCTTCACTCACCCTCGTCTATCCACCCAACCAACCACAACTCCATACTCTCAACCATCCACCCATCAAACAACTCATATATCCAATCAAATTCTCAAACAACCACATGCTCCAATTCCAAGCCTATCTTCTCCACATCCACCCACTCTCACATCATCCACTGATTTCCCTCCTTTAGAATTTGATCTAAGTCAATCTGACTTGTCCCTTTCTGAAAAACAACAACTCTTGACATTTCTCAGAGCAAATAATGATGCCTTTGCCCAAAATTGGTCCCAACTTGGTAAAACAAATTTGCATCATCACCAGATTGAAACGGGTAATGCTAGGCCTGTAAGAATGCCATTCTATAGACAAAATGCTGCAGTTCGTAAAGAATGTTCCCAACAAATCAAAGAAATGTTAGAGGCCAAAATCATTCAACCTAGCACTTCAGAATGGCACTCCCCAGTGGTAATGGTTAAAAAGAAAGATAATACTTATCGTTTTGCGGTTGATTATAGACGGCTTAACTCTGTAACTCGTCCAATTTTCTTCCCCCTGCCACGCTTTGAAGATGTCACTGATGCTGTAGGTAACAGTAAAGCCAAAATATTTAGTGTCTTAGACTGTGCAAGTGGTTTTTGGCAAATACCACTGCACGTAGCAACAAAACACAAATCAGCTTTCATAACTCCTGAAGGAATTTTTGAATGGAATCGTCTTCCTTTTGGCCTCAAAAACGCCCCTATGGCATTCCAAAGAACAATTTCACAAGCTCTTCAAGAAATGAACTGGAAGTATGTTTTAATTTATGTTGATGACATCATTGTCTTTTCCAAAACATTCAAAGAGCATCTCAATCACCTCAAATGTGTTTTCCAGAAAATCAAAGAAGCAGGTCTTACTTTAAAGCCAAGTAAATGCAAATTTGCAGCAAAACAAGTAACCTATTTAGGCCACATTTTCAATAAAGATGGCATCTCAGTTGACATGGCAAAAGTAGAAGCAGTGAACCAAATTGTCCCGCCCAAAAACGTCCACGACGTTAGGCACTTTCTAGGCTTAGCAGCATATTACAGGAAATTTGTTCCAAACTTCTCAGGAATAGCATCACCAATGTACAGTCTCTTGCAAAAAGATGCCCCTTTCATATGGTCTGATAAATGTCAACAAGCTTTCCTCACACTTAAGGACAAACTCACTTCATCTCCAATTCTAGCTTACCCTGATCCAGATAAGCCCTACATTCTCACCACTGATGCTTCACTCTCTGCTATCGGGTACATTCTCAGTCAGCGTGATGATAACGGCCTTGAACATGTTATTTGCTATGGTGGCCGTTCTCTTCACTCTGCTGAGAAAAATTGGGGTGTTACGCAGTTAGAGTGCTTGGCTGTTCTTGAAGGTATCAGAACATACAGGGTTTACCTGGCTGGTACCAAATTCAAGGTCCTTACTGACCATAAAGCTCTCACCTGGATTAAAGGCATGAATGCTGAAACAGGTCGTCTTGGTCGTTGGGCACTCATGCTCCAAGAATACGACTTTGACATTGAGCATAGGTCAGGTAAGGCTAACACCAATGCAGATGCTCTTTCTCGTACACAGTACCCGCCGCAGACTTCACTCCCTGACACTGAGGATATACCTGCTCCACCGATCCCCAGTGTCCAGGGCCCCAAACGTACATATGCACAAGTTGCCAGTACAATCCCTGCCCATGTCTCCAAATCCCACACATCATCCCCGACCAACATAGGCAAACACTCCAAAGCCTCCAAGGGTCACCCTCCCAAAGGTAACACGAGGTCATCATCCTCCCCTACCAATGCCAATCAATCCAAGCGCCAACTCCATGCCAACCAACCACGCCAATCCAAACATACTCCACACGCCAACGCCAACGCCACGCCAACACGCCAATCTGGTGCCTGTACAAATGCTCCATTGCCCCGTACACACCTTCCTTGTTCTAAATCTATTTCCACACAGATCTACATAGGCACACCATCCAAAGCCTCTTCAGATCCAATCCCAGACCCTTTTCATGTTGTCTGTCCTGTTGTAATCCAACCATCTTCTCCACAGTCAACCCTTCCTCCACAGGCAAGCCCCATCCAACCAACCCTCCCACACTCATGCCCTCCACAAGTAAGCCCCCAACAACTAAGACCCCCACAGCCAAGCCCCAAACAACCGACCCCCAGGCAATCTTCACAATCCACTTCCCAGTCACAAAGTGCCCCACCCCAAGCCAATCAGGACCACTTATATGATCTCCCCTTATCGGTAGACTTAGTTTACACCAGCCAACAACCCACATTCGTAGCTTCAATTGATGTTGAACTCACAGAAGAAGATTTAGCAGAAAGGCAAGCTAAAAGTCCTGACTTACGGCCAATTATTGATTTCTTATCCAAAGGAGAAATTCCACCTACCTACACAGAGCCTCAAATTCAAGGTCTCAAAGGTCGTGCCCAAGAATATGAACTTCTTGATGGCATCTTATACCATTTTCACCACGCCAAGCATAGGGGTAACAAGAACAACAGACCTGCTGTCATTACACAGATTGCTGTTCCACTTTGCTCCAGGAAGGACCTTCTCAACGCCTATCACGATTCTAAAGTAGGTGGTTGCCATTTTGGTAGAGATGCAGTAAGGCATACCTTACTCAACAAGTATTATTGGCCAGGCATGTATCAGGACATTGAAAATCACATCAAATCATGCCATCAGTGTCAGCTTTCTAAACGTGCTCACAACGTTAAGAAGGCACCAATGGTACCTTTACCAATTGGCGACACATTTTCAAGGCTACATGTAGACATCTTAGGCCCCCTCCCTGAAACAAAAGAAGGATACAAATACATACTACTCGCTGTTGATTCTTTCACACGCTGGACTGAAGCCTTCCCAATGCGCACTCAAGAAGCTACTGAAGTTGCAAAGTTGCTATTTAATGAGGTGTTCTCGCGCTATGGTTCCCCGCGCACTCTTCTCACTGACAGAGGTCGACAGTTTACATCAAAACTCGTCAATGCTCTTTGTGAACTTCTCGAAATCAAGCATTTCTACACCTCCAGCTATCATCCACAAACCAATGGTATGTGTGAACGCAGGAATAGTTCAATTGAACAGGCACTTCGCTCTTACGTGAATGATGACCATACCAATTGGGCTGATTATATTCCTTGCGTCATGATGGCCATGCGCAATACTCCATGCCAGTCCACAGGTTACTCTCCATATCATCTTCTGTTTGGAAAGGAAATGCATTTGCCATTTGACATAACTCTGCTTCCAAAACAAACATTGGGCAGAGATGCTGAAGGGCATTTGCATGGACTCATCCACAACCTCAAATTGTCAAAGTCAATTGCAGGAGATAATATGAAGGTTTCCCAAGAAGAAAGTAAGGAGCGCCATGATTTGAAGGCAAAAGAACCTTGCTTCAAGGTTGGCGACCAAGTCCTTGTTCAAAATCATGTTGTGAAGAAAGGTCACTCCTCCAAACTCACAAAGAAATTCACTGGTCCTTATCACATCACACACATAGGTCCAAACCACTCCGTCAAACTTTGTGACTCCACAACCAACAAACCCCACAAAGCCCCCATTCATACCAATAGGTTAAAACGCTATTACCCAGCCCAGGATCAACCAAATGACAACCCAATTCCATGTCCCAACTTCCAAGAAAATGTCCTCCAGCCTGATCCCATTCCCATTCCCATTCCCCAGGATGTGCCACAACCATCCACATCCACAAGTTCGTCACAGGACAACACCCCAAACACGAACACATCCCAACACAATGCCTGTCCATCCACGCCAACATCCACTCAATCTGACACCCCAACATCCCAACGCCCTGTCCCAACACCTAGTACCTCCGAGTCTGCTGCTGATGATGAAGAAACTTATTACATTGATAAGATCATCAAAAGCAAAACCATTAAAGGTGCTCCATGGTACTATGTTAAATGGATAGGGTATTCAGAGCGCACATGGGAACCAGCTGCCAATTTGAACCGAGCACTTATTGCTGACTTCAACAAGTTCAAAACGAGGTCAGGACGTAAGCGGAAGCGTACATATTTTGACAAATCGTAATATTTACACTCCCAAGGTCTGACTCTGTGTGACAAGATTGCCTTGGAGTATCAGCCGTGCTCTGACCAACCCTCCTTAAGGACATCAAATGTTCCTTGTTTTTAAAGTGCTAGAATATGTGTTGTAGGCCACAACCTTATTCACCTCCTGGTCATCATTCTGATATTCCTGCGCTTTCTTCTCTCATAGGTCCCACATGGCGCAGTGTCCTTCTTGCGATGTTCATGCTGCTTTTATCCTGTCCTCTACTTGGTGCTTCTGGTCCTGTGCAGCGACTGAATTACGGCATAGTTTTCAAACCATCAACTCCAGCCTTCTTTGCCACTGAAAATTGGGTCCACACCTACGAAATTAAATTGCCCACTACTCCAATCATACCCCATGTCAATGTGTGTAATTCAGGCAACAACACTTGTGCTATCTTGCGCCAAATGCAGACCCATGTCAACCTTATTGCAACAAAATGTGCCTTCTATCTAAATGAAACAACATCACAAATCAAAAACATTATCCCGGAATCCAAGCCTTCCATTCGGTCAAGATCAAAACGTGGTCTTCTGAATTTTGTTGGCTCTTTTTCAAAAACTCTTTTCGGAACTGCCACTGTTGATGATGTAAATCTTTTGGCAAAACACATCAATGCTCTCACACGGCACGAAAGTACAATCGCCAACACTTTAAAACATCATTCGGACCATCTATCTTTAGTGTTTCCCCCAGGTTGAAAAAAGGGCAGGGCGACTACATTGAGAAAAGGGCACTTTTTCACAATAGGTCAGATATGTAATGAATAGTTGTATTTTACTTTTTAATCGCGCATCAAATAAAAACAGTAGAGTTAATTGAAAAACTAAAAACAATATTCACTCTGCGCATACACATGTAGCTGATTTGACTATTTCCTTGAAACTTTGGAATAATTATCATTGAAACATAAGATTAATTTTACCTATTAAACAATAAAGGAGTCTAAATGCAATTCAATCATAATGGGATTATTCAGCGGTATTCGCCTGCAGACACGTAGCCAATAATCTCCCTATTGTTTCGAGCTAAACATGTGGTCAGCAGGTGTGTCCTGTTGAAAGAGGGATGCGACAGACATTTTCTTCTTCTTTTGTTAAAGTGCTTCCTCTTTTGTATTCCTAAGATGATAATGATGAGCATTTCACACACAATGCAAGTTTTGATTTTGTAAAAATGTAATGACAACTTTATAAAGTACTTGAAACGTACTTGTAAGTTATGGAAATGAAATACGATACGAAAGGTTAGGCTACAAAAAAAGGTAGTGCGGTCAGGAAAAAAGGCAGGGCGGGATAAAGATAGGGCCGGGCGCATGTTCAAAAGGGCAGGGCGCTGCGCCCTGCTTAATATGCCTAGGGGAAACACTAATCTTCTTTCATGAAATTGGTAGATCACAGATTTGGCAATGCTCTTACAGCAATAGAAGATAACCATAAGGCAATAACAAGCATGGCGAAGTCTTTGCGTAATGAAGTTGAAGTACTCCATGAAACCTTCATATCTTTAACTTCAATTCTAACCACTCAAGTTCAACAGGCCTCTGCTGTTGAACATGAACTAGATCAGCTGAAATATGGCATCCTTGATCTAGTCAAAGGCAAACTATCCCCCCTTCTTATCGCTCCACATATCCTTCAACAAACTACCCATCATCTATCTCGCCTTCTCTCTGACAAATATTCTCAATTTTCATTACTTCAAACTGATCCAGCCTATTATTATTCTCAAGCTCAATTCCTCTATTCCAGAACCAAATCCCACATTTATGTTGCTGTCAAGTTCCCTTTATCTTCTTTTAGAGAGCCTCTTCGCATCTTTCAAATTATTTCACTCCCTATCCCTGTCAATGACACCTCATCTCACTCTACTCAGCTCCTGGATACACCTAGATTCATTGCTCTGACTTCCAGCAATCAACACTATGCCACTCTGGAAGATACTGACATGGAGTCTTGTTCGGGAAGCTCTGTCCTTTTCTGTTCTCTTAGACTCACTCTTTCACCTTCTACTGTATCCTCCTGTATATTTGCCTTATTCCGAGACAAACGTTCCGACATCAAATCTCTCTGTGATTTCCGCTATCTTACCCGTCCACAACCTTCTCGTCTTATCGCCATGGACTCAGCTCACGTACTCGTCTATCAAATTCCATTCATCTCTCTCACATGTACCACCCAAAAACGCATGATTAAAGGGTGTTCATTCTGTGTCTTAACCATACCATGCTATTGTACTCTCTCTACAGAAGAAAGCCTCTATCCAGCTTCATTTGACTCCTGTCAACATAAGTCTACTCAACTTTCTCGTCTCCATCCAGTCAATCTTGCTCTTCTCCAACACTTCTTTGATTCTTCTGCTCTCGCCACTATTGCCGGTGATACAAATTTTAAGAAAGAAATTGAAATCAAACTCCCAGCTTTTCATTTATACACTCACAAATTCAGTAATGTAATCGCCCAAGATAATAAAGCCCATTTAAGTTTAAAACGTATGGTTGATAGTGCAAAGAAAGACGAAAAGATTTTCCAAAATATAGCAGAACCACTTTTAGACGGACAGATTGATATACAGCAGTCATGGCCAGATACATCTGCCATCATAGCCATCATCAGTACAACCCTCTCTGGTCTCGCTATCCTTTTCACCTTTTGGATGTTTTTCAAAATTAGAACGCTATCTGCGGCTCTAGTCATGGTACATCAAGCCATTCCTACTAAAGCACTACAACTACCATCTTTTGACTACGACAAACAAATTAAAACAACAACTCCAGAACCCTCTTTTGTGATTTCAGACCTTGTCGATTATCATGTTTCCATTTTGTTAGGCTTTATCACCATGCTCCTCATCATTCTTCTGATTCTGCTTACTCTAAAACTCCGATCTTCCAAACAAAACTGTCTTCTCCTTGAGGTCACCACAGGATCTCAGTGTGTCACTGTTCCTATCATGACTCTCACTCTTTGTCCTACCTATTGGGACGTCTTCCCTCCGGCCAATATTGAGAATCTGAGGATCTCAGGAATCTTTTCTCCAACTCTAACGGTTGATTGGCCTCACTTTTCTATTAGGAACCGCCTCACTCACCGCTCTCTTGATATACCTAACTCCTTTCGTATCTCATTTTTTTCGTCGCGTAAACTTCTAAAAATGTTCAACCAACCTTTCACTGCCTACATCCTTCAATCACATCAAGGCTTTATTAAAATAGTGGACCCAAGTTCTATTACCATCTGAGGCATTGAAAATGTACAACAGTACAAATCACTTACCTTAATTCCTTACCAACATGTCCATCCAATTATCTTAATATGTATTATTATGTCTTTATTCCATTTCCTATGTATTGATTTTTGGTGGATTATACCATATTTGTTCTGCTTTTGAGGACAAAAGCTCGACGACGCCCAGGGGTATTGTCATAGTGGTCAAACTGACACAATTTTCATATAAATTTCGTTACATTTATTTATAAAATATTCAATTTAAATATTCACATATATTGAACCGCAAAGCTTTTCAAAACCACTCTTATATAAGCTTAACGACAGGTGTCCCTTACCACGCACAGTATTGCATAATACTGCCCGTCAGCTGGTAATCAGTGGTCGCTATCGGACAATCAATACTCTGCACCCGCGTAACACTAGAGAATTATTACTCCAACCAGCTAACATCTTGCATAACTTTGGGTAAGTTTAGCGATACAAGGGTCAACATGCTGACTTCAGGTCCCGTTATTACATAATGATCACTAAGGTCCAGTAAACCCTTTGTAAAGCAAAACCGGTCAAACACCCTTATGTTAGCTATATAAGAGCGAGGTGGACTGGCAAGAGACACTTTACTTCTTGCAGTCTAACTTAACGCTCGTGTTGTAATTCTCTAGGTGAGTACCATTTTACATTGTATATTTGACTATTTTCCATTTAGAATGTTTGTATAGAAATGTTTACATATTTCAACAAAGTGTAGCGATCATGTACGTTAGTATATTGCTACCTAAATTCCATGTCGCAGTTATACTCAGTTAGTATTAACCCAATAGAATAAGGTTTTAAACACAATACTGGTTAATTTATTAATGGATTTATTTCCAATGCGTTAGTGCCGTCGTCAGAAACTTACCCCAGCGTCGCAATGTTTTATATGGTTTATGCATGATATTTGTATGATTTTGTTTATGAAGTATGTACCTGCATATCTAGATGCAATTAATGGTGTTATATAAATTACTCAAACAGTACCTTTATAACAACTATTATATATCCATATTTCATGTATCATGTTTAGTAACTGTTTAAAGCACACATGGTGCGAAACCAGTACAGTTATTTTGGGAAAGTTAACATATGTATTGATGCTACAGCATATCAGACATTTGACCACATCATAACTCATTTTACTGGTAGACACATATCAGCAAGGTTGTAGCTACACCTCAATGAGTCGTGTCATAAACGTTACATGTTATTTAGCATAGAATGTAGAATTGTTATTGTTTGGTAGACTAGCCTTAGTTGCGCCCTCTATTTAGTATTTCCAAGTCCGGAGTAATTATATATTATCATTCGTATATACAGTGTACTGTTATGATGGTAGAGAAGCTAGCGTTCTAGCATCATAGCAGAAGGTTATGTATTTACGTTGCTTAAAATAATGTATTGAAATATCAAATTATTGTGGAAATCTTCATCTAATTTATTCTATTTTGAACTGTGACATGTTTGTAAATGAACTATTATATATTTTGAAATATCCACTTCCGTAAGTAATATTGTGGTGATTAATGTATAACTCACGGTAATTCCATGTGATAATTATGTAAAATAGTTGTGGATAAGTTTAGTATAAATGCGGACTATCATGCCTTTCTTGGGAAACTAAATATGAAAGCATTAGTATAGGAATTAGTAGTTTGATAAACATCATGCTGCAATTCTAGACTTGTATAAAATGGACTTGCAATTCATTTAATATTGTAGGATAATTAACATAACTCCGGAATGATTGTGTTAGCTAATCATCATGATAAGGTTATGAACGAATACTCATTTAACACAACATGCGCCAGATGTCATATATATGTTATATTATATTCCCAGGTATAATAATCCTTGTTTTGGTTAGGAAATAATCAGGAGTATAATCAACTAGTATTAAATTGCAGTTAAGTAAATTGGTTATAACTACATTGTGTATTATATGTTATGGCTAGCACTCAACTATATGTATAAACATCTTACTCTTATTTCAATGTTAAGATACGTAATATTACAAAGATACCGTATTACTGTATAGGGTATTGTACCTTCTACCGACGCTCATAATACATAAGTAATCATAGTTCTCAATGCATAGCATATATCAATTGGTATTGCTAGACTTATAACGTCAGCTATAATAACTTTACATAGTAGCTTCTCCATAAATAGTAGTGTCATGTAAGACAGTTAAACATTGTTATGCAATAAAGTAGGTTCCACTTAATTAAGTTTAAATGAATGAGTAATTGTAATTTATGAGTATTTAGATATTGTCATATGTCATATTATATTAGAACCGACAAATATGCACCACTGTTGTCACACATAATATGCCATATATAGTAGTGTAATGTATGAAAGTTAAACATTGTTATGCAATAAAGTAGGTTTCACTTAATTGAGTTTAACTGAATGAGTGATTGTAATGTATGAGCATTTAAGTATTGTCATATGTCATATTATATTAGAGCCGACAACTATGAACCACTTTTGCCACACATAATATGCATTATGTAATATTAAATATATTGTTTGCTAAACTGATTATTGATTAATCAGTGTTGTAGTATAATATGTAATGGATTATCTATAGGATTTATTAATGTGATTATATGTCTGTTGTGATATATATGATAAGTATTTATGTATGAATAAACTTTACTTCTTGCAGTCTAACTTAACGCTCGTGTTGTAATTCTCTAGGTTTTCTCCCCGAATTCATCTAACCCCCGGGACTTTAATAACACACGCGGAAGCGCACGTTGTTAATAGCATTAAAATAACATGAATCCCAGCGAATCCCCTTCTATGAAATAAAGTTTCTAAGATTTGTAAAGCACATCCATTACCAAAGAATATAAAATGAGTGAATCAAGTCGATGAGATAATAAAGTATTCAAAATAGGTATCACTTTGAGTCAATGATAATGGAATATTCATCATGAAGTACATGTAGTTGATTTAAAATCGAGGTGAAGCGCTACTGAATGACTGTAACCATACTTGTAAGATTATATTTTAGTATCTTGAGAAGATGTAGAATTATTTTCATCAATTTTGTTCTTTCATTTACGTCTTCTTCGTGTTTCAGAAACTGTATATGGTTACTTGCTTTGATGGTATAGTTACTGTCGCATCTTGTTTCTCTAAAGACCAGTTTCGTAAATGGATGGTTGGTTTCGTTATGTATAATTTACCATGCACAAGGGGGCGCAGAGCATGGGGTTCTCAAATATACATTAAGTAGCAATGAAAGAATATACTTTCACGATATTGTAAAACAATGGAGTATATCTTATAAACTAAAAAATGATTTAAACAAAACACACTAATGTATATATGCGACTCCTATGGGTTGTTATTTCTGAAACAACTTTCACGTGAAATATACATGAATACATGATTTATATGATACACATCCTTGGTATTTAAAACCTGAATATAGACAATATTTATACATTGTTCTTATGTTCAAACTGATCCGGTCGACCCCGCTTTCTGATTGTATAGAAATTCATAAATTTCATTTTAGAACCCAGACAAAGGCCTACTATACCCATTTCATGGTTGCTGCAAACGGTCAAATATGGGTCAAATATGGGTCAGTCTTTCAATTACTGTGGCAATATCCCCTATCGTGGAACTTGCATGCACAGGTGTTGTAATCTGATATTTCCTGTCTTGTGATAACTAACTGCGCTTGCCGTCAAGAATGACGCCCGCTCCCGCTCTCTCCAAGCTGGACAATGTCTTGAAAAATACTGAGAACAAAACAGAGAACAGGTTTACAAGGTAACCAGGAGAGAGAGAGAGAGAGAGAGAGAGAGAGAGAGAGAGAGAGAGAGAGAGAGAGAGAGAGAGAGAGAGAGAGAGAGAGAGAGAGAGAGAGAGAGAGAGAGAGAGAGAGAGAGAGAGAGAGAGAGAGAGAGAGAGAGAGAGAGAGAGAGAGAGAGAGAGAGCGAGAGCGAGAGCGAGAGCGAGAGCGAGAGCGAGAGCGAGAGAGAGAGAGAGAGAGAGAGAGAGAGAGAGAGAGAGAGAGAGAGAGAGAGAGAGATCATCATTAACGTTAGCAATGTTATTGTGTTGTGTATTTGTGTATAAGAAATAAAGCATTATCATAAAAACTGTCTACTTACTTCAATATGCTTGATACAAAAAGAACTAATTTCCCTGACTACTTTGTTATAAATTCAAAGTCTATAAATGTGTATTATTTGTTTGCAGAGAGCAACAGCTGATAAGGAAACAAGCTAATGGACAAGAGAACAAGCTAATGGGCATCGAAACAAGCTAATCGGAGAAAAAGCTAACTTTAACTTTTAATTTTATCAAATTAAAAAGTATAATCAAAGCTTCATCTCTCTGTTATCTTTGTGTTTTAAAAATACATGTCATATTACAACGTTCTCAGAACGTCGTAATGCATTTGGGAGACAACAATTGACGTCTTGGCGACGTCTGAAATCTACGTAAGATACGTGAAAATAGAAAATAAAATTTTCACGTCTTCACAGCATCTCATGTAGGCAGAAAAACCACGTTGTAGCAACCTTTCTGGGAGTCTACAGAATGACGTTATGACGACATCAGAAATCTACGTTAGGACGACGTAATCAAAGACGTCATTCCAACGTACTGACAACGTCGCAATTAGGTTGGAAAACCACGTTGTAGCAACCTTTCTGGGATTCTACAAAATGACGTCTTGACGACGTAAGGATCTACGTTAGGACAACGTAAAAATAGACGTCGTAACAACGTCCTCACAATGTCGTGATTACGTAGAAACACTACATTGTAGCAACCTTTCTCGGAGTTTACAAAATGACGTTGTGACGACGTCAGGATCTACGTTAGGACAACGTAAAAACAGACGTCGTTACAACGTCCTCACAACGTCGTAATTACGTAGAAACACCACTTTGTAGCAACCTGTTTTGGAGTCTACAAACTGACGTTGTGCCGACGTCAGGATCTACGTAAGGAGAACGTAAAGCTGGTGTTGTGACAACGTTATCACAACGTAGATTTGTTAGCTGGGTAGACGTAGTATGAGTGATTGTGTAGGAAACCTAGAAATAGTATGAGTGATTGTGTAGGATACCTAGAAGTAGTATGTGTGACTGTGTAAGATACCTAGACGTAGTATGAGAGACTGTGTAGGATACCTAGACGTAGTATAAGTGACTGTGTAGGATACCTAGACGTAGTATGAGTGACTGTGTAGGAAACCTATACACAGTATAAGTGAATGTGTTGGATACCTAGACGCAGTATGAGTGACTGTGTAGGATACCTAGACGTAGTATGAGTGATTGTGTAGGATACCTAGACGCAGTATAAGTGACTGTGTAGGATACCTAGACGTAGTATAAGTGACTGTGTAGAATACCTAGACGTAGTATGAGTGATTGTGTAGGATACCTAGACGTAGTATGAGTGATTGTGAAGGTTACCTAGACGTAGTATAAGTGAATGTGTAGGATACCTAGACGTAGTATGATTGATTGTGTAGGATACCTAGACGCAGTATGATTGACTGTGTAGGATATCTAGACGTAGTATGAGTGACTGTGTAGGATATCTAGACGTAGTATGAGTGATTGTGAAGGTTACCTAGACGTAGTATAAGTGAATGTGTAGGATACCTAGACGTAGTATGATTGATTGTGTAGGATACCTAGACGCAGTATGATTGACTGTGTAGGATATCTAGACGTAGTATGAGTGACTATGTAGGATACCTAGACATAGTATGAGTGATTTTGTAGGATACCTAGACGCAGTATAAGTGACTGTGTAGGATACCTAGACGTAGTATGAGTGATTGTGTAGTATACCTAGACGCAGTATGAGTGACTGTGTAGGATATCTAGACGTAGTATGAGTGACTGTGTAGGAAACCTAGACACAGTATGAGTGACTGTGTAGGATACCTAGACGTAGTATGAGTGACTGTGTAGGATATCTAGACGCAGTATGAGTGAGAATGTGTAGGATATCTAGACGCAGTATAAGTGACTGTGTAGGATACCTAGACACAGTATGTGTGAATGTGTAGGATACCTAGACACATTATGAGTGACTGTTTAGGATGGCTGGACTATATCGAGAATATAATTGTAGTTAGAATTGAAATAGATCCTTACCACCTTCCTCCATCTGACGGTAGTTTGTTGTGTTGTGTATAGTTCCTCCAACAGCCATGTTCACAGTGTTCGCCCTTCCAACCAATACATCCCCGAACTGCTGCTGGTACACGTTAAACACGTTCACCTGGTTCACTGGAAATAGTTGAATTTAGAAAATATACGATGACTGTTTTTTTAAATTTCTAGTGGTATCATAACTCGTTTCAAACTTGATGCCGATTTCTCACTTTGTAGTAACTTTAAAGACGATTTCGTCTTTTAGTTGCACCATTTCGTCATTTATTATCAGATAACAAAGATTAAAGTTTATGTCAGGGTGATGTTCTTGTGATCGTTCAGTTACGTAAGGTTTGTCTAATTTATATTACTAAGGTATGTGTTTATTATAGAGCAACAAGGAACCTGTGTGTTGGTTTTATCTATAAAGTTTCTAATTCAGAATACAGAACAAAAGTACCTCACAGTTTATTGATAAATCAGATGCAATGATAACAATCAATGTAAAATGTTGGTATTTCATTTACCTACAGGAAGCAGACTTCTGAAAGAACACCTCCATTTGGAATATATTTTCGTTAAGCTGCATATTTGGAACACAGAGATAGTTAACAACAGATGGAAGAGTTATAACTATATCTTGAAAGCCAACTTGATGGATGTTATCTACATCAGATACAGTGTGGCATTTTATGTCATTCCCCACACTCTTAATTTTAATAGCAACGCCAATGATAACACTTACACAAATTTACAATGGAATACACCATTTCATAGAAACTGCACATGTGCAGAAATGAAATACTACTGATATTTGCAAACAGTAGTGAATAAGTTTGCATTTGGTGAGTTGTTTTCACTAACAAAGTTATTAAGTTGTTAAGGCTTTGGATCATTGAATGTCTTTGTAAAATAATAAATCAAATGTGTGATTCTAAATTTTTCAATGATAAAATACGCAATCTATAATAATCCTACAAGCCAAGGTTTATTTTTTCTAAAAATATGATTGTTATAAATGAATTAACAAAGTATTGAGACAGGTGACTCAACTAACCTAAGCTTGTTTGCAAGGTTGTAAAGATGAATTTGACACTATATGTTTACAATGTGATTGCAATCGACACGTTAATAAACGTCCCAGTTTATGTCGAGGTCTCGGTGACTGAATGGGTAAGCTGTTGGGACAGTCGGTGCTGTTAATGGTGCCTGACTAAAAGGGTATGGGTTTAATCTGCAAAGAACTTGACGCGACGAAAGTACAATAATGTATACTGTATTGTAATTCTAAACATAACAATGTTCAAACAGCAAATATGTAATGTGATTCGTGTGTCTTTTCTTTATGAACACGATCTTTTATTTTTATTTTGAAATCTTAAGCATTACGGCTGATTGATGCTGATTGATGAAGTTTTGGGGTAAGGAATCAAACTCTAAAAAGTGGCAAATTCATTAACACGTTTGAAGAGGCACTGTAGGACAATAGGACAGCAATGTGAACCCTAAGAAAACATGACATGAAGGTCTTGTAGCTTTTAACCACAAAACTTTCCACCCTCAAACAGATTCTGGTGTGCTGTGAGAGGTATCATTCTCATCACAAAATGTCATATCATACCATTCCCTGGACTTCCTGTAGACACTGCTGTCCCTGGTGTGGGGACCAGTTGATGCTCGGTGTGTGCACTTCCTGTAGCCACTGCTGTCCCTGGTGTGGAGACCAGTTGATGCTCTGTGTGTGCACTTCCTGTAGACACTGCTGTCCCTGGTGTGGAGACCAGTTGATGCTCTGTGTGTGCACTTCCTGTAGACACTGCTGTCCCTGGTGTGGAGACCAGTTGATGCCCGGTGTGTGCACTTCCTGTAGACACTGCTGTCCCTGATTTGGGAACAATATGCTGCTCAGTGTGTATTAATGACTCAAGAACCTGATGTGCCATTCTATCAGGGTCTTCTTCAAACAAAATGAAAAAAGACAAACCCGTTTAAAACTGACCATTGTGTAAAGTCATAATTCACATCTATATGTATGTTTGTTAAATATTAATTTAACGTGAATTATAAACTATCGCAAAAGAACATTATAGAACTAACAGTGTTTTACATTACATCTGTTCATAACATATATATGTTACAGTAAATCTGTGAAATCAGTAAATACATGTATATACATATATATATGCAATATGTTTGGTTTTGACCTATGATAGCCCTGGTGTTTGATTTTTGAGATGGGTTCTGTACTGATACAGAGGACGCTGCTCCCAAACCATTAGCTTCGTAATAAGTAAAATATTTTATATTGACCTGTGAAAGTCCTGGTGTTTGATTTTTGAGATGGGTTCTGTACTGATACAGAGGACGCTTCTCCCAAACCATTAGCTTCGTAATAAGTAAAATATTTTATATTGACCTGTGAAAGTCCTGGTGTTTGAATGTTGAGATGGGTTCTGTACTGATACAGAGGACGCTGCTCCCAAACCATTAGCTTCGTAATAAATAAAATATTTTATATTGACCTGTGAAAGTCCTGGTGTTTGATTTTTGAGATGGGTTCTGTACTGATACAGAGGACGCTTCTCCCAAACCATTAGCTTCGTAATAAGTAAAATATTTTATATTGACCTGTGAAAGTCCTGGTGTTTGAATGTTGAGATGGGTTCTGTACTGATACAGAGGACGCTGCTCCCAGACCACTAGTTTCGTCTTCATCCTCATCTCTTGAACACTGGGGAGAGAAATTATCAATAACTAAAGTTGTTTTTCTTTGTTTTTCTTTCATGGATTTCATATATTTTCTTCCAATGGAACCAACAGAAGCAATAGATGCAATTATGACAAGATGATGAACATTTGAATAAGCGCATTCCTTTAATTACTGTATTATGATAATTTCATGTTTATATTTGAAATATTTACCACATAACTACATAATTTTATTTAGTAAATCATCACTATGTTAAGTCAAAGGAACCCAATATTTTTTTAATGTCTTGTTGTTATGACACATTTTATGAATCGTCAGTTATAAGACTTAACCAACCTGCTCAGAATCTGCAATACCACTATGCACACAGGTATCCACCAGTTTCTTACAGAAGTCCTCGTTCTCACAGAATCTGTGTGTGAACACGCTGTAGTCTCCCTCCAGAATCTCCTGTCTGTATCTTTCTGCAAGAGCTTTGAGAACTGGGAGTACAGGTTTCACGTTGATTCGTGTCGGCGACTTCTGTTTTTCATCTGATATCAGGGTTAGCTTCTGTCTAATTACAGAGAGGGTCGCATATTGCACGCAAAACAACGGGTCTGTATTACAGATGATACTCAGTACACTCTCATAGATTGATGGATGGGCAAAATCACACACTCCATTCTTCCATACGGTGATGTAGCTGCCTTCTTGCTCACGTTCAACTTTCAAAAGAGAGCTTCGTCTTGCATGATCTATCAGTGAGTAGGCATCAAACTTACCATTGTTCATTATCATGAGTTCAAAAAGATCTTTGCAGGTCTCATTATACAAAACCTCTGTTGTAATATCAAGGAACTTCAGTGGCGTCTTAAAGAACTCTTCAATGTCAAGGTCACGCTTCTTGGCTTTCAGTTTCGGGTACATCATGCTGCAGTGAGGAAAGCCATGAGCCATCTTAATATCAGTTACTCTTTGTTTAACTTCTCGACTAACCTCCAGTTTACTTTTTTTCAGATAGTTGTCGAGTATTTGAAGTCTTTCATTTGGTATTATCAGTGAACTCAGATCAAGAACATTATCAGGATCCAGGACTGTGTGTTGAAAATGTCCCAGAAAGACCCGTGCTTCCTTCACCACATTCTTCCTACTGACAAAGATGATTTTAGTTTGTCCCCCATGATCATCAAAATGCCTGTGGATGACATCTATCACATTCTTCCATCTTTTAATGAGGACCTGGTCAGAAGTGAAGGCACCGAATCTATCATCAAACATTATTATACGGTCTTCGTTAAACTTTGAAAGTAATCCGTATTCTTCAGGCTCTTTAATGTTGTATACACACTTGTTTTTCTGAAGTTGTTTCAGCACCAGGTACCCCACAGTTGTCTTCCCATCTCCAGCATTACCTGTTATAGTCACCCAGTTCACCCCACGCTGCAGCATATCAACCACTGTGTCTACAGCAGATACGTGGATCATACCATTGGTCAGGGAATCGATTTCCTTTTGAGTTCTTTCTGAAAAATAGTTCAACACACATTTCTATGAAATGAAAATTGATTAAACATAAAACAGTCAGAATGACATTATATTCCAAAGAAAATGTGTTGTCATGTTCACTAAAACTGCCAGCTTCTGATGACAGGTGAAACCAAATAAACTCTAATAAAATCCAAAGGTTAGTGTCTTATGAAATATATATTTTCATTATAAAGATTTCTTTAGTAAGAGGAAGTACTTCGAATGCAGATGGGGCATACATGTATGAGAATCAATGTTATGAATGCTGCAAAATGATCTTTAAAAGCACCAATTTTCTGTACCATTCTTGCACTATACTAGATTAGAAGTTTTGTCCAGTAAATAATAAGTTAAGCCATGGTACTTACTCCGAAGATCCAAAATCTGTTTTTTGTCCATTTCTGTTCACAAAAAAACGTGTAACATTAAACAAACTTGTTAAAGCACCACTGATACTTCCTATGAATTAGTGTACGACCAGGACTCTTGTCAATCTAATAAGGTACATCTTATATGCATGTAGATTAGAAAACATGTCAGGTTGATAGCATTTCTGCATCTAACTACATTCATAAAACTAACTCTGCTTGAATCTTTGGGTCCTGGAACTGAAAAAAGGACAGTTCTGATAAAGAGGAGACCGCAATGTTCTCAACTCAAACACATGGAATATATAGATGCTCTTAAGGAATAATCAAAAGCAATAAGGAAAGGATATGTGACATTGTGACATTGATGACAAGCTAAAAACTGAAAACATTAATATACGCACCGTGGACGTCTGCTGGCACCTTCGGTTCTTGGCGCTCCCGAGCTGAAAACAGAGTTTATGATAAAAAGGAGACTAAAATATTGTTTAGTTTTTTATACTTACATACTGTTATACATATTTATAAAGGACATAATAAGAGTGTCTCTGTCACACTATGTTTACAACACGTGAATATTAGTATTTCGCGAGTGAAAGCGAAGGATATACCAATATTCAGCCATGAGTGCCGCATGGCAAAGACACGATTATAATTTTGCCCTAAATTACTGAAGTTATGAAATTGAGGGTAAAACTAAAAAATCTACTTTCAACCATAGGCTGCTGCTTGCGATCACCGAATTACACTGTATTTTCACATCTTACCACTGTTACGTCAATAGCATTGAGACATCATAACATCAAATCTGATTTGATGTACATGTAACCAAGCACAAATTAAAATCTCACTGCATTGTTTTTCCTCAAACAGCGGTTTACGTAAAGCTAACCAGTCTATTTCAGAGAAAGACAAAAAGATGATTTGTTGTAAAAGTTTGCATTAACCAGACAAGTTCACTAACACTATTACATTAGATGAAAGCCGCTTTCATATGTCATGTGTCATATTAGTTACAACAATTTACATACTTATTGGGACCGAAACACACCTTGTGCTATGACATAGTTTGTCTTCATTCAAATAACTTAGGAGGAGGCTGGAGAGGTGCATGTTTTATCCTAATGTTATGCGACCTACTGCGTGTGGGACAGTTTTCTCTAGAGGGCATGTCAGATGAGCATACATCTGTGATGATGTAAATAATTGTCTGACTTGGAAGAAGATGGAATTCGTACATCTCAGGATAATGTTAAAAAGTTCAAACGGAAATCACTAGTGCTAGTGTTTAACCCTTAGCAACCGTGCAGAGACATATAAACCATGGACTTCAGTTAATTAAGTAAACTTGACTTAAGCTGTGCTTTCACTTAGGTCTTTTGTGGATTTAAACTTAAGTTTCAGACAAAATTTTTTTTTATTTTTATAGAATACAGCCCCTGAGGTCCTAACATGAAATGGTGAAAGAGGCCTAAAAGTCAAATGCACGAGACAAATATTGTCATAAATTAGTGTCACGACAGCTAATTTCCTAATTGCTAATTTCTACTTCTCACAGCAAAACTCAGAGCTGGGATCACATTGGATATTTTACGCCAAGCTGATTTCATATAAAGAATTATAAAAAATTTATATTTTGTTATATCATAACATCATGTTATCCTCAATTCATGGATTACCCAGTTCAGTTTAACTTGGCTGTATATGTTAAAGGGGCAGTAGCACGTGTTTTCGCTGAAATAAGTTGATGAAATGTATTTGAAAAATAATGACACATAAAGAAATAATTTTTTAAAATGAGTGTACATGATTCTGTAAAGCCATTGGGACCTTTTTTGTCATTCGAAAAAAATTAAATGTTTTCACAATAAAATGGCCGCCATGCAATTTTTGGTTTATATGCAACACCGTTATTACCACTACGGATAATTGGTTTATGTAATATGTTTTACCCTCTAAAGTAAATATAAATGACATATGCTATCATTATGAATGAGAAATTTGAAAAAATAAAATTTGCAAAAAAACGTGCTACTGCCCCTTTAATATGATACTTCATTCACGTGCAATGAACTCTGAACTGTAAGTTATCCAATACTGAAAATACCATTGAATGCGCTAAGGAACATTTCCAAAAATAACTAGGATTGACGCGTCAATACTTAAGTCTTCAAGACTTTTGCTTTACCTTGAACTCAATGTTGGACTCGAGGGTATTCTCCAATTTCTCTGCTTTAAAATGAGCTATCGAACGTGTCTCTATCTTCAGTAGATATTTTACAAAAAATCTTCAAAGGAAGTACTCCTCTGAAATTGGAATAATCGCATATTTATCGACCCCTACATGATGTTTCTCATGATTGAGACAAAATGGTAATTATTTTTATACTGAGGTACAACATAGAAAATGCTGTGCTTTAATTTTCCTCGTAAGTAGATGTAATCATCATTTAGATTGCATACATGATTAATGTGTTATGTTCTTCTGAATATTCATTAATATAGTCAAATATGCTCATTTTCGGACCCTTAGACGACATTTATGATGTTTGAAGCTTAACTATCAACTTTTTGATGAAAGCGTGCAACAGAAAAGTTGTTCCTCTTGACATTGTACATACGCAATAGGCTAATTAGTTAAGCAGTTATTAACATTTCAACTCTGCTGAAAATGGCAATTTTCTAAAAACGACAATCTCCTACGACTTGTCGCATGTAAACTATTAGAGTTACGTGCTCGAAAATTATTATCCTTAATAATTGACGTAAAAAAATCCACTTCAAAATGAGCTATTCAACATCTTCCTATCTTCAGTCGTTTTTTATCAATAATTATTCAAATTATATACCCCTCGAAAATGCTGAAAATAACTAAATTTTACTTTTTTGGGAATAAGTCCCAATTGTGCCCAAACCATACATTTTTATATGGTCATGATGTTTTATGAAGTTAAAATAGTTATTAGAAAGAGAGGGCAATAAATACCTTTGACATAACTTCATTCATAACAGAGTAATGTCCCTTTAAAGTCAAAGGCCGAAAATCCATTTTTCAAAAAGTTCAATTTTTAAATTACTGTCTCTCAGAAAAGGTTTACTACAGAGCTTAGGTTGATAGATTCATATAAACAGCAGTGTTTCAGCATTCATATGAGATACACTATGTGTCTGTATGTGTTGCCGTTATTTAGAAGAAGATTTTTGAAGAAGCTTACCCTCAAAATCACGAAAGTCCACACAATTTTCAGTTTTTTGGAAATAGCAAAAAATCTATTATTACGGCCGAAAACTGCTATGGATCTAATCGATGAGGAATGTTGTTGCCCACATTTTGGTGAAAGTTTTATGAAAATAGCTTGATAAGTTTTCGAGCTATAGAGGTTTGAAGTTTTGACTATAAGGGGAGATAACTCACGAAAGAAGTCGAAAATCGAAAATCGGGCTTCGAGGTGCACAACTTCAGGTTACAGGCTATCATCCCAGAAAATTCGTGAAATTAGGCTCAGCCGTTAAGTCTAGACACGATCCACAAAAAAGGTTCAAATAATGATAAGGAAAACTCGGATAAAAACAATAGGTCTTCACGACATACGTCTTGAAGACCTAATAATTTTTCAAACGGTTTGTTAATAACCTCGCTTATAACTCTTGTCATTTCAACTAAAATATATCTTTCATGTTTTAGATAAGATTTAGTTACATAAAGAAGGCTATACTATATTAACTAATATTTGCTGCAATTATATAATATCTAGGAATCTGACCATTTTGAAACTAGGATTGACGCGTCAATACTTAGGTCTTCAAGACTTCTGCTTGACCTAGAACTCCATGTTGGACTTAGGGTTATTCGTCTGTTTCTCTGCTTTAAAATGAACTATCAAACATGTCTCTATCTTCAGTAGTTTTTTTACAAAAATTCTCCAAAGAAGGTACCCCTCTGAAAACGGAAAAATCACATATTAATGGACCCCTACATTACATTTCTCACGATTAAGACAAAATGGTTAATATTTCCATACTAAGGTGCTACATAGAAAATGTTGTGCTTTAATTTCCACTTAAGAAGATGTAATCAGCATTTAGATTGCATACATAATTTATGCGTAATGCTGTTCTGAATATTCAAGAAAATACTCAAAAATGCTTAAATTATGACCCCTAGGCATCGTTTGCTATGTTCGAGGCTTAACTATCAACTTTTTGATGAAAGCGGTCAACATAAAAGTTTATCTTCTTGAAATTGTGCATACGTAGATGTATGTAAAATTTCAATAGCATAAACAGTTAAGCAGTTATGAACATTTCAACTTTGTTGAAAATGGCGATTTTTTAAAAATGACAAATTTCTATGACTTGTCACAAAAAAACTAAGACAGATTCGAGCTTGAAAAATATTATCCTTAATAAATGACGTTTCTACATCACCATGATCTATTTAAAGTCTTCCTATCTTCAGTGGTTCATTATCAATAATTCCCCAAAGGATGAACACCTCAAAAAGTCTCAAAATCAAAATATTTCACTGTTTTGGGAATACGCTCAAATTATGCCCAAACTAATAACTTTTATATGATATTGACGTGTTATGGAATTGTTAAACCAGTTATTGGAAAGAGAGCGCAATAAGTACCTTTGACATAACTTCATTCGTTACAGAGGTATGTCCCTTTAAAGTCAAAGGCCGAAAATCCCCTTTTCAAAAAGTTCAATTTTTAAATTGCTGTGCCTCTAAAACTGTTTGAGATAGAGCTGAGGTTGATAGATTCATATAAACAGCAGTCTTTCAGCTTCCGAATGAGCTACACTATGTGTCTGTATGTATTGCCGTTATTTAGAAGAAGATTTTTTAAGACGCGTACCCTCAAAACCGCGAAAGTTCACCAAATTTTCAGTTTTTTCGAAATAGCAAAAAATCTATTATTACGGCCGAAAATCGCTATAGGCCTATTCGATGAGGAATGTTGTTGCCCACATTTTGGTGAAAGTTTTATGAAAATATCTTGATAAGTTTTCGAGCTATTGAGGTTTGAAGTTTTGACTTCAAGGGGAGATAACTCACGAAAGAAGTCGAAAATCGAAAATCGGGCTTCGAGGTGCACAACTTCAGGTCACAGGCTATCATCCCTGAAAATTTCGTGAAAATCGACCGAGCCGTTAAGTCTGGACACGATCCACAAAAAAGTACAAATAATAATAATAATAAATATAGTCGCAAGCGACGACAAGCGGATTCTGCCGTTTCAATTTTTTTTAATCAAGACATCTGTCCTATGTTGTTGCGTATTTTTTCATAGTTCACATGTTACACACAGTGTTACTTGCTTTCCCCAATGCTTCAGCGGCATATAAATATAAGTTGTATCGCTTAGATGCAAATATCTTCAAAGTGGTGTAACGATTTGTTTAAGTATAGGCCGATTAGTGAAATAATTATGATTCTCCCATTTATAATGAACCTATGCTGGGAGAACAACAACAACCCGTATGGAATGTACCATTCACTCAACCAGTATAGACAAATCCATTTGGCTTACTAAGTCTGATTTGGAAGACATTGATAAACATGTACATGAAGACACTACATCCTCATCCCACCTGCCATCGAGAACCAACCCCATTGACAATGTGTAGTCTACAACGCAGACAAAACATTACTGTCTGATTTAACCCATGCAGTATTTCCCTCGCTTTGTTGTGCCAAGATTGTGACTCGCTGTACCAGAAATGCATAGTGGGCCTGGATTTCTAAACACAAATTTCTTTAGTAAATACTGCAAGGCCTAAATCATCCAGTAATGAAGACTGGCAAGAGTTATGCCTTGCAATGGGAAGTTTATTTTGTATGTATTGATGTTATTTAGGGGAAGATTTATGAAGACACTTACCCTAAAAACTGAGAAAGTTCATTTTCTTTGAGATTTAAATGTTTAACTTATTGGACCCAAATCTCATTAAAGAAGTCGAAAATTCAAAATCGGCAAAACGACAAACGTACCAAAATATTTCAAGACATCATCTTAAATTATCGGTTACATGTAGAGAACTATTCAAAAATACAACCAAAAAACGTAGCCAGTACTGTACGCTATTGTTGACAGTGTTGCCAGTATGAATTTTTAGATGAATAAAAGTTCAAAAACAAGTCAAAACAAATTAACATACAAAACAAAATAAGTTTTGAACATTTAAAATTATATTTAAGTCAAAAAAGTTTTTCGCTGGTGGATTTGAACTCCATCAGTTACATATCGCTGGATTAGAAATCCGACATTCTACCATGAGACCACGAGTCCGGTTCGACTAACAAACGAAAATTAGTGATTATATTTTATACATCTGTAAGACACTGTTTTGTTCCGATAATATTTATCGAAATTAAGGGAATTTATGTAGCACTTGTTGATATTTTGTCCAAGATCATGTTTTTGCTCTTTGGAGTATCATTATGCATTGATGCAATTACGTCAACATACACTGTACAGCAAACGTGTAGGTTATTTCAGCATGAGCAACAATTAACATCATTATAAATATTCAGAACCGAAACTACACGTCCCATTGACATGCACAGACCTTTAAAACAATATAAACCTACATTGTCGTGTTTGAGTGTGTGTTTTTAATGGGTTTCCCATATCAAATCCGATCGTCTAACAGATTTGCGTTAATCGTGGTGCAGTGTCCGGTTTTCGATCAGACCTACTTTAACACATTGGCCTATATTGTCATTATCCTGAGTCGATTATCTTCAAATTGGTAATTTCAGGCAACAGTCAGTAATTCTCGATACAATAACACCATCTATATATAATGTTTAGCATGACTGACTCCCCAGCAACACAATGTATGTCAAAACGAAAGTAGGAATTTCCTCTGTTTACACATCAAAATGAAATGGACTGCAGTCTCTGAATTGCTTCCGGGTTGAAGTAAAAGTTCGTAGCTATGTCCGATGCCTCTACAATAGAAATTACTGAAAATCAAATTATGAGTGGTCTATTGTCTAGTGACGCTTCAATAAAATCTTCATCAAGTCAGTTCAAATCAAACTTATTAAAATATTCAAAATGACCATACTTTGAAAGGTGATTGTGAAACAAGTATTAGGAGTTTACTCAAAATATAACAAACTTGTTATTCTCGAATGCTTCAGCTGCATATAAATCTAAGATTCAGCGCTTAGATGCAACTGTCTTCAAAGTGGTGTTTCCGCAAAAGTGCATGATCAAAAAAGGTTAAAATTCAATATGGCGTCGAAACCACATGACCTACGACTTCGCAATGGTAACATATTTTGCTTGTCTAGTTATTAAGCATCTTTTAAAACAAGTTGCGAGTCTCTAGTATGTCACTGGGATTATTTAGACCCAAATTTAACATTTCAAATTCAGACAAATTTTAAGAAAATCAAAATGGCGGCTTAACCACGTGACCTACGATTTGGTCATGATTTACTTTTGTGCTTGTATTGTTCCTGCGGATCTTTTGAAACAAGTTTCGAGTCTCTATGTGGATTTTGAAGATTTTCCCCATGTTAAAGTTTTTCTTTATTATGACCGGAAATGACTGTTCGCGAGCGATTTTATTATTGATTCATAAAGACCATAGTCCTGTCTTACTCTCCTGAAAAAATCGTTCAATTCCATTAATAGGTTTTTAAATTATGGCCTTTTGAAGTTTGCGATTTTAAAAAATTGTCGGACTTTGAAAGGTCCCTGTGAAAAAAGTATAAGAGGTACGCTAATGGTTTGGAGTATCGTTTAATCACCAACCCTTTAGCTACACATATATGCAAGTTTGAGCTCTTAGATGCTAGTATCTTCAGAGGAGAAGATTGCCAAAGGTGCATGGGGTCGGAAAATTGTAAAATGTGTCTAAAATCAAAATGGCGGAAAAAACCACGTGACTTACGAATTCGCCATGATTTACTTTTTTGCTCGCATGGTCATTGCGCATCTTTTGCAAAAAGTTCCAAGTCTCTAAGTGCATTTTGAAAAAAATTCCCATGTTAAAAATCGAAATTTGGAATCGAACTGGACCTTTAATGGCTGAAACGATTGGGCCCAAAAGCTTGCTGTGTCGTGTGGTTAGTGAGGGCTGTCAGACTGCAAAGTTTGGTTGAATTATCTGCAGCGGTTTTGGCTGAATTGCTGTCACAAGATCGGTGCAAATAATAATAAAAAAAACAAAAAACACGCCAATAACAATAAGGATTCTGCCCCAAAGGGCAGAATCCTTAATAAGGAAAACTCGGATAAAAACAATAGGTCTTCATGACATACGTCTTGAAGACCTAATAATAAGAAAAAACACGATAATAACAATAGGTCTTCAGACATTCGTCTTGAAGACCTAATGAAAAAGAAAATTCGCATAATTCAGTCATGAAGACCTGACTAGGATTGACACGTCAATACTGCAGGTCTTCAAAACTTCCGCTTTGACCTTTGGGCATGGAACCTTTGTAAACAACGTTTTTGGGCTTTGCACTTCTCAATAATAACTACGGGAACGGTTTCGAAGCAATTTGTAAAAGCAGTAAAAAAAAAAAATTGTTTGGGGCTCAAAATTTGTTTGGCCTGAAAGCATGATTTTTCGGTGTTACGTGGTGGCAGAAACATGGCAAGACAGGAAAATACACTTTTGGAGTCTGTACCTCTCAATAAGAACTAAGGACACCGATTTGAATTTTTTTTAACACCAGGAAAAAAAAAACGCGTTTTGCTCCGATTGGAGTCAAACCTTGATTTTTCTGATCCTCGCCGGATTAGAAAGTTGAGAAATCCAGGTTGCGCTCTGGACTCTAAAAAAAAAAAAAAAAAAAAAAAAAAGTAAAAAGACATCCCTATATGTATGGCATTGATGCAGACTGGCAGGCTTTACTTGGTTGTTTTCTTGTGTCTATTGATTGAATCAGTTCGTCAGCTTTTATATGAGCTATCAAACGTGATTCTATCTTCAGCAGTTTTCGAACAAAAAATCTCCAAAGGAAATCCCCTGAAAATCGTCAAATGTGTTCATGTCGACATTGTGCTTTAAGGGTCAACTTTTACATGAATACATTCTGAAGTGGAATTGTTAAACCACAAATGATGAACCGATTGCAATAAACAGAATTCGAATCAAAGTTTTCCTTAGCGAGTTATGTCCCTTTGAATGCGAACCCTAAAAATCATTTTTTCAAAAACTTCAATTTTCAAATTGCTGTGGTTCGTAAACCGCTGAAAATAGACCAATGGTTTGGGGGGTTCCTTTAAACAACATCATTTCAGCTTTCAAATGAGCTATTGCATGATGCTGTATGTATTGCCGTTATTTAGGAGAAGATTTTTGAAGACGCGTACCCTCAAACTCGCGAAAGTTCACAAAATTTTCAGTTTTTACGAAATAGCAAAAAATTTATCCTGCCGGCCGAAAACCGCTATAGGCCTAATCGATGAGGAATGTTTGTGCCCACATTTTGGTGAAGGTTTCATGAAATTATCTTGAATAGTTTTCGAGATATTGAGGTTTGAAGTTTCAACTTTAAGGGGAGATAACTCAAGAACAAGGTCGAATTTCAAAATTCGGGCTTCGTACAGAGCGAGATCTCGACGATGTCTATCATCCCTGAAAATTTCAAGCAGATTGATTGAGCCGTTTTTCCTGAATCGTGTTAACAAGATACGACGGAATAATAATAATAAGAACTAGGACTGCCGCGGCAGTACTTAGGTCTTCAAGACTTCTGCTTGACCTTGAACTCCATGTTGGACTCGAGGTTATTCTCCATTTTCTCTGCTTTAAAATGAGCTATTGAACGTGTCTCTAACTTCAGTAGTTTTTTTACAAAAATTCCGCAAAGGAAGTACCCCTCTGAAATTGGAATAATCGCATATTTATTGACCCCTACATGATTTGTCATGATTGAGACAAAATGGTAAATATTTTCAGTTCTGAGGTACGACATAGAAAATGTTGTGCTTTAATTTCCACGTATGTAGATGTAATCATCTTTGAGATTGCATACATGATAAATGTGTCATGTTCTTCTGAATATTAATTAATATAGTCAAATACGCTAATTTTCGGACCCTTAGACGACATTTGTGATGTTTGAAGCTTAACTAACAACTTTTTTTATGAAAGAGTGCAACAGAAAAATTGTTCCTCTTGAAATTGTACATACGCAGGTGGAAGTAAAAGTTCAATAGGTTAATTAGTTAAGCAGTTATTAACCTTTCAACTTTGCTGAAAATGGCGATTTTCTAAAAACGACAATCTCCTACGACTTGTCGCATGTAAACTATTACAGATACGTGCTTGGAAATTATTGTCCTTAATAATTGACGTTTCCACTTCAAATGAGTTATTCAACATCCTCCAATTTTCAGTGGTTTTTTATCAATAATTATTCAAACGAAATACCCCTCGAAAATGCTGAAAATATCAAAATTTTACTTTTTTGGAAATATGTCACAATTGTGCCCAAACCATCAATTTTTATATGATAATGATGTGTTATGGAATTGTTAAACTATTTATTGGAAAGAGAGAGCAATAAGTACCTTTGACATAACTTCATTCGTTACAGAGTTATGTCCCTTTAAAGTCAAAGAACGAAAATCCCCTTTTCAAAAAGTTCAATTTTTAAATTGCTGTGCCTCTGAAACTGTTTGAGATAGAGCTGAGGTTGATAGATTCATATAAACAGCAGTCCTCCAGCTTCCGAATGAGCTACAATATCTGTCTGTATGTATTGCCGTTATTAAGAAGAAGATTTTTGAAGACGCGTACCCTCAAAACCGCGAAAGTTCACCAAATTTTCAGTTTTTTCGAAATAGCAAAAAATCTATTATTACGGCCGAAAACCGCTATGGGCCTAATCGATGGAGAATGTTGTTGCCCACATTTTGGTGAAAGTTTTATGAAAATATCTTGATAAGTTTTCGAGCTATTGAGGTTTGAAGTTTTGACTTCAAGGGGAGATAACTCACGACAGAAGTCGAAAATCGAAAATCGGGCTTCGAGGTGCACAACTTCAGGTCACAGGCTATCATCCCTGAAAATTTCGTGAAAATTGACCCAGCCGTTAAGTCTGGACACGATCCACAAAAAAGGTACAAATAATAATAATAACTAGGATTGACGCGTCAATACTTAGGTCTTCAAGACTTCTTCTTTACCTAGAACTCCATGTTGGACTTAGGGTTATTCGTCTGTTTCTCTGCTTTAAAGTGAGCTATCAAACTTGTCTCTATCTTCAGTAGTTATTTTACAAAAATTCCCCAAAGAAGGTACCCCTCTGAAAACGGAAAAATCACATATTAATGGACCCCTACATTACATTTCTCACGCTTAAGACAAAATGGTTAATATGTCCATACTAAGGTGTAACATAGAAAATGTTGTGCTTTAATTTCCACTTAAGAAGATGCAATCATCATTTAGATTGCATACATAATTAATGCGTTATGCTGTTCTGAATATTCAAGAAAATACTCAAAAATGCTTAAATTTGGACCCCTAGACATCGTTTGCGATGTTCGAGGCTTAACTATCAACTTTTTGATGAAAGCGGTCAACATAAAAGTTGCTCTTCTTGAAATTGTGCATACGGAGGTGTATGCAAAATTTCAATAGCGTAAGAAGTTAAGCAGTAATGATCCTTTAAACATGGCTGAAAATGGCGAGTTCTGAAAAATGGCAATCTTCTATGACTTGTCACACATAAACTATGACAGAAAACTGTTTGAAATTTATTTACCTAAATAAAGGACATCTCTACTTCACGATGATATATTAAACATAATTGTATCTTCAGTGGTTTACAATGGAAAATTCTACAAAGAAAGTACCCCTCGAAAAGTCTCAAAATCCCCAAAATTTATATTTTTGGAAATACGTACAAATTGTGTCGATACTATCAACTTTTACATGACAATGATATGTTGTGGAATTGTTTAACTAGTTACATGGAAGAGATAGCAATAATTAACTTTGACATAAGTTCATTTGTAACAGAGTTATGCCCCTTTGAACATATAGCCTAGAAACGCTCTTTTAAAAAAAGGTCCATATTCAAGGGCATATTCCTGAAATTCGTGGACGAAATTTAAAATTCTTTCATGATCACTTTTTTCTACTTTTAATTAGCTTTAAGATGAGCTATCACACATAGCTGTATGTATTGCCGTGATTTAGGAGAAGATTTTTAAAGACGCGTACCCTGAAAACCGCGAAAGTTCACAAAATTTTCATTTTTTTCGAAATAGAAAAAAATCTATTATTACGGCCGAAAACCACTATAGGCCAAATCGATGGGGAATGTTGATGCCCACATTTTGGTGAAAGTTTTATGAAAATATCTTACTTAGTATTCGAGCTATTGAGGTTTGTAATTTCAACTTCAAGGGGAGATAACTCAAGAAAGAAGTCGAAAATCCAAAATCGGCGAACGTACAGGGCTAGTTTTTGTAGCAAGCTATAATCCCTGAAAATTTCGTGCAAATCGGTTCAGTCGTTACGTCACAGTGAGGCGCACCAAATCGTACAAATAATAATAATAAGAAACTAGGACTGCCGCGGCAGTACTTAGGTCTTCAGACTTCTGCTTGACCTTCACCTCCATGTTTGATCGAAGAATGTCACTTATACTATTCTGTCAAAACTACTAATGTTACATGTATCCCCCCTCATACAAGCAAAACTTTGAAAATTCCCAACTTATATATTAATCAAAATATCAAGAAAACCACGTGACCTTCATATTTGCCATGATTTACTTTTTGTTTTTATTTGTACTGTGCATCTTAAAAAAAATTAAGTCTCTAGGTTGATATTTAAAATTTGCCCTTTCCAACGAATTTATCAGCTTTATGTTTTTATAGAACCGGTATACTGTCAATCTTTTACAACAAGTTGGTAATCTGTAAGTGGATTTAAAAAAATAATACTATACAATAAGACAGTCTCTAATTCCATTTGGAAATTTTACCCTTGTTTAAAATAAAAAATTTGTTTTAAAATCTTTCACCGATGCCTGCAGTGTCCTAAGAAGAAATTACAATTTCCGCAAGCTCCTGCCAAGGTGCATGCAGCCATAAGCAGACCAAGCGTCAAAAGGAAGGAAATGTTGAATTTTAAATATTTGTAAACTACTACGAATACATCAGCATTATTTATTTGCATGAAATACTATTGTGATTCTTTTAAAACAAGTTGCATGTCTTTAAGTAGATATTTAGAAACAATACGATGACAATTACACTAAATAGATAAGATGCCAGGTTCCCGCAACCTCTTGCCAATGAGCATGCTGCCAAAGGCATGGCCTCGAAGTGAAATGATGATAATACATTAAAATAAAGAAATTATAAATAGTGGCTGAACCATATGAGCAACGAATTCGCTCTGATTTACAATTTTGATCTCAGCGATATTAGCTATCTTTAAATTAAATTACAAGTCTCTTGTTCTTTTTTGAAAATTGAAATTCGGTTGAAGAGAAGACTCTTCCACAAGCTCCTGCCAAGGTGCATGCTGCCATAAGCAAACCAGGCGTCAAAATGAAGGAAATATTGAATTTTAATTATTTGTGAACTACAACGAACATATCAGCTTTATTTATTTGCAATGAACTTCATTTTGATTCCTTTAAAACAAGTTGCAAGTCTGAAAGTAGATATTTAGAAATAATACAATGACAATAACACTCATGAGATGAGATGCCAGTTTCCCGCAACCTCTTGCCAAGGAGCATCCAAAGGCAGGGCTTCCAAGTTAACCGATGAAAAAACATTATAATACAGAAAATGTAAATGGCGGCTAAACCATGTGAGCTACGAAGTCGTCATGATTTACAATTTTGGTCACAACGATATAACCTATCGTTTAAATGGAGTTGCAAGTCTCTAGGTCTATTTTGAAATTTTTGCCCATGTTAAAATTTAAATTTTGAAAAATGTCATTTTTTTCAAAATTCCTACAGACCGGAAATGACTGTTCGCACGCCATTTTATTATTGATTCTTGTACACGACATATGTATCTTACTTCCCTGAAAAAATCATAACGTTCCCGTCCTAGGTCTTTTAGTTATATGCCCTTGAAGTTGGCCATTTTTCACTTTTTTCCGATTTCAGACAAATTTGAAAGCTCACTGTGGAAAAAGTATAAAGATTTCGCAAATTCTGATTCGTATCGTTTTGAGTACAATGCATCAGCTACTTTGTGTGAAAGTTTCAGATCTGTAGTGCCAGAATGTTCAGAGGAGAAGATTTTTTAAGATGGGTGGGGTCAAAAACGCTGAAAATTCACTAAAAACGAAATGACGTCTAAGTCATTTGACCCACGACTTCGTCATGATTTACTTTTTTGTTCACAATCTTATTGCGCATCTTTGAGAAAAAGTTTTAAGTCTCTAGATGCATTTTGAAAAAATTTCCCATGTTAAAATTCGAATTTTCGAAGGGCCGTAACTCAGAAACCGGAACCGGAAGTCGGGATTTTTTTTCATCTGTATCAATTTCAGCCCAGAGGCTAACATCCCTGTTAATTTCATGAAAATCGGGTCGCCCGTTTTTTCAGTACAGCTGTCACAAAAATCTCGGAAATAATAATAATAATAATAATCAGGATAATAACAGTAGGTCTTCCAGACTTTCGTCTGAAGACCTAAAAAGGCCATACAAATAACAATAGGTCTTCAGACATTCGTCTTGAAGACCTAATAAGGAAAATTCGGATAATTACAATAGGTCTTCACGACATACGTCTTGAAGACCTAAATATGCTACCCTTCAGAGATAAAATATAATAATTAGACTAGACTGGTAATATGTGAACAAAGTGTAGCTTTAATTTGTCATGTATCAACGTGATTGAACCAAACCAAACTCTTAAAATATGAAAATGTAGTTACTTTTGATAATTCAATATGGTTCCCCCTACTCAATATAAAATCATTACTAAAGCAAAACAGATCAACTTAATTCCATGTATCAACATGATCAATCCATGTACATTTATGAGTCAGGTCCAAAACATGATTAAGATGTATATGATCGAATTATATCCATAAAATTCTAAATTGATATTATAAGGATAACTCATGAGACCGAGGATCTGGTACGGTTGTGGACCCTGATAGGAAGGAAAAACCCGAGGATGCGAAGCATCCGAGGGTTTTTCCTGACTATCAGGTTCTACAACCGTACCATATCCGAGGTCGAATGGGTTATCTGTATTATCAACCGTTTTTAAGTGTAAAACAGGCTTTTTACTTGTTATCGCGTTATATTGAGGATCTTGCGGATCCCTGGCGTTATATTGAGGATCCCTCGGTGATGTCAGCCTGTTAACAGCCGCGCTATATGAGTTTCTTGTGTATCGTCAATTCGTGTCTGTCGCTGTGGCTCAGGAGTCAGAGGCGCTGACTCAATAACTGCAGGTAATAACTGCAGGTGATAGTGGATACGGGTTCGAGACGCACTTTCTGCAAAACATTTGCTGTCGTAAATTTAAGAAATGTTTCAAAATTAGTCTAAGTTAGTTTCTTTAGATCTTTACTTTCAAGCCGTCATCTTAACAAATATATCAGGGTTTACAATCATTATAATTCCTTCTAACAGGGTTTACAACTGTCTGTGTAAACCCTCCTTGGGGGAATTACAAGGTTGTGAGTCCCTCGTACCGGGTGATACGGTTTAGAAAGTCGTTTCAAGTATCACGTTATATGGCTGGTAGGTTGATAATAGGATTTCAGGTACAGACATTTATTATATAATTTTTTTATTTGAGTGATGTTTTTCTTTAAAAAATCAGGAACCAATTTGCACTTGTAATATTGTATTTCCCAATGAAAAGAGCAGTTGAAAGTTTACTTTTTACCCATTTCCCCTTCAAAGTATTTGCAATAACAATAATACAGAAAAATAATATAACAAAATAATCGTTAAAACTATAACAAAAATCATATATACCTAGGTACTTAAACACGCCAAACATTTAAAATGAAAATGTGTTGAAGAAGGTTCGTTTGTAAATCTATTAATATACTGTATACAATTATACATGCACATTAGACCTGCATTGGACTATGTACGTACAGCCTAGTCTACTGAATAAGTTCAATTTTACATCTTGCGGGAATAATTTTCATAAATTAACTAAAAGTCTCTTTGTTGTCATATTTTGCAGACAATCCTCTCGGCTGTATGTACATAATTACCTGTCATCTATTAGTTGATTATAATCAGTAATTAGTTTTTGAATGACACCTGTTTAAACATCGTATGTTCAACTTGTGATTCTTATGTCCCATTGACGGCCATGTTAACCTAATGATCGGTTTTGTATATGTGTTGTTTGATAAGAGGTAGATTTCTTAATAATTATCAGAAAAAAAGATGGAAATTATGTATCTGTAGCTAAGATGATTTCCTATATGTTGGTACAGATTTCAGAATTTATTGACAAACAATAACTCCATGATAAATATTCCCGCAAGAGCTATTTAACATGTAAGTCTATTGGATTATGTCACATGTACGTAATAATATGGCCACCCGCTGTATTTCCCGTTGAAAAATCGGTCTGTATAGCGTGTGACCTGGTAAATAGAAACATATCAAATTGAGTATTATTATTATTTTGGTTTCAAGATAGAAATACAGTCAAGCCACGATAATCCGGCCACCGATAATCAGAATCTCGCAGTTTCCGAACGGTAGGAAGATGTCACCAAACTAATCTCTTTAGTAGTCCTCAGTACTCAGTAGTCCGAACATTTCACTATCCGAACGTTTTTGATGAGAAACGGAAGTGTTCGGATTATCGAGGCCTGACTGTATGACATAGATAATAAAACTGTTTCTATAGGAAAGTTGCACAAGTGACGGATTGTGAGATTGCAAGCCTCCCGGAAGTTGATCGAATGTGCGAGATTACGTACAAACGTCAGAAAAAAGCGAAACTATAAATCATTAATATGACTAGCTGACTAAAGATTGTTAAAAAAAATCCATAAAATCTATTTTCAACCTAAAATTGTGTTTCTTATCGTATAATATCACATGAATTTTATAAAAAATTGAGATATTTGACAAGTACTCATATCTGCGAATCAACGTTCCACTATGCTTTGACTTTTCAACAAGGCACTTTATGAATGAAAATTTTAGTCACCGTTGTCAAATTTAACACGTACTCCTTCAGAAAACAGCAACAGATTTTTGTGCAAAAGTAGAAAATTTGTTGTGAGTTTGCAGTAAAGCTATTCATGAAATACGATATCGGACTCGCAAGCCGCATCACGGCATTTGCGTCTGCCATCTTGGAAGCTTGCGGACTTAGCCTCGTTTTCGATATCTAGGTCACCGCTATGCATAAAAAACGTCTACTGCGCATAACCGTGCGCATCGCAATTTGACCCGATAGGAAATTTACGACAATTGCTAAATTTACAACATTTAATAAATTACAAACTCAAAAGTATTATTTATCATAACTATAACATAATTATGTTTATTAGACCATAGATTCTCAAATTCCTGCTTCTAATAAAAAAACAAAAACATTTACGACATGAAAACGATGTATGGCATGCCGTCAACAGCTGATCGGCCTCGTTCAAGACATCGGCCGGTGAATCAGATACCTGTCACTTGATCTTGCACGATTTGAAGAAATTGGAACAACATCATAGAAACAGAAGTGAAAATAAAATATAGTCGCAATCGACGACAAAAGGATTCAGCAAGTGAATAATTTAATTATTTGAAATATAATGAATTGAGACAAATTTACGATTTTATTGCGCATCTTTTAAAACAAGTTTCAAGTCTCTAGCATATCTCTAGGAGTATTGAAACCCAAAATTTACATGTTTAAATTGAACAATTGTGTGACTATATACAATGGTGTGAGCTTGTACTTACGTAAATGAATAGACCGGAAGTGGTTGTTTCAGACCTTTTTTTAAAAGGGAGCAATTGGCGTACTGGTTAGGTAGAATACAAATTAATAATAATGTTTGAATTAAAAGAAAGGGAGAACGAAGAGAATTGAAATAGTTTAAAAATGCAAGGACAATGAAGATGTAGAATAGGGCTTTAAAGTGTTAGAAGCGGCAGAATAAATGTCTGTGCGTACGAGACAATGATGTCTCAAATCCGTTACCCTTGGCTGGTTTTAGAATACGCATTAACTGGTTACAGTAGGTATACTGTGGGAAAGACTGGCTTAAAACGAGGGTAGTTTCATTGATGAGTTTGTTAGTCAATTGTCACATGCGTAATGTATGAATGATGGAATGCTTCAGCTGCATGTAAATCTAAGTTGTATCGCTTAGATGCAAATATCTTCAAAGTGGTGTAACGATTTGTTTAAGTATAGACCTATTAGCGAAATAAGTATGATTCTCCCATTTAGAGTGAACCTATGCCGGTGTAACAGTCTCAAATGACTCTACCGCCTCATATGACTCTAGAGTTATTTGAGGCTAGCCCTATATGACTCTAGAGTTATTTGAGGCTAGCCCCATATGACTCTAGAGTTATATGGGGCTAGCAAATTTCACAAATGAGTCCAGCCTCAAATAACTCTATTCAGGCTCAAATGACTCTGTGAAAGAAGATTTACGTATTCATAATTTCACATTTTTCATGTTTTAGTTCATTTTCAGATACCGTTGAATGGTCTGAATTTAATATTCTTAGAAAAAAGTACTAGAGTTAAATGAGCCTAGGCTCAAAACACTCTAGAGTTAAATGGGCCTAGGCTCTAAACACTCTAGAGTTAAATGGGCCTAGGCTCAAAACACTCTAAAGTTATATGGGCCTAGGCACAAAGCACTCTAGAGTTAAATGAGCCTAGGCTCAAAACACTCTAGAGTTAGATGGGCCTAGGCTCAAAACACTCTAGAGTACCAACTGTGTAAACACCTCAAAGGTAGAAAGGGCTGACAACAATTAAATGATTAAACAGCAGTTGAAATTTATTTTCTGAAGAAAAAGACCTTCTCCTTCTAAAAGATATACATTTTGGAGTATATGCTCCTATCTATAACTTATTTTTGATATTTAATCAGGTAATGTCCTTCTAACAAATACTAGATTTAATTTAAAAAATCAAATTTGTGGCTGGACAGTATTTATAGTGATTATGATCATTATGATTCTGATTGGTCTTTAAGAAAGTAATTATTAAACCATGAAACCAGTAATGTCCGGAATTCATTTTTATTATTAGAGTGACCATCCCGAAGTTTGTTCACCTATACTTATATACGTATGTTGGTGCAAATATTCTGTAAATAGTGATGCCAATTAGACACTGTATACTGGTGAAAGAGAAGCCGATAACTTTGTATTTTTATGTCAGAAGTGTCGATTTTATGTACCGTAACATAATTTAATTTCATACCTCTAAATAAGGGTAACAGTTTGGAGAACAGAACTGACCAGGGGTTAACATTCTAAAAAGTATCGTTGTTTATGTTTCTCTGTAAACTATCAAAAAATGATCAGCAATGTTACATATTGGTGATGTATTTTTTGTTATACTTATTCAATGTACTTGTAGATATTGTTTTCTTATAAAGTCCATATGAAAATTATTTACAATTATTAAATTATTTTTAAAAAATCGTAATTTTGAAGAGTTTACCCCTTCTGTCTTCTTGCAATATACGAAATATTGCACAACTGATCAAATAATAAATTTCAGAGTGAATATTGTATTCTTAGAAATCGATCGATTTGTCAGTACAGGTGAAATAATACAATTGATGTCCAAACGAAATCCTAATTACAATTACAATTAAAATAGTACTTACATTTTTTTTAATTTTGGGATGCAGCTTTGCGACTTTTAACATTGTGTTGCTTTTATACTTGGATACAAGCATAAACCATATAAATAATCCTTACGTAAGGAACGCTGTCACGCTGTGCAAAAAAACCACTTACATGCATTGACTGTATGTCAATCAAAAAAATACCACCATCCAATGACAAAACTCTTGATTGATTAAGATTTAATTGGATTATTTTGATGACTCATATTCTTACCAATTATTCAACTGAACAGGATATCGTATTCATTATTGATGCTCCGAATAAAATATTATGTGGGTTATTGATGTTTCTTACCAAATATATATTTCATGTTCTTACATTTATGTATTCTATTAATAAGAATCTGAACATGATAAAAGGGGATTTTTGGTCGACCGGGTCATTTCATGGGCAAGCTTTCCGAAAGTTGATGCTATAGGCAGGATATATTCATATTTAAATTTCTTTAGAAGCGTTTATTCATAAATATATTTTTGCAGGACACGAATTTTCATGTCAGATTTGATTTGGTTGCTAAAATAAATCGTAATTGTATAAATCATATTCCAGTATGCTGGAGTAAATGTTGTTTACATAATATTTAACTAATTATCTATTTTAATTAAACTAGAACATTATATGTGTGGCCATGCCACACGTGACACCATATTATCAACACATTCATCATATTTGCTGTTTCTCATACAAATTGAAGCATTGTGTATATGTTCATTATCATCTCAGTTAAAATCAGAAAAAAGTTTAACAATGACGTCTTTTTGGAACATTTCTTTTCTTTTGACTTATGAAATTTCAAACTCTCAGAAATATTGAATCATAAATGTTAAACAAATTGAATTCCATTCATTATTCAATCGTATATTTCACCTTAATATTGCAGGAGAACAGTGTCTATGGATAGTAATTTCTTTATTGCGGATATATATTAACACATTTATCAAACAAATGATACGTAAAAATGTGTCTATGTCATTTTATTGTTTTGGCTAACACAATGTTATATCCATTGCAAAATTCGAAGTTATTGAGGTTATAACAAGTTCATGTCTCCAAGTAATATGTGCATGCAACCATTTTCACAACTAGTTATTTATGTCCCATAGCTATGCACATCCATCTAACTACTCAATCACTGTTGGCTATCCATACACTTTTATGTTTGCTATCATATCTCATTCAACTTAAATAATTAATAATACAAAATACTTTCACGTTCTTTGGAAAGAGGTCAATGGGAACGAGGCTATAGATACCAACGATAGAATTTTACCAAACCAAAGAATTAAACCAAAGCTGAACTGCTGTAGTTAACTTAAATTATAATAGAAATCAAAAGATAATAATATTTAAAGATGAACAAATCATGTTGATCCCGTTAGGATAACCGGGAGATAACTAAACTGTTCTGCTTGATGTTATCATATAAGTCTTTCTTATGCATTTGCGTAAGTAAGTTTCAAATTTGATTAACCCTAAACACAAATAGACTGTTACAGTGCGATACTATTTTTGTCAGCATGGAAAAGTTTATGTTTTTTCTTTGAAGTTTAATTGCATTATTATACCCCCGCCGCGCGTTTAGCGCCAAGCAGGGGATATAGTATTCGGTAAGGAACGTCCGTACGTACGAAGTGGAATAACTCACTACTATTCACTAGATTCTTTTCATACTTTATATATAGGTCAACGATAGTGATGTTCAAAAAATGTTATGTGACCTCGAACTTTACGATCACAACGAAACTTTGACAAGTTACCCTTGTCAGCGAGATATCAAAATACCCTTTGACTAAAATGTCTATAAGACTTTATACATTATACCTACGTTCTACTCGGGCAGACAGAGGGCTAATTTGATTTTAGTGACATTGGCATAATGTTCAAGGTCAAGCAGGACCCAGTCGATTTGTGTGACCATGGCATTATGTTTTTACTTTGAAGTATTAATTTACGGTGAGGGATCATGTCACAATGTTTCCAATGGTCACTATATATGTGCGTGCTTAGGACATTCGAAGTATCTCGTCTCCATCGTCTCTGATTCAACGAACTATTGCATCAATATAGAGCACCGATAGATAACAGACTTATAATACTCAAGGCTCAAGATATGTCTGCACAAGATTTTCGCATTAATATCTTTAAAATTGAAAAAAGGACAAATTCAAATTCTATATATAGGAAAGGGCGTGATAAGTTGAGCCAATATTTATTAAAGCTGTGTAAAATATGTTGATCAATATCAATATGTTTTGGCAAATACATAACATATTTAATGCTGCAGATATCATTATACGATGCATATTTACATTGTTGCAGGCTTTCAGAGTAAGTTGATCATCTGCAAGTAGTCAGTTGATCCCTTAGCTTAGTTTATATAAAAGAAATCAAGAAATATCAAGAAATACAATATCTCGGAACATAGTTCACGTGGTTTTAACCAGGATTTCAGACAATTTCACGAATTTTACGAGCGACTCTATATATTTACCAGGGATCACGCGATAATAAAGCGTCTTTTAAACTTAAACAATGTTAATAATAGACCCTGATAGTCAGGAAAAACCTTCCTTTCCTTCCTATCAGGGTCCACAACATTACCATATTCTCGGTATCATGGTTTATCCTTTATCCAGTGTGGATGAAATGTGCTAAAGGCAGATGTACACATCATAATGATCCGTAACTTTTGAACAATTAGTGTCTGAGTTATGAGTGGAACAAAGTGTGACGGACGGTGCACGGACAAGCGCGATGACACGGGTATAATAAACGGGGGGATAATAAACTGCCAAAAAATTCGCAAAAATCTCACAAAAATATTTTTTGAGATTGCTTTGATATGTATGCTTCTCAGAAAAAAATGAAGACATATAAGTATTCAGAATGTATATTTAACAACAAGACATGGTCATAAACATCCACCACCATGTTGGTTCTCATGAAAAGATAATTGATCGCTTCTCATTTACTAACTCGACGCATCAATCAATATTTGTATACGTATTTGAAAGGTCACATGCCTGTAGTACATTCATTCACAGGTAGATCACTTTCTTGATGTTATAATAGATATTTCTGAATGACATGATTGCATAATATGTATACATTGCAAGGCTCTGTAAAAATAGAGTGTTTGTTTCTGTTAACAATATCACTAGCTTTGTTACATTTGGGTAATTATAAAAGTACGCTCTAAAGGCGCTGTAGGACGTTTTTTGCATATTATTTTTCTCAAGTTTGCTATTTATCATTAAAGTGTATACACTATACGGTCTGTAGCATCAGCCTTAACAGTAAAGGAAGTGGCACGACCTTCCAAGTATGCTGTGTTAGGATTCCAGAAAGGCATGATGGCTCAACCTACCCAGTGGTTCAACGAATTAGTTCGGTATTGTTGATACGTTGCTTCAAAATACATGTGTAATACTTTTTATTCACTAAGATGATTACTTGATGCTTTTTTAAAATATTGTATGTTTTCTTTATTGGATATTTCATTAACAAGCTTGTTGGTTTTTGGATAACAGTGAATCAGTTTACATTTACATGTAACATATTAACTCCATTATATTTACGTCCAGCATCCCATCATAATAATACTTAATATACACCACCGTGTAATATGAAGCATATTATTTTTATATCTTTAATTATAGCTCTAAAAATATTGACATTAGCAAAATTTCGAAATCACCTTTAAATTCGACTAAAAAATCCACCAATTGTTTTGAACGTTTTACATCAGTCATTGCTACTACTACCAGACCATGGTATCAAAATAATACGAAATTCACCCACCCTTTATTGATTCATCGGTTTAAGACAAGTTTCCTATGTACGCATGTTCGCACGTACATACGGGGATATTTATATTACACTGAGGCATACTTAAAGCACTAATATCGAAGGACTAACACGATAAAAACAATCGCCATATTGATTCTCACTAACACTCTCAAAATTTTCCCAAATCGTCCTTAATCTAAAACTATGATGTATACATGTATGTACACAAATAAAATATACATACAACTTGCACTGAACAAACATACAGGAACATTAAAATAGAAAAGCATGTTTCTCATATTCGTAATCCTATGGCATCAAGCCCAAATAGGGTCATAAGGGGTCACCGAATATACAATTTAGAATCCCTTTTGGATAAGGTTTCTGCACGCAACTTTTCAGCTCTCTAGACCTTATAGAACTGGAGAAGAAGATGAAAATAGCTTTTTAAGGTTGGGACCCCTGTGACCCCATTTGGGGTCATGGGGTCACGTAATCAACATTTTAGAATCCTCATTACCCAAGGAATCTGCATACAATTATTCAGCTTTCTAGACCTTTTGAAACTGGAGAAGAAGATGAAAATAGGTTTTTAAGGTTGTGACCCCTGTGACCCCATTTGGGGTCATTGGTTCACGAAATCTACAATTTAGAATCCCCTTACCCAAGGAATCTGCATACAATTATTCAGCTTCCTAGACCTTTTGAAACTGGAGAAGAAGATGAAAATAGGTTTTTAACGTTGTGACCCCTGTGACCCCATTTTGGGTCATGGGGTCACGAAATCTACAATTTAGAATCCCATTATACCCAAGGAGTCTGCATATAAAATTTCAGCTCTAGAGTCACTGGTTCTGGAGAAGAAGTCGAAAAAGCAAAAAGTTTACGGACGGAAGGACGGACGGACGCCGGACGCCATGCCATGCCAAAAGCCCATCGGACCTTTCAGGCCTGATACAAATTAATACGCCGTTTCTCTATGTCGCACTCCAACAATATATTATGCCCTTGCACATATCACATTCGAACAGCCACACAGACGCTCAGACGCACGTACGGACACACGGATTATCACTCAAACCTATCGCCGTCCAGTTCTTGACAGTGTAAAAATGAAGTGAAGATATAGGGTAGAGTTATTTGAGGCTAGCCCGAAATGACTCTACCAGCATTGATTTGGTAAACCCTGAAAAATATTGAGGTTTAGGTAGAGTCATTTGAGCCTGGATAGAGTCATCTGAGCCTGAGGAAAATTCTAGCCCGATGACTCTAGAATTATCTGAGGCCAGGCTCAAATGACTCTAGAGTTATCTGAGGCCAGGCTCAAATAACTCTAGAGTCATTTTTGTACTAGAGTCATCTGAGGCTGATACACCGGGAGTACAACAACTACCCATATGGAATGTACCATTCACTCAACCAGTACAGACAAATCCATTTGGCTTACGAAGTCTGACTTAGAAGACATAGATCAACGTGTACATGAAGACACTACAACCTCATCCCACCTGCCATCGAGAACCACCCCCATTGACAATGTGTAATTGCCAGTAATGGGAAGATGTACTTGAAGCTGAAAGCTATAAAACATAAAAGCAGATAAGTCCACCTCCATAAAAAAAATATAAAAAAGGTGGTGAGTAAATTAAATGTTAAAGTCCAAAAGACAGCAAGAATTTTTAAATATTAAATGATAGTAAAGATAAGAAGTGAAGCGACATGGCTTGTGGGGTCGGGGTGGGGACTGGGGGTGAGGGTATACCCCAAACAGAAGGCCCCAAGGCTTCAACTGAAACATGGAAAAAAACTCAAAAAGCGGATCCAAAACCACGAATTTCACTTAAGGAAAAGTTTGATGTTTCGAGCCATATTACTGACGTCACAGTTTAGCTTAACTGAAAAGGTCGGATTCGGAGCCGGTTTCTGATCTTGACTTGTGACTTGGTGCATCTAAACCGACTACAGTGTAAATATCGTATGAGTTTTTTCCAGGATGTATCTCTCAGTTCGCGCGGAATAGCTTTTCACTTGAACTGGTATGATTAAGTACATAGTAGCATGTATATCTGTGGAGAAATTAGAATTTTAAAGGTTTCCGGGAGGCAACGATGAACCGAACATTGTCGATACTGTTGTCCGGTTATTCGAGTTTAAGTATGAGTCTTTTCACTTGAAAATCATCTAATTCAACTAGTGTGAAAATATCATATGAATTCCTTCCAGTATGTATATCTCAGTTCGCGTAGAATACATTTCCACTCGAACTGGCATGACTTAATAGCTTAATAGCCTGTGTATCTTTGGAGAAATAAGAATTTTAAAGAATTCCAGTAAGGCCACGATGAACCAGACAGTGTTGAGAATGTTGTCCGGTTATTCGTGTCTTAGCATGATTCTTTACACTTGCAAAATCTTCTAAATCGACTATTGTATAAATATCATATGAATTTCGAACAGGTTTTACCTCACATTACGCGTAGAATAGATTTTAACTCGAACTGGTATGACTTATTGCTCTGTAAATTGTATATCTTTGGAGAAATAAGAAAATTAGATTTTTTTAAGAACCTAGGTAAATATTCAAAGTTATCATACTTTGAAAGATAATTGTGAAAAAGTTAATAGGATTTCGCTAATAAGATATGAAACTTGTTGTTCCCAAATGCTTCAGCTGCTTATACATATAAGTTTCAGCTCTCAGATGCAAATATCTTCGGCGTGGTGTTTCCGCAAAAACGCACAGGGTTAAAACATTTGAAAACGATAAAATTTAAATATGGCGTCGAAACCACTTGACCTACGACTCCGCAATGGTAACATATTTTGCTTGTCTAGTTATTAAGCATATTTTAAAACAAATTGCGAGTCTCTAGTATGTCACTGGGATTATTTAGAACGAAATTAAACACGTCAAAATCAGACGAATTTAAAGAAAAGAAAAATGGCGGCTAAACCACGTGACCTACGAATTTGTCAAGATTTACTTTTTTCATCGTTTTGTTCTTGCGTATCGTTTGCAAAAAGTCTCTAAATGCATTTTTTAAATGTCAAAGTTTGTCTTTATTATGACCGGAAATGACTGTTCGCCAACGATTTTATGATTGATTCATAAAGACCATAGTCCAATCTTACTCTCCTGAACACATCATAAAATTCGATGGGTAGGTATTTGTGTTATGTCCCCTTGAAGTTTGCATTTTTCAAAAATTAACAGATTTCGACTGCCCACTGTGCAAAAAGTATTAGTAATTGGCGGATTAGAATTAGTGAATTAATGAATTAGAATAAATTAAATCTTTCCTGGAATGTGATAATGTCACAATCTAGGTGTTATTTTCCTCAACTTACATTTACAAGGTTAATATTAAGCTAGAAGTAATGTCAAATCAAAAGTATCATCTGTATGGAATCTGGGTGAAGACCCAGAAAGGATCAAATCACATTGAAGATAATATCTGTGTGTCCACAGTACAATTCCAGACATTCTGAAAATGTTTGTCAAATATTCTTATATACTCTACAATAACAAAATAAGATTAACACATACAGCTAGTATCTCTTCTTTAATTAAAATTTCAATCTTTACTAAACTAATTAATTGTGTTTATGAAGAATAATAGCTGTGATTTTGTAAAGATCTTTAAAACGTCTCTGATTTTAAATACATGAGGAAATTGATTGTTTCAGATCATGATGCAACTGCACTGTAAAAGCTGCCCATTTTACTTTCCTTGGAGTTGCCAATCAGCAATATTGTTCCAGGTCTCTTTACCTGTGTCAGCATTGTGTATAACAGTACAATCCCTGTCAAGACAACTTGGATGAAGCAGTTCTATATGAAGTTTTAATGATTTGCAACTATACAGAAAAGTTTCCTGGTATTGATAACATGGTGTACAATCCGTCGTGTACATGTGAAATAATCATATGTAGGTTAATGGACATGTATGTACAAAATGTATGTGAGTTCAGGTAAGCTGTGACAGTGTACAAAATCCTAAGAAATATTGATGAAATAAAATGTCCAACCAAAGATTTATTTCATTTATTTTGTTTGGGGCATTCAAAGAAAGGGAACAGTCTACAAATTATTTCCTATCAATATGCATATTAATATTATTCATCTTTTATAGCCTACACCACCTTGCACAGTTTGAAAATAGTGCATAATTATTATCCTGCTTGGCAAAGTATGTATTATGTTAATATTAACTTAGCAGTATGACATGTGATTTTAACTTAGTAGAGTCTTCTCACACCAAAACATCTCGTCGATGCAGATTTATACGATCAAGTTTGTTTTGGGCACAGGCTGGGGAGGAAATATAGATATAGGTAGATATATTTCCTCCCCAGTTTGTGGTGTTGGGTACGAATTTACCGCACTCGAGATGAAATGCACTAGCCAGCACTGTTTCGATGAAAAGTCTTGATCGGGGCTCCATTATAAGTTAAAAATACTTATTTTAGCGCAAGTATCTAAATATAAAGTGTGCCATGAACACACACATTGATGAACAACAGTCAGATTCGTCAGATTGGTGTGAATACAGACAGAACATTTTTGTAAATAAGGGCAAAATAAAATATATTAGATATATAACGAAGTAAGTCTAAGCGGAAGTCATTTGTCTCATGATCGATTTCGCCCGATGTACGTTGTTGGTCTGCTGATTTGTCATCATTCAAGTGATATTTAGGGCTACTTAAAACACAATTTTCCTTTTTTTTCAAAGAAATGAAATGTACATGTTGTATCGTTAAAATATATCAAAAGAAAAGAAACTTTCTCGAATTACATGGGCATCATGCAATTTGATGATTTCCAACATGCGCTGATGTAGTGAACCATGAATGAATTTTTAGAGTAGCCGATCAGGCACTTTATATGATTTTCCGCTCCTAAATTGGGGTCAAAACCAAATACTTGATTGTTTTAATCGGCCTACTTAGATGTGTGAACATAATATTCGTCACAAGAGTAACATTCTGCCATTTCAACTTGCGAGTTTTGTGAACAATGTTACACAATGCGAAACCCATATCGCCGTCTTTCAGTAGACTTGCCGTGGCGTTTTGGGGCATTTTTCACAGCCGATATTAATTTTCAGAGATAAAAAGTTCGTTATTTTTGCGTGGTGACCCCCATTTTTTTCTTCAAATGTGAGTTCCATATATTGTCAGGTTCATATTTTGAAAGTTTTAAAAAATTCTAAATTTTGAAAATACGTTTTTGAAAAAAAACCATTGAGATTTTAGGACACAATAAGTTGAACAAAATAATTTCAAATTTGTTTTTGGATAAACTTTGAAGTATCATTTATATCTAACTGTAAGAATTAAAATTTTGCATTTATTTTAAAAAATAATAAAATTTTGCTGAAAAAAGGAAATTTTCAATAAAAGAAGACAGTTTTTGACACATTTTTACTCGAAAACGAGTATGGTGACCCCCATTTTTTATTTGATTTTTGAAATCAGCAGACTCAGTTGTACATATGTCCCAATTTTAAGAAAAATCTAAATATTTCTATTTTTGGGTAGGGTATGTCCTTAATATTCAAAAAGAAAATACAGAAAAACGCACTTTTCAAAAAAGTAGTTTTTTGCTTATCCCCCCTTTGTTTATGGAGCATGTCTCTCAAGAATTTGTTTATGGGTATTATGTACCTTTTAAGCTTAACATACTTAAATTTCATCAATATTGGTTATGAATTGCGACCTGTATATATGGTAGAAGAAATGTCAGAATAATAAGAAGAATAAGAATAATAAAAATCTGAACAATAACAATAAGGTCTTCAAGAAACTTGAAGCCCTTAATAATGATCGCCTCACCATCGTCCACTGCGCCAGCTCCTGGGACCTGGACAACTCCTGCAACTTCCGGTTGTGACACCTTGCTGGAGACCACACCACTGGCACGTTTCTTTCTACGGGGCATCTCCCAAGTGTATCTGTTAACATAAATCTAGGAAAGAAACCAACTCCACGTTATCTTTTTTAACATAACATCTCAGCAAATACTTCCTCTATCAATGGACTAAAGCTAAACCAATAACTACGTATTCATACGATTTTAAGGACGACATCCCCTTGGGGGTAAACATAAAATATACAATACTAGTGTATGCGAATTAAAAAGAATAAATATCTAAGATACAATCCCCGTTATACCCAGTCCTAAACAACAACAAAACGTAAAATGGCAGCCATAAATACATACTCAATAAACATTTAATGTAAAAACATGTGACCTAGACCAATTCAAGATGTAGACCAATGCAGATACTAAGAAACACTCATTGAGCACAGAGTAGACACAACTAGTTGTCAAAACTAAAGCTGAGCTACTATAACATATCAATAAACCATTGAGCTCAGACTAGAACAACGCTAGTAAATATACACTCATGATGAAAATTGTTGACACCCCTAAACAGAAAATGGATTTTAGCAAATTAAATGCATGGACAAATAATATTGTTCGATATGTTGGTAATTTCGAAATTAAATTACACAAACACATGATGTAAACTATAATAATACTTGTCATGTATGTATTGTGTGCGAATGCGACTCCATGAAGGATTTTGTGTATATTTGGGTTCAGCAGAATTATTTTTCAAATGCAACTTTTCATTATTTATTAGAACCAAAATGAGAACACTTAAACACTGTAACAATGTATCAATGCCAAGATCTCTAGACACAAGAAATGAACTCTTTTGAATAAATTTCATTGTTCTTATATTCCTCTTTCTTTTGTATTTGAAAGTACACGTGGAGAAACATAACAACTGCTCAAGGACACTATTCACAAAAAAGACATCCAGTAGTATCATCTTTTACCAAAAGAATAATCGAAACTGATACTTTACGTTGTTTATATAACATTTTATTCCTATAACTATCAGGGGTGTCACCCATTATTACCATGAGTATATTTCTACTTGCGTTATACTAGCATAATATTAGATCAAGACAGCTTCATTGATTAAAGGTTACTTAAACAAACGTTCGCGGATTCAGTACATGCTTTACCATAAATATGATTATTAATGTTCTCCTGTACGATTTGCTGTCTGTTAACATTTTGCGATGTATTGTCCCGGACGTCACCCGGACGTTTCGTGATTGATTTACAAGTTATCAGGTGGTCATTCTGTTCTAGATAAAATCCGCAATTCCTCTAGTGTTGAATATATGCATTAGGAACAGTTATAAATACTTTATTAGTCTCAGTCAGTGCATTTAATTTTTAGAATCAGTTTATGTCGATTCAATTTCTGCATTTTTGCAACTGCACCATTCTGGGTTTTTTTGCAACATAACATCATGTTAAATAGTTTTATGTTGACCTTTGTAAGGAGGTTTATGAAACTCCTTCTTATTTGTCACATGCTCACCTGATGATGTAAACATTAACTTATTAAACTAGTTAACTTTTTAAACTAATTAACTTTAACTTGTAAAACTAATTTACTTATTAAACGAAATAACTTGCAAGTCTCTGGTACCTTTTGTTATTTACCTGTTTCGACTCTTCATGTCATTGTTATGTCATATTGTTTTCTTTGTTATCTAATTATCATTCCAACATGTATTCTGTCTGTAACCTGCTGTTGTATCATCTTTCCCAGGTGCTTGATATAAGATCTATACCGAAACATTGCCATTGTAAAAAAATCAAGTTGATCATCCATAAAATAGCCTTGTCTTTTCTCAGCTAAAAGTTTGTTTCTTATTAATGCTAAATGAATATATTATCATCTTAAAACAGTATTTTAAAAAATTATGGATGTCTAGAAGTTATAAATACAACTTACCACAACTTTTCATGTAATAATCTGAATATCTTTATAAGTTCAGGTTGTAGCTCTAATTACACTCCAAGTGCAGAAGCTGACGCAGGACAAAGAGCTGAATGGCGAGTAAACGTATTCAGACTCCTGCTGTGTTGTGATCTGTAATGATACAATTCAGTTTTCTGTATTCATACACCTCTTGTCGTGCTTTGTCACGATTATAGCTTCTTTACAAGACATACATGCTTCGTAACAAAATACACATGTAAGTGTGTTCTGCTGTAAATATTTATGAAATCTTGATATGCATCCTTGTATGGCCTTGTATGTTCAGTTATTCGTTTGTGCAATTGCTATTACTCTAGTGTTAAGTTCAACGTTATAATTTATGGGTACAGCTGGTCAGTTAACCTTAATACCTCTTTCCTAACGCAATATGTGTGATCTGGTGTATTAAATCTTTATTAAATCCTAATATGCAGCCGTTTATATCTCCCTTTTAATTGTTATATGAACAGTGTTCGTGTTTAAGTAATTGTAAACTTGAACATTATGGATATAACTGGGACGTTAACCAGAATGCAGAACTAGTTCTTAACTGTGTTCAATCACACATGTGGCGTCATCATATTGTTCTTTCGCTGTTATTTTTGAGTAATGGATAATTGCTCACCACGCCAAGATGTTTCAAATATCAAATTCCTTTTTTTAAATTTGAAAGTTATTTTGTTAAATAGGCAGTAAGCTGAATATAATTTGAAAAGGCTTATATCCTCGTAAGTCTCAATTTCTTAAACATAGTTGCCCTGCCTTCATTTGAATCATTGAGACAGGGCTACTTCATAGTGATGCATTGTTCTAATGGTGTGGTAGTATTTTAGTGGACAGTGTCTGTGCTATACATAATTTCATGTCACATCTACCCACCCAATAATTTGGTTAAGAACAAAATGGATGGTGCAGTAAGACTTTTAACATGAACGAGAACGAATTACACTGACAACATGGGTACACTGCATGACATATCATCGAAGTGGTTTATGTTCAGCTCTGTTGGCCGCCAACAATTCTGTTTGTCTTGCACCCAGCTCCTTCAGTAGCCTATGACACATCTTTCCGTCAAATGGTCACATGACTTCCATAACCCAATCAGATGAGCGAACCCAGTACATTTAAAGTCAATCCTGTCAATGTTACAATCTACTACAAAACATTTTGAATGTGACAAGATCAAGCGACTTTATGTGTCTTAAGCGCTGTCATATTCCTTCCATATTGCCGGTCGAAACTATTGAAACATTTGATCTTTATAATTCCAGAATACTTTCCCCTCCAACCTAGAATATAAAATGATAAACATGTACATCTACATCTCACCCTATTGCTATGGTTGTTTAAAGGATTCCATTACAGCAAAATAAAATTAGCCCGGGCAAAGAATATATTTTGAAAAACGTAAGGACAATTGAATATCATGTTATTAATACAGCCACATTATCAAATAAAAACCTACACTTTGTTTATGTAAAGAAAGGAATATTTCTACTGTTTGTCTTTTTATCATTACATTCGTCACTTTATTATATACCCATGTTTACTTAAGATAGTAATACAGGAGTGCAATACGGTTGCCGTGGTCGATTTCCGTACTGCACAATGAATTGACCATTTTCCAGTTTCGCGAAACGAGTGATTTTAGAGTGATGTCCCTTTGAAAAGTCACGTGACCGCGGGCAAGCCGTCAAAGCTTACGTTCAGTTCAACCTTATTTTGGTTACATTTTCACGCTCGCCTCGACCTAAACATACCATGCCACGAACATTGACATGATTAACTATCAAAAGAACTCGCTTGAAAAAGTCAATGATAGCAGTTATTTTCCTTGAAATTATCAAATTAACAAGGCTACATATATGGTGGTATTTACCTTATAACGGCAGCATTGGCGTATTATCACATGTATTTGTTTTAAATGGGAAGGAAGAAATTATCATTTTATAAATAATACATGACATAATATTTATAATAGTGCATTACATTTATTGAAAAGTTCTGTGAATAGCATACATCAAGAAAGTTTAACCGACCGACTGGCATAATTAAAATTCATGTCCAAATTAATTTGGTTTTATTTTTCAACAGACGTTAGAATTAATTTAATTTATGAAACAAAAAATATAAATAAAGGTCATAATTGTTTGAGGGAAAATAAGTTAATTAGACTTAACATATTGAGCTGCAGTTTGCTTCATTTCTTTATCAAACTATGGTTAAATTAAATATCATATTCATGATGTTCATGAGCGAATGGGCGGTATAGTCACAATTTTAAGAAGGCCATATTGTCTACTTTTTTTAATTACTTTTCATGCCTAGCTTTCATCTCTGAGGAATTCAAAAGACACGTTACAATAGTTATGTTTATGAAAATGTATGTTTAATTGACACACCGAAGAAGATATATACATGTGACAAACTCCAAACGAATCAGTTCAATTTCTGGAGAGATGTACATGTCCCTTACCCGAAATAGTTTTGACATGCACTTACGTAGGACATTAACTTAAATGAATGTATTTGAATATATCTATAGATTAATTTCTTACATCTTTAGATAATCTTAAATCTTTTATAGGCTTTATGCGTTACTAGACCTAGAGCGCCCGCCACTTCTGTTAAATTATATACGCTTTGTAAGATATGATTCAGGGTCTATTAAGTTTATATAATATTATGTATAATATATATTATAAGTGAAATAAACAGAAACGCCTTAATAAACATGTGAGATTTGGTCAACATATATGTACGGTGCTATATACATTTAATTACAACAAATTCATATTCAGCGATGAATTTAGTAATGAAATTAAAGATTAAAAATATCAATTTTCGTTAAATTACAAAAAACAATACAGGACTTGCACTTTAATATTTTGCTTGTAAAAAAAATATTTAGACTTAGAATGGAAGTTAATGTTGTGCATTTGTCATTTTATTTGTTCTGAAAACTGAATTTTAGAAAATGTACGTCATAACGTGTGAGAGAAAACAATGTGTGTTGTTATTTCAATCAATGTGTTCCACTGAGGTGATTATATTGAACTTTCTCCCTACATTTATATATGTAATGTTCAATTTAATCATCTAAGCAATCAACACATTCTAATGTTCTTTATCTGTTGGTTAGATACCTGTATTATGTAGGCAACCGCAATTCGTTCAATTTTCAGCAACATCTAACCAAATCGATGCTGTATATAATTCTGTGTAATAATAATTGCTGTTCAATATTTTCTACATCTATTCAACACTACCCTCGTGCCGAATCTAATGCGATCTAAGTTGTTTTGTTGTGATGTATGCAATTTTGCCAATAAATATCAATCGCCGCTGATCATCAATGCGATACTGCCGAACCGTCGTAAAACAATAACTCACTCCAAAAAGCATTACGTACATCTTTGTTTGATACATGAACACAATTTATGAAGGTTAATTGATTTTTTAAAACTTATTTTCTGAATAAAAGCACACTCTCTTTTAGGGTCTGACTTTGTGTTTATGGAAAACCAAAACATGTTTTTGAGAAATTCCCAAAAGAAAAAAATCACAGGAACTCGATATCGTAATCAAAACTTAGGTAAACCGTAGGTAAAAAATACCTACCCCCTATATAATTATATATTATATGGCCTCCATGTTATATAGGGGGTATTTTTTTTTACCAAGCTTTTACCTACGTTTTAATTACGATATCGAGTTCCTGTGAACATGCAATGGTTGTCTTTCGAGTTTTAGAACAGAACAAAAACACACACATGCTCCATGAGGATAATAACTAAATAAATAGAGAATCTCACCCAAGTGTCTTCTGATATCAAATATATCAACACGAGTTGATACAAGTTACAAATATCCGAGGCTTGCCGAGGATATTTTTACTTTTATCAACGAGTGTTGATATATTTGATATCAGAAGACACGAGAGTGAGATTATATTTATCATCCAAAATCATTCTTATAACGTTTCAGTGAAAATAGTGTACATCTCTGAGCACATCTTTGTCATTTGACTTCCAGTACGGTGAGGTCATAGCATTGTGACGTCATCATGTTAATGACGTTATAGGATTGTGATGTCATTACTCGATGATGTAAATGCATTGTGATGTCATGTAGTTGACGGTGACCGGGCATTGTGCAAAATCTACTACCAAAACGATATCTCCTAGGAGATATCGCTTGATCTCCCACAAGCGATATCTCCTGTGGAACACAGTTTTGGATGATAAAGATACTTTTTCAATATTCCCGTAATGTTTGGACAAATGTCAACATAAAGAAACACACAGAGATATATCATACGTAAAATATACGTCATTGTCACACTTAAAAAAACAAGCAGACAGAGTCCTCCATATCCCCCGCCATGTAGGAATTTTGAATATATTCATGCATTTTGAATAAATAATGCATTTTCTTTCTATATAGCAAAATGCACATCTTGACTACTTGGTTGATATCTGTACAAAGTTTCAGCAAAATATATTGAATAGTTTTGAAGTATGAGGCCGGAATATAGTTTTCCCTCTTCTTGGTTCTAAGTCCAGACTGTTTGCATTCGTTAAAAAAAATATATATATTCTCAAATTTCTATATAGCAAAAAGCACATCTTGACTACTTGGTTGATACCTGTACAAAGTTTCAGCAAAATATATTGAATAGTTTTGAAGTTTGAGGCCGAAATGGAAAAGCCCGGACGCACAGACGGACAGACGGGTGGAGATCAATTCTATATCCCCCGCCAACTTCGTTGTGACGGGGGATAACTATTTGAACGTTAACATTTCTGAAGATTGAAATCTACAATTTTCAAAATTATGAATGAACGAAATTAAATTTCTGCATGTAGGACTACTTTACATGTACCGCATTACAAAAAAGCTAACTGGAAATGTTGTAGGGTTATTTATACCGAATGTATTCGGGGTCTTTATCTGAAACCACACTTTTCATTTTATTCTTCATTTTCAGAAATAGTGTAATTTCCCAATTACTTTTTTGATACTCGTACGTTATTCATAAACCTGAAAGACGGGACATCTAAAAATAGTGATTATTGTACCTTTTTCAGATGTACACTGTTTTTGGGAATGAGATATCTCCGCGTAGCGAATATGAAATCTAACTAGAAATCTATAATATTCAATAGCTTATGAGTTATTTTATTTTGAGTGAAGACAATATAGCGATACATACACATTTATTTTCAGATAGTTTGCTAGATAAGTTGTGACATGTCGATAAGTTACCGCTCATTACAGAAACTGCAATAACGTTTTGATGAATATTTTTTATAAAAAATGCAGAAATTCGAGTACATGTATTAACAACTATTAAAAATCTGTAAATATAAATGCCGTATTTTTGTGAACATATAGGTGATAAACATTTGATTAATATAGGATATTCACGGTACCAATAGCCAACATCACTACGATGATCTATTTATGATACTACTTAAAATTTTGTTGACGTCTAAACAACCGTCAAATCATTTACACTGAAATTATATATCTGGCTGAGATTAATTCTGACACGGTAAAAAATATTTGAAAAAAATCTGACTGAAAGTATAATTATGACAATTTTTTTCGCAACGGATTACCAACACCTTATGAATGGTCGCTTAGAGTATTACGGTAGTGACTAGTCGTTGTCACAATGCTTTATTTTTATGAAATAGAAGAAAAGGCTTGAAAAATACACTTGATTGTTGAAGTGTAAATCTTTGTCATGTTGCTTTTTCAAACTACTACCTTCTTAATCTCATCAATTGCTATTTCCACAACGCCCGGTCGCGAGGTAACGCTCTTTCCCATAAGCATCAAGCGTGACGTTGCCAGCGGTCAAGGGCGGATAACTCTAAATGTCAAAACTGGAAAATGGTCAATTCTGTATTGCACGACTGACGTTTCTACTTTCTGTAAACTTCGGCATTTCTCTGAATATTCCGTACTTTTAAATGTTTTCCCAATTCAATCTCCGGAATTTATGTTTTAATAACACTGCTAGTAATTGTTCAGTTGATTAAAGTATCAGGTTGGATTCAGACTAAATACCATCGTGTCATGGGTTTCCGTGGTATTAAGCAAATAGCAGCTTTAGATACAAGCGTATGTACTGACAAACAATAAATGCATAATAAACTATGAAAACACCAACCTCGTTATCATTTACTGTCATAATAACGTTTTTCCCCTCCAAAAGTTTCTCGCTGTCGACAGCAGACGGTAGGGCGACATATTGGACGCGTCACAGTGACGTCATATGTTTCCGGGGTATTTCCCCAAAGTCAAAGTACGGTAGCCCATCAAACGTCACAATCTCGCGACTGGGAGATTTCCACTCACGAATTGTCATTAAAGATTTTAGGTGATATTTTATATGATATAATGTTCGAATAATTAATAAAGTCAATAAGGAAGCACATTGGAACAGATTTCAGAGTCATTATAAACGTATTTACAGTTCCAGCAGGGAAAATGTTACTCAAATTACCATTAACAAGGCAGTAAAGCGCAAAGTGTAAGGGGAATTGATAGCATTGCCGAAAGCTTAGTTAGCGATGCTGTGTCATTGTGACGTCAGAACTGTTTACTATTATGACCTCATAACCATGGTAACATCATTCGAAAGAATCACGGCGCACGGAAGTCTGAATGTTGTTTCTTATTTTCAGTTCTTTGTAATTAAATGATTGTAAAGCAAATTTGATGGTTTATTGTGTTAACACCCTGAAGAAAATTTCACTAAAAGCTCTATTGCGCTGACAAATGAGAAAATAAAGATATTATTTAGATATCAAATCGTGAGTCGTGATGGTCAATCGACCTTCCGTGTATCAATGCGCAGCACGTCGTCCAGTAAATGTTATGCAACTTTATCTATTTACCGATTTGCTAATAAAAAAGGTATATATAATAAATATAGAACATCATACTTGTGCATTTGGATCGTTTGTATTGAACTCGTTGTTCCTCCGCTTCCATGACATCTTCTCGTTCAATACAAACGATCCAAATGCACAAGTATGATGTTATATAAATTTATATCAACATGATACAAGTACAGGTATATAATTCAGAGCTACAGATAAGCTGCGTATTTGCGTAAATTACGCATTAATTTTAGTAAAAATCCAATTCCTCTTAGTTCTGTTACGTACAAGTACACTTACATGTTCGTAAATACTCAATTTAGCTGATGTCTAATGCGTACACAAAGTAATGTCAAAGATGTACTTACGTACATGGTAATTGGAAATGTGAAAACTATCTCGACTGGTATTACAGGGCTATAATATTATTTCAGCAGTTCTCTGCGACCACTCATTCATCTTCCGTTTATCAACTGGTATGGAATTTCCTAAAGTCGCGCTTCTACCGTTCCTTGATCTGTGTTCACCATCAACATGTACCACGAAGTAGTTTGGGCTGGCCTACAAAGCAACCAGTAATATTCGAGACCATACCATTCGATAAAACTGACCAATCTGACTATCTTGTTACTGTTTCAGTGAAAAATAAACCCTGTTTGTAACATTATCTATGGTTAAGCATGGACTTTAGCCATGTCCGATATGGCTACTTTGGACAAATATGCGAAATCATAAGCTATAAAATGAGAGGTTAAATATTTTCAAATGTTACATTATTCAACTTGGAAGTCTTTAGAATAATCTCTCATGTTACAGTACACATCGAATATACTAACTGATGAATCATCATTTAAAGAGGTTCAACAAACCTTGTTTCTCTGATACTTTCAGTTGTCAGTACATTGCCTTGAAGCTGTTGTGGCCATTTCAGTAACAGTGTCATATATGTGCATTTGAATTTTAAATATATCTATAGGAATAGGATCATTATAAGTGTATTGAATCTAATCGAAATCGCCATTGTTTTATGATACAAAAACATGTCTGTCTATGATATATTTAAAGTGAAAATGGTATTAATTAGTAGTACTCAGTCAAGCTTTGGATTTATCTCACTTTGGACCAAAATTTTGACCATATCTATAGATACTATTAAAACTAGTATTGTGAACTCCATTTATCTTTCTTCATATGGATTTATAAATTAAATTCTATGAGTCTTTAAATTGTGGGTTCCTGTAATGGGTTATGAATTTACAAACCACCTTATCCCCAAGAATTCCTATAACTTTAGAGAAAATGTCCTCATACATGTGTATTTCTTTAAAAACCTTATTAATTAATATGGAAAAGCTTTTCTTTCATTGATACTGTCTTCATAATTTTTACTTTTTAAATTGAGATCAAAATAAGAAACAAATATTGCATAATCTGAAAATTTCTAATTGTGTAAGACAGAAAACAAAATTATGAAAATGTGGGGTCCCCATCAGCTTGCGGCGCCAGTTTGTAGAATTAATTCGATGGTGATATGGATATTAGTTATTACCGATTTAAATAAAGATGTAATGAATTTTACCTATTGTGTGAAACCTACTTTATGTTTGGTCATTTCGACAGTTAATGCAAAGTTGGAAAAATACCCGATTTGATTGAGCTGAGTACAATTTATTTACTCTAAAGAAATGTTGGATACTCAATTAAGGTGAACGCTAGCAGTACATTACTCAATCAACCAAAACCTTATCTGTAGCTCTGATAATTGTTGACAAGATATCACATGTTTATTAATGTTTTCAATCTATGCCTGACAAAAAGTTCACTTCTCTCATAGCGACTAGAACTAAGAGGAAAAAAACCGAGACTTCAGTACACTTTTGCATCATCATAAAACAGGCGAGAGTCGGTTGGATCATTTCTTCCTCAAAATTCCAGCATCACAACATCCTGAATTCAACTCAGTTATAATTCCACACTAAGACTGAAATGAATCAAATGCTCCATCCGCATCTGTATATATGCATCTGACAATATTCCAATAGTTTCTAGCTTCAAATACTCCATCCATACCTGAACATTGGAATCAGTCTGATTAAAATCGACCTTGTTCCGAGGAATAAAATTTGCAAAATAATATATCTACCGGGATACGAACAGGTTCTGTAGATTCCTCGCCACAAGGTCTGAGAACACCCCGTATAGGCGCATGTTCCGAACCAGTTTAGCGCAGCCAGAGCCCAGTCAAATAGCTGACCAATCACAACGTAGTTTTTAAACGGTCACTGTTTTGAAAGCATTCGGAACAGACCAAAGGATAGCTGTTTGGAGTTACCTGCCCCTATCTTCTCGCACCGAAAGCATTTGTTGGGGATCTTTTGATTGGCTACCTGAATTGCGCTCGAACGCGCTAGTCTACGGACTGTTTCCAGACGGTTTGGCATGGAAATCTCCGAACGATATGAGTTCGTTTCCCGATAGATGCACTATTTTGCACATTTTTTCCGCGGAATACCGTTGGTTTTAATCAGACTGACATTGGAATCAGAACAATAGCCAATGCCTTTAAATACTCCATCGACACCAAAATATGGACATTAGATGGATAGTTTAAAATACTCCTTCACCATCTGAATATTGACAGTAGACCAATGGATATGTCTTAAACAGCAGACTAAAAGGTACATGAGTTACAATAATTCTCTCCTAGAAGTTGATATCTGAATATCAACACTAGAGAAGTTGCTACATGATTACAGAATATCAACACAGTGTATCTTTAGATTGAATAGCTCTTGTCGACTGCTATCCCAAATTGGTGTATTTCATCAGTAGATGGGATAGCAAGTTGATTGATTGATAAATTTCCGACATTATTGATTTTGATACATTTCAACTTGACTTATATCAATGAACAATGTTAAACAAAAATATAGCCATTGGCGCTATATATGTATCTCATCGGTAATATGATTCTGTATGCCAGGTTAAAGATGTATACATCATTGTCTTTTAAAGTGTTTAATTGCTTATTATTTTGTTGAATCAACATGCATTGGATAATATTTTAAAAGGCTAAAACTGTACCGCATTCTTATACGCAAACGTCCCCACCACCAAATCGAAACCAATAATCCCCACACAACCTCTCAACGTTTACCAAAGTGTGAGAAACACTTGTCTCCAAGTCTTGACCCCTTAATTTCCTTTTATTCGGAACTAACTTGGTTTGGCAGCTATGCAGTGTACTAGTATAGAAGTCCGCACCCACAGCCAATAAATAGTACGTTTTTGATTTAACATAATTATTTATACTTACCTGTTGACTAGACCTACTATGCCTACCTCCTCACTAGGTATACTATTTCAACCTTAACACAGACGAAACTTGAACAGTGGAGTAAGGGATGCGTAAAATACCTATCCAAGGGCGGTAAGTCTGCATGGTCTCGTTACGTCGCTACCCGAATATGCCACTCTCCGAAAGTCCCAAAAAATACCTATTTAAATACCTATCTGTTGACCAGACCTTCTTTGCCTAGAATCCAACTGCATGGAGGCGGGTCAGTAGATATGTGGTAGTGACGAGACCAGCAACAAGCCCTGAGTGTAAGCTAACCTACGAGTCCTCCACCCTGTGGTGAGGACAAGGCACAGCCCGGGAGATACCATCTCTACTGCTGACAACCCAGGCACTCAACTTCTCATTAACACACTGCCCCCAACCCCAACGGGGAGGGCGTGTTAAAGCGAAGCTAAAGAACAAACAACAGACAAGGAGCTAACAATGAAAACAAAGTTTATTACAATGAGTATCTAAGCTGACCCCTTCTTGGTCTGGTTGGGGGGACCACCTTCGTCTGAGCGAACACTTGTGGACCCAGCCTAGAGATGCCTTCAAGATCTGCTGTGGAGACATCTCGTAGGTAATGGTTGGCGAAAACCTCCCGAGGAACGCAAAAAACACCCCGCCATGACGTCCGAAACCGCGATGTTGCAGTGGTAAGCCATCGTGGCTGAAACTGCACGGATCTCATGAGGGTTAGAACGCGAAGGAGGAGGCAGGTCAGAGGCCTTGTACGCATCAATGACCGCTGACCCGAGGTACACAACCAACGCTCGCTTATCTAGCTCCTTGGTGCTCCTCGGCGAGTGAGGCGAGAACAGACAACGCCTGCCATCTCTCAGCCTGCGGGTACGCTGCACGTACACCCTCAAGGCTCTCACCGGACACAGAGAGGGATCAACCTCTCCTGAGTCAGAACCCAGAGCCGGCCAGCCTCATCAGCTGCCTGGTTTTTGCAGACAAAGTCGGGAGCTAAACCAAGTAAGGCTGATCCCCCCTCCCTGACCTCAAAGCGTAGAAGGTCCGCCTGCAAAGCATGGATCTCAGAAATCCGAGCTGCGGAGGCCATGGCCACAAGAAAAATGACCTTGATGGTGAGAGGAAGGAGGGGTACGTCAAAGAGCGGTTCATATGTATCAGAGCGAAGATGGTTGAGCACAATTGCTAAGTGCCACTCAGGAGGACGAAGCTTCGTCCTTCCATCCACAGAACGGAAGGTTTTAGCGAGGCCCTTGAGGACCGACACATGTAAACCTGGCGACCTCTTCCTGATAGCAGACATGTTGGTATTAATTGGTGATGCCTTAAGATGCCTGGTGTTGCGTAGGTACACTAAGTACTCCTCCACCTGAGGGACTGAGGCCTATGCCGGGATGAAATCCCTCTGAGCACAGAAGGAGGCGAAGGCCTGCCACTGGAAATCATTGAGTTTCCTAGTGGTCTTCCTATGAGAGGTAGCTATGGCATTTGCTACGCACCTTGAGTACCCACTGCTCCCTAACCCTCTTTTAATACAAGCCAAGCGTGAAGGCAGAACACCTGAGGGTTCTTGTGTAACCTTCCGCTTGGCCTGCTGAGGAGCAGATCTCTCCGTGGCTGAATCGGAACAGGTTCCTGATGACAGAGCCGCAGGAGAGGAACGAACCACGGTCGGGCTGGCCACCACGGGGCGACCAGAAGAAGACGAAGAACCGGAGTCGTCCCAATCTTGGCTACAACTTGGGAGAGGATGGCCGGCGCCGGAAAAGCATAGGCGTCCATCCCCTCCCACCCTAACAAGAGCGTGTCTGAGCCCATCGCTAGCGGGTCTGGTACTAGGGGGACATAGGTTGGCAATTGGTGATTGAGACATGTCGCGAACAGGTCTATTAGAGGGGTGCTGAAGATGGGTCCGCCAAGATGTTCTTTGCACCTGGAATGTGGACTGCTCGAATGTCCAGGTCCACCTCGTCCACCAGCTCGAAAAGCCGGAGCGAGACGCGTAGGAGAGACCTTGCCCTGGTGGACCCCTGCTTGTTTATTGACCAAGCAGCTGCTGAACTGTCCGTGTGGACTAGCAGACACTGGCCTTGCAAGGGGGTCTGCCAGTGCTGAATGACTAGACGTACTGCATCCAACTCGAGGACGTTCATGTGTTGGTTCTGATCTGACAGAGACCAGACTCCCGCCACCTGATCGTGACCCATATGCGCCCCCCACCCCTGGGTGGAGGCGTCTACAAACAAGTGAGCTGAGGGCGGACGAGGGCGAAGTGGAACCCTGGAGAACACACTCTCGTCCACCCGCCACCAAGCTAGGAAATGATGGAGATCTGGGATCAAAGCTATGGTGTGACGACAACGCGTCTCCCTGATGTGGGGATTCCGTAACACCTGTAACGGGCTGAGGAACAACCTCGCCCTGCGGGTCAGGTCCTGAGCTGACGTTAGTTACCCCAACACTCTTTGCCACTGACGTAGGGAGAGCGACGCGTCGAGCGCGCGATCCATTAGGCGATTGTTACGAGCCATCGACTCCCTCGTGACGAACCCACGGCACAGCTGAGTGTCTAGGATAGCCCCTAAGAACTTCAGACGAGTCTCTGGAACCAAGTCCGACTTCTCTAAGTTCACTAACCACCCAAGACGATGGAATAGGTCTATTGTGAACCTGAGCTGTGCCTCGAGAACGACAGGAGAACGGTCGTGAGCGAGCCCATCGTCCAAATACATTAGAAACTGAATGTCGCATTGGTGCAAGAATTGGACGATGGGCTGAGTCACGCGTGTGAATAGCCAGGGGGCGGATGAGATCCCGAACGGGAGGACATTCCACTGAAAGTAACGATGCCATCTGCTCCCTCGTGACGAACCCACGGCACAGCTGAGTGTCTAGGATAGCCCCTAAGAACTTTAGACGAGTCGCCGGAACCAAGTCCGACTTCTCTAAGTTCACTAACCACCCTAGACGATGGAATAGGTCTATTGTGAACCTGAGCTGTGCCTCGAGAACGACAGGAGAACGGTCGTGAACGAGCCTATCGTCCAAATACATTAGAAACTGAATGTCGCATTGGTGCAAGAAGTGGACGATGGGCTGAGGACATTCCACTGAAAATGTCTCCCGTCCAGAATGAAGCAGAGGTACCTGCGATCCCGACAGTGAATTGGAATGTGCAGGTACGCATCCTGGAGATCGAGAGTCACCATGCAGTCTGAGCGCTCCAGAGATCGCATCACAGAGGGAAGCGTTAAGAGTATGGCGGCCGAAAGAGTTAGGAGTGGTTGAATACCTTCAAGTCGTGAATGAGCCACCATTTTTTCGAATTCCTTTTGGGTATGATGAACACTGGGGAGTAAAACCCCGGAGTTAGATGCGGGGTCAGGACCTCCTGCACCGCCCCTTTGGAGATTAAGATCTCCACCTGTTCCAAGGTCAATTGGAGCCGGTCCGTTGCCAAGGTGCACTCCCTTGGAGCACAGGCAAGAGGCAGAGGGGATGAGACGTGAATGCGGAATCCCTGACCCAGAATCCGACAAACGAAAGGGTCTAACCATAACTGCACCCAGTTGCTGACAAAGTTTTGAAGCTGACCCCCCACCGAACCCTCCGACACCGTAACGAGTGGAAGTGGAGGGGATGACCAAGAGTCACTTTCTCCGCTTCCCCTTCTGAGGGGTACGACCTCCGGCGCCGGGACGGGGGGACTTGGGGGACTGACCCGTGGATCCGCAGCCACGTCCTCCCCGCCGAAAGTCCGTCTTGGCTTTCTTGGGGGAAGGTTGGCCTCTGCCGTGACCTTGACCCTGACGGAAATTAGTCAGAGGGCGCTTAGGCGTAGTCTAACGAATATCTACCGACTCCTCTGGAGACGGGTGACGAATGGGAGACACCTCCCGACATTGACTCGTTTCTGAAACGAAGCCCTATCGGCGACTGACTTGCATATGGCCGTAACATACGCATGGAAGTCTGAAGCGGAGAGAGGGGCACACTCATCGCAACAATAATCTTCTTCGCATAGGTCCTTGCACTTCCTACACAACAAGTGCGGATCCTTGATGACAGACTTCCTACCTCCGCAATTCGTACAAAAAGCGGAGTACATAGCGAAGTAGGCGAGGTGAGTGCAGTCGGGTGAGCGATAGACATGACACTCGCACGCATAACATAGACGAGGTGAATAACTGGCGAATCTCTGACGCAGAACACCTAAGTAGTGTAGCGTAAGAACAACAACCCTTCCGATAGCTAATTACTCCAACACCAATAGCGTAAACTCACAAAGAACGTAGACGACGAGACGCTTAAGTGAGTAACACGCAAGGCAAGACGAAGGAGACTATCGAGAGTGTTGAATGCAGAGGCTCCGAACCCGAAGGGAACGAAGTCAATATCAACTACTGGCCAGACAAAGTGATTGACTGGCGAACGAGGCGAGACACTGACTAAGCTAAACACTTGCGAGACGAGACGAATCACGTAACAAGTAGATACAAACCTGAAGGCGAAAGATTAGCGAAACGAATGACAGGCGAAGCGAGTCACTGGAGAGGCGATGCGAGTCAAGTCGAATCGAGCCTAACGCGAATGACTTGCGAAGCGAGTCACTGGCAAGACAATGCGAGTCAAGCCTGAGGCGATAGACTGGCCAAGCAAGTGACTGGTGAAGCGAGTCACTGGCAAGACAATGGGAGTCAAGTAGAATCAAGCCTAAGGCGAATGACTGGCGAAGCGAGTCACTGGCGAGACGATGCGAGTCAAGTAGAATCGAGCCTAAGGCGAATGACTGGCAAAGCGAGTGACTGTGGAGACGATCCGAGTCAAGTAAAATCAAGCATAAGACGATAGACTGGCGAAGCTAGTGACTGGCTAAGCGAGTCACTGGCGAGACGATGCAATTGAGCCTAAGGCGAAAGACTGGCAAGCGAGTCAATGGCGAGACGATGCGAGTCAAGTTGATTCAAACTTAAAGGTGTATGACTGGCAAATCGAATGACAGGCGAAGCGAGTCACAGGCGAGACGATGTGAGTCAAATACCAATGGCGAATGACAGCTCACAAAAGCGTAGACGATGAGACGCTTAAGCGAGGTCACTGACGAGTCAAAGGTGAAGCCAACCGAAGTAAACGACGAACTATCGGCAGATTCACCTGATCTAGAAGACAAAGGGAGTGGCGGAAGGTACGACCTAAAGCCATGCAAACCGAGCAGTCACCCGACGAAGGTGACAGAAAAACAAAAGACACGAATTGCACGTGCAAAGCATGCAGCCACCCGACAGGTAGCAAACAGCTAGCACATGTCAACAATGCCCCTTGTAACTCAACACCTACCTAAAACAGATTGTCTAAACAACCTGCTAACGACGAACGTAGATTAAGGCATTGAAACTATCTCTTAAATAAATAAGAGATAGCTAGCAAGTTAGCAACAAAAGCGCTAAAAATACCCAGTCTCAGAACAAAACAACACATCTGTCTGTGACATATTCCGGTAGTGACGTCACGAGGCCATGCAGACTTACCGCCCTTGGATAGGGATTTTACGCATCCCTTACTCCACTGTTCAAGTTTCGTCTGTGTTAAGGTTGAACTAGCATACCTAGAGAGGAGGTAGGCATAGTAGGTCTAGTCAACAGATAGCTATTTAAATAATAGGGTTAATACAATAATTGTTGCTGTCGCTGTAAATACAGGTTGAGTAAATGTAAACTATTGTCAAAATTGTATCGGATGAAATCAGGGCACAATGGTTTAAGAAGTTTATCTATCTGTCAGACACATGTATTGTTTTCAGTGCAACTCACTACCTACATGTACATTAGTAGATCAGTTAGCTATTTAATTTTTTTCATATGAAAGGTAACAAATACTTAAAACGCATCATTATTTTATTTGTAATCACACGTTCTGCAATATTAAATAGTATTGTTGTATTTGTTCGTGACGAGCCACTTGCGCGATTCAAACACAAACCACACACCATCCGCTGGCACTGGTCTGTATTGTTGCGTTTGTTCACTGCCTATAAATATCATGTATTTCCAAGTCATTAGGCTGCAGGTACAGATGTACTCAAACAAAACTGTCTGACTCAGAGCTTACGGTCATTGCTTCCATACTGCTGTTACTCCCAGCATTAAAACTGCCATGACAAAACTTCCGAAGACATATTTACATAATATGTTTTTATTTATATGTTTAATTAATTTCGCCTACTTAAATGCAGCTTGCGCTTTCTAAGAATAAACTCGTTGATTTTAATCACATAAGGAGATGTTTACCAGGTCCATTAGAAAAAAATTACACTGCTAAAAGTCAAAATTATGTTTATCACTGTTTGAAAAGAAATGTCATTTTTATCAGCACGTTTCACGAAATCCATGTATTTTAAACAAATTAAGCGCTATTGTCTTCGGAAACTTCGGAAATAATAATAGGTTGTTACTGAACGTTTTTTTTAATCTGTTTAACGTCATTTTAAAAAGTCCATACTTACACATAGACCCGACGTCACCAGGCAAGAAAAATTCCTCATTCACTCATCAAGATTCAAAATTTACAAAATTGCATACACAAATGTACGTACTGAGCAGTATTGTGTACGCATTGTGAAATTAAAATCTTACATAACAGAAATTGATTTATTGTTCAAAGTGAATCTATACGAAAATGTAACAAAATTTCCTTACATTCTTTAAAGGGACAGAGATACATATAACCATGTGACATGAACAAAACGAGATAGTTATTTGTAATAACGAATTTATGACTTACACTTCTTTTGTATATTAGTATTACTTAACACAAATGTGAACACTGTTTTGTGCAATCTCTACCTTCAGGACAACAGCTTTCTGAAATGCTTGTTCTTGTAAACCTATTGAAAATACAATAAAAAAATTAGTTTTCCCCTTTGCAATTCCACAGTATCTGGGTGGATATTTACTCCTCGGAAGCCGTTCTTTAAAGAAATTACGTTGCTTTAAAGTTAATCAAGCTTGCATCATGTCTCCGAAGATTGGATCAATCTGAACAATCGAGTCCTGTTATCACATTTCTAAAATATTTTATTTGCAGTTCTCTTTATGGGAGAATACTGAACTGACGACTTTTACCTTACATTTTCTACAAATCTCTCCTAGATGTCGAAATTTGACCATATAAGCCAGTATTCGACGTCTATTGTTAGTGTCAGAATATATATCTAATGGAAATGAAAGGAAAACTATGACAAAGTGAAAACTTAAGAAGGCAATGCTCTTTTCCCATCACCATTCTATAAGAAAGGATTATGTACATCCCTCACATAATCATGATCCAGTACACCGCCCCATCACGGCATTGTATAGCAGTCCTTAGTCCATAGTAATTCCTGAACTGTCCATCGATTCAATGAATATCTATCTCCAAGCCTCTCCCAGTTAAAACGCAGTGTTGGTTAGATTGTGTAACACTGACATTATCTTCAAACGTAAGATGTTCAGCATTGGAACATGAATGCGAGGGGAATATATCATAATCCCTACTCTGGAATCCTCATATTTACCTAAAACGTCTCCTAGGGAAAATGGAGGTATATATTAAGAATTTGGTGACATTGACATTATTTTAAAAGTCTAAGTGCAACTTAAAACGTTTCAGTGTTTGAACCTGGATTGAAGTATGTCAGACCAATATCTGCAGTTTGGTTCACTAGATAGATATTATGAGTCTGGAAATCATGTTGCTTCGCTGTCAACTATTCGTTCTGCACTGTTTGAATCCTTATTGAATCTCAATGTAGAACTAAAAAAGCTGGAAAAGCTGTTCTATCATATCCGAAACACTTCAATATAGAATGATCAATTAGTAGGTAACTAACCAGTGATTTTGGATGTTAAGAAACGTGTGATGGATGTACAAAGTTTTCGACCCAATATTGGCAGTTTGTCCCCCTTAATATATACTTAATTTTGAGTTCAACGGAGTTAGTGTTTACCGTCGAATGGGCAACATTGCAGCCACCTCTTGCTTGTTGTTCTCCAGTCTGTATTGTCAGGTCACCCAGGTCTTGGGATCTTGATTGAAGTTTTTGAAATACAAATATTTGCTACATAAAAAGTCCAGATAATTGCATATATCAACATCATACTCCAAAATTGTACTGAGTATATGATTCTAGAGTATATTAGACACATCCAAGACAATATTTGTGTAATTTATGTGCACTATAAACAGATGAAACTGTCAGATTTTGTAAAAGCTGATCATCCCTGCTGCCTGCATGGCGCTTGACAAGAATCAATTTAATTTAATCTACTTCTTTTTACTTGTCTCATTTATTTTTCTATCTCTTAGGTCTGTCTAGAGCTATTTGTCTCAATCTGTCTATCTGTCTCCCCCTGTCTATCTGTATTGCCCTATGTCAATCTGTCATCCTGTGTACATATCTTCCCCTATGGCTATATGGCTGTCACTGCATACCTGTCTGTCACTGTATATATGTCTGTCACTACCGTCTTTCCCTCTGTCTATATATCTTCCCTTCTGTCCATCTGTCTCTCAGTGTCTGTCTTTCACTGTCTATCTGTCTCTCACTGTCTATCTATTTGCCCTTCTGTCGATCTATCTCTCAGTGTCTGTCTTTCACTGTCTATCTGTCTCTTACTGTCTATCTATCTTCCCCTCTGTCTATCTCTCTCCCTCTGTCTCTCTCTCTCTCCCTTTGACTATATGTCTCCCCCTCTGCATATCCGTTTCCTCTGTCTATCTGTCTCCCTTCTGTCTATGTCTCTCCCTTCTGTCTATCTCTCTCCCTTATGTATATCTGTCTTCCCCTATGTCTATGAATTCATTTTTTCAGTAATTGTGCGGTTGTATATACAGTCGTAGAGGGAATGGTCACTGAAGTTGATATGTTGCATAATTACCAAATCAATGTACTTGTTCTATAAATGTGTTTGTTAACAGAATACATTTCATAGACATTGCACATTTGTACGAGCATCAAATACAAATACAAAGACGTTGCATCGCTACCGAATGCATTGTCGCTGTATATCACATCTTTTACAATTGACTATGCTACTGTTTGAAATGTGTATTCAAACAATATGAACGTGGCTGATTAAATGTCTCCACGTATCAAAGTCGCCCCCGAGAGTGGTTATCATCTTCCTGGTATCATGTTCTGAATAGTGTCAACTCGCTCAGACGAACTGATAACTGACATCATTAAGCGACCACGAGGCACTTTATAATCATGTGATGATTTGATCAAGTGTCACGCGTCTTTTTGGTATCAGAAAGGTCGATGTGTTTGTCCTTGTATGTCCCTGATGAAGAGTGTTGGTTTTAAAGCTTAATATTGCGCCATGAAAGTGATAAATATACACTACAAAGATGGTTAGGGATACATGTTCTTTTTTAAATTGTAATGACTGATTTATTTATCAGTTGACACAGTAATGAAAAATCGTTCATAAAAAGTTCAAGTTCCCAACATTTACTCAACAATAGTATACAGGGAACATTCTGAAAGGTTTTTATTCAAAGAGCAGCTCCCGGATGATTTTGCTCCAATTTTAGTCGACGTCACAAATGGCTACATCACCGGAACAAAACGATCGCGGCAAGTAAATGACGATATTTTTTTATAATCGCAAATAATAAAATAATCTATTGTTTTAAACATGTTATGACCTAACGGAAAATCATATTGAGCACGACACTATGTATACAGATGCACATTAGTGTACAATTTAGCTTGGTTTAGTCAACCGAATTTTGGTCAATTTTATCCGGGAGTTGCGCTTTAAATGGAACCATAGTGATAACACTGTAAAACACTTTATCTGTGTCCTTATTCTAGCAGGAAATATTTATTTTTTACAAATGATATGTCTTATAAGAAAACTAATTTTGTTTAGGAGGTGAGGTGAGGTGAGGTGAGGTGAGTATTTCACTTATATCATGGCTGCTAGTATTATGGCAGGCAGAAAGCCCGCAACACCAGGTGTTTATGTATTGCAGTAAAACCTGCGAAAATGGGCTGGAACTAGAGAACCATCGGTGATACTACGCTGAAATTCAGTGTAGCATTGCATCCAAACCTTACTGCGTGTAGAACAGTTGTTTTTGATAGTTGATCCAACGGTGGAAAAATTATTTCATTTCCATAAGATTTTACCGCACCGACGTTGGTTCAACGTTGTCAATAAAAGTAATTTCTTAGCCTTCTTTTAGCATTTATTTATTCTTCGCCATAAGCAAGTTGAAATATTCTTTGAAAGGATTTTTAGTGATGATTTTATTTGTATGCTCAAACATTACGTGGGACATGATCTTTAATTTTAGTAAACTGTCATGGATACCAACATGTTTGTTACGTAACTTTATCGAACAGTCGAAAAGCAGGTGAAAAAAACTTTTGTAATTTCTGTAATTTAGTTCTTTCAAGTCAACAGATCAAACTTACGTATCTTCATTTTAGTCAAAAGGCACATGTAACAGCACAATGAACCTTCAAAATCACATTTTCAAATATAGTTGCAAGCAATGATAAAAAGTGGATAAATGGTTAAATTATTTGATGTTATGATTAATACATCTTTCAAATTTAATCATGCATCTTTTAAAAACAGTTTCAAATCACTAAGATGTCTGTAGGGTTATTAAGATTCCAATGTCAAGTTGCATAATTCAAAATAGCTGCTAAACCACTTTTCACTGGCATGATAATTTCACATATTTTATAAAAAGTTTCAAGTCTCTAAGTGCATTTTGAATTTTTACTCCATGTTAAAAATAGACATTCAGATTCGAACTGGACCATACATGGCTGGGCTGATGGAACCTAAAAGCTGTGCGATTCTACTCCACTTTATGCTTAAACTATTTTGGTTGAATCTTGCTGACAAAATTCGTGAATTACTGATACATTTCATGAGTTCTATTATTGTTCTAGCCTTGCTTGGAGTCTCCAGAAGTGTGAATTAAAAAGGAATCTTGAAAATAAAGAAACAAGAAGAAAATATGTAAGTTTCAGCACTTTGGTGCAAGTATCTTCAGAGGTTGTCAAGGTGCATGAGGTAAGACAATTTGAAAAAGTGACTAAAATCAAAATGGCGGCTAAACCATGTGACCTACGAACTTGACATGATTTACTATGTTGCCCGTTTAGTTATAGACACCCTGCAAGTCTATAAGGTCATTTTGAAAAGTGTTCCCTTGTTAAAAATGGGCATTTAGATTCGAACTGAACCTTTAATGGCTGGGTCGATTGGCTCCAAAAGCTTCACAGTTCTATTGCACAATACGGGCTATCAGCATGTACAGTTTGGCTGCATTTGCTTCAGCTGTTTTTGCTGAATCTTGCTGAACATAATCTTGAAAACATAAAGATAAACACGTCAATAACAATAAGCATTCAGGCAAATGGCTGAACCCTTGATACCCAATGGCACAGTCTGGCCATTGTTAACTGTAATGACCCATCTAAACAAAGAGAAGAGTTTTATTAACTGTTTGAACTTGGGGGGAGAAATGCATTCAAAATCGAATGTTATAGTCGTTTTTCCAATATCTGCCAATAACTGTTGGAAAAAGGATAACGTTTCGTCAAACGGTTGCTTCTCTATTTTTCAACATAAAAGATGTTTTGATGTTTGAAAGTCAACTTGGTAACAACATGAAGTTATGATATCTGAAACCTAAAAATTGTTACGCTCTTTAAACACAAGGACAATAGCTATTTTGCTTTAAAAAATCAGTACAATTTCAATGTCAGTTCTTATTTTCTAAAATGTCAACTTGGGTAATCAAATCTATGTTTTTCATGTCAAGGGCACATGATTCTCTTAACTTATCAAAAAGGTCACAAGGCATAACATTTCAATTTTGAATATTAGGGTTGCTTAACCTCTTTCCATATGGATGTTATCATATTTATGTAACAGTTTGCTCATGTTTTATTGAAATGCATGAACAATATTTCATAATCTACTTTCTACGTTACTGTTGTTCACCTTAATCTTTGCCTAATTTTGAGTTGACTTTGGTAAACGTTTGGTACAGAACATCATATCAGTTGACAACTTGGCAGAATTCTCTTTTTTATTTTGTTATCTATTTTGCCTATACAATGTATTTTTTTCAAAAAGTATTTAAATAATGACATTCATTAATCAAACGTTGACCAAACATTGGCGCACAACTGGCAATGGCAATGGCAATCTTAAGGTATTAATGTTATTTCAGGAGCAACCTACACAAACCTGCCTTGAGCAAATACAACTAATGCTGAGACATGTTTTGAATAAATTGTTTAGTTGTTGGTATGCATTTGATTATAGTTGGGGTAGTATGTAGTATATGTAGTGTAGCATAGTGTAGTGTAGTGTAGTGTAGTGTATAACTAAACTACAGTGCAATGCAACAACATAGGTATGACATCGGACCCACATATTGCCAACAAAATCACTACAATTGTTGGCTATTAAAGGGCCAGTAGCACGTTTTTTTGCTCAAATAAGTTGATGAAATGTATTTGAAAAATAATTTCACCAATAGTAAAACATCCTTCTCTCTTCGGAAAATAAAGTTTAAAATGAGTGTACATGTTTCGGTAAAGCCATGGGAATCGCTGTTGAAATACAAAATAATAAATTGTGTTCACAATAAAATGGCCGCCATGCAATTTTTGCTTTATACGCAACATAGTTTTTACCACTACAGATAATTGGTTTGTGTAATTAGATGTGTTACCCTTTAAAGTTAATTTACATGACGTAAACTATCATTATAAATGGGAAATTTGAAACATTAAATTTTGCAAAAAACGTGCTACTGCCCCTTTAAAGCTATCAGAATAGTGAATGTCTACAATTGACTCTACGTCAATACCTAACTTGAGATTATACAAATTAAATTGTGATTGTATCCAATAAGAACTGTTTGACACATTTCTCTTAAAGTATAATGGCAATAAATTGTATGAAATCGCATTACACCAACCAATGTAAAACATTCCTTATAATTACACAGTCAACCAGTTGTTCGTAGAACATTTACATACATCTAATATATTTGTCTTTTAACACGGACGACAGCGACTTGTTACACATAACAATACATGGTTGATCAAAATCTAAAACCGCAAAGGATTTAATTTTGCTTTTCTCAGCTTTCAGGTGCATCTATCAATTTTCGTTCTATTCTCCATTCCGTTTTTTATCAACCCTCATTGACATAACACACGACGTTGAAAAATGGCTACTGTATGTGAAGCGCTGTGAGTGAACAAGCTTAAGGACTTAAAATTTATTAAAAAGAAGTGTTCCCGGTGAAGAAAACATAATGTATATTCAAGTTATCGACTAAGTTGTTTAGACGATATGACATATTGATTTCTTATTTTTCATCGAAATGTTACGTTCAGTTGTAAAATCCGAACTGACTTTTTTTTGGAATGGATTGTGGCATCATAAAGTATGAATGCAAGTTGTATATGAATGTACATTTTATCCCATCGAAAATGGTTGCGTGTTTTTGAGAGCTCTCGACAAATCAGAATATCAGAAATAAGTGTAACAGAATCGTGTTGTAAGTATTCAAGTCTATAATCCTTGCAAGGCTTGGGGCTAGACATCTTCGTGGACCCGAACCTTTTCAATGTATGTATTTCAGCAAGTAAAACTTGCAAAAATGATAAAACATTTCTCTCTGCATGGATTTCTTTTCTTTACCATTTAATGTCAAATGGTGACTTTTTACTATGCCAACGTTTGGGAAAATCCTATTCCCGGAACACCAAGAAACAATTTACAAAGGAAATTGTTAATCAACTCCACCCAATTAAGCAGGACTTGATCTTCATGCTTGAATGGATTTATATACACAACTACTATGTTTAAAGATGACACACCATTTAAGAATATGAGTGAATTTGTCCTAAATGGTGTATCAACAGAGTCGAAATATTTCCCATAATCATTCATCAAGTGCATGGAACTGGACTGTGTCAGTGTAATCCATGACGTCATAGTCTAAGTAATGGGTTAGTTACTTCTCCTATACATCTTCTTGCAACAATTTTTGTTTATTCTTATGATTAATTGTTTGTATTATGAGTTAAGTCCTGCTTTTATCCCCTGCAGATGTAATTCCATCATTAAAATAGTAAATAGCAACTGAATTGTGGCAAAAATGTCAATGTTAATATCGTGTGTAGATATTGTTTCATCTCAAATATTACTAACGCAGTTCACACATGTTAAGACATCTTGATACGTTTACATGTATTATGTATATATTGGTTCATTAATCACAGAAACTATTCACTCCCAATCCCTTTGAAATGAATATAAAAATTAAATAACTGCCGTAGAAGCGTGTGATTAATTCTACCAAACTATCAACATGTTCGCATTCTTGATTGATTACATATCATATCAACTGGTTTAAGAATATAACTGATAACCAGTGTGTTCGACATAGATAATATGCCACGAGGTAACACAATGCGCAATTAGGTCGTTGTGACCTGGGAATGGCGGATAACTTATCAGAAAGCTTCACACTCACTGATGCTGACTGAAGCTTCATGAGAAACTATCCGACCTTGTAGATAAACTGTCAATAATATACAGACGATCGGCAACATAAGCAGAAATTACACTTCATTTTGAGAAACTAAATAAACTTTCCATACTAATTCAGTTGATGCAGAACCTTTATTGGAATAAGCAATCAGATTTGTAATCCGATTTAAAAATGTCCAATCTCATGTTGATGGTAACGAGAGTTTATTACAGAAACGTATGACAGGCTGACAGTGTGCCACTACTAGAAATAACACAGCAATAGATAACATAACAAGAAACAACCACGGGTTTAGATCAAGTACACTGATTGATTCCATTATTGATTGTTTTGATTAGGAAAGTTCAATGTGTTTTTCTTAAACTGTTGACATCATGTTTACATGGTGAATGGTGAACTAGAAAACCAACATTTATTTTATATGTTTTATATCCGTAGGATAGCTTTCGGGCATGAACAGTTTCTTCAAAATTATTTAATCAACTTAATTATGACAATTGCTGGTTACATATCAAGACGACATTCATGATGACGATAACCCCGTGCTGAATTACATTGACAAAACAAACTTGGAACCATGATTAACCACGATCCATTAGGACAGAAAGAGGTAACACGCCCTACGTAGAGGGGGTTGGCAACAGTGACACAACAAACTTGGAACCATGATTAACCACGATCCATTAGGACAGAAAGAAGTTACACGCCCTAAGTAGAGGGGGTTGGCGACATTGACACAACAAACTTGGAAGCATGATTAACCACGATCCATTAGGACAGAAAGAGGTAACACGTTCTTAGTAGAGGGGGTTGGCGACATTGACACAACAAACTTGGAACCATGATTAACCACGATCCATTAGGACAGAAAGAGGTAACACGCCCTAAGTAGAGGGGGTTGGCGACATTGACACAACAAACTTGGAACCATGATTAACCACGATCCATTAGGACAGAAAGAGGTAACACGTTATAAGTAGAGGGGGTTGGCGACATTGACACAACAAACTTGGAACCATGATTAACCACGATCCATTAGGACAGAAAGAGGTAACACGTTCTAAGAAGAGGGGTTTGGCGACATTGACACAACAAACTTTGAACCATGATTAACCACGATCCATTAGGACATAAAGAGATAACACGCCCTACGTAGAGGGGGTTGGCAACATTGACACAACAAACTTGGAAGCATGATTAACCACGATCCATTAGGACATAAAGAGGTAACACGCCCTAAGTAGAGGGGGTTGGCAACATTGACACAACAAACTTGGAACCATGATTAACCACCATCCATTAGGTCAGAAAGAGGTAACATGCCCTACGTAGAGGGGGTTGGCAACATTGACACAACAAACTTGGAACCATGATTAACCACGATCCATTAGGACAGAAAGAGGTAACACGCCCTAAGTAGAGGGGGTTGGCGACATTGACACAACAAACTTGGAACCATGATTAACCACGATCCATTAGGACAGAAAGAGGTAACACGCCTTACGTAGAGGGGGTTGGCAACATTGACACAAAAAACTTGGAAGCATGATTAACCACGATCCATTAGGACAGAAAGAGGTAACACGCCCTAAGTAGAGGGGGTTGGCAACATTGACACAACAAACTTGGAACCATGATTAACCACCATCCATTAGGTCAGAAAGAGGTAACATGCCCTACGTAGAGGGGGTTGGCAACATTGACACAACAAACTTGGAACCATGATTAACCACGATCCATTAGGACAGAAAGAGGTAACACGCCCTAAGTAGAGGGGGTTGGCGACATTGACACAACAAACTTGGAACCATGATTAACCACGATCCATTAGGACAGAAAGAGGTAACACGCCTTACGTAGAGGGGGTTGGCAACATTGACACAATAAACTTGGAAGCATGATTAACCACGATCCATTAGGACAGAAAGAGGTAACACGCCCTAAGTAGAGGGGGTTGGCGACATTGACACAACAAACTTGGAACCATGATTAACCACGATCCATTAGGACAGAAAGAGCTAACACGCCCTAAGTAGAGGGGGTTGGCGACATTGACACAACAAACTTGGAACCATGATTAACCACGATCCATTAGGACAGTAAGAGGTAACACGTTCTAAGAAGAGGGGTTTGGCGACATTGACACAACAAACTTGGAACCATGATTAACCACGATCCATTAGGACATAAAGAGGTAACACGCCCTACGTAGAGGGGGTTGGCAACATTGACACAACAAACTTGGAACCATGAATAACCACGATCCATTAGGACATAAAGAGGTAACACGCCCTACGTAGAGGGGGTTGGCAACATTGACACAACAAACTTGGAAGCATGATTAACCACGATCCATTAGGACATAAAGAGGTAACACGCCCTAAGTAGAGGGGGTTGGCAACATTGACACAACAAACTTGGAACCATGATTAACCACGATCCATTAGGACATAAAGAGGTAACACGCCCTAAGTAGAGGGGGTTGGCGACATTGACACAACAAACTTGGAACCATGATTAACCACGATCCATTATGACAGAAAGAGGTAACATGCCCTACGTAGAGGGGGTTGGCAACATTGACACAACAAACTTGGAACCATGATTAACCACGATCCATTAGGACAGAAAGAGGTAACACGCCCTAAGTAGAGGGGGTTGGCGACATTGACACAACAAACTTGGAACCATGATTAACCACGTTCCATTAGGACATAAAGAGGTAACACGCCCTAAGTAGAGGGGGTTGGCGACATTGACACAACAAACTTGGAACCATGATTAACCACGTTCCATTAGGACAGAAAGAGGTAACACGCCCTAAGTAGAGGGGGTTGGCGACATTGACACAACAAACTTGGAACCATGATTAACCACGATCCATTAGGACAGAAAGAGGTAACACGCCCTACGTAGAGGGGGTTGGCGACATTGACACAACAGACTTGGAACCATGATTAACCACGATCCATTAGGACATAAAGAGGTAACACGCCGTACGTAGAGGGGGTTGGCAACATTGACACAACAAACTTGGAACCATGATTAACCACGATCCATTAGGACATAAAGAGGTAACACGCCCTAAGTAGAGGGGGTTGGCGACATTGACACAACAAACTTGGAACCATGATTAACCACGATCCATTATGACAGAAAGAGGTAACATGCCCTACGTAGAGGGGGTTGGCAACATTGACACAACAAACTTGGAACCATGATTAACCACGATCCATTAGGACAGAAAGAGGTAACACGCCCTAAGTAGAGGGGGTTGGCGACATTGACACAACAAACTTGGAACCATGATTAACCACGTTCCATTAGGACATAAAGAGGTAACACGCCCTAAGTAGAGGGGGTTGGCGACATTGACACAACAAACTTGGAACCATGATTAACCACGTTCCATTAGGACAGAAAGAGGTAACACGCCCTAAGTAGAGGGGGTTGGCGACATTGACACAACAAACTTGGAACCATGATTAACCACGATCCATTAGGACAGAAAGAGGTAACACGCCCTACGTAGAGGGGGTTGGCGACATTGACACAACAGACTTGGAACCATGATTAACCACGATCCATTAGGACATAAAGAGGTAACACGCCGTACGTAGAGGGGGTTGGCAACATTGACACAACAAACTTGGAACCATGATTAACCACGATCCATTAGGACAGAAAGAGGTAACACGCCCTACGTAGAGGGGGTTGGCAACATTGACACAACAAACTTGGAAGCATGATTAACCACGATCCATTAGGACAAAAAGAGCTAACACGCCCTAAGTAGAGGGGGTTGGCGACATTGACACAACAAACTTGGAACCATGATTAACCACGATCCATTAGGACAGAAAGAGGTAACACGCCCTAAGTAGAGGGGGTTGGCGACATTGACACAACAAACTTGGAACCATGATTAACCACGATCCATTAGGACAGAAAGAGGTAACACGTCATAAGTAGAGGGGGTTGGCGACATTGACACAACACACTTGGAACCATGATTAACCACGATCCATTAGGACAGAAAGAGGTAACACGTTCTAAGAAGAGGGGTTTGGCGACATTGACACAACAAACTTGGAACCATGATTAACCACGATCCATTAGGACAGAAAGAGGTAACACGCCCTACGTAGAGGGGGTTGGCAACATTGACACAACAAACTCGGAAGCATGATTAACCACGATCCATTAGGACATAAAGAGGTAACACGCCCTACGTAGAGGGGGTTGGCAACATTGACACAACAAACTTGGAACCATGATTAACCACGATCCATTAGGACATAAAGAGGTAACACGCCCTAAGTAGAGGGGGTTGGCGACATTGACACAACAAACTTGGAACCATGATTAACCACGATCCATTAGGACAGAAAGAGGTAACATGCCCTACGTAGAGGGGGTTGGCAACATTGACACAACAAACTTGGAACCATGATTAACCACGATCCATTAGGACAGAAAGAGGTAACACGCCCTAAGTAGAGGGGGTTGGCGACATTGACACAACAAACTTGGAACCATGATTAACCACGATCCATTAGGACAGAAAGAGGTAACACGCCCTAAGTAGAGGGGGTTGGCAACATTGACACAACAAACTTGGAACCATGATTAACCACGATCCATTAGGACAGAAAGAGGTAACACGTTCTAAGAAGAGGGGTTTGGCGACATTGACACAACAAACTTGGAACCATGATTAACCACGATCCATTAGGACATAAAGAGGTAACACGCCCTACGTAGAGGGGGTTGGCAACATTGACACAACAAACTTGGAACCATGAATAACCACGATCCATTAGGACATAAAGAGGTAACACGCCCTACGTAGAGGGGGTTGGCAACATTGACACAACAAACTTGGAAGCATGATTAACCACGATCCATTAGGACATAAAGAGGTAACACGCCCTAAGTAGAGGGGGTTGGCAACATTGACACAACAAACTTGGAACCATGATTAACCACGATCCATTAGGACATAAAGAGGTAACACGCCCTAAGTAGAGGGGGTTGGCGACATTGACACAACAAACTTGGAACCATGATTAACCACGATCCATTATGACAGAAAGAGGTAACATGCCCTACGTAGAGGGGGTTGGCAACATTGACACAACAAACTTGGAACCATGATTAACCACGATCCATTAGGACAGAAAGAGGTAACACGCCCTAAGTAGAGGGGGTTGGCAACATTGACACAACAAACTTGGAACCATGATTAACCACGATCCATTAGGACAGAAAGAGGTAACACGCCCTACGTAGAGGGGGTTGGCAACATTGACACAACAAACTTGGAAGCATGATTAACCACGATCCATTAGGACAAAAAGAGCTAACACGCCCTAAGTAGAGGGGGTTGGCGACATTGACACAACAAACTTGGAACCATGATTAACCACGATCCATTAGGACAGAAAGAGGTAACACGCCCTAAGTAGAGGGGGTTGGCGACATTGACACAACAAACTTGGAACCATGATTAACCACGATCCATTAGGACAGAAAGAGGTAACACGTCATAAGTAGAGGGGGTTGGCGACATTGACACAACACACTTGGAACCATGATTAACCACGATCCATTAGGACAGAAAGAGGTAACACGTTCTAAGAAGAGGGGTTTGGCGACATTGACACAACAAACTTGGAACCATGATTAACCACGATCCATTAGGACAGAAAGAGGTAACACGCCCTACGTAGAGGGGGTTGGCAACATTGACACAACAAACTCGGAAGCATGATTAACCACGATCCATTAGGACATAAAGAGGTAACACGCCCTACGTAGAGGGGGTTGGCAACATTGACACAACAAACTTGGAACCATGATTAACCACGATCCATTAGGACATAAAGAGGTAACACGCCCTAAGTAGAGGGGGTTGGCGACATTGACACAACAAACTTGGAACCATGATTAACCACGATCCATTAGGACAGAAAGAGGTAACATGCCCTACGTAGAGGGGGTTGGCAACATTGACACAACAAACTTGGAACCATGATTAACCACGATCCATTAGGACAGAAAGAGGTAACACGCCCTAAGTAGAGGGGGTTGGCAACATTGACACAACAAACTTGGAACCATGATTAACCACGATCCATTAGGACAGAAAGAGCTAACACGCCCTAAGTAGAGGGGGTTGGCGACATTGACACAACAAACTTGGAACCATGATTAACCACGATCCATTAGGACAGAAAGAGGTAACACGCCCTAAGTAGAGGGGGTTGGCGACATTGACACAACAAACTTGGAACCATGATTAACCACGATCCATTAGGACATAAAGAGGTAACACACCCTACGTAGAGGGGGTTGGCGACATTGACACAACAAACTTGGAACCATGATTAACCACGATCCATTAGGACAGAAAGAGGTAACACGCACTAAGTATAGGGGGTTGGCGACTAGTAAGGAAAGGCGGCGAGCTCCTCCCTTGGGGGTCCTGATTGAGCCACAGCTCGCCGATAACACTTCGTGACCTGATACTAGAAGGCTCTCCTTAACGTGTTGGTAAGTCGTATCTTCCCTCGAGGATGAGAGAAACTTAACGACCATAGGTGTCACCAATTAATAAACAAGCAATGAAGTGTGATTGGAAGTTTATTAGTAATAAGACAATTCGCCTTAACAACGCCGTACAACGTCATCAACCGAGGCCTCCGCCAAAAACGATGTAAGCCCAACAGCTGCACCTACGCGATAGAAAGCCTGAGTAGAGGGTCCAACTAGCGGTCCGACGACCAAGCACCCGATTCATGATCTTGTGTATCTATTAAGTGTTACAGAGGTTAAACTCTAAAACAGAATATTCCTTCTTGAAAAGATTCCAAATCATCTTACTGTCCAACATATTCATCCATGGTCATTAAAGGGGCACATAATTAGCATCATTATCATACTTCTTTGAATTCATCACATGTTCAAGTATACTTTTTTAATAACTAATAAACGTAATATTATTGTTTAAAGACCAGCTGGTATATATTTAGAACCACTTTAATTAAATTAAATTAAATCAAATTCCATGTCCAGGCTATATGTTGAAGCAACATTGGATATTAGTATTGCATTCATTTGCCCAAAATGATTCTTCTACCCCCTCAAAATATTTTAAAATAATTTCTTTATGAGCATTATTTTGTATCGGGTTTAAGTATGAAAATCGAGCCACAGTGAGTGTCCCTGAGTCATGATTTAAGTTTTTGAGCATGGTTAAAATGTTAAATAAAATCCCTATTCTCACACCTTCTAATATTATGAGACAAGCATCATTTTTCCATTTTTTGCGTATTTTATATTCACATTTTCAACTGCCCCAGGTTTTATGTCAGTTATGTTTCCACAGCAAATTATATACACCACGATTGCTCCCTTGATGTCCCAAGTCCAGTCAAGTTGGTTTATTCATGATTCATGGCCTTGGGCCCATATACATGTACATGTACATTTCAACATTAATTCATATATAACATTTTCACTAATTACAAGTTCAGTAATGATCATCTGCCTGTGACGTCACGTGTGGTCTTGTACGATCAGCAGTGGTGTCAGTTTGTTGAAGTCGAGCGTGTCAGGCACACACAGAGACGAGAGTAACAGCTGCATCCTACTGTCCTGATGTTCAGATTGACTTAAATGTGTCACAGTAATTTTTTCATCAGCCCCTAGTCCGGGAATAATTTTAAGGTACCTACAAACTGTCTTTATTAATTTTTTCCTGTATAAATTAATTTTACAACAATACAGTAAAGAATCTGCTGAGTTAAGGTTAATGCATGTCCAATTTGTTTCTATATATATTGAAATAGTAAATTTCCTGATAAAAAAACGGTTTAAACCTCAATACCACAGAACATTACAGATCGTCCATACCACCCAAAGGGAGTGGAACAGGTCAGCCTAACACGATATCAATCACAAGGGCTGACAACATTTCTTTATATTTTCTGCTTGGTCAAAAGAGATTCCAAGGTTAACGGTGTAATAAAGGCAATACTGATTCATGTCATAGAATACATATATTAATCTTAGAAAGGGTCTAACTGATTATCTAGCATTATGATTTAGTGTTTCCTGTACGCAGCGTCATGTTCTAAACAAAAGATCTTATCTTACACTTAACTGCTTCAAACATCCTACCGCTGTGAACAGTATACCAGTATACCAGTAACATGAGGACATCAAATAATATGCAACAGTACAATTGAATCCACTGTATACACGTTGGTTATACATAGTAATGAATAAATAAATATAAAGTTCGTGTACCTTAGTTCAATGTTGTATCCTTCAGAAGACAAGCACTATAAAGCACATCGACTTGAACCAGGTAGACAGTTACTGTTTTGCACACACCTCACCTCAATTCTGAACCAGGTAGACAGTTAGTGTGATGCATGCACCTCACCTCGACTGTACACGAACTATCATTAAGTTAGACGAGTACAAATGATAATGTACCATCGCTCTCCACCTCTGATATGAGTGTGAATGCTGATAACGTGTCCAGTATCCGTGTTAAGTAACGTACAAGTATTACAGTAGTCCCGATAAGGGTAGTCTACAATGTCTGTTTTACATTGAAAACGATACTTGAATACATTAATTGTATGAACTGTATTTCTGCAGTAAATACCTTGTGCATGAAGTCCGCCATATTGGTGTTCAAGCGTCAGGTGTCTCACTCTGCAACACTTTTGTGTTTAATGGCGCGTTTTGTCATCTTTAAAAAAAAATTAAATCGAAAATCAACTAAAGGTTTATCTTTTTATCATTTTCCCGCTAATCAGGAGCTTATGAACATCAATCGATCATAAAATATTGACAATCAAAGCTTACCTGTTATTTATAAGTATTAATCATGAAATATCCATTGCAACGAAAAAGGAGATTGAGCGGACAAAGGGAGCGGTTTGTAACTACTACTACTACTACAATACTACGTTTTGATAGGATAAGAAGTGATTATTCTTACAAAAAGACCAATCAACAATCTTCATTTGATACTATTTTTAGACATCAGCGGAAGACGCACATCGCTGAGTTTGCTATGTTTTTACAGGCCTCAACCACCTTTTTAGGCTATCCACCCCTACATACTGTTTCGGGCTGTCAAATATTACATTTTACAAAATGTTTTCTTTCATCAAAATAGGAAAAAATATTAACAAAGATGTATGTCACTAAAAACTACTGTGCGCTTGAAGTTTGAAGACCTGGGAATCAATAATAAAATAACAATTGTATCTTCGAGATATGTTGACCAAAGGAATCGCCGATTTATGACCTTTTACAAGTAGTGATTTCAGCTTCTAGCCACATATTACAAAGTTGTGAATATATTGGTTAGAAATAATAATGTGTCTAGTTTCCGAAAAAAAATAGTTCATCAAAATATGTTGACAAATACCGGAGATATGTAGACGGTAAATCCTTGTACACTCTGTTGACAACTTTTCAGGTTTTTGCTTAACCGTGTAGATTAGTGACATACAGGGTAAGGACAACACTGTTTCAAGCTGGGAAACACGCCATTGCCAAAAACAAGCTAGAGCCTATCCGAGGCGGGCGGTCAGGTTGATCAACAATTCTACTTTATTAATACTGATGACGTGTGTTCGAATTAATGTTCATGTGCAGTGTTCGAATTAATTTTGTTTGCCAGTTTGCCATCAGGGCATGCAGGTTTTTAAATCTGCAGGCCCTAAATAACATCTGAAGGCCCAAGTTCTAGAAACACACTAAAGAAGAAACAACAAACAAAACTCAAAGTTACAATGTTAAGTACCATAATTTGGAGTATACATACTACCAGGGCTGTGTTCCATAACAGCGAGCGCTTATAATCGCTCATTGAGCGCTACATTGAACCTCTCTTGAAGCGAGCACACCTCGAGGAATATCACCGTGTCGTTCAGGAGGAATGGGCCCTCAATGTAGTGCTCAATGAACAACAAAAGTAAAATAGCAAATTATGATTTGTGGAAACAGTTATATAAAATGAAAATAAAGGATACAGATAGAAACTATAATATTTAAAGGGTGATTTTAATCTAAATGATGACGAATATATTATATATCACCATTTTTCAATATTTTGATTTAATAATACTTGTTTAAATGTATTTTCCAATTACCGACCCAAACAAGTTAGGTCCTGAAACTCAATTATCTGTATCAAACCCTTTTTGCAGTCAAATCCCTCTTCTATATTGCACATTGTATTGCCTGCATGTATACATCACTAGACTGTCTGTCTTTAGTTAAGATATAAGCCTATAAGCGAAGCGTATGACGCTGGGAAGATTTATATTCAAAGACCTAAACATTGCTTGGCTTGTCTGTTGTCATGTACGATATGTAATAGCGAAGCCTATTATACAGAGTGAAGGTTTATTTCGTGTAACTGGTGCTTACATTCACATGCGCATTGCGAATGAAAGTGAAACTTAGTTGTTTTAAGATATGGATCGTAAAGATTTGGAAATTGGAAATAAAAATATACAATCAATAGATTATTGACTAAAGGCCATAAGGGCCTGCAGATATTTGATTATGGTCATGTGCACAAGTTATATGTCCACATATATAGTCCTTGTAAATAGACATGTACCGACGCATCAATGTCAACAATTCAAAAAGTTTAAAATCCAAATACATAAATATTTATATTAAGAAAAACATTTGATACAAACCCTTAGCTATGAAGTGTGGTTTGTCAAACTCACACATATATATATATATAGAAACATGATGTTCTAAAGATATCATGCGATTTTGAAGATCATCATTACAAATTCATTCAATTAAAGCATCATCCATTTGCATAGTGTTTAAGAGCAATGCATGCTCATAACGTCTACAACAGTATGGGTTTCTTTATAGAGTAGCTGTACTGGTGAACAGGGAGTTGTAAGAAACTTTGTTCAGACGACTGGGTGAGAGGCACTGGACGCAAGTACCATTTTGTGGGGAAAACACCTGTAGGCAAAGTAAGTATTCTTCCTTGTTGGTATTACGAGTTTCTGTTGATATCCTCACCTCAGAGACTGTGGTGGAATGCATATTCACATAAAGGTACGATTGGGCAGGGCAGAAGCAACTACACTCTACAACTGCTGGGTGTCCACGTATTGACTTCAGCATAGGTGCCTGAGTTTGTACCTGTAGAAGCTTGCTGAGGAGGTTTGTTGGAATGTTGGAATGTGTTACAGCCACATGATCGTTTCAGAGGCGAGTTCTTGTAAATAGTAATCACTTGCTGTTCCCTTGTTCTATGTTCAGCATCATTTGGGACACCAAAACTTGTAACTTTCAAGGTTCGCCTGTCCGACTTAAACAACAACTTGTTCTCAGCTTCAATAACGGCTTATTCTGTCTTCACTCAGTTGAGCTACAATAAAATATCTAATTGAAAATACAGTTGATTTCAACAAACGTTGCTTTTCAAATGAGGCGATTTTCACAGAAAACACAACATATACACACTGCATAGTTACAGTGTCAAAACCGAGTTTCAAGGCAGGGTTTGTCTGGTAGATACAAACATTGTGTATATTAAATAGGTTGTTAATATGTTCACCTGTCATGAAATATGTTCTTATCTTATCTTTAAGTCTTTAAACAATTTTTTTTTTTAGTTCAATAATATATTCCGCATTCCCCTCTCAACTGAACTATTTTACCTTGATAATGCCGACAACAGAATACCCAAAGTGATTGATCAATTTACATTAAACATATACCAAATTTAGCTTGTTGCAATCATAACATATACAAATGACATCTTGAAATGTTAATTTAGCTATTTGATATTATTGTTAATACATTAAATTGTAAATTCTGTTCCATTGATATTGTTAATTCGGTCGACTATACTGTCAGTTCCTGATGTAGCCTCAACGCCCAACAGTCAGCATTATTGGACATTATTATAATAATCTTGAAGAAAAATTTCAACAAAAAAAATAGTATTAAAAAAATGTTTTGCTCGGAGAGACTCGAAACCTAGTTCAAAAGATTCGCAGTCTCAGGGCACACAAAAACTACAACTACGCACCTTGTCAATTTTTAAAAAAAATCAACAAATCTCCCCACTCAATGCAGCTTTAAGACACATTTCAAAGCTCTTGATGGTGCCAATGCTTTAGGCTGAATCATTTTATCATCGCTTTCGACTATATTTGGACATTATTATTCCACTCATCACCTACCATGACCATGTAATTGCCATATGCTTTGATTACACTAGCCAGGGGGAGGGGGATTCACTGCTGAATCGCAAAAGACAACACTAAGGAGAGATTGATACATTGTTTAGCTGGCGATTATGGTACAATAACAATAATGTGGCACAATATCATTAATACCTGATAATAACGTTACCACATTATGACACTAGCATAATGACATGCAGACAACATGCTTATCTGTGATCATTCTTCGGCTTCTTGAGAAGTATGCATTCCAAACAGCCTTGTATAGTTTTTTTATCGGGTTATCAACCATCATACTTGAAACGAAAAGAAAAGGCAGTATACTGACCAATTCGACAATGTTGTAATGATAAAATATAGACATTGATCGAATGTACAGCCACTCAAAGTGCCATTGAGATGAAGTGAGGTGATTTGGAGTTTAATGTCTGCTCAAAAGTTGGTCACTTCACAAAGATGCAGCCCGAAAGTTTATTCACCTACATGTCTATATTTGTGCAAATATCATGTAAATTAATAATCCATGTAACGTCAATAAAATGGAATGTTTTGTCGTGCGTTTAACGTCACTTTCATAGCATTGTTTGGTTATGTGTATAATGTCAGATGATGTCATAGCATTGTTTCGTTATGTGTATAATGTCAGATGATGTCATAGCATTGTTTGGTTATGTGTATAATGTCAGATGATGTCATAGCATTGTTTGGTTATGTGTATAATGTAAGATGATGTCATAGCATTGTTTCGTTATGTGTATAATGTCAGATGATGTCATAGCATTGTTTCGTTATGTGTATAATGTCAGATGATGTCATATCATTGTTTCGTTATGTGTATAATGTCAGATGATGTCATAGCAGTGTGTGGTCGTGTGTATTTTACATTTTCATTATGCAGCTGTATATCATGTTGCTTTTATTATTGCAGAGAGAAAACCAACACCAAAAAAAAAAAAAAATATCTGTAGGGAGATATCGCCAATCTCACTCAGGCAAGACCTAATTTATGTGAAACACAGTTTTTCAAGATACATTATTGACTCATCAAGATGTAACACTGAGCTTACATAAGTTATCAGTGCATATTTACCGATACCAAGATTAAAGCAATAAAGAACAAGCCAATATCAAAACTGTATGTATTATGAATCTGACAAGGCTGGTATGATTGTCTGTACCTGTCTTTGCTGATGATATGTCTTGTTGCTGAATATATCGATGTTGATCAACGTGATGTCGGAGAAGAACAGTATTTACATGTACCTTTCACAACTATCCACTTCTCTTCATCCGCTTACTTCAGTCTACATAACACCAGACCAGCAGCAGATCGTTCTATCATCCGCTTACTTCAGTCTACATAACACCAGATCAGCAGCAGATCGTTCTATCATCCGCTTACTTCAGTCTACATAACACCAGATCAGCAGCAGATCGTTCTATCATCCGCTTACCCCCCCCCCCCCCCCCCCCCCCCCCCCTGGATCCGCTAGTATGACATAATGAAAAACGCAGAAGCGGTAAAATTTTGAAAATTCAAATTTAATTAATTTTCCCAAAAACAATTTCAGAATGACTAAATGAGAACAAACTCATCACAAATGCATTAAATAAGTATGAAAGAAAGTATATAATGTATGTTAGACCAAGTTGATCACTCATTGAATAAAAACTGTAGTTTTGAAAAGATTGACCACTGGTCACCTCAAAGCTGCCAAAATAATAACTGTTTACAATGAGATATCAAATCAGATTATGTTATGGAACACACAACTGTCTTTTATAATGCGAAACTGAAAAGTGATCGGTTTAGTTTTCACGTTGATACGATGTTTCAAAGACATGCCAAATTATATGATATTTGCACTACAATACACAACTTTCGGTACGCAGTTGTATGCCAAATTTTTAAAATGACGCTATTTTATAAATGAGAACAGATTGTTTATGATTAGTATAATTTTAAGGAAAATCGGCGCTTTAGAGCGAAATCATCGAAGTTTCAAGTCGTCAGGTAACCGTTCATTTTTAGCTCAACTCTTTATCGTGCAGAGGAAGACAGGAACAGCCTCGGCAACTGTAACCCGCCCTGGACCTGCCACGCCTACTGACCACATGACCTCTGACCCCTCTCCTCTCCCCACACTACCAGGACCGGCACCGACTTCTTCTGTCTCCATCCCACGAGATGACACGAAACCCATTCATTTCACGGACGAGCGTAATGGAGCAAAGATTACTCTCACAATGTGAAGGCTATTGAATTCTGCTATTAAAATGTTGAACCTGCGAGTCTGTTTTTATTATTTTCAGTTCCATTAATGTCGCCTTGTGTGCTTATGAATACTTGGGGGGTATATTGAGGGGTATATTAATATCTATTCTTAAAGGGACAGTTCTATAGGGGTATTTTTTGTGGAGACGAATTCGAAATTCCAGGGGACGTTCTTTTTTACACATATATGCATGCTTATAAAACAACCCGGTTGACACGTGTTACTAAGTGCAATATTCGGAGCATGTATTGATAACACATATGTATCAATTCGACAATCCACTTGAATTTCGTCTCCACAAAAAAACATCCCGATGGAACTGTACCTTTAACTATCCCAATGCTGAGATAATCAATGAATCACATTATGTAAATGCATTGTAGTTTTCTTATTCCACGCAGCATTACCTAATGTCACAGCGATACTCGTGGTTACATCATGGCTATCCAAGCTTATCGAGAATAAAAAAAAAACCATGCATGTGTCAATGTGTTGGTGCAAAATATAATGACGAGTTATATATCTATTGACGTCTCGCTGAATACTAATGACTAGTTACCTGACACTAATGACGTTTTAAATGTGAACATTTCCGAACTATTGATGATTAATTTAGGTTTAAGTAATGGTTATGAACACAATTAGGTCTGGTTATATACACAACAGGGGATTATAAAAGGACTATTGATGCTGGTCTACGGTTCAAGATTAATTGTGACAAAATTTTAAGAATATTACATGTGTTAACGTCTTTAAAAGTCATATTACACTAACCGCAATAGACTTCTTGAAGAAAATCACAACAAGCAAAAAGTGCAGATTGAATTTATGTTTTAAGATGTGATGTGTTTCTTACCGCCACACATCTCTTACATGACAAAAGTTCTCAGTTCACAAATCCCTGCCAATTTGTTGTTGATTAAAGGAGTGTAACTATAAATACGATACAAGTTCTAAAGCAAATAATGTAAGAATATTGATACTGAAAAATAGTATGTATTTTATAGGATAATCAAGTTATATTTGTTTTCAAATTACAAAGTCCGATAGTGACAGGAAATAGTTTTTCTAGCAAACGACATATTGACTTTTTGTCTCATATAATTACACACAATTCAATTGTATATATTGAAAATAAATATATTTATTACCCACGTGGTACTTCATAAAGGGGTTACATAACAATCTGTTATTGCACATATGTATGTATAACGCCTTCCAGTAATTTAATTGCCTAACACTGAACTGTTACACTGCCTGGACTACTTTATTCATTCATAAAACGAACGTGAATTCATTCATGAAATGACAGGTAATTTAGAACAACACCTATAATTAATATTTATCTCATTCTCCGGGTAATTATTGAATTAGTACTCACAGCAATGATATATTTTAATGAATAATTAATTAATACCCCATGACTAGAGCAGAGCTAATAAGCCCAAAGTTGAGCATGCAGCGAGAGTTTTTGTTCTCAGTACATTTTTTTTCTTAATTTATATTGTATTCACATCAGATACTTCTTAGAGTCTGTATTATGTAACTGCAAATTTCAAATTATGAATGTGTTGTTTAACTTTATCTAAATACATCCGACTAAAATCGTATGATGCTTTTTCATTCTGCAAGTTTATGGAATATCGACAACGTTAGAATATACCGTAAATACTTGATCCATATATTTAAACACCTATTTGACCCTGCGATTATTCAAGGAAGGCGATAATTCGAGGCAGGCAAATATGTTTTCTCGACTCCATACTATATGTCTCCATACTATATGTATAATCAATTTATTTAAAGAATATAAAAAAAAATTCATTGTAACTACGCATGTATTGATGTAGTGAGTTTATAAACAAAGTTATTTCCATGGAGTTAAACGTCGTATAAATATGCATACAGTCTGAATATGCCGGAATTAGAATGAGATACCCAAAAAGTTGGTTAATTTTAAATTTACAAGGTGATTATTTATTTCAAAGTCGATTATTTATTTCAAAGAGAGCTTAATAGACCGGGCGATTATTCAATGATTTACGGTAACTGGAACACCAACGGACTGCACGTCTTTTACCGAAGGCAAGTCGAAGATGTCCGATATTTAGTCATGTGACAAGTCATGTGACCTATTTTATATGCACGTCATGGACTCCGTAACGGAAAGACGCTTTTTTGAACGGTCTGCCACGATGTTTATTTGAATGTGTTTAAACTGCGAGTGAAGTTCATTGGGCATAATGTAAGTTTAGTCTCGGAACCTGGTGGTAGGTTCTCCGTTTTCATAACCAGCTTCGTCAATTAATTCAACGACAGGACAGATCATTTCAACGTAGACGATGTAATGCTCGCCGTGACTATCTCCGGTAAACCTCCGTTCCCACGACGAGGTGCCGTCCTATCTCGGTAACTGCGGAGCGTAGCCCAGCGTAGGGGAGCATGACCGAGGCGAGCACGATCGTCTAATTTCAACGGTGAATATGACCCACGTGGTGATGACGGAGACGTCTAATTTGACTGACGCTAGATCTTGATGCATCTACATCGATATTCTGGTAAGTCATTTTTGGACTAGTTTTATGCACTGTGTGACATAAGTAAAATTATAATGTGGAATGTAGATCAAATTAACACAAATGAATAATCCCGAAATAAATGTAATTTGTAAAATATTCTCGATTTTGATTGGTTGAATTTGAAAAATTGAATTTGAAAGAATGACAATATCTTATTTGAATTCAGCTAATAAGCTTTGGCGGTTAATTTTAAAAATTACGATTTTCTTTTGCACTGAGATAGACTTAAAAACATATATATACTTCTGTTTGATTTTTATTAAATACACTTTAGGAATGTGGGTTCTAAAATATAATTTTCTCACATTTTACAGTTGATTCGCCAAAATTGGCTCTTTTACACCCTGATTTCGTCTGCAGTTACATTAATTTTTTACATTCTCATTTTCATCATAATTTGTTCAGTCTTGATACGCACTATAAAAGTATATTCACGTAATACACCTTTTTACACATATTTCCTTTGCAAATGTTGGCTATTTTGGATAAAAACACTATCACTAGGCCTAACACTATTGACTTCATTCATCTTTTTCTTTTTGAATTCTATTTTTTTTACATTGTTTGTAGCATGTAAAATTTTGTTTAGAATGATATTTAACAGTGTTTCCGCTTAAAAAAATTACCGCCGGAAATATTGTGACCGGCGAGCATGTATAATATCGGACATTTTGTAAATGTTATCGGTCAAGACTTTGAAAACGTAAACAAAGAAAGTAAGACAAAAACTAATCACTTTCATCTCTCTATTAAAAATTTATTACCGAATGGATGTGTACTGTAGGCCTATATGTCTAATATGAAAATATGTTTATGTTATTTATAAACAAACCTATCCTCGCGTTCAGTCTCCTTTATTCGTGATGAATGAATAAATCGTAAACTTAAAGAATCATGAATGTAAATGATTAAACAGATTTACCAGGTGGTAGAAAAATATATATGTAAGATGTGTAACGGCCATTCAAATAGATATAATTACTCTTCTTGCATCAACGCGTCATTATGAATGTTATACGGCCCCCGTACGTCACAACCATGTTCAACCAATCACAATAAAGGAACCTTCTAGTTCTAGCGCATAAGTATGTCAATTTGACGGCTTCGACTGAATGATGACTGATGTTACAATTTTAAATTGATTATTATGACTCGCCGATCGATCAGTGATGAAATGGCTTTATTTTGAGTTTTTGACTGGTATTTTTATGACAGTTTACAATTAAAAATAATTAACAATTAATATGTATTTTTTTATTTTTTCATTACGGAAATTATTTTTTTTTCATTTGATACAGGAGATAGTTTCAAGAGTACGACGTGAAATTGTGTCGCGCATCTGAAACACACACACACAATTTGGTTTTTAAGTTTCAAGCTATACACGCTATCACGGTTTGGAAAAATTGTAATGGCGGCGTGCGCACAATGCGAGTAAGAGCCTTCCGGTTAGAGGCGTTTAGCATGGGCAGTTTGCACTGCGGAAGCAATGTCTTTGATTTCAAAAGTATATTAAATAGTTAAGATGTTTTTACCGATTTTAAATATGGAGACATGTCTTATAATGCAATTCAAGAACTAAATTTTCTTTTGTGTTAAATAATATTAGCCTAATTAAGGGCTAGAACGACGGCGACTTGTCAGTAACTGGCATTACTATATGTCTATATCATGTTGTTATCGCTTAGTTTTATAGAATGACTTATTAACTAGTATTTAAAACAGTTTTGTTTGTTAAAACATCAATCCCTAACTTGTTTTTATTTGAAGAATTCAGTTGCAAACAATACACAATATACAAACAATTTAAATCGTGCAGGTGCCCGATTGAAAAGTATGCCTATATTTCTATTCTGTATGTTGGCGTTTCGTGTCCATATCACACTTTTAAAATAAAATCATCTAATAATTTACGTTGTCTTAAATCAGGGGAATTTATTCTTTTTATTCAGAATTATTTGATATTTTAAAACTTCATTCTAATTTAAATTCTACAATAACAGGTACATTCGCGACCGTTCAGATCGACTTACATTGTTTTGACTACGATGATTTCGTCAATGAAATATTTTATCACAACTGTAACTTAGTTTTGAAGGAGTTAATATTAATGATTTTTTTCTTTGTATTAACATTTCAAATTCGGTAATATTTTTAAAACTGAATCATTGCGTTGAATACAATAACTAAAGCCGTCTAAAGGGATGAAAGAATGAAACAGTCGAAATATTAATGGGGATTGGTATTTTGTTTACAATTACAGACTATTGAAATCGTTAAATATTTAATCAATATTAATATCAATCAATCATATGCTCGAATAATTCAGTGAAAGTTACTTAAAAAAGGATTTGGGGATATAAAACTAGTGTCCAAAAGAAACGATACCACGTCTTTGAGCGACCATTACAGGAAAACTTAACGACACAGAAATCTAGAATTGGTATTATTCTTTTGAGATTTCGTTCATTTAACATCTGTACAAAATTCATTTCAATCAGTACTTTGTATTCATTTGTACAGGTCTGTATTGAAGTGAGGGGTCTGAAAATGAAAATTTCATTCACACAAATGACTGAGACAAATGTTGAAAATGTCAAAAGAGGGGTCACTAAGTCACATCCGCATTCGGTATGTCCATCTCGAGCGTCAGAACGGGCAAGTACACGTCTATGGGTGATGACGTCAGACGTCGGATGACGTCAGAAGAAAAGCTTCGTCATTCATCAAGGAGGCAATGGGCTGACTTGATGGACGCAAGTCAGAGCATAAAGGTCACTTATTCTTCGGTACAAACGCTGTCTACCATTGTTCTTGAATATGCTAAATCTGCTCCCATATGAGAGCATGACCATTGCTCAGTCTCGCTGTTGCCAACGTTGAATTCGTCTGTTTGTTTACTCGTTGTTGACGCCTCAGGAACGTTTTGTGGTATAGACGACGTGTTCAGATATCATGAGTCTTCAATCTCTTTTACCAAGTTTGTCTGCTAATCACGTGTCTCAGTGACGTCTTTGACGTTAACGTCGTAATGATGAATTGGTTTTAGAGATGAAATACCCGGATGTGGCGGTCTTCAATAAGCGTAATCACCTTCTTCTCGACCTGCATGTTGTCCGATCTCTATCACGTAACCGTTGCGTTAACCTGGTGACTGATATGCGCGCGCAACCAAACCTTCTGGCGTCGTCGGCATGTGAGACTCGCTATTTGACAATTCCAACGGCTCTCTCACTCTCAATGGCTGTCAAAACCGATATTTTATTGTGTGCTTTTTGTTGCTTTGATACCAACGTGTATGGTCAGCCGTTTTATACACTTTATCTGCAGTTGCAAACTATGCTACCTAAAATAATGTCATTCTCACAAAGTGCACCATTTCTTCGGATGTGATCAAATGTTCTCGGTATTTTTGATTAAATACACTGCATTTGGGATGTGGGATACGCAAAATCATGTGTTCATACGAAGAAAATCACTTTGTAAAAAGATATTTTTAAAAATAGATGGTATCGTTTCTTTTGGACACTAGTTTAGATTACGATTATGATAACATGTCAACAGGATATTGTCGTGGAGAGTTCGTATTATTATATTACATTCTGCCATGACGAATAAGTGCTTTTTGGACAGAAATCGTATCAAATGATGTATATTAACCAGGTGATAAGCTACTTTATTATATTCTACCTTTGTGTAAATTATGGGAAAGCAGTACGCTGGCAGTTTCGTTGTTTCCTAAACTTATTAAACTTTACAGCTGATGTTGGAGTTAGTGTAAATTATTAGTTAATATTGTTGAAGTACGTTCAGTGCAGTAACATTTGAATCTGCTATTTTCCCTTGACGTACAGAGCCGTGCAAAAAGTATTCGGACGGTGACGCCATTTCCATAGACTAACATGTTAATTTAGCCTGGGATAAATATTTTTCATAGATGGGATATTTGTCCGATCCTATTTACATTTGTCATTTTTGTGATGAATCATCTTGGCTACAATCTCATTATTTATGTTTAATTTTCCATATTATATATAGGAAATGACAGTAATTTCATCAACATATATACATAGTTGTGAAAACATTTAACATGGCGATCTATGGCCGTTTGGGACCCGTTTTTATTTAATGTACACACGTAGGTAAATCGGATGACATTTGCTAAATTGTCAGAAAATTTAATAAAAATTATGCACTTCAAGCTGAGATGTTTTTCAATGAAGCTGGAAAATTTGACTGATCCAACCAGAATTTATTTCATGAAAATTATTTATCCAAGACTAAATTAAAATGCAAGTCTATGGAAATAACGTCACCGTCGGAATACTGTTTGCATCATTTATTTACTTTATTTATTGACTACATCTTTAGATTCATTATATTAAGGAAGATGAATCGAAATAAATAGAAAAATCTGAAAAGTTCCAAACCGTTACCAAATTTGTCCAAACCTTTACCATGAATTTCCTTAGTATTTATTTTATAAAAAATAACAATTTAACCTGACAAAAATGTTTTAGTTTTAATCATTTAAGAAAGATATATAAGTAAATAAAATTCCACTATCACTATACAAATTTATTTTAGATATGTCCAAACCGTTTCTATTTTTTGTCCAAACCGTTACCTCAAACTTTTTAATTCAAAGTTATTACGTTAAAATTTCGCCAAACAGAAAAGTATGATACTTAAAATATTTTGACTATTAGTAGTTTCTCAAATCACAAATCATTTGGTCCTAACAGTTACAAAAAGTGTCCAAGCCGTTACTATACAGTCTGGTAACGGTTTAGACAGGTTAGGGTAAGGACAATTTGTAAATGATCTAAAAAAAATAATTAATGATCCATAAAGAGATCAATCTGAAATAATTTATAAAGCAAAATTAGGTCACTGAATCCAACCAGATGGATACAAAGGGTATTCATTATTCAAGTGTTATATTAGCACAATGGAGAAATAATTTCTCTACTTTTCGACAAATAAAATTCAGAAGATAAATTCAAATCATAAAATAAAAAGTCAGTATTTCAAAAATTAATTTTCAACTTTTTAACTACAAGGAATAAATCACATGTCTCCAAATGTTTGGTTAAAGTCCCACTCATTTCTTTTTAATGTTTATTCTAAGTTACAATTAAAGTGATTTATTTATTTCCCCTAATATATATAAAGAGTTCTACCATTCATTTATTTGAATTTGTGTACAGTTATAAGCTCCTTAAATAATAAAATAAATACAATGTTCTTATGTAGAATTTATTTGTTTAATGAAATATTGTTTTATAAACATTTGTTTAATGTCAAAACTTGTTCACATATCTGCATGTGCTCATAAATTAAAATCATCACCACAAATCATAAGTATAAGTTGTTTACATGGAGCAATAAAACTGAATACTGAAAGTGATAAATTTATTTTGACCTTGAACAGAAGGAAGCTTGACATTCAATCAATTAATGAATTATTACTTGTTTTCTTGTTATTTCAGGAACAAGATACAAGTGTTTTGTGAACACTGTAGCTGTTATGTCTCAAGGAAGACTGCCTACAACCACAGAATAAAAGAGAATGGTACAGTAATTTTGACCGTTGGTAAATTATCTAAGCTGTCTAGTGTCTCTCACATCAAATGCCTTGAATTGAGTGTCAAAGTTTATTTATTGCACTTAAAAAGGGTATTCTATAACCCGGCATATTTAATATTTTCAACCAGTACTTCTGCTTTTGCTTTTGATTCCTAATGTAAAGGAAATATGCCACATTCATCGTAAACCGTTATGTTAGTAGTATTAGATTCACAGCGAGGAATTTTTATAAGGCAATGCATAGGTCTTGTATAACTGTACACTTATAACTTAACAGTTCAATCAAATAGGAAATGCAGTATTTGCTCCCTTACAAAAACTCATTACTGGAGATCATCCTCAAACAGTTTGTCACAAAATGTTTACAAGCATCTTGCAAAAAAATAGTTATGATTTTACAAGCGATTTTTTTTTTTCAACCTGCATTTTAATTATTTTCTTTTAAGATGGCTTGTCAGCAAAGAGTGTGGACACAGATGATGAATCCGGGTCAAAAGAAAATGTAAGTAGGATTGGTATACATAAACGTTTCTGGTCTATTCAATAACAATCACAGCAATTCATTTCATCAACTCATTTGTTTAGCCGGTGTATCCAACCTGTCCTACACAAGCAAGCAGTTGACAGTTGTTAAACCATCCATTTTTTTGAATAGATTAAAAGATATATGAATCAAAATCCTGAAGAGTGCAATTTGCGGTCTCAGTAAAACAAAAAACAAAAGTGTATAAAACTCATCATCTTTTGATTAAGGCCAATATTTTCATCCAAACTTACAATTTATGCTTTATTTAAAACATTATCAATCAATATTTTTAAATATTTGATTTGTCAATACTGCCACTTGCTATGTCAAAACTGCCACTACTCTCAAAAGTATACCAGGGATCCTCAATAAGTCATTCTCAAAAAAGTGCACAATTCCGGACACAAAATTTTGAAAAAAAATTAAGTAATTTTTCAGAATTGTTTTTTCACAAACGTGAGAAAAATATAAACGCAGGGCTTAATGAGATATGATAAGTATGTAGCCAATTAATTTAATTAGCTTGTGTGACCATTAGCGTCTTTCCTGTAACGGTTATATTTTCTGGTAAAAATGTTTATATGTAGTGATTATTTCAAATTATTCAAAAGCATGTTAAATGATGTCTTTTAAGAAGTAGGTTTATCACGAAATGTGCTAATAATGTACTAAGGATTTAAAAAAAATAACGACCAATAACTCTTGCTATTTTAATTTCAGGAGATCGTCTTATGCCTTCATTGTAACAAATATGTGTCACGGGCAACCAGGTACCGCCACAAGTCACAAACTCTTGGCCAAAGGGAGACGTCAAAAGGATTTGTATTTTCTTCAGGTACATTATCTTCTTCAGGAAGTCATATGTTACCATAAACTTTTTACATTGTCAACTTTCCTTCAGAACCACCAAGAACTATTTTACTCACCAATGTATTATTCTATGTGTATTATTTAGGGTTCTAGTGTACTTTTAGTGTAACAAAAAGTCTCTGTCTTTCAGATTCAGAAAGTGATAGCAATAGCAACAAGGGATCTCAGGAAACACAACAAGAGATGCCATCATCAGCAGATTCATTTTCCATCGAAGTAAGTTTTTCTTTTGTTATGCACACATATCTTATCAGATTAGTAGAAAATGAGAACTTTGATGAGGTGTCTACCTATTAGGTATCAGTTGACAACACATGTCATAGAGGTCCGAATCCAGGGATTAATCTACAAATATGCCTTTTAGAGTACAGGGACTCACTATAAAAATTTTTAAGAGTCCCAGAAAATAAAAGCGAGGCCCTACATAGTAAACTTATTAGTAGAAAAAAAAACTTTGTATCTCAGGGACTCCAAGTTTAAATTTCTTGGAGTCTTTTTCAATTTCGATCACAATTGCTTCAAAATGGTATTGAATATTAGCTAGCACACTGTCCTTACTGACTTTTTTGTTGTTGTTATAACCGCATTTCTTCTTGGTATTGAAATTAATACATCGTTTGGAAACTAGACTCAATTTACTTATAAAATGAATTTAAGGGTCGAACTTAAATGAATGTACTGTTACCTAGGTCCTAAAAAAATTGTATTGTTTTTATTCAGAGTGATGAAGACTCTATTTGGGATGAGGATGGCAGCGACATTGAGCCTGACATTCAGGGAAAGACAGGATCAGCATCAGCATCAGCATCAGCATCAAATCCTTCTGCTACAGCTAAACAACTAGTGAAGTGGATAATAACATCGGTAGCATATCTTCAATGTGTCTACTTTCTCAGTAACAATTGTGTTGAAAATTTTTTGCTTCTGTTCTTTCAGGTGTTCCACTTTTTAGGACAATTTAGTGAGCTGTGTACCAAAGCTGCATCATTCTTTCCTATTACTATCCATATGATGAAAAAATTACTTCATTTAGGAGTTGATGAATTTGTCAAATATGTTGTGTGTCCAAATTGTTATGCTTTGCATTCTTATGATGAAGTGTTGGTGCATGGACACATTGTATGCAAATCAAAGGTTTTTGCTTGTAGGGCTCTTAATAGCAGTCGTAAAAGAGGCAAGGCCAAATGTAATGCAAAATTGGCACGTAACATTGTTTTGAATGATGGAAAACAGGTTTTGTATCCATTCAAAGTTTATTGCTTCAAAGGTGTCCTTGAAAATATCCAAAGATTTATAAACTGGGATGGATTTGTAGACAAGTGTAACTTATGGAGAGTTAGAAATTTAAGAAATTTGTATGCAGATGTCTATGATGGTAATGTGTGGAAGAGTTTCGTTTGTCGAGATGGTTCTGATTTTTTAACACAGAAGTATCATTTTGGCTTAGCTTTGAATGTTGATTGGTTTTGCCCATATACACGTAGGTCTGATGTTTCAATAGGAGCTATTTATATGGTTGTATTGAATTTGCCTCGTGAGGAACGATTTAAAAGTGAAAATGCTATGCTGATTGGACTCATCCCAGCATTGAAGAAAGAGCCTGAAACATTAATATCATTTTTAGAGCCCCTTGTGCAGGAACTAAAAGCTCTTTGGGCAGGTGTCAGAATGACCGTTAAGGGGACGAGCAACCCTGTCATTGTGAAAGCTGCTCTTATGCAGATATTCCAGCCGCAAGAAAATTATGTGGATTTATGGGTCATTCTGCTCACCAAGGATGCTCTCATTGCATTAAACCTTTCATTAATCATGATATTGGGATTCCTAACTTGGACAAATGGCCTCTCAGACAGCGTACAGATCATATCAAATATGCCAGGATGGCTGAGAAAGCAGAGACATTAACAGGGAAAAACATGATTGAAAGTAGATATGGTTATAAGTATACAGCATTATTGGAATTGCCTTACTTTGACCCATCATCTATGTATGCTATTGATCCAATGCATAACTTGTTCTTAGGAACGGCCAAAATAATCTTCAGTTATTGGATTGATAATGAGCTTCTCTCCAAGAAACATCTTCTATTGATATCTCAACGGATATCAATTCTCCAAGTCTCAACAAACTTAGGACGCATACCTATCATCATTGCATCTAATTATGGTCAAATGACTGCAAAAGAATGGAAGAACTGGACTCTGATTTATTCTTTATATGTTCTGAAAGGTTGTCTGGGTGCCCCACATTTTAATGTATGGCAAACCTTTGTAATTGCTTGTAAATATTTATGCAAACCATGTTTATCCCCTGATCAGTTGGAAATTGCCAATCGTTGCTACTTTAAGTTTGTAAAGGAAGTTATTCGAGAATATGGTACTGAATTTGTTACTCCCAACATGCATCTCCACTGTCATCTGAAGGAAAGTGTTTTAAGCTTTGGTAGTGTGTATGGTTTTTGGCTATTTAGTTTTGAAAGATACAACGGAATCCTAAACGATTTCCCAACCAACAAAAGATCAATTGAGTGTCAGTTGATGAGAAAATTTGAGATGTCATCTGTTGTTGCAAATACAAGAAGTGTGAATTCATCCCACCAGGCTTCTTTCGAGAAGCTAGTGTCCACATTAACCACCAAAAACGTTCAGACAACTGCTGACCCCAAACTGCTATCTGCTCCTTTACTGCCACTTCGGGATGTGATGACAACTGTGTGGACTGATCTCTCATTATGTCATTGGAACTGTTCGTATAAAATCATTAATCTTGATCACTCCACTCTTCTACACCTGACAGCAACTTACTCTGCGATGTACAGACATAATATTGACGTGGATATGTTGGGAACTGTTGTGAAGAAGTATAATTGTATCCAGTTGAACAATGAACTTTATGGTTGTGAAGAACGTCAAGCAAAGAAATCAGAAGTTATATCAGCATCATGGACTGGCGACTCTTCTTCATTAAATCCAAGTGGATCGCGTCCAGGCAGGATCAAACATTTCATTGTTCATACGCTTGAAATTGAAGAGGGCCACTTTAAGAAACACCTCTTTGCTGTTGTGGACTGGTTCAAAACAAGTCCAGAAACTGCAGGTTACATATCCCCATTCTCAGTGTGGCAAAACAAATGCTTGAACAGTGGACCGGCTACCTATCTACCGGCACAGAGGATTATTGCAAAATGTGCTTGGGCAGTTGAATGGATTGGTAACAGAAGTTATATGGTGGTTTCTGACTTGCCAAATAATTTTTATGTGTAGAAGCATCCAAACAAGCGTATCGAAATGTTATTTGCAGAGATGCTTGTTTTCAGAATTAGCCATTGAATTATCCTTTAAAATGTGTTAATGAGAAATTAAATGCAATTATTTTGGATATATATTGAGACTTATGTGAATACCAGGAAAATTTGAAAAATATTCTATTTCTTTCATGTGTGCAAATTATCAAGACTGCATTTCTTAATTTGTTGACAATTGAGAAGGATAAAAATAACATTCACTTTGACACTTTGAATTTTTGTATTTTCCATTGTATGAATCTTGTTTTTTAACGTTATTGGATTGATAATTAGCTTCTCTCCAAGAAACATCTTCTATTTATATCTCAACGGATATCAATTCTCCAAGTCTCAACAAACTTAGGACACATACCTATCAACATTGCATCTAATTATGGTCAAATGACTGCAAAATAATGGAAGAACTGGACTCTGATGTATTATTTATATGTTCTGAAAGTTTGTCTGGGAGCCCATATTTCAATGTATGGCAAACCCTTGTAATTGCTTGTAAATATTTATGTAAACCATGTTTATCACCTGATCAGTTGGAATTTGCCAATCGTTCAGGGCTGCCTACTTGTACACTTTTGGTGTATTTTTTTACACTTGACAGTCTAAGAATATGATTGTACACCAATGTTGCAAATTGTACACCTCTTCTCTGGAAATATGTAAAAAGTTCCTTTCATAAATTTCTGTATAGAGTAATGAAATTCTGAACTGTTACAGAGTCGAATTATAACGTAGTTCCAGGGTTAACCCATATACAGAAAATCATACAATGATTATTGTTGTCAAACCTGAGCATGACATCTTTGAACTAATTGTATCATGCTAACTTCATTGAGTTGTACACCTTACAATTACAAAATGCTCCAAAATAGCTATATGTCTACAGTTAACTTGAAAGGAGGGTAGGCAGCTCTGATCGTTGCTACTTTAAGTTTGTAAAGGAAGTTATTCAAGAATATGGTACTGACTTTGTTACTCCCAACATGCACCTACATTGTCATTGAGTGTTTGTTCAGTGATGGGCTTTGATATGACATGTTATAATATTAACTGTCACTAGGTCATTCATACGTCATCATGATTTTCAAACTGATCAAAGATCTCATTTCAAATGCAGATCTAATCTTTTGTAAATGACCTTTACTTTAAACTGCTTATTTAGCAGAACTAATGATCAATAGTGCTTTCATGGCAGGCTAAAGACAGTACTTTTAGCTATTTGATATTTTGAAAATGATTCACTAGCCTCAACACATGCTGTTTGAAATTTAAACGATCTTTATCTGTATAGTCGCTATGATTTTCTTTTTACATATAGTATACTACTATTAACATAATCAATTCCTCTTATTTACTCTACTAACAGCAAGTATCATCACCATATGTAACCACTGGTATAACTAAACTTGCAAACTAACATCACTAATATCTGACATACACAACTTTTATCACTGTTAATTCATAATTACACGACTGATATCACAATTCAGAAAACATATACAAATAACATAACTGTAATGTCACTTACACAACTAACATCATACAATTCCTCTACTTACACAACTAACATCATTCAATTGCTCTACTTACACAACTAACATCACTAATATCTGACATACACAACTTTCATCACTGTTAATTCATAATTAAACGACTGATATCACAATTCAGAAAACATACAAATAACATAACTGTAATGTCACTTACACAACTAACATCATACAATTCCTCTACTTACACAACTAACATCATTCAATTGCTCTACTTACACAACTAACATCACTAATATCTGACATACACAACTTTCATCACTGTTAATTCATAATTAAACGACTGATATCACAATTCAGAAAACATACAAATAACATAACTGTAATGTCACTTACACAACTAACATCATACAATTCCTCTACTTACACAACTAACATCATTCAATTCCTCTACTTACACAACTAACATCATTTATTTCCTCTACTTACACAACTAACATCATTAATTTCCTCTACTTACACAACTAACATCATTCAATTCCTCTACTTACACAACTAACATCATTAATTTCCTCTACTTACACAACTAACATCATTAATTTCCTCTACTTACACAACTAACATCATTAATTTCCTCTACTTACACAACTAACATCATTCAATACCTCTACTTACATAACACACATTCAATTCCTCTACTTACACAACTAACATCATTAATTTTCTCTACTTACACAACTAACATCATTCAATTCCTCTACTTACACAACTGATATTATTAATTACTCTACTTAAACTACCGTCAATTATTACATCCCCACCTATGAAGCAGTGGTGGTATGTAGTGGTCAGTCTACACCACAAGGAGGGGAGGTGCCGTGGCAAATTTTAAAAAATTGTAATTGTTTTATTCCTTCATATTTCTTTGTTTCGTAATTATTCCTCCAAGATCAAATTTTGTCTGAGTGATAATAGAAAAACTAATCATCCAATTCTGTTCATGTTGAGAGATGCAGTACCAGATTTAAAATATTTTTTAAATTTCTGATTTTGATTAAACAATTTGTATTTTGTGCTTATATATACATATTTAGTTTTCCAAAAAATTATTTTCCATATTATTATTTATAATAATTGTTTAAATTATTATTATTATTATTATTATTATTATTATTATTATAATTAAGATTAAGGTTCATTGTTTAATTGGACACAAAATGCTATCCCTATAGACAAAGATTAGGCTAATTTTTGTCTGGTTACTCAACTAACATCACTGAGGGGTTTTGATGATTTCATATTTTCTTTTAATACTACTGGCATGAATAGCACTCCAAATATTCATCCGTCAGAAATAGTTTCAGTGACATATTAACTTGGAAACATCAAATTTTAAGATTTCCTATCCCATGTCTTAGATTCAAATATTTGTTTATATTTTGACCCAAAACTTACAATCTTTAGAATAGGTTTTGTTACCAATGCATTACTTACAAAGGAAACTTAACTTGGTATGGGTGTTATCAATGTGATAGTGTTTTTTATTACTCAAACGTGATGAGATCACTCATTAGATAACAATGAGTTGGTGTTACCACCATGTGCTGATGTAACGTCAGAATCGGCGTGTGACTATGAATAAAAACATGTTTAGTCTATTACTTACCATTTTGTTAAATATTTCGCTTAGACTATTTTTCTTTGTGTAATAACATGGTGATATTTTAAGACTAATTACTTCTTCTTTTGTTTCGGAAGTATCGAGTGTAAGATTACCTCTAGTTGAACATCCTTGTTAGGGAAATTACATAACAAGAATGCACAATTGTTGCACAAGGCCTACATATCATATGTACAAAGTTTATAAATTAATATTATTATAACATTTAATAATTCAGGGTATAGAGTTGTATATCTACCACATAGTGTACAAAAATATTTTACTGCCAATGCTTTCTTTACTTATTACTCAATACTTAGATATTTAAATCTTTTGTAAATGTATGTATTTACATCTGCAATATGGAGTATTTGTACTGAAATATGTCTTATGGAGTATTTGCAGTAAATATAATTGAATATTGCATTATTTACTTTTTTTTATTTTTATCTGTTTCGCTCACAAGGTCTGTAACCCCAATGAAAAAGTTACCGGGAATCCCAGTGGGATTCCGGTGGGATCCCGCCGGGAGAAAAAAGCGGGATTTATCGGGATCCCGGTGGGATCCCAGTGGGATTCCGGTGGGATCCCGCCGGGATAAAAAAGCGGGATTTGTCGGGATCCCAGCGGGATCCCACCGGGATCCCGCCGGGATTAAAAAGCGGGATTTGTCGGGATCCCGCCGGGAGAAAAAAGCGGGATTTGTCGGGATCCCGGTGGGATTCCGGTGGGATTCTGTTGGGATCCCGCCGGGAGAAAAAAGCGGGATTTGTCGGGATCCCAGCGGGATTCCGGTGGGATCCCGCTGGCAGAATAAGCGGGATTTGTCGGGATCCCGCCGGGAGGAAAAGGCGGGAAACAGTCATGTTCTGCAACAAACACTTTGTTAACAGTTACTGGTCTGTTATTAATTCAATAGTATGTAGTTACAAATCATTATACAGAGTAAACACTATCAGCAAACTAATTAATTATTTTACACTTGGTTACTCTGCTAAGAATTACTTACTCTGAGATTGTTTGACCAGTGATCATGACACAAGTAATTTGATTCAAACGGGAAAATATGAGTAGCAGACATGAATTTGACTTGAATATATGCTACTTGCAACTGGAAAATACTGAAATATAACTCAAATAAACTCTTACTAAGTGACACAATGTCAGGAAAACTTACTCAACATGATAGTAGAGTTTACATTATTTTATGCATGAACTAACACTTGTCCAGTACTTTACACATTAAAACAGACAACATGGGCTGATAAGAAGATCAAATAAGAGTTTAAGCATTACTATACCTGAGGGTGGAGCCTCTCTGGCTCTAGACATGATGTTTTTGACAAGAAATTACATTGCTAAGATCTACTTCATTATTGTTTTGGTTCCCACCTTTTGGCGTCTGCTATTCTACAAAACTCCCAACATCACTGTAGCTTAAGTAAACCCAAAAGGGTGCAATGAACGCTGCAAAGAGCTTGGAGCTAGAGCTCCTTGCACTGAAGACTGAGCACCATATTAGCTGATAAAACGTTGCATGCAATGCTTTGAGTTTAAGAGTGGAAGAATCACCCATAAAATCCCTTAAAACTTATAAATATCATTAGGAAATAGAACAAATTTAAATTGCCTTGTCAAATGAAACTATATAATTAAATTGAAATATTTACATAAAATGCACATTTAAAGGAAAGTATTTTTAGCAAGTTTTGATGGTAGTGCTAAATAATAATCCATTAAACGATATTTGTTTAAGTGTTATAGTAAAACAAAAAATCCACATTGCCTGTAGAAAAGGAAACAATTTTATTTGAAATATTTATAAAAGAATTATATTACAATATCATAAGGCATACATATATATTGCCTTTGCACTAATCGGCACAAATTCTTTGCTTTTTTTTCCAACTTTCCACACTTTTTTTTTAGATCTTTGAAGAAAAAAGGATATAGTAGGATGAGTCTGTGCCAACTAGAGACATTGAGTACACATACCCATATTCATTTATCTCTATGTAAACATAAGTTTTAGGAGATGAAAAGTTAAGAACCAATATTTATGGTAAATTTTTAATTTATGGTTGTTTTACTTTGTTGGAATGGGGATTTATTAGAATCCGGAGATTGTTTGTGATTTCCATTTGTGCATAATATAGTAATCCTAATTTAGGTACTTTTTAAAATATTAATTTTCTCAGTGAAATCTCGGTTTGTTAAGGGGTTTGAAAAATGAAATTCCCGGTTTGATCCGGGATTTCAGTATAAATTCCAGTCTGATCCGGGATTTCAATGTCATATTTTCCCGATGGAACCGGGATCCCGGTTGTTGAAAACTAATCCCGGTCATCCCACCTATTCCCAGTATATCCCGGTCTGAAAACCGGGATTCCACCGGGATACACTGGGATCCCGCTGGAATCCCGGTTTCTTTTTCACTGGGGAAGGCCAGATGAGCTTATTTGCATGGTCAATAGTCGCTTCCGGAGGCGGGATAGTGCGTTTGTCTTTGGATCTAGAGGTCCGGGTTCAAAACCTGCCAGGGGCACGGCAACTTTGTCTGCTGTATAGAACTGTTCTAACCGCAGTGACGTCTGGGTGCAATGCTATACTGAATTTCAACTTAGTAGTACCACCCATGGAACGTTAGTGTCAGGCGTTGCTTGCATGTTTAGTTCAGGCTACTTATCATAGTTGCACATTAAACAAGGACGATGACGTTGCTCTCGATAGTAGAGGTGATGTCATCCTCTGATGTTTTCTGTGTTGTGATTCCAATCATTCTCAAAATGGAGCACAGTGGTGTAGTGGTTGCCATGCTTGCCTCTCACGCCAACGGCCCGGGTTCGAATCCCTGTGGAGACACCAAACATTTGTGACCTGGGTTTTATACATGTACTGTGTTGTGCCCCTGGGCAAGCCACTTCATCCACAATGCACTCAGTCCACCCAGCTGTTTAAATGGGTACCTGAACACGGGAGGTACGGACCTAAATGGTCGCGCGGAGCGCTTAGTAGCAGCACCGAAATTACAATTCCTTCAGGGTAATAATTGTACCGCCATTGAGCAGTGCTTGCACTGGATATAAGGCGTTAATATGTATATTAATATTATTATATATCATCGAACTCAGTCTTTTATTTATTACCATTTAATAAGTATTAATTCAGCCATTCGTCTCGTAAACATATTCTGACATAGACACATATAATGATACCCGATACACAAAGAATTACACTAGTAGAGTTAGAAAACAAAAAGAACGATTTTTAAAATATGACTTTTATATGATCCTAATGATATGTTCTTGATTTAACTGAATATTTATAATTTTAAATTTAGAAAACAAGATGTATATCCAGAGAGAGCAGTTGATGCCATTCTGAGCATATATTTGTAACACTAACTCAAACGCAGAATATTTGTAATATCCAGTAGTCTATTTCTGCTAATCTGCTAGCTCATGCACACAGAAAAAAAATAATGGGCAAACATCACCGCGTTCTCATAAGATGCGGTGAGAAACAACCTACCCGCGGATACACTTATTAATATTTCTCCAATTCATAAATTACAACTAATTCCTGTTGGTATCAATAAGCATTATCAGATTACCTGGGTTGGGTTGTCACCACATTTTACAAACAATCAAACACTGCAGTAAAGTCCGACATCCGGCTCGCTATTATACGAGTATGGTTATTCCTGAACGCAACAGCAGGACGGAAAAACGAACAATGAGAAGTCTCATGGTTATTTTGATTGGCACCATCATATTTAATGTTGCTCTTGTTCCTCAATAAATCATTCAATGACAATGACACTGCGGGACGAATATTGACACGCCATTGCTAGTCAAAGGGAGATAACTCATGACTGATCGTGATGTATGCGGCTAGTGCACGCGCACTCGGCTGATTATCTATTATCATCTTGTTATAATTTTGTGAACGAATTTTTTTTGTCCAATGTGAATGACAACATCCGCCCCGTTATTGAGAGTTCAGTTTATCAGTATTGAGGAACCAGTAACAATGCAATTATGTAATTATAAGACCAGTGGCCCACGAATAACGCCCCAAAACATACTCTGCAGTTTGCGCACTCTATGTCTATTTTGGGTTTTATTAAGAATTATTTCAATCATTTTTTCTGAACATTGCTCATATAAATATTCATTGACTTTTCTTAAACTCAATACTGTACGACATTTTAAGCATTTAATATTAAGAGGGCTTTGGGCAGTCATTTTGTTAAACGGTCAAGGAACTTTGGTAGAAGACATAACTGATAACCTTTAATTTTTGAGGTATCATTATATCTATTTGACACTATTAGAAACCACCAAACTCTTTATGTTTTCCAAAACATTAGCTAATGTATTTGAAAATATGTATAGGTACAGAACACTGCCATCTTCCTTATGTAATTTTAATTGAAAACAATTTTACCAACAACCGCTATCCATATACATATTCACATTTGTAATTAAGTGAACATGAATGTTCAGAACGACATGATTTTAAAAAAGAGATTAAAACTTCAACACAAATCGGATATAAACACATTTGCATTATATAAATATTTTGAAAATTTTACAGTGCGGAAATATTGCGGAAATGAACAGTACCTAAATCCGTTCAATTTCCGCAAATGCGGAAATGAACTATTAATTCCGGATGCGGAAACGATGTGGAAATCTATACTATGCAAAATATTTTAATTTACTGCTGTTGGAAACCCAATGGAAATATACAAGTACAGTTTCCATCTAAAAAACACAACGGAAATAAACATATGACTATTTCCATTGCGGAAATGAAGCTGAAACGGACAACTTCATTTCAGGACAGCTATATCTATATTACCCAAAATCCGTTTCATTTCCGCAACAACAGAAATGAAGTTATTTTTGCTGTGCTTGGTCAGAAGCAGAACACACTGACCACTTTACTAACCCGCCCCTGAGAGTAGTCAACTGAGCTGGGTACACGGCCAGTTGCCGCCATTGTTCACGGCTGCTATTATTTATATAGGATAATACACGACCTGCCATTTAAAACCACTTTTATTAAACGAGTTACTCATCTGGTATAAAATGAGCAAAAGCGAGTGTGATGTCATCTCCTTCACGAGTTTAATAGAAACGGTAATATATGGAAGGCAGTTTAGTATTCGGTTCATTACTTACAATTGTAATCAAGCCGACAGCTAGTGTGCTGTGCCCACTGGTGCGCACAACGACTTCCACTATTCACATCCGGGAGCTACTTCAGGGCCAGTAGGTCCACGTTTTTTAAAATTTTTATTTTTTCCAAATTTCCCATTATTAATGATAGTATATGTCATATGTATTTACTTTAGAGGGTAAAACATTTTATTACACAAACCAATTATCTGTAGTGGTAATAACGGTGTTGCCTATAAAGCAAAAATTGCATGGCGGTCATTTTATTGTGAACACATTTTATTGTTTTGGATGACAAAAACTAATCTCACGGAAGACAGAAGGGTGTTTTACTATTGGTAAGATTATTTTTCAAATACATTTCATTGACTTATTTTAGCGAAAAAAACGTGCTACTGCCCCTTTAAAAAATCCGCCATTCATGCCGTGATGGCGTAAAACCATTGTGACGTCACAGCAAAACACTGTTATGACGTCACACTTTCATGGGATTCTTTCTCTTGTATATCCCCTATCTTTCGAGAATAGGCACCCTATCTTAGCTGCAGTTGCTTCGCCAAAATAGGCTCTTTGACACCCTGACGTCAGGGTGTCAAAGAGCCTATTTTGTTAAACACGATGATACAGGAGGAAGAGGTTATATAGGTACAGTTCTGCAGCTACCCCTATCTTTGTCCTGAAGTGTTCATTCCCCTGTCACTCCCATGTCTTTTAATTTAGCGTTGATGGTGAGATTTCCACTAACAGTCCATCCAGTCATTTTATAAACAGGATGTATTCGCTCAAATGTTCATATTTGTTCGTGAAAGTAATCAGCTTCCAGTACATAATATCAAAGCGTTTTCAAAATGACAATTCACCAAACGAAAATGGCTAAATTGCAATCCAAATGTATTCCAAATCCCCCAAATTAGACTTCGTTTTTGTAATAATTTGGTAAATCAAGAATGATCTGTTTTTAAAACGATGGCCTGAAACAGCTCACAAGAACACACCTTTCCAGGAAATGCAGTACCAAGAAATCAGTGTAGGGCTCGTCTCCGAATTTGTTTTGTTTAGAATTCTCTGTAACACAACTCGTCATTTTAAAATTAGATAAAACAATCAGATCAGCACTCAAATTGTTGTTTGGTTACTCAGCAGCTACTTTTAAAAATATCAGAATCGATTTTGAAAGAGGTTTGCATTTTTTAATGTAACTATCATTTAAATTTTGAAACGACCCCTACTGTCGGGCCAGCTCGTCCCTTTGCCGGATGTTGTTGTCGCTTGGACAGTGTTTTGGATTGTGTTGACACGAGTTTTGCACCAGTGGATATCTTATGTGCAAGATCTAAGACTTGGATACCTATATCTACTCGTGACATTCTCTTGGACTAGACTACAAGCATCAGACGTCGCCCGTGTTCGCTAAGAACTCCTAGAGTCGAGAGAGATGTGTCCGCTGGCTGAGAGGAGACGGGAATCGGCTATGGTAGATCTAAGACATTTTGTTTTTCTATTCATGTGTAACTTTGTAGATAGAATTGTCTTCAATTTACCCAATATCGGACATCACCCGTCTGTAGAGATACTCTTTGCTTTGACTTGTGACAGTAACAGGTGATTGTAAAAATAACCATCAAATCAGGCGATGACAGCCGCTTGGCTAATGAGTTCATTTGTTAATACGATGGTTTATCGAAACACCCAAGCCGTGATCAGAATTTGCATTTATATTTTGTGCATTTTTTATGAATAAGTGTCGACAAGAAAAAGAGACAAGGACATTACTGTATTTAAAAATACTAAAGACGTGCGAGTAAGACCTGAGTCTTTTGCAGGAGTAGGGGCTGGACTCAGTAATGTGTTCCTACACCAAAAGTAGTCAAAATATTCAAGAATATAGTGCAATCTTTAAAAAGAAAAAAACAGATTTTTCTTAGACTTCCATGTCTGTTTATCATAAAGAATCTGTTTTTCAGTTTGTAAGATACATTAGAGCTCGTTTTGGTCAGAAATCTTTACTATGAGTTTTTCAACTTTTCTTCAATTTTCGAAAGCAAAACACTTTTTCAACTTCTGTCTTCAGACTGCTGAATATTCTTGCTTTGTCATCGTCGCACTGTCCCGGAACTAACTTTTGTTTTAAGTTAAAATCCACTGGGGCCTATATAATATTGAAACAGACACTTTTCTGGCCCTTTTTTATGAATAATATTACCTCCAATAAATGTTGACAAATTTAGGCTGTACATTTAAAGTTTTAAATGTTTTAAGCAGTAAATGATTTTGGACATGTGTATTCATGGGCGAGGCTGCAGCACTGCCATGTTTGTATACAAAATAATGCCTTTTTTTCATCTTAAAGAACGCTTTGCAGATATCTGTTAGAAGCAGTACTATATTTAATCTGTTATTCAGTTCTTACTGCACAAATTGGATAATTTTGGCGGCAAATCTTGACTATGAAATTTTGAAGTTTTCTGACTTTTCAAGAATTTCTGCCGTGAGATTGCTGCCAGCTCGGCTGTCGGCAGTGAACGTGGTCACGTGATTTCTGACCTTGACCTTTATTCAAACAACTGATTGACACCTTTAGAATCCCTCACCAAAAAATTAATCATACTTATTTTAATATTTCCAGTAGTGACAAACTAAGCATTTGACAATTGAGTAAATATGATAAATATTGTCATGTGAGATGATTTGTGTACATGGGGCTTGTCTTGAGTGACCATCCTTCCGTTTGTCCATCTCTGAACGGTGCATCTATTCTCTATCCATTGAACTTGTTTCTCCTGCATATATCTAGACTAACACTTTTCATAATTTTTTTAAAAAAATACCCTGACTTATGAGAGTGGTTTTTTTTGCCTTTTGAACAAATCAATCATCTTTAGGCAAATTTATTATTTACTTACCTTTTCATCTACTAGTTTTTTATTTGAACTTTTGAGTTTTCATGTTTTATGCCAAGAATGTATGGTATTAGATGTCATTGTGCCTATTGATGAAATTTATAATCTATGACCTAATTTTCATATTATTCAGAATCACTTTTAAAAATGTATTTGTCTACATTGTATCTCTCAGAAATTTTTCAGAGACTGAAATAGATTTGGTACAAAGAATAAAATAACTTGATGCTCTAGTCATGTCTTTTGCAGCCATTGATGACTTATGTTGAAATGAATGCCTTTCTCTAGCTCATCAGGTCTATATACGGCACTGGGTCACTGATTTAAACATATTTTATTCACATAGAGAGAAATGAAGTTAGAATACCCTCTCCTTGAATATAAGTAATTGGGTCACTCCAGGATCTTCCTTCTCCATCTGTAAACTTTTTACATTTTCAACTTCTCTTCAAGAACCACTGTACACCGAAGCTGTGAAGAGGCCTCTCTTTGTCCAGTTAGTTACAACCCAAGCCATGACCTTGCATAGCTGCCAAGTCAAGTTAATGTTCAAGTGCTCAGGTACAAATAGTATGCATATTTAAATAATTTTCGGACAAAATCTCCAATTGACAAAACCCAAAGATATTGATGACAATGATCTTAATTTTAACTATACCCCTGGCCCTGCCTTACAGTGTAAGCATGACATGACATGACCAAAGCAGTAACTCTGGAAGGAAGTGATTTTGTGCGGAGCATATTTCTCAAACTAAACATGCTATGATGCTAGCTTCACCAAACTTGCTACATATGTTAGCCATGATCTCTAGTTGTGCCGGTTCAGATTTGGACAGATTTCTGAATTTTACTTTGGCGGTTTCCATGGAAACATAACCAAAATAGTGACTCTGTAAGGAAGTCATTTTGTGTGGAACTTATCTCCCAAACTATAAATTATAGTTACACCAAACCTCATATATACATGTCAACCATGGTGTCTAGATGGTGCCTAGATGTGCTTTTTGAGGTTTAAACCTATTTCGGAATTTTATTTTTTGCGGTTTCGATGGAAACATGACCAAAATAGAGATTCTGTGAGTAAGTCATTTTGTGTGGAACTTATCTCCCAAACTATATATTCTAGCTGCACCAAACTTCATACACATGTCAACCATGGTTTCGAGATGGCGCTAGGATGGTGCCTAGATGTGCCTTTTGAGGGTTAGACCTATTTTTTAATTTAATTGTTTGCGGTTTCCATGGAAACATGACTGAACTGTGAGAGTAGAACCCTGTATTGTTCCGGCAGCTGGTCTGTCTGCTGGCACCATTCCAGAAATTACACATGGACATTAAGGCGGGCGGATTTGGATTGTGCATTTCTCCAGTTTTTGTAGGGCTGCATGAGGTCAGCTGGAAGTTGAACTGCTTTGGCCTCATCGGTGCCGGCTGTGTATCAAAGTCAAAGTAAATTTTGCGTCGCTTTGAGTTTGGGGGGTGAGCCTCCACCTCAATCACGCTAGTGGAGCTAGCGCATGAAGGAACCGGCGGACAGACAGACAGACAGACAGACAGAGTCCAAACACTTGGACGAAACTAGTTACTCTAGCAATCAAACTCCTTGCCCCCATAGACGTTACTAGGGCAAACTTGTCCTTTTAACCTATGTATGGATATAATTTTTATGAATATTGTAAATCCTCACTGAACTTCTTGATAGAACATGTCATTCTGATCAAGAGTCCTATATCGCAGTATTGCATGTCTAGCATCCCCTCCTAGATTTGATATTGCCGCTGTGCATTCAAGGATTAAGATAAAAAATTATGTCAATGACCGGTCCCTGCAAGCGACTGCACTGAGTCAGTAACTCTACAGCAGAGTTTCACTGCGACTTCCCGTATATCGTCGTCTATGATGTCATAAAATGATTGTTTGTGACGTCACTGTAGCTTGTGGTCGCAAGGGAGGTAGGCCTTTTCATGGCTTATTTTATGCGAATTTAATGAAGTAGAATTGGCATTACAGAAACTTGTGCAAATTTGTGTATAACCCTCGGTCTCACTTTGGCAATACAAATATTCACATGTCGTACGACACACTTCCTCTATCCTCTAATCTCTATGTCTGCAGCATTTCAAATCAAACAAATTAAGAGTGCAAAAATGACTTAATCACTTTATTTTATTGTGACAGATGTTTTCTTTATACGAACGTATATTAACATTTTATTATTTTGTTGTCATCACGCATAAACAGATCTTTAAAATCATTAAAGTTTGTCCTATGATAAATACTTATTCATCAATTGTCATAGGGTAAAAATGTCCAATATTTCGATGTAGATATCTATTTTCTGGACTTCATAAGATTATCAATATCTTTTTTTCGGGCATTGATTTTATTTTTTTTGAAGATTGTAAGCATTGTTAGTCATTTATCAAAATATCAATTTTCAATAACCGTATAAATCAACAATGGTGTTGACATCATTGCTTGGTTGGTTGGTGCATGTTTATGACGTGTGGGATCAGGTCAGGTATTGTAATAATTCCTGTTGATTTCAATGATACTGAAACCTTGTGTTTAATTTGGGGCTGAACGGAAGTTTGCAAGATTTCGATGTTTTCAGGGGTGCGTTCAATGCTTTTAAAGTCTATCCTAACTCCTCTGATGACTTCATTGGGTGCGTTCCATTCAGTTGATAATTCTACTCAGAGTACTCCAAACGAAAGGACCGTGATCAGACCGTGCTCGGAGTTTGCTCTGAGCTACTCCTCGTAATCAGGTGGAGCAGACTGAGCAGCTAAGGTGTCGATCTACGAATGAACCCCCAAAATAGTGACAATTTTATTTGTCTTATATAAATATAAAATCATGAAAACAGCTTTATCTTCATGAATGATATTTTGTCAATCATTGTAGTATATTATATAAAAGTAATTAATTTCACCAAATGACATCACTCAGGAAATGACCTTTGACCTTGCTCTAAAATCTATTTAGTGTTATTCCTTTCAACGAGAGCAGAGCAGTGATCTGCGCTTGTTCCGAACATGCGAAAGGAGCTCACCCCTGGATTCCTGTGACAGTCAATAATAAATGATGTTTTTTATCCAACCGGTATGTAATACCGTAGGATAAAGTCAACGCCCCGTCCGTCTGTCCGTCCGACTGTTCGTCCGTAATCATTTCGTTTTCGGAGCACAGCTCCAAAACCGTTCATCATATCTTCCTGAAACTTTGCATGTGTATTACCCACTAACTGAAGTGGTGCCTTTTGATATTTGAAAAAAATTTGTTTTTCGTTTCCATAGAAACTTGTTGAATTTGGACTTTGTTCAGAGATAGGTTTGTTTCCGGAGCACAGCTCCAAAACCGTTCATCATATCATATCTATCTGAAGTGGTGCCTTTTGATATTTTCAGATTTTTTCTGAAAAATTAATTTTTTTCTATTTCCATAGAAACATGAGAGGGATGTTGGTTGTTGTTGATTTTGACTGCTTCTGGAGCAGAAGTCTAAAACCCTTAACATACCTGAAACTCAGCATCTGTAATACCCACTAACTGAAGTACGGTAGTAGATACACAAGTATCTGTCAAAGATGTGTTTTACAAATTTTGTGGAACCGGTGGGATATGTCATCTTCTGATGACGCTTGTTTATCAATAAATATTGACTTTTGCTGAAAATTTACATTTAATGGTACTTATACCCCTGCTACGAAGTAGTTGATGTATGTATATGACATTCATTCTGTTCGTCATTCCGTCTGTCTTTCCATCAACTAAATTTTTCAGAAAATGTTTAGTATACATCAAGTAAACTTTGTACAGTTGTTAAGCATGTTCTCCCCATAATGTGTGGCCCATTTGCAGTTTTCAGAGATTTAAAAGTTTTGGTCATTTCTATGTTAATGTCACTCTTTTTAGCCAATCCGCATGATCAGGCCTGATCAAAAAGCCAAATTGGTTTATGGCATGGGCCGTCGTCTGTAAGGTATCGTCAGTTGTCTGTCATGAGTCGTCAGTAAATTCTTCGACATCTTCTCAAAAACCTCTGCACCCTGTCTCCGAAAGCTAAAATTATGTGGAGAGGTACCTTGCACGTAGGGGATAAAAGTTTGTACATTTGGTCCTGACCCCCTCAAATATTGGCACGGCAGGCATTATCTGAATAACCTTCAAAACCAGTTTGCATATGAAGCTGAAATATTCAAAATTTCAACTGTTCGTCATACAAAAGTCAAATTTGCAATTCTGTGTATTGAATACAAGTGTAGAACTCTTTGGAATGGGATGTGTGTAGTTGATCGGGGGAGTGATATGGTTAAGTTGATCATTGGGCCGGCTGGAGTCCAGTTCGTTGAGTTAGTTAGTTGTTAGTTAATGAGAAGATAAGAGGGAGGTATGATATTGAAATGGGCTCTGTCCGTCTGTCCATCCTAACATCGTTTCCAAAACAGAACTAAAAAAACGTAGGGCACAGCTCAATGAAACTTTATTTCCAATGGCTGAGGATGTTGATGATATCGCCTGTCTGCTAGTTTTTCCTTTTATTGAATGAATTGCAGTCATGGAATGACATATCATGGATTAAAATTTGTATAACTTATATTCTTTCAGCAGATGTGCACGACAAAATGAATTCCATGCCGCAAACAATCCTTACAAGTTGAACTGGATATCTTAAAAATCTCTTCAATGTGGAGGAAATAACCCATACGTGATGATCCGGAAGTTTGAGAACTCTTCAATATGGAGGAAGGCATTGATTATCTCCCTTGTTCTCAATGTCCTCTCATCCACCATCTCTTGTCAAGGGGAGGTAATCTAGCTAGCACTGCGTAGGAACCAAGGGGAGAGAACTGTACGACACAGATGAGCGGTGGACGTGACTGCAGACAATATGCACGTAGAGTCGGGGGAAGGGTATTACATCAAGATGATGACCGGGACACCTCCACAACAGGTACTTGTGATATTGGATGATGGATCAGCCACTATATAATGTTTTCAAAACTTTGTTAAAGTCATATATATTTTAGCTCTCTTAAATGAACACTAGCATTGTCTGAAGACATATGGTATATGCTATATGGTACTTATAACTGTCTTCGCTCAGCTTTCTTTATGCTAAGATTATACTAAGAGTACTTTGAAAACTTGTAGTCATCAGAAATAGATCCAAGATTTTCGTAGTGGGTAGAGGGTGGGGGAAGGGGTGGGGGAGTGGTTTGGGTGACCCTTTTTAACATTGCTGATGATAATTGGGACTCCTCCACAACAGGTTAATACCTGCCTGTATTATGATACACGTGGTAGACAGAGCAGTAGATATACCAGTTTGTATTATATGTGATGATGATGTTTTATTCATAATAATGATTTCAATTAATCCCTTTTGTAAATCAAGGCATAACACAGGACACAGCCTTTACTCTGTGTATTGCGTATTACGCCTTATCATATATCTATCAATGATATGGGCTGTTTTGTATATGTGATAGAGGTCAGAACACCACACCCATATCGCTGCCCGGTCCGCAAATCCATATCAGCCATATCAGCCCGGTCCGCAAATCCATATCAATATCAGCCCGGATGACGTTAGGTCAGAGTGATCTCCCTTTGCTTACATGCGTGAACACAGTAAAGTCACAAGCGAAGCAGTGTCAGAGTATTTAGTTCATTTGAATCCTTTCAGAGTACCCTCCAAACAAGGATGTTGTTGACACTTTTAATTTATTAAATTAAATATACTTTTATTTTGAATAGGAGGCACGACTCACATAATTTTAAAAGAAAAATTACCCCCAGAGTATAAATTTTCGCATAACATCAAATTATTATTATTTCTGTAAATATTTTGTCATGTTTTAGAAAAAAGTATGATATATGATAAAAAGGTTACAACATGTCATTTTTCATACCATACCCAATATCAGCCCTCGACCAATATCAGCCCTCTGGCCTGCGGCCCTCGGGCTGATATGGGGGTCTCAGGCTGATATGGGGTATGGTATGAAACATGACATGTTATAACCTCTAAATATATCACCAGCTGGTGACGTCACACTTTGTGTGTACGTCTTACTGTAAAGTCACTTTTATTATATCAATCTCCCTTCTTTACAAATTTGAAGAGGTGTCATTGTTGTCATCATTAAGGGAATACACACAGTGTTTAAATGTTTAAATGTTATGGCAGAAGTTGTAACTTGAATCATCAACTATAAACAAATTATATATAATATTCATTATCAATTCTGATAGAGCAACTTTCTTCAAAGTCAATAAATATTCTTTAACTTTAAATGTTAAAAAATAAGCTGAATTTCCACAACAACTTCTTCAAACCCTGAAAGGAAAAATATGCTTTCTGGCACTAAAAACTTTGAATTCAACTTTTAACACTGTTCACAGCTTTTCATGAAGCCCTTCATGATTTTTCAACAGTTCTTGATATCAATCTTGATATCGATTAGGCATATTGACTTTCAGTCCAGATCTTGTTGTTTGATTACAGATAGTGTCTGTAGTTTCAGATTCATCTGTATCACAGTTCATTGCCTCATCTCTGTCTTCAGTTGATTGAGATATGGGATTCTCAGTAGTTGCCCACAGATTTCTTCGGAACTGTCTTCCATCTGGCGTTGTTACGTTGTAGGATCTTGGCGAGTCATCAACTGATTTGACAACTCCAGGCTTCCATGACTGCTTATCTTGAATCCTGACTTGCTGTCCAGGAGTCAAGGGAGGTAATTCTCTACTACTTATGTCATAGTAGTACTTTTGCTTGTCTTGTCGTGCTTCCAGCTGGTCATATATTGTTTCTGGTTTCAGCAAAACATCAGACACAGGTAAGCGACTCTTCAGGCACCTGCTCATAAGCATTTGAGCTGGTGACAGGTTGACCTTGTCAACAGGTGAGTTTCTGTACTCAAGTAGAGCTAAGTAGATGTCTCGTCCACTAGCTTCTGTTTTCTTGAGCAGTTTTTTAGCTCATCAGGCCTGAAAGGCTTATGGCATGGCATGGCGTCCGTCCGTCCGTAAACTTTTCGCATTTTCGTCTTCTTCTCCAGAACCACTTGGTCTAGGGAGCTGAAATTTTGTGTTCCAAAAGGTCTAGAGAGCTGACAAATTGTGACTCCTTGGCTAATGGCGATTCTAAATTGTAGATTTTGTGACCCTGTGACTCACAACCCTAAAAACCTATTTTCATCTTCTCCAGGAAAAGCTCTTGAACAAGCTAAGAAATTTATTTTAACAATACAAATCCTATTGAGCTACAGAGCCAATCATGGCTCTATTTTCCACGGTCTGAACTGTCCGCTCAGCTTGTCCGTTTGATTGTGGGTATGTCAGACTTGATGTTGTGTGTGTGTAGTCCAATTTGTCATGTATTCGCTCTTTAGGGTATAGGATGGCATTTGATTCAGCAGATTATGGAGTGCCTTTTGCAGAAGTTCAGATTTATTTTCTTTCTTTCAGGTACCCTCACGACTGTGGCCATTGCTGTATTCATCAATCTAGTCTGGTGAGTTGTGTGATTGATTTCATCTGATAATCGTGATGTTTAACACCCATATGGTTCAGGCATTGGATGGCACTTGATTGATCAGAACACACACTTTGAAGCCCGCCATTTTTATTACAGCATTTCGTTACAACACGCGATTATGTGACGTCATGACATATTACGTCATGGGTTTAGGGGATGTGCTATCTATAGATAGCTGTTGACATTAAGGATATTATACTCCTCCCCTCCAAACGTTTAGTTTTAAAGTTCTTATCGGCTATACCTCAAACGTTATAAAATCAGTTGTTTCCATTAATAACTATGTTAAGATAACTTGGCATTGTAAGGCTTCATGATTGAATAAAACAACTTTAACTTGTGAAGTAACTTTAGAGTCCATCAACTTGAAAACTAGAACTTGGAAACACACTCTTTACTGAATTGATAGTTAACGCGAACTTTAAGTGTCTCTCAAAATTTTAGAACTGAACTAATATTTTCACTTTGCCATTTTGGCTTAACACATTTACAGTCACATTATTTTCACAATCAGCTTCACAGGTCCAGTCTCTGAATCGGTTTTCAGGATTCTCTCTGGATAGCGTCTCGGTGTACAAGTCTGAGTTGTCTCCCTTGAGACACTGGATTGGGCTGAAGTAGTCGCTTGTCTCTGCAGCGGCGTCTCCTCCCCTCTTGTCGACAGTGACATCTCTTTCCCTGTGCTGAACGACGGCAGCGTCAGTGTTGTCTCAGCAAGTGGTCACTGGCAGCTGCGGGATCTGCTCACCTCTCTGTTGTGTTAAAGTCTCTGCATGGCCTAGAGAATGTACCATTTGATTGACATATGTGTAATTGGTGCGAGGGCCTATCTGAACCAAGTAGCATTGAGGTCCCATTCTGCGGATATCTCGTCCCGGTATCCACCGTTCCATTGTTCCATCTCTGTAGTTTCGGACTCGACAGGGTTCGTTGGTCTGGAATTCTCTTAGATGAATCCGATTATCATGGACTTCCTTCTGTTTCTGTTGAGCTCCTTCCACTTTCTTGTTGAGATCAGGCTTCAGTAGAGAGAGTCTTGTGCATACTAGTCGTCCAAGAAGTAACTCGGCTGGAATTCTCCCAGTTACCGAAAGCAGTGTTGATCTGTACGTCAAGAGAAAGTTGGATAAGTTAAAGCTGAAATTTTATGTGCAGACTCCTTGGCCAATGGGGATTCTAAATTGTAGATTTTGTGACCAAATGGGATCACAGGGGTCACATCCTTAAAAATCTATTTTCATCTTCTTCTCCAGTTCCAAAAGGTCTAGAGAGCTGAAAAGTTGTGTGCAGAGTCCTTGGCCAATGGGAATTCTAAATTGTGGATTTCTTGACCCCGTGACCCCAAATGGGGTCACAGGGGTCACATCCTTAAAAACCTATTTTCATCTTCTTCTCCAGTTCCAAAAAGTCTAGAGAGCTGAACAGTTGTGTGAAGACTCCTTGGCCAATGGGATTCTAAATTGTAGATCTCGTGACCCCCACAGGGGTCACATCGTTGTAAACCAATTTTCATCTTCTTCTCCAGCTCAAAAGGTCTAGAGAGCTGAAAAGTTGTGTGCAGACACCTTGGCCAATGGGGATTATAAATTGTAGATTTTGTGACCCTGTGACCCCAATCTAGGTCACGGGTCATGACCCAAAAACCTATTTTCATCTTTATCTCAAGTATGTAAGCTCTAGAAAGGTGAAATGTTGTGTAGAGACTCTTTGGTCAAAGGTGATTCTTAATTGTAGGATTGGTGACCCTGTGACTCCAAATATGGGTCACAGGGGTTATGATGTAAAAACCTTTTTTTTTGCTTGTTAACAATGTATTACTTGAGATAACTTAGATATTCAACCTAAGATAATAAATCAATGAAATCCTGATGAGCTACAGAGCCCATGGCTCTATTTTTACCATTCCTGGGTGATCAGATTGTAGCTCTTGGAGAACATTATCTTGTAGTGATGGAGGAATCACAACTCTCATTCCCCACAACACGCAATCTTGATCCACCGAGATTTCATGTCGTCTCTGGAAATACGGTTTCAACCCTTCATCTGCAATGTAGTTCGGCCACCCTCGGCCAAGACTCTTGATAGCACCGGATCATTTCTTGTTTCTCTTGCGACTTCACTGTAACAGGTAGGTTATCTACATTTGTGAAATAGTTGACCTGACCTTCAATTGTTTCTGGGTCCTCATTTCCTGGCAGCCTCGATAGTCCATCTGCATTCCCATGGTCCTCAGATCTTCTGTATCTGATCTCATAGATGTGCGCCATCAGGATTAATGCCCAACGTTGTAACCTGGCTGCGACTCGAGTTGGTACTCCTGTCTTGGGGCCTAAAATTGTTGTCAATGGTTTGTGGTCGGTTATCAAAGTAAATTTCTGTCCATAGAGATACTTGTGATATTTCTTGGTTCCTTATATGATGGATAATGCTTCCTTTTCTAGCTGCGCGTAGTTCTTTTCACTAGGAGACAACGTTCTGGAGACAAAGGCTATTGGTCGCTCTGATCCGTCTTCCATCTGATGCGATAGGACACATCCAACTCTGTATGTGGATGCATCGCATGCTAGTATCAAGGGTTTGTTCATGTCATAATGAACAAGAACACTCACTTGACAACAATGTCTTGCATTTCTTGAAAACCTTTTCTTGCTCGGCTGTCCATTTCCAAGGCGTGTCTGCCTTCAGCAGGTGATACAGTGGTGTAGACATATTCCCTAAAAACCGACTGTAGTAGTTGAGCATTCCTAAAAATGCTCTCAATTCTGTGACATTCTTTGGACATGGTGCATCAGTGATTGTTTGGATTTTCTCTTTCATCGGGTGTAGACCATTTCCATCAATCTGATGTCCCAGATAGTCGACACTGCGAACCTTAAACTTGCATTTGTCCAAGTTAGCCTTGATTCCGTAAGTGTCCAGATGCTTGAGTACTTCATGAAGGATTTGTTCATGTTGTTTCTCACTTCCTGTGCCTATGAGTATGTCGTCCAGTAGACGTTCAACATGGGGAATTCCTTGGAGAACTTGATCCATAACGGACTGAAAAATGGATGGTGCTGTGGATATCCCAAAACATAGCCTCTGAAATTCATACAGTCCCTTGTGAGTGTTGATCACCAGCAGAGGTTTTGACCTTTCGGTAAGTTCTAGTTGAAGATAAGCGCTTGACAAGTCCAATTTTGAGAACAATGTTGCTCCTCCCATCTTCGCGAATAGATCTTCTGCTGTAGGCAATGGGTATATGTTTTCTTCTAGGACCGGATTCACAGTCACCTTTAAATCTCCACATAACCGTACACGTTTATTGGCTTTGGGTACTACGACAATCAGTGTTGCCCAGTCCGACTTCTCCACTTTCTTTATTATTCCTTCCTTCTCCAATCGATCAAGCTCTGTTTCTACTGCTTCTCTCAATGCATATGGTACAGGACGTGACTTGCAAAATTTCGGGTTGACATTTGGTTGCACCTTGATATCCGCTTTGAAGGTATTTTCGAGTCCCTTTCCTTCAAATACTGTTGGATATGATCCCTTCAATTCATCACTGAGTGATTTCTCTGATATGGGACACAATTTTCCCCAATTCAACATGCTTTTGCAATCCAGTTTCCCAAACAATGGCACTCTTTTTCCCTCTGCCACCACTAAAGGAAGACTGTACTTTATGTCCTCTAACTTGACATCGACAATAACTTCACCCAATAAAGGAATGATATTGTCTGAATAATCTAACAAGGAAACTTTGGTTGGTTTCAGTTCCAATGTCTTTAAATGTTTTCTGAACATTTTCTCTCCTATCACTGAGCTGTATCCAAGAAGAATTCAACACTCTTTCCCTCTATCTCTAATGGTACTCTGAATCCATCTTCCTTTCCACTCTGAGAAGAGTAAATAGCAAACAATCTATCATATTCTTCCTCTTCATCTATTTCCTGATCATTGTCTTCTCCAGTTACCAGCTGGGCTCTTCAGTTACCAGCTGGGCTCTTCAGTTACCAGATGGGCTCTTCAGTTACCAGATGAACTGTTTCTTGAAAGTCTGTTTCTTATTCTGTGTTTGACTCTGTGTACTCTGTCTGTCTTTATATGCCTTTACTATGTGACTCACTTTTCCACATTTGAGACAAGTTTTCTTTCGGAAATAACAATCATCAGAGTAATGGTTAGTTTAAGTACATCTGAAACAAGGTTTATAACTTTGATGTTTATCTTGTCTTCTAACCTGGTTCACTTTACCTGATTGTTCATCTGCCTTGAAAGCTAACACATCTTTCTCTGCTATCTCCATTGCAATTGCTATCTCACATGCTTTCTCAAATGATATGTCTTTCTCTGACAATAACTTCCTTTGCAAGGCCACTCCCCTCACACCACCGACAAAGCTGTCTCACAAACGGTCCCGTAATGTCATCCCAAACTCACAATGTTTACTGAGACGTTTGAGTTCAATGATGTAATCAAGTACAGACTCGTCTGCCTTTTGTTTCGATCTGTAAATACTTGTCGTTCCCAAATAACATTTCTCACAGGCTTATAGTATTTTGAAAATTCTCTGTTCAAAACATCGTAGGGCACATCACTAATATCGTCAGGTGCAAATAAAGATATCAACAGTTCAAATACTACTGGCCCTACTGTAGCAAGAAAAACAGTTGCTCTATCTTCTTTCTTTACTTTGTTTGCCTGCATCCATATTTCTAAACGTTTCTGATAGCTTGACCAGTCTTCTTTACCTTGTGAAAATTCACCGATTGTTCCGATCATGGGCGCGGCCATATTTGTTTGGTCATGTGACTCTCAACTTCAGCTTCACAACTGAACTTCAAAGTTCGTTTCCTACAATTTGTTTACTAACAAAATTGCTTTACAATCTTTGTTGTCACTCTAAAGTTCACTTTCACTTTAGTAGTTTACATTTCACGATGAGAAGTGTCTCATTTCCAATACCGTATCACACAGCAATCTTTCATTATAGACGCTAAGCCCCCTTGTGGCTGACGTGATAGTTATGTCCTTAATAACAGTCAATGTTCTTACTTAAACATTCTCACAGTTCTTGATCCCATCCTCGTCGCCAAAATTGTCATGTATTCGCTCTTAAGGATATTGGATGGCATTTGATTAAGTAGAGCACACACATTGAAACCCGCCATGTTTATTACGGCATTTCGTTACAACACACGACACACTTATAAAATCAAAGTTTTTCTATCTATATTTGTTCTTAAATATCTGAATTTGCGTTTCAATCTCGATTTTGGTCCCGCAAAAATAATTCAGGCTGTGAACAAGTGGGGGTTACTATGGTTCCCCGGTTCCTAAGCCTATGCTGTTTTCTGGCCATCCACTTAGAATCACAGATTTCAGCTGTTGTAGTTCATTGTGGCAATCTTTAATTCATTCAATTTTCCTGACGTCATCGGCAGTTGTGATATCAGGTTAACATCACACTCGGTTTAATCAAACCAATAATTATCGGCTTGAAGATATGCCCTACTCAAGGCATCTGCAACTATCAGTTCTTTGCCGGGTCTGCAGGTATCTTAAGATATGCCCTACTCAAGGCATCTGCAACTATCAGTTCTTTGCCGGGTCTGCAGGTATCTTGAAGATATGCCCTACTCAAGGCATCTGCAACTATCACTTCTTTGCCGGGTCTGCAGGTATCTTGAAGATATGCCCTACTCAAGGCATCTGCAACTATCAGTTCTTTGCCGGGTCTGCAGGTATCTTGAAGATATGCCCTACTCAAGGCATCTGCAACTATCAGTTCTTTGCCGGGTCTGCAGGTATCTTGAAGATATGCCCTACTCAAGGCATCTGTAACTATCACTTCTTTGCCGGGTCTGTAGGTAACTTGAAGATATGCCCTACTCAAGGCATCTGCAACTATCAGTTCTTTGCCGGGTCTGCAGGTATCTTGAAGATATGCCCTACTCAAGGCATCTGCAACTATCAGTTCTTTGCCGGGTCTGCAGGTATCTTGAAGATATGCCCTACTCAAGGCATCTGTAACTATCACTTCTTTGCCGGGTCTGCAGGTATCTTGAAGATATGCCCTACTCAAGGCATCTGCAACTATCAGTTCTTTGCCGGGTCTGTAGGTAACTTGAAGATATGCCCTACTCAAGGCATCTGCAACTATCAGTTCTTTGCCGGGTCTGTAGGTATCTTGAAGATATGCCCTACTCAAGGCATCTGCAACTATCAGTTCTTTGCTGGGTCTGCAGGTATCTTGAAGATATGCCCTACTCAAGGCATCTGCAACTATCAGTTCTTTGCCGGGTCTGCAGGTATCTTGAAGATATGCCCTACTCAAGGCATCTGCAACTATCAGTTCTTTGCCGGGTCTGTAGGTAACTTGAAGATATGCCCTACTCAAGGCATCTGCAACTATCAGTTCTTTGCCGGGTCTGTAGGTATCTTAAAGATATGCCCTACTCAAGACATCTGCAACTATCAGTTCTTTGCCGGGTCTGCAGGTATCTTGAAGATATGCCCTACTCAAGGCATCTGCAACTATCAGTTCTTTGCCGGGTCTGCAGGTATCTTGAAGATATGCCCTACTCAAGGCATCTGCAACTATCAGTTCTTTGCCGGGTCTGCAGGTATCTTGAAGATATGCCCTACTCAAGGCATCTGCAACTATCAGTTCTTTGCCGGGTCTGCAGGTATCTTGAAGATATGCCCTACTCAAGGCATCTGCAACTATCAGTTCTTTGCCGGGTCTGCAGGTATCTTGAAGATATGCCCTACTCAAGACATCTGCAACTATCAGTTCTTTGCCGGGTCTGCAGGTATCTTGAAGATATGCCCTACTCAAGGCATCTGCAACTATCAGTTCTTTGCCGGGTCTGCAGGTATCTTGAAGATATGCCCTACTCAAGGCATCTGCAACTATCAGTTCTTTGCCGGGTCTGCAGGTATCTTGAAGATATGCCCTACTCAAGGCATCTGCAACTATCAGTTCTTTGCCGGGTCTGCAGGTATCTTGAAGATATGCCCTACTCAAGGCATCTGCAACTATCAGTTCTTTGCCGGGTCTGCAGGTATCTTGAAGATATGCCCTACTCAAGGCATCTGCAACTATCAGTTCTTTGCCGGGTCTGCAGGTATCTTGAAGATATGCCCTACTCAAGACATCTGCAACTATCAGTTCTTTGCCGGGTCTGCAGGTATCTTGAAGATATGCCCTACTCAAGGCATCTGCAACTATCAGTTCTTTGCCGGGTCTGCAGGTATCTTGAAGATATGCCCTACTCAAGGCATCTGCAACTATCAGTTCTTTGCCGGGTCTGCAGGTATCTTGAAGATATGCCCTACTCAAGGCATCTGCAACTATCAGTTCTTTGCCGGGTCTGCAGGTATCTTGAAGATATGCCCTACTCAAGGCATCTGCAACTATCAGTTCTTTGCCGGGTCTGCAGGTATCTTGAAGATATGCCCTACTCAAGGCATCTGCAACTATCAGTTCTTTGCCGGGTCTGCAGGTATCTTAAGATATGCCCTACTCAAGGCATCTGCAACTATCAGTTCTTTGCCGGGTCTGCAGGTATCTTGAAGATATGCCCTACTCAAGGCATCTGCAACTATCAGTTCTTTGCCGGGTCTGCAGGTATCTTGAAGATATGCCCTACTCAAGGCATCTGCAACTATCACTTCTTTGCCGGGTCTGCAGGTATCTTGAAGATATGCCCTACTCAAGGCATCTGCAACTATCAGTTCTTTGCCGGGTCTGCAGGTATCTTGAAGATATGCCCTACTCAAGGCATCTGCAACTATCAGTTCTTTGCCGGGTCTGCAGGTATCTTGAAGATATGCCCTACTCAAGGCATCTGCAACTATCAGTTCTTTGCCGGGTCTGCAGGTATCTTGAAGATATGCCCTACTCAAGGCATCTGCAACTATCAGTTCTTTGCCGGGTCTGCAGGTATCTTGAAGATATGCCCTACTCAAGGCATCTGCAACTATCAGTTCTTTGCCGGGTCTGCAGGTATCTTGAAGATATGCCCTACTCAAGGCATCTGCAACTATCAGTTCTTTGCCGGGTCTGCAGGTATCTTGAAGATATGCCCTACTCAAGGCATCTGCAACTATCAGTTCTTTGCCGGGTCTGCAGGTATCTTGAAGATATGCCCTACTCAAGGCATCTGCAACTATCACTTCTTTGCCGGGTCTGCAGGTATCTTGAAGATATGCCCTACTCAAGGCATCTGCAACTATCAGTTCTTTGCCGGGTCTGCAGGTATCTTGAAGATATGCCCTACTCAAGGCATCTGCAACTATCAGTTCTTTGCCGGGTCTGCAGGTATCTTGAAGATATGCCCTACTCAAGGCATCTGCAACTATCAGTTCTATCTGTAACTATCAGTTCTTTGCCGGGTCTGTAGGTAACTTGAAGATATGCCCTACTCAAGGCATCTGTAACTATCACTTCTTTGCCGGGTCTGCAGGTATCTTGAAGATCATATTTCTGTGGCCGCAGCAACATTCTCTGCAACCTATGAGGAGCTCTACACAGTGAGAGTTTCTGAAATATGATTTCAAGTGGCTTGTGATCTGCTTCTACCTGAACTGTTTTCCCATATATGTACTGGTGAAACTTCTCACATCCATTTAGAATTCCCAGCATCTCTTTCTCTGTCTGCGCATATTTCTTTTGCGCACTTGTCAGTGACCTCGATGCGAATGCTACAGGCTTGTCAGCTTGCATCAACACTGCTCCTAGCCCTTCAGGACTGTTGTCATGATCAGCATTGTGTCGCCAAGAACGAACATTTGACAATTAACATGTCAATTGACATGCCGGTTACCGAGATGCCATTTCTTGTGTAATTGAACCGGTCCAGTAAACTTGTTATCTGTAAAAACATAATAATTACACTCGAGGCTCCTCCTTCCTTCTCACCTACTCAGCTTATTTGACTTTGTTCAGCTTAATTACGTAAACTAATTTGCTGTAACAACACATCTCTCTTCTTTGATCTTGAAGAAACATCTATATGGTACGCTAAACTGATCATTTGTATTGGAGCGGCAAATAAATTCTATCCGCGTATTTACCAATCCGTGTCGTTTTCATTTACGAGATGTACAGTAAGTTGCGTTTGGTAAAATATGTATTTCATTGATCTTGTTCGTTGTCTATAAATTTGTATAATCGCAATGTAGTTTAAATGTATTTTATTCAATAAGGAGAAATGAATTGGCAAAAAAGTCTAGATGACTTATGTAAATGCCACTCAACAAAGCATGTTTGGTTCACATTTATACATGACGTTTAAATGATGATACATTTATGAACATAATAATCATAATGTATATGTGTGCGTGTACAGTGCAACAATCTTCATGTAAATGTCATTGAGCTTGTTCAGTTGTTGACCAATCCAGTTCATTTATTTATACATGAAATAAATTTTGTAACTCATATAGCAAGTGAAAATGGTTTGCATTACATTACATCATATAGGGGCCTATTCAATATGTTGATCAACAAACTTGAACTATAGTAACCTTTTATGTTTGATACACAGTGTTACTTACACTTTACTTTGTCACTGATATCAAACGTGACAGCAACAAAGAAATGTTGAATGAAATGTGAGTCGTAACCATGATATTTTCACCAAACACGCACACATCTTTCCAGGAAATTGATGTCACAATATTACCTCTCTTATGCATTCTATGAAACCATTCAGTACCATTCAAGTTTAGTAAACTACGACTTTCTCTATGAAATATTGTAACAAACTTGTTGAAATCACAATCCTGGACGAACATTACCTTGTACATGCAGTATAGCAAAGATAAATTACTTATATATATAATATATAATATATATATATTATATATGTACCTGTAACCCTGTTTGTCAATCCCGTTTTCCATGTATCATCTTGAAATACATGCCTTTTAAGTAATATATATGTGTACTTACATTTACGTTTAATTCTGTAAGTGAACTTTTAATGTAGAAGTAGACTCCGAAAGATTGTATCAACAACCTGTCAAATAATTTCGAGTTGAAATTGTTTCTATTAAATTTGTTTCAAGATGTTATATTGTCAGTAATAATAATATTAATAGAATGTATAAAAAGTTACTCTTCAAATACGACATCTGCAGTGTGAACAACTCGGGTGTAACAATACATCGAACTATTGATGCATCGCAATAGTTGGCTTGGCAATAGTACTATATCGATAGTATATACAAAAACACTATCGTAAGGTAAACTATCAATACTAACGAAACTATTAAATTTTACTTAATTATGAATGATTTGCACAAGCCTCACTGCATTTGATCAAGATTTGTCATTTTAGATTGTCAAAAGGGAAGAACTTGAGATAGGAAATAGCAAAGTGACAAAAAGTATAAATTTGCATTTATGATTTCTTGACTGATTTTGGTTCCATAGTTCTTACATTACTTAAACATTTCTACTAAATCTAGCTGATTATTGCGTATTTGTACCAAAAAAGCTATCGCAGTAGTTATTGCAATAGTGAGTTACAATAGTCTATCGCAATAGTAAGTGGCAATGGACTATCAATCTCAATCTTTTATTTCGGTACTTAGAAGGCCACAGGCCTATAGTACATGTCACATGTATGCACTGCGTAACATTAGAGCTTTGTGGAGAAAAACTGCAACATTTTTAATTACCTTTTCATTTGAACAATTCAATAAAGAAGAAAATTTATCAATTGATGGATGGACAAAATAGAATTCTTTAATATATTTTTTACGTATATTATCATAAGCTGGACATACAAGAAGAAAATGATATTCATCTTCAATACTATTATAATTACAGCTTCTACATATTCTATTTTCTCTCTTGATATTAAAAAATCTACCTTTTTCGATTAACAGATCATGTGATGAACAACGGAAACGAGCTAAACATACTCTAAATTTCTTAACATTGACACATGATAAATAACGTTCTGTATAAATATGCGTTTTGATGATAGAGTAATAATTACATTTTGTCGATAATGACATTTTTTCAAACCAGTTTTGTTGGTAAATATCTTTTAATCTTTGAGTAAACGTGTTCAGAAACCATGACGAGAATTCCACCTTTTGTTCATCCCATATATGATTAAATCCAGTTGAAGACAGTAGGTGTTTAACATCTGATACCCAACTCCTTTTACCTTCTTTGTCATAAAGTAGCATCATATTATAGCACATTTTTGGCAAACGATAGGATGGCATATTTAATAGCCTTAACCAATATTTAATCATTCTGATTTGTGACGATATAATGAGAGGGTATCGGCCACATTCCCCATACACCATAACATTTGATGTGTTCATCTTTACCCCAAGAAATTTTTTGCAAGCAAATAAATGTACCTTTTCTATACAATCATAGTATTTTGACCCCCAAATCTCAGCACCATATAGTAAAATAGGGTTTATTTTAACATCAAATATTCTGAAAAAAGACGTTAAACTGAGATCCCCAAGAATCTTTATATTTCTCATTATGCTTATTAATACCTTTCGTGATTGAACAGCTGCATATTTTGCATGTACTGACCATGAAAGATTATTAGTAAAGTATACACCTAGGTATTTATATGAAGTAGTAGTCACTATGCTATTGCCTTTGTAATACCATCTTTCCTTTTTTGATAATTTCCCACCTTTTTTAAAAACAATTACTTTTGTTTTATCCATATTTACAGCTAAGCAGACATTGTTACAATAATTTTCTAATTCATTTATTTGCTTCTGAAGACCGTTAATAGTACTTGAGATGAGAACAATATCATCTGCAAACAATAAAAGAAAAAGTTTAAACATATCGGGATGTAACTGAATACCATGTGAGCAGTTTTGTTCAATCTGTAATGCTAGTTCATTTATAAAGATGGAAAATAAGAAAGGACTGAGTACACAACCTTGTCGTACTCCAATATGTACATCAAAACTTTCAGAGAGTTCGGTGTTATTCCTAACACAAGCTTTAACATTGTTATACATGTTACTTAATAGATTTGTCATTTTATGGCTAAGTCCATTTGTGTTACACAATCCCCATAGCTTATGCCTTCGAACAGAGTCAAACGCCTTTGAAAAATCCACAAACAATGCATATAACTTCCCACTTTGATTATTCAAGTATCTTTGTATCACACTTTGTAAAATGAACATGTTATCAATTGTTGTATAACCTTGTCTAAATCCTGCCTGAGATTCATTTATCTTATTCATTGTTTCTCCCCAAAAAGTTAATCGTTTGTTGATAATTGATGTGAAAACTTTACTAAATATACTTAATAGTGTGATTCCTCTGTAGTTATCAACATTATTAAGATTTCCCTGTTTGTGTAAGGGAACAATTATCCCTAGAGACCAGGAGGTCGGAAATGTCCCTCGTTCTAATATCAGATTAAAAACTCAACATATGGTAGTAAAAGATCAGCTGAATATTTGAAAAATTCTGGAATAACTTCGTCTATTCCAGGAGATTTATTGAATTTAAGGTTGCTGATACTGTCTAAGATCTCTTCTCTGGATATTGGGGAATCAAGAATTTCACTTGTAAGATCATTGTTTGAGTTCCTATTCAACATGGAATCATCTTCATCAGTTTGAGTATTTCTTTCACAGTCTACATTATCACTTGAAAACAGTGTTCTAAAGTGGTTAAACCACTCTTGTGTTGGGATAGTATTATTTGAAACTTTCTTTCTATTTAAAGCTTTCAATTCATGCCAAAATCTTTTGGAGTCATTAACATTATTTTCTATTTTAGTCTGTTTCTCTTTGTAAAACTCGGTGCGTTTTTGCTTACAATAGGCATTGTATTTGTTTCTTGATAAATTATATTGTTCCAATGAGAATTTATCTTTACGTTTTCTAAACTTATTCAGTGATTTGCATCGCTCAGATTTCAGTTTTCTACATTCATCATCATGCCAACCATTAAAATCATGTTTAATATTTTTACACTTTCTTTTCATATCTGATGCTGCCAGGCAAAGGGCGTCTACAATAAGGTCAATGCTAGAATCAATACTTGTAAACGCGCTATCAACAGATTTGTCTAAAATATCTTGCACAGAATCTGACAAAATATTTTGTCTGAATGTTTCTAGTTTGTCGTTGTCCCAAACAAATTTGAAACTAGTTTTACAATTGTTGTTGTGCTCAACAGATTCTCTAATATGAAGCGCACGTAATTTCATAGTGACCGGGAGATGTGCTGACTCCGTTCGAGACGGTATCGCAAAGTCAGTTATATAATCAAATAGAGGTGCAGAAGAAATTATGTAGTCTACGACACTTGCACCGTTATTACCAATAAAAGTAAATTCTCCAACTTTGGCGTCAGATCCACATCGCCCGTTCATTATGTGAATGTTAAGTACAGCACAGAGATCAAGGAAATATCTACCGAAGTTGTTAATTATCTTATCAGCAGAGTAACGCATCAGGTTAAAATTATCACATATTTCATCAAGAAGTGTAAAATTTTGTTTTTCAACGTGTTCAAGTAAATCATCTTCAACAAAATCTGCATCTGTACCTGTCCTTGCATTAAAATCTCCACCGCATAAAATAAACACATCTTCCTGAATATCAGTAAGTATTTCTAAAAGGTTTTCTTGAAAAATACTAATACCATTTTTACAAAATAATGATGATTTGTTGTACCAGGTTGATGATTCTGGATGGACATAAACACATGAATATAATAAATCATGAGCTAAACCAAACATGTTCTTTTCAAACATAATAAATACGGCATTTTCAGTAATTTTCGACCATATTACATATTTCTCAAATTCTTTCTTAATCAAAACCGATATTCCACCAGACAGTCTACCGCAGTTTGAAATTCGTTCTGCATTTTTAGAAATAGAAAAATAGTCTGAAAAGACATGTGTTAAGTCTAAGTCATCTGCCCAAGTCTCAGTTAAACCTATTATATCAAAATTGTATAGATATTCAATAAAGTCAGTTTCAGAGAGTTTATGTATAATACCTGATATGTTCCAAAATATATAACGAATGTTCTTGTTCCCTGAGGAGTATCACTGTTATAATCGCACTGCTGTGCTGTGAGGTGTTCACTAGTGTATTCGGCCTGGCCTCCATATTATCTACGCTGTGTCCTGGAAGAACGACGAGGTGCAGACCTGTACTGGTGGGGCTGTTGTCGTCGTTGTTGTTGTGAGCTTGGGTGGCTGTTGTTACCCTGAGAGGAGCTGTATTCACTGACTGTGTCAGTTGAGGTTTCACTAGATCTGTCAGTGGGAGTGTTATATGCTGTAGTCTCTCTTGGCTCATCCATCAACTTGCTTCCTTTAAAGTAGAACCTTCTGTCTGGGTGTTCACTTCGTTTCCTTGAGAGTTCCTGTCTTTGAGCAGCCGTGAGGTCATTTGCAATGCCTATCCCAGTCTCTTTCAAAATATCCCTCATTTTAACACTGTGCCATTTATCCTCCCAATGTTGCATTCGTACAATAACAGGCCTGTTAGAGTTTGACTTCTTAGTAGATAGCCTGTGAGCCCTTTCTATGTCCCTTGGTGTAAGTGGTGGTAACTTCTTGATTTCTCTAGCAATGGACTATCACTATCGCAATAGTCTCTTTGGGTCAATAGTCACCCCTATTAAGCAGTGAGATTAGGGCCAATCAGCGATCGCGTGTCAAAAGGGGAAATCCCCTGCCCAGACATTAACGGGCTCGGCAAAATCCCAGTTTGATTCATGTGACCGTGTAACCCATAAAATCACCAATTGAGATTAGGTTTCTGAATGAGAGGTTCAGAATTCACATCCCACACGGACACAGCTGTCTCCTCCCCTTCCCCCCACTTTTGAAAATACATAGATCAACCTATGGAAGAGAGCTGTTATATCCAGGGGCAGGATAGCCCAGTGTTTAGCGCGTTTGGTTTGGGATCAAGACAGCCGGGTTTGAATCCCGCCAGGGGCTCGGCAACATTGTCTGCTGTAGAGAACTGTTCTACATGCAGTAAGATTTGAGTGCAAAGCGTCACTTAATTTCATTGCAATACCACCCATGGTTCGCTAGTTTCAGCCAATGCTTGCAGGTTTCACCACAGTACATAGCCACAATGGTGTTGCAGGCTTTCTCTCTGAAATAATACCATTAGCCAGAGATATAATCTTGGAAAGGGCGTTAAACCTCAACCTAGAATTCTTTTAGATTTTGCTTATGGCATGGCATGGCATGGCGTCCATCCATCCGTCCGTCCGTCCGTCGATCTGTAAACTTTTAACTTTTTCAACATCTGTTCCAGAACCAATGACTCTAGAGGGTCGACATTTATGTACATACTCCTTGGGTGATGAGGATTCTAAATTGTAGATTTGGTGACCCTGGGGCCCCAAATAAGGGCCTCACAGGCCATGACCTAAAAACCTATTTTCATCTTCTTCTCCGGAACATAAATACCTAAAAGGCTGTAATATTGTGTGTAGACTCTTTAGCGTTTGAGTTCTGGGCCTCGAATATTCACTAAGTTCATAAAACTAGTATTTTCCTCATTAAGAATTGCAGGAATAACATGTTTAGGGTACATAGATGATAGTTTTTCCATTAACGAGAGTGCTCATATGCTTAGAGAACACACCGAGTTTAGTGTCAAGCTTGGATTTACAGTAAATCGCAGTTAAACCCAACACAATATATGAAATTCCTTGGATTCTGGTTTAATTCTATAAGCATGTCTGTTATTATGGATGATGACAAATCTGTTGGGATACATAATTTGGGAAGAGAGTTAATCTCTCTTAAGGCTGTTCAGATAAGAAAAGTAGCACATTTCATGGGAATGGTAGTCACGTATTTGCCAGCAGTTAATTTTGGGAAACTGCATTACAGAAAATTAGAAAGAGAAAAAATTGCTGCGTTACAAACCTGTAACTGGGATTTTGATAAAAAAAAGTATTTTTCTAGACAAGCCATTCTTGAAATTCAGTTCTAGGGATATTCTGCCAGCTTTACCAGACATTCAGAGAAAAGAGAGCATATTAATGTTCTAGAAATGAAGGCAATTGACTTAGGACTTAAATCATTCTCCACAATATTGACTAACAAGACTGTTTCAGTTTAGTCTGATAATTCAACTGCAGTCAGCTACATTAATGAAATGGGTGGGATGCGCTCAGATAAATGTGATAAGTTGGCTACTGTTATCTGGAATTGGTGCATTGATAGAAACATTGATCTTCTGGCGTCCCAAATACCAGGTACACACAATGTCAATGCTGATCGAGCCTCAAGAAATTTATCTGATAGAACGGAATGGACATTATCGGATGACATGTTTAACACTGTTAAGGCAATCCACCCTGAGACAATGACCATAGATTTATTTGCATCTAGAGTAATTGCTATGCTAGATAGATATTGTAGCTGGAAACATGATCCAGGAGCTAGTCATATAGACTCATTCACTATGCACTGGGCAAATGAAGTTATCTATGCCTTTCCACCATTTTGTTTGGTAGGGAGAGTTGTTCGTAAAATTATTCAGGATGAATCTTGTGGGGTAGTAATTGCACCCATTTGGCCTACCCAGTCATGGTTTACTGAATTGATTAAAGGTACATCCATTGTGTTTCATAAAATTTTATTTGGCTTTAATACGTTCCAACACACCATATGTGATGTTTACAATACAAACAAATGCACTAAGCTTGTATATTCATCCCCAATCGCCAAATATATCATAATTACTAGTTTCCAATTAAAATCGAGTAACATCATTTTGCATGTGCAGAAACCAAAAGTGCAGGTCCTATTTACATGCACAGTTGTTATATGACCTATTGACCTATTAAACATTATAAACTTAAATTTGTTATTTTGTGTGGTTTAAATAAGAGTCCAAAATTACGTTTGACTCATTGGCGCGCGCCACACGCGGTGAATTGTCCGGTTTTCGATCAGAAATCGATACTTTTACCTTCGTATCGTCAATATACTAAGTCAAGTATCATCAAAATGGTAGTTTTCGGTAACAATTGGTACCGCTTGATAAAGTAGGACCATTTATAACGTTTGGCATATTTGACCCCAAACAACACAATGGATGTACCTTTAACCTTGTTGTTGACAGGCCAAGGGAGATCACTCAGGCTCGAGCAGTTCCCCACCTACCGTGGGACAAGGCAACTCATCCCACTATGAAGAACCTCCGACTCGGAGTATTTCCAGTGTCTGGGACGCCTGGGAGAAGGCTGGAATTTCAGGGGACGCTGTCAGAATTCTCAGGGCATCATTCAAGCCAAGTACGAGGAAACAGTACCAGTGCTATTGGGACAGGTGGTTCCACTTTTGTGTTGAGAGACAGACTGAATGAGTTTTTGCTAATGTGAACATTGTTATAGAATTTCTTCTGTCACTCTTCCAGACTGGATTGAGTTATAGTTGAGTGCTATTTCTGAGTGCACTGAGTGCTATTTCTGTGATTGTGCAGTGCGGGAATCGAAGTATTGGAGAGCATCCATTGGTTACTCGATTCTTGAAAGGTGTGTTTCTTCTTAGACCAGTAACACCGAAAGATTCAGAAATTTGGGATGTTAAGCAGATTTTGCAAATGTTGAACCCCCCCCCCCCCCCCCTACTATGAGATTGAGATTATTTTAAGGATCCATGGGGGGGGGGGGTTCATCACATTAGAGATGCTTTATTTATGTGCTAATTGAACAATTTCTGAATGTTTATTTTTTATTTTGTCGGTTTTGTACCTCTTGTGGGGTCAATCAATTCCTTGGATTTTGGATTAAAATTGTCTTGATTTTGATTTTGTGGATTTTGTAGATATTGCCTCTTGACTGACTTGCAGTCATTTGGTATTTTGAGTGTGAGCTATGCTCGGCAGATCCGGCTAAGAAGTCTCATGGGACCTGAATCACGTGACTGATAGGGGAGAATTTAACAGTTAAACGAGACTTACCTTGTACCAATCAGTCTTCAGTGATGAGGAGGTAACATGCCCTCCCTTTTACCCTTCCCTTCTTAGTCTCGAGATCTGCCTCGTACTTTAACCCTTAACATGCGGGTCCCGGAATTATCCGGGCGGGCTATAAGCGATTCGTAGGTACTCCAGTACGGATCCCGGATCGCTTACTTAGAATAATTCACGCCTGTCTATGTACTGGGCTAGCCTCCATACCGGGTCCCGAGTCGATTGTTTCCGCGACTCGCTGCATGAGAATGGCTGTATTTATGCCTCGCAGCCCGCAATGAGAATAAAACTTTCTTCAGTGTCTGGTCAGAACGTCCAGCAAAATTCACACCAATTTGCGTGTGCATTGTTGACCCGTAACGCATCGATAATTAGCTTTACAAAAGGCCAATTTTGTCCTGCTTCGCTCCGATGGCTACACTGCCCGGCGGCTAATTAGCACCTAAGTGTCTGCACTGCCCCGGGGTGAGATAGGCCCGTACAGGCTTATCTGTCTCGCATCCCACCACATGGGCAGATAGCCTATGCTTATCTGTCTCGCATCTCGCCACATGGGCAGATAGCTTCTAATTACGGGAAGATATTGCGATAAGCTACCTTTCTCTCGCACTTCGTATCATATGAACCAATTGGTTGTTTTCATTTTTTTTATACCAAAATAAAGAGGAAAGAATGGCCTTTATTCCCATATGAAAATCGCAATTGCGCTAACATAACTGAAAATACAGCAATCGCACAGAGATAGCCGACTTTCGCACTTTTGAATTTTGATACATGTGGCGCATTTACCCCAACATGCCTCGGCGCTCTATTTCTAAGAAACTACTTGGGATATTTTCATAATTTTTTTATCAGTATATAGATAAAAGAATTGTCTTCAATTCCATATAAAATACGTGTATTTTCGGCAATAACTTTTGATGCGCCAGTTGTCGCGCAGAAGGTGATATTCGGCTTTGAATAAGTGGCGCTCTTAGCATATACCATCATTACGGGCTTTATAACTTGTGAACCACAAGTCCCATTTTTATAATTTTTACATCATTGTAAAGAGAAAAACATTGTCTTCAATTCCATGTATAATGCGCATGTTTTCGGGAAGAACTCTGCATGCGCAAAGCGCCGCGCCAAAAGGTATAATTTTCGCACTTCATAACTTTTGAACCGCAAGTCCGATTTTTATAATTTTTACATCATTGTAAAGAGAAAAACATTGTCTTTAATTCCAGATATAATGTGCATGTTTTTGGGAAGAACTATGCATGCGCGAAGAGCCGCAATATTGATGTACGCATAAGTGAAGAAGTATGATAATATATAACTAAAATACTGTTCTTTTGATACGCAAATATAGAGCTTTATAAACGATGAACAACTGTCATGACGGAATTTTGTTTCCAGTTTTGGAAAAAAAATTATAACATAAAAGCGAAAATATATTTGAGTACGGGACCCGCCGCTCGGGGAAAAGCCTTTTCGTGGGAATATTTTCTCGGGAAAATATTTCACTTTTCGGAGTTTCTAAAAATGCGTGAACATTTTTGTTACTGATGCCATTTGCGAAAGGTTTTTATTTCTAAAATTCAAATGCGAGGGCGCAACTTTCCAAACCATTTGAATTGAATTTATTATTTTATCTTTTACATTATTGAATAAAAGACGTTTCATTCAATAAGATTTGAAGAATTATTTATATGTGTAGCGGACTGAACTGAGCAGATGGAGAATTTGATTCCTCACCACTTTTATTACCAAAGTTCTTTTGTATCACAATTACTTTTTTAGGTATTAGTTTTTTCGTGAGCAGGGGAATTTCCGACAGGATTCGCCATGACATAATGAGAAAAAATTCCCATGAACATGGGCGTGGTCCGTCATCTTCGGGACCGACCCACAAGTATAAATATCTACCGGGGGGTGCGCGGACCCCCCCGCTTTTGGTCGCCACCCCCCAAACTTTTTGTGCAAATTATTATTTTTTTTCTACTTTGAAATAAAGGTTCGTGTCATTCCGAGGTATGAAGGTTTCTGCTATATATGTCGAGAGGGCATGGGAACCCATTCCCAATAGAATCCGGGGTTCGTCCCATAGGATTGTTCCTCGGAGTCTCTCGTTCTCAAAAGAGAACATGGGAAACCTGTCCCGCGATTGAATCCGGGGTCCGCCGCGGAAGACGGGGACGGGAATTCCCGGAGAGCATGGGCGTATGCTCCCATGGGTCCGGGCTCCGCCTCGAGAGACCGCTCCTTGGATGCTCTGCTTCTCGAAGAGAGAAGTCATTCGGCAACTGACAACCCGAGCTTCCCTGACATAGTAGTTTATTTTCCGGGCCTCGCGCCCGGTGCTACACGTCGCCGAGGAAATCAGAAAATGGTCCGTTTGACATATGCGTCGGAAAAATCGGCGCGATGTCAGAAGCCGTCGGCGCCATCGGCGCTTGCGGCGCAGTCGTCCTAGATGCGCCGGGAGGTTCTGAAACTGGCAAATGAACGTCCATGAAGCTCACATTCATTATCTCTGTATGTTTATTGTCTCTAATCACATGTTATATGTTGCATACATCTAACGCATTTTCAATCATTTACAGGTTGAAGCAGAATGCTGCGCGGACGTGGACGCAAGGCCCTGCGACGGCCTAGGACGTTGCATACTAGGACACGCAGCTTTGAAGCCGTTACAAGCGACGACGACTTCATCAACGAGATCCATGCTGATGAAGCCTCTGATATGGAGTCAACTGACAGTGATGGTAGCAGTGGTTTAGACAGTGATGATGCATATGATCGGGACACTGTAATAGATAGTGAACATGGTGACACAGATGCTCTGAGTGATATAGAGACAGAGATTGCCAGAAAGATTCTAGCCGCCGGTAATTCCACCGAAGAAGACTTTAGTGGTTTTGAGGAGGAGTTTGCCGAAATACCACAATATAATCATGATAATTCACAGACGTTTGATGAGTGGGTGGATGGTCCGCGGCCACGTGTAAACTTGCCTTTCACTGGTCAAACTGGGTTGCGCCAGTTCATAGAACTTCCTGAGAACCCTGAACCTATTGACTTTTTCAATTTGTTTATACATAATGATGACTATGAGGATATGGCAACGGAAACCAATAGATATTTCAAACAAGCAATGGAGGACAAAATTCTAAGACCCCGTTCAAGAATGCAACAGTGGCAAGACACTAATGCAGAAGAGATGAAGGTATTTGTAGCCATGACAATTGCCATGTCATTGGTTGTGCAGAGAAACTTTGCTGATTACTGGTCAACAAGTGATGTTACCTCAACGCCTTTCTTCGCCAAGTGCATGCCCCGAGACAGGTTTTGGCTTCTTATAACCTACCTACACTTGGCTGACAACAGGAGGATGCCGGGCCGTAACACCCCGTGCTTTTCACCAATAAATAAACTGGGACACTTGTATAACCGGATAGTTCACCGTTTTTCAAGAGTGTATAAACCGCATCAAAACATTTCAGTCGACGAGGGCATGGTGCCCTGGAAAGGTAACTTATCTTTCAAAGTTTATCTTCCCGACAAGCCTAAGAAGTATGGGATAAAGGCTTTCATGTTGTGTGACTCGCACAACGGATACGTTTGCAAGTTCAAACTCTACACTGGAAAAACGAATGAACCGGTTTCTGAAGGTGGCAAAACTTATGATGTAGTCATGGACTTGGTGAACGACTACGTTGGACAGGGGCATCACATCTTTATGGACAACTACTATTGGTCCACAAATCTGTACATAAATTTGTGGGAGCGGGGAATAGGTGCCACGGGGACGTTGAGAGCCAATCGAAAGGGACTTCCTGATTCAGTCAAGAAACCTAAAAAGAAAGCCAAGCAAGGGGACATGACAGTTTCTCACAACCATGGCCTACTCGTTCTTCGCTACGAAGATAGAAAATCAGTGCTTCTCATGTCTACTGTTGAAGATACACAACTTGAACAAACAGGGAAGAAGAACCGGGCAACAGGGGAACCAGTTCTCAAGCCGCGCATTGTAACAACGTACAACAAGTACATGGGAGGTGTTGATCGGGCCGACCAGATGTTGTCGTACACGCCGTTCCGAGTGAAGACCCTGAAGTGGTGGAAACGGGTTTGGTTTCACGTTCTCAACGTTGCCATGTTGAACTCTTACATCGTTTATAAAGAATACAGCAAAGATAAACCTCTAAAAACAAGTCGGGAATACAGGAAGGCTTTGGCGCAACATATAGTAACATTTGCGGACAAGGAACAAGTTCCATCACTTTGCAGACGTCCCCGTGGTCGGCCGAGCACGAGCGACGAGAGTGTCACTCGTCTTCATGGACGTCACTTTCCGACGAAGATTGAGCCTGTCGGAAGGAAGAAAAACGTCACAAGGATGTGTGTGGTATGCTCTAAGGCAAAACGCGCCGTCCTCGCAAAACAGATTGAAGAAGGCAATGGGCCAGCAAGGAAGAAAAAACGAGTAGGCAGAGAGTCTTCTTATGAATGTACAGATTGTAATGTTTCTCTGTGCGCCGCACCATGCTTCAAACTGTACCACACCGCCACTGACTATTCCAGGGCTTACATCACTGCCACGGAAAAAGAAAGAAATGAAGAAGGGAATGAAGAAGAAGAAAATTGAAAGTAAAGAGAGCCGAAGTGTGGACTAGTATATACACATTATATACATACCTTGTTAGGTCCCTAAAGCTGTTCTGCGCACAACCGCAGGTAAATATTGTGTATATTTGTACATAAATGCATTGTAATTTCATTGTAATACATGTCATTGCAAATAAAATATTCTTTATTTTATCAAAGAGACAGAGAAAGTGAATGCGAGCTTTCATTGGAAGTTCAGCCAGAACCGCATCATAAAAAAACACCCATAAATGCTGAACCGGGTGGCCGATTTTCATAAAACTTACATGGGGTAAAGAGGAAAGATTCGGCTTTGATTCAATATAAAATTTATACATGCGCACGAAAAACTAAAGTTGCGGCACGTGCCCCGATATGCGCGATAGTCAAAAAGTTGCCTCAAAGTACCGAGGGTACCTTCATTTGGCACGCTATAGCTTCCGAACGAAGTTGCGCATTTTTTTTCTTTTTACATCATCGTAAAATAAATTGTCTTCAATTCCATGTATCATATGTATATGCGCAGCGAAAAATAAACATGCGGCAAATGATGCGCCAGATGTCGCAAAAAGTTAGTTTTTCAAAAATGAATTTTCTAAGTACTGGGGGTGCCTTCCTTACGCTCTTCATATATTGCGAACCATTTGACGTATTCCAATAATTTTTATATCATTGTAAAGAGGAATAAATTGTCTTCAAGTACATACGTGTTTCGCATGCGCGCGAAATAATTTACGATTTTATAAAGCTGGAAATAAAGACAAACTTTACACCGCGCAACATGTATTGCGTTCGCCGCGGTGATTAGTGTATGCTGTGCTCATTAGTACCCATTAGTTCCACGCGCGCTCGGCTCTGGCACCCTCGAGGAGGTCTCGAGGAGGTCTCGAGGAGGTAACGGTACTGTAATTAGCACAGTCCCGGGGGGACCAAGCAGTGCCAGTAACTTGGTGCGCGTCGGGACCATTCACGTGGTACTGTCGGGGTAGCGTCACTCTCCTTTGGTTGGTTATATTTTCTGAACCATAAGTCGTATTCTAATAATTTTTACGTCATTGTAAAGAGGAATAAACTATCTACAAGCACATATAAATTTCGCAATATGCGCGCTCAGGAGTTTTGATTTCATGAAGCTGGAAATAAAGACAAACTTTAGATGACAATAGAATTATAACCATAGGTCGCATTCTAATATTTTTTATATCATTGTAAAGACAAACATCTGGTCTTCAAGTCCATATAAAAATTTCAGTAGCGCGCTCCAAATTCATGATGTTATAAGGCCCGAATTAAAGACAATCTTTACAAAGTAATAGAAAAGTAAAGAAAAATCGTAAAAAAATAATTCAAAGATGCGGGTATGAAGCAACCATTTGTGTACGGGTGCCGCGACTTGAATTTGTATTCAACGCCCGTATATAGGCCGTATTCGCCATGTAGATGCGGTATCTTTTGTAAAAACGGTACCGGAATCGCCGCCTGTAAATTCCGCCAGCAGAGCTAGTTAGTGCCTAAGCTCAAACTACTGCTGCGAGCTGCGAGCCTGTAAATTCCGCCACAGGGGCTAAAAAGGGTAAAATATATATACGCAACGTAAGGGTTAAAGACTGATACGCATGGGCAATCTGCAATCTCATGTTGCCTCCTCATCACTGAAGACTGATTGGTAGAAGACTAGAAGTACAGTCCAACTTCACCTTACAAGGTAAGTCTCGTTGAACTGTGAAATAATGTTGGAAAATGTCTTAGAATTACTAAGTGTAAGTTTCTCAAACTATTTCTTATAGTTTAATTTACAAATAACAAACTTCTGCTTTTCGCGTCTTGGGACTTCGAAACCCATGCAAAGTGCCAAATCATTGTGATCATCAGCCATGTTTATCTTGGAAATGCTAGCTACCTGATTGGTCAGATCCTGGAGTGACCACTCTTTGACCTAAGATCCATGAATACTAATGAGCTAGCTGACGTTCACAGATGGCTGAACTTGGCATTGGTAGCAAAGCCAGTGAAACTTAAATTTTCTCGCAACACGGAAACTTTCCAAAGAACAAACATAGAACTTTATGGAAAACACAAGAGATTTTTAAGAGTTACAATAATAATTCATTCACAAGACATGAAGTTATATGCAAAGGTGATAAAACATTACTTTTATGAAAAACCTAACATTGTGCATCCTTTTCGTGACGTCTAAGTACTAAAATTTGCCAACTGAACTTTAATTAATAAATACTTAATAAGTTTTCCCCAAAATAATTAATAAAGTCACTTAGAAAATCCTGGTTACATTTACAAATTACATATAAAGAGTTTCGAAAAAGTTTTGACATCCTCACCTTGTCGGCTGGTCCGAGAGCTTGCTGCTTATATTTAATGGTCCAAGAAATGAAATGCAAGCCTCGTTTGATCAGCCAACCGGCTCTTTTATATGAGAAGATTCATTTTCGCGCGCTCATTTACATACGACCTTGACCTCATTAGCATAACAGATGATCGTGGTGGAGGCAAAACATGGCGGCGAGGGAAGCGGTAACTCGTAAGCATTTTGTTACAAATGACAATTTGTTGTTAATTGACTGTTAGGCCTACATTATGTTTGCAGACATGATCATTTTGCATATAGATCTACTATTAAAAAATCAGGGATTGTTTAAAATAACGTTTGGGGTACTGGTATCTCATACAGCAGGTGTTGAAAACAATTGAAACAAATAATATGAGGGATAGAAACACGAAAGAGACGAATAAAAAGACCCACCAGTAGAATGAAATCACATTTTTGCCAGCAATACATCCATGAAATCATAACATCCAAAAAGTTTAGATTTAATTTGAAACATATTGGTTAGACAACATTTACTGTCAAAACCATTCAGAAATTAAAATAAAATCTTATGATAGTAACATTAATGAGATATGATATATATCAATTAATTACATAATCCCAAATAAGATTTTTGTTGAAATTCTTTGTTCTGATTCTTTGATAAATGACAATATTGCTAGTCCACATGTACATGATCTAGTTCTTGTAAAATTAACATATTGAACTCGGTCTAGTAAAAATCTACCCTGATCATAGGGCTGATACCAGTTGGATTTTATGTTCCAAAGATATCTCTTCATGCCAGAAGATTGTGTAATAACATGGATAATTTATATTTCATTAAATAGGACTGAATTATGCAAGCTGCACATTTATTATTCATGTCAAATGATGTTTCAATGTTTGTAAACAAGACACGAGGGTCGTGTCACATGCAATCCACAACTCGTCTAAATATCCTTCTACACATCAGTCAGGTGAAAATTTCTTCAAACATGGTTTATTTACGACCAATACTCACAATTAATGCTATTTATGTGGTTAAATTACTTTAAAATATTTAAAAACTACGCGCTGCAAATGTTGAAGCGATTGGAGGCACATCCTGGTCCCCGCGCTTAGTTGCCCTGCGCTTCACTATCCTGTTGAGCTGCAGAGCCCATGGCTATATTTTGTCACATCCAATTGAAAGTGATGTCTCAGGAATCCACGGCTACCATGAATTTCATGCAATTCTGGTTTTGCCCACGTAATGTGCTTAAGCCCAAAATTGAAAATTCATTAAAATAACCTCCATTAAAATATGAAAATATAAAAAAGATAAAAAATATTACAAAATGTATCTACTAGACTGAGTTCAATATCAATTCAATGAATATGTTTATTTTTCAAGAACTAGATCATGTATGTGGACTAGCAATATTGTCATTTATCAATGTATTACCAGTTTTGCCTGCTTAAGCCCAAAATGGAAAATTCATTAAAGGAAACTCAATTAAACATGAAAATAAAAAAAAGATACAAATTATTACAAAATGTATCAGGTGTCACTTGACTTATTTCCCTGTGTATGTTGTTGAAGTGCAGAAATACATATACAGTTAGATTTACTCAGGTAAATAAACAATATTATAGAGGCAGTTGACCAAACATTTCAAAAACTAAATAGGCCTAACTGAAATAGGTAATAACAATTTAAGTCACATCTCAAGTGTTTTATCATCCAAACATGGATTGCACAGTAGATGTCACTTGTGCGAGATCAATAATAATAATATATACATTACAGATAATTGCTACCATCAAAACGTCATGTAGTGCTATTTCAGTCTCAGTGTCACTGATGACACAAATGACAACAGAAAACTATTCTGTATTGAGAAATTGTTTTAGATCTATGCATGTATACAAAAGCATTTTGATACAAATATAGCCATTGGCTCTGTAGTTCATGGGGACTTGAATGATATAGTTTAGAACTACCCCCACCTATGAAGTAGTGGGCATATATAGCGCTCAGCCTGTCCGTCCGTCCATCCAGTGTCCGTCCGGTGTCCGAGCATGCTTGAGCTTTGTACACTTCAATTTTTTTGTAAGAAACTTTTGATATTTTACCGATAAAGTTTAATAGAGATTATAGAGTAGTGCATTTGAAGAAATGTATTATCCTGAACGCAATATGCATGCTAATTTTAATTAAGAAATGTTCTGTTTCAAAATACAGTTTCAGACAGACTTTAGATATTTGTTGACTGTATTCACCTGATGGCCTAGATTTTCTAATCAACTGAAGTAATTTACATATTTTATGTAAATTTTGAAAAAAATCTTTTATAGTGAATATTTTAATCAATAGTGATAAGAGATTGTGTGTTATAGAAGCGCCAAGGTGTAATATATAAGGGACCGTTTAGCCCTAATTATTACTATAATTTGTCAAATGATTTAATATCAGGCCATATTTATGGGGTTTGACAATGTTGTTTTAGTCCAAAAGGCCCAAAAAATGTCATTTTTGCAACTTGCAAAATCAAACTTTTTTGTATCTATATTTGTTCTTAAATATCTGGATTTACGTTTAACGCTTTGTCGAGATTTCAGTGGCACAGGTTCCGTGTGGCAGCACCAGCAGCAGAGACGCAACCATCCCCGCTTCCAGACAACCTTTGGACCACCTGACAACGGAAGCGGATCGCTTGCTACATCTTTCGCTAGCACACAACACATGGTCAACGTACCAAGCAGGGGTCGACACACTGCGGACGTTCTGGACAGCACACGGGATACCAGAAATATGGCCAGTACCATTACATGATCTTGTTCATTTCATTGCTTATTTGTCTATGTCTGGGCATGCCCCAAGTAAAGTAAAAACCTACATTTCTTGAATTTCCACATGGCATAAGCTGCGCGATGTGGCAGATAATACAGGCCACTTTATCATTACCAAAATGATACAAGGTATGTATAAATCCAGTCCGAGACCGGACACACGTAAACCAATCACTCTTGAGCTGTTGCAGGTAATCGTAACAAATCTAAGGTCAGTATGTTCATCAACTTATGGATCCTCCCTTTTTAAAACTGTATAATGTTTGGCATTTTTCCGGGTAAGTGAACTAGTTCAAACCGGACACCAACAACCAGGTTTCCGGGCTGAAGATGTCTCCATAGAAGGTGGCAACCTCCTGGTTACTCTCCGCCACTCCAAGTCGGACAGACTTGCTAATGGCATAACAATCAGCATCTCCAGCTCTCCAACACACAGCTTGTGCCCAGTTGCAGCATACAGAGCATATGTGCAAAACCGCACGAAGGGAGCACAGCAAGCCTTTGACCAAACCCCAATAACAAGGTATCAGTTCCAAGCAGTCTTAAAGAAAGCTCTTTCCTTCAGTGGGATCGACACTTCTGCCTACACCTCCCATTCTTTCAGGATCGGAGCAGCGACAACCGCAGGATGTAAGGGTTTAAGTTCAGATCTAATTCAGCACTTTGGTCGGTGGGGATCTGGGTGTTATAAATCGTATATACACATACCATTCTTCATATAACAAATTCATAACAATATCATTCTCCCTCATTGTCCATCATTCTCCTGTGATTGTCTTGTGTGTTTCAGTGTGGCTAATTGGGTCAAGCTGGACCGGAGCAACATCCTTTGGCTAGCAAGGGGCGGGATGAGATGGGAGGAACTCCAACATGCGGTCGTCCGTCAACTGGCCATTAAGACCGAGGACCCCAAGGCCATCGTCATCCATCTTGGGTCCATCCCTTGGTCAGGTCACCGCCTGTGAACTGTTTCACGAGATGGAGCCTACCATCCTGCGTATCAAGCTGTTCCTGCCACACACCACCATCATATGGTCAGACATGCTACCTCGCCGTTACTTGCACCTTGCCAGATGCCCAATCAGGCTTGAGAAACCTAGTTGCCCCAGCTCTGTATTATTTACACTTGGTGCCTGGTAGCGGTAGCACCTTGGCAAGGTTTTCCTAGCAACGGTAGTTACTAGGGCAGCGGTAGCTGCAGGTGCATAATTCAGCAGCAGCCCTCGAGCACGGTCCCCACACTCTAGGCCATTTAACCCATATCTCTCTTTATTATTCTATCCCAACTGGGCGAAGTATCTACGGTCATAATGTGGTATGAGAAGAAGTCAAATAGAATGTGAAATAGGACAAGTGTTTACATACTGGCATTTAAAGTTTGTAATATTGTTAATGACTAACATATTTTAAAAGCTTTTAGAACTCTGCAGTACCTAAATCAAGTACAACCATTATTTATAATGTAAGTGCATTCCTACAAATAGCATCTAAGATTTCTTGTCTTGTCCAGTTTGTAGATATCTGTTTCATATCCACGTTTTGTAGAACATATTTACATTGATAGTTGAGTTGTGATTCAGAACGGCCACTTTGATGTTATTCCAATTTGTAATAAACCAAAAATGTTAAACATAAGTTTAAAGTGTGAATTTGTGGTCTTGTTTTTCATGTTATGCAATAGTGAATACAATGGTGATCCACTGAAATAGATATTTGAAACTTTTTGTTCTAATCATTTGTTTGTTACAGGGAGGAGAATAACACATTTTACGTTTGCTTCACTGAACAAGTTGTGATCAGTAACAGACATTTCTCAGTGTTTAAATTTGTGAAATTATTCTTAAAAAGTGATCAAAACATGAACTAATGTATATTTGTTCTTCACGTTAAGTGAAAATAAAAATAATTAGAGTATTTTCAAACAAAAAACTAACTTTTACACACTTCAGTACATTCAACAATCTATCTTACAGGTCAGGTTTTACTGGCAAATCCAAAGAAAAAATATATAAACAATGTTTTAAAATATGAAGATGTGGACTTGTTTTTCACGTTATGTTTTGATAAATACAATTTTAATACTTTGAAACAAATATTTGACAAATTTTAAACAAATCGTCTGTTTGTTACAAGGAGAACTTCGCTGAACCAGATGTGATTACTGACAGACATTTTTAGAGTTCAGATTTGAGAATTTATCTTTTTAAAACTGATTCAAAAGTGTTCAAATGTGTATTTGTTATTCATATTAGGTCAAAAGATAAACACTGAGAACATTTTCAATCATATATCACCTACTTTTTTACACATCGGTTCATTTACAGTTCTATCTTACAGATCAAGTTACAGCTAAAAATAGAACAACAGATCAGATCAAGTCATAGCTAAAAAAAGAACAACACGTTATTCTGTCAAACTAATTCACTTATTTGTTTTTACATATTTACAACATATCAAAACAACATCAAAGTTTGTTTAATCAAACAAGGCCTGTTGAATAAGATCTATTTTCTGGTCAGTGATGGAAATCTCGCGTCCGCTGACCAGTCTCATTCTTGTAGCACACCAGTCGCTGTGTGGATCAACGTGAAACATGGGGAAAACCCACTCGGTGAACGTGACGTTCTCTTTACACAACAGCTTCCCCCTCTCAACATCAATGAGGGCCACTCTCCCCCGTCTCACATCCAACAATAAACCAAACTTTAAGCTTAGTTTGTCACCAGATGTGTGGCGGGAGAGAGTGACACACTTACCAACCTGATGTACCCTGTCCTCCTGATCTCCCCTCCTCCACACCTTGATACAGAATCTGCCTCGGTGAAGGTGACAGCAGTCCACCACAGTTACACAGAGAGAGTTGGGGAGAGCAGAAACCCAGCGCTCCTTGTCCAGATTCCCCCGTCCAACAACAACCCCCATCTCTAGCAGGGGACACCAGACTCTCTCCTTCCAAGTAAGTGTGTTGTCTGTCTCCCAGTAAGATGGGAGGGAGAAAGAGGAGGGGGAGGGAGGGACGGGGACCGGACCACTACAAGTCCCATAGAACTTCAAGAATTGTCCCGGTATGTCTGTGTCTCCACTCCCCTTCATGTTGTTCAGCTCAAGTCCGTCTACAACTTGTAGCAACTCGTGAACTCTCTTTGTGTCGAGAGTCATGGCGGGACCTGCAAATATACAACTTTGTTGTCATCAAAACATAAACAAATGACATCTTGAAATGTTTATTTTGCTGTTTTAGATACATTGATGATAACATATTTAATAATTGTTACGATTTTTTAAAACTTTGATTGCTACTCAAAACCGACCATAAAACTGGATTATTTAGAGCTGATTCTTCTGTAAATAAACACTTTCTGTTTTCCAAAACTATACAAATGACATCTTGAAATGTTTATTTTAGTGTTTTAAACAATTTGATGATATAATATTTGATAATTGTGACAAAAAATAAAAACTTTGTTTGACTCTCTAATTGATAATACAGTTGATTTTTCCGACAGTCGGTTTTCAAGTGAATTGGTTTTCATTGAACATAAAACAAATTGTTGTAACTTAAATGTATACAAATGTCATCTTGAAACTTCTATTTTACTATTTCAAACACTTTGATGATAAAATATTTAATAATTGAGAACATTTTTTAAAACTTTGTTTGCTGCTCAAACTGACAAATAATCCAGTTACTTTCTCAGAGCTGAGAGTCGCGGTCGGTGAATAAAAACAATTGTGGTCAAAATTTGTTGTCAAACCATATCAAGATAGCATCTTGAAATGTTTATTTCAATATAACAAATATTTTGATGATAAATATATTTATGATTCAGAAAAAATATAAAAATTTTGTTTGCCACTCAAACAGACAAATAAGCTACAATACACAAAATCTATATTATTAGAGCGGATTGTCCTGTAAATAACCAAACTTGTGTTATCCAAACATATGCAAATGACATCTTGAAATGTTTATTTCTATATTTTAGACAACTTGATAAGAGAATTGTTTATCATTGCGACAAAAAATATAAAGTTTGTATCCAGCTCTAATAAACAAGACAGTTGATTTGCCGACAGTCGGTTTTATCAGAGCTGAGCAGCATTGCGAGAATTGTAGCTAAACGAATTTTTAATGAACAAAAAACTAAACAAATGACATCTTGAAATGATTTTTTAAAATATATTTCAAACATTTTGATGATAAAATGTTCAATAATTGTGACAATTTTTAACAACTTTGTTTGCTACTCAACAATAACAAATAAGTTACAGTGTCAGAGCCGAGAGTCATGGCGGGATTTGTCAGGTAGATACAGACATGGTTTAAATCAAAATACGGGCACCTGTCATTATATCATATTTAGTTTTATGTTTGAAATAATATCAATTTAGTCGGGGTTTTTTCCAAAAATGTCCCCTCTCTAACTGGCTGATATTGCCGATGGCATTTTATTACACAAACCAATTATTTATAGTGGTAATAACAGTGTTGCGTATAAAGCAAAAATTGCATGGCGGCGATTTTATTGTTGAAACATTTTATTATTTCGAATGACAAAAACGATTCCCATGGCTTGACAGAACCATGTAAACTCATTTGTTAACTTGATTTTCTGAAGAGGGAAGGATATTTAACTGTTGATGACATTTTTCAAATTCATTTTATCGACTTATTTCAGCATAGAAACGTGCTACTGCCCCTTTAAGATGTTTGGTGACATAATTACAAAATAATTTTTTTTTTTACAAATCTTTCAATGCAGTTGTTTACTTTTGATAATTACGACTTGCCACCTGCTACAAGCTTCAATTTTTAAAATCAAATGTTTGATGTCCGGAATACATTATTTTGTTGTCAGCAAATGTTTTAACTAATTATTTGTAAATTTCTGCCATTTTGATTTGATTTCTTTCTTTCTAAAGTTTTAAGAGTATAATAATATAGCCCTTGGCTCTATAACTGATCGCAAAATCGCAAAATTCTAAGGTTGAAGATCTAGAAAAACAGTTTTCTCACAATACATTGTAAAAACGTCTCAAAATTCTCTAAATGAGCTTTGGGTGCAATGCTACACTGAATTTCAGCTTATTAGTACCACCCATGGTTCGCTAGTCCCAGCCGATGCTCGCAGGTTTCACCACAATGCATAGCCACGTGGCATTACAGGCTTTCTATCTGCTATAATACTAGCAGCCGTGATACAAGTGAAATACTCTGGAAAGCGGTGTTGGACCCCAAGTCACCTCAACTCAAATGATATTGAAATAAACTACCAGGCAAACAAAAGTACACACTTCTGTTGGTTTTATCACATGTAGCCTATGATTTTATTTATCGTGGCACAGTCAAATGCATCTGATGTCTTTTAAAACATTGAATTAATCGAAACCAACTGAGGTGTGTACTTTATTTTGCCTGGCAGTTTAGTTCTATCCAAGCTCTAAATCTAAGCATCTTATTAGCTAAACAAAGCTCGTCGATCATATGCAGTAGGCCGGTGAAACGTTGAAATTAGGGGCCCTGTTGCAACGAAAAATGTAACAAACTGTAAAATTGTTACATTTTTCGTACATCACGTACGAAAAATGTAACAACCAAAAATATTGTTACATTTTTCGTTGTCCTCACTTTGAAAAATGTAACATGCTTGTTATGTATGATATAAGAGATGTTAATATTTTTGGTAAAAAATCTAAAAATCTCATAAGACAGAGTGAATTCATGATCCTTTGGATTTGATGAAAAATACTGAAATTAATATAAAATTTTCCAAAATGATAAAGTACAGGATATGAAAGGCCTCTACCAAGGACAAACCAATGTATAAATGCTTTATATGCATAATTACTACTATACATGTAAATAGCGTAAATAGTATCAAATACATTTACTAACTATTTTAAATTCAAATATGAATATACACGAATACACATTGTTTTCTTTTTCAAGTTTTATAATTAATGGTGTGTAGATACGTATTGTATATAATCTAAAGAGTTTTACGTTCATGAATGATGCTAATACCTTAATATGAACATGAATGATAAAAATATCATAATGGCCTTTTTATAACCAGTCACATGACGTTACCGTCTAGCTCCGAATATGAAAATTCACAAAATTGTGTTAAATTTCGCACTGCACCACTACTAGTAGTGAAGAAGTCATGTGCCATAAGAAGAGGATGAGATAAATAGTTTTTCTGTTATCAATCAGACAACAAACTTCTTCGGACGGACGTTCAGAAGGACGGAGTCGTTGGTATTACTAAATATCCCCAATAACTTATCGTATTACTGTCTGTTTCACTGGGCCGTGATATTTTTAGTTCTTATGTAATGTCCCGTATTAGAAATACGTATAATTAACCTTGAAGCTGTTAAATTTAAGGTTTTTACGAAAAGCCATCTTCATCTAGAAATCTCCATACATCAACAATCACGCTATTATACAAACATTGACCATAAGCCCTTTCATAACAAGGTTTTCTAGTATGATATTATGTGCGATTCTGTAGATGTTATTGCAAACCCCCCATTTCGAGTAATTGTTTGAAAAAAGGGAGTGAAAACAAGGAAACATCTTTATCTATATGCTTCATACACGTGGGATCGACAATTTCAATGTGCGGATTAAAAATGGGCAAAATATTGTCGATCCGCGTGTATGGCACCTCTTCTAATCGAGAAAAGTCGATTGGCTTAGGGGGATTAACGCAAGGATAATCCTGACCCTTATGAAAACAGTTGTCGACAGTATCCGTGGTAGACATCAGATAGACACATCTTTTTTCTTAAATTATAACCTCTCGTAACCCTATTTGGGTGGCTCATATTTTCTCCTGTACTCTTACATGTATATATATTAATTCCTGTATTAAACATGTGAGGTGAGACTTAAAAAATAATATGTCTGTCTGTCACATTGAAAACTAGAAACATAAGAATATACAGGGATATAACATTTATTATTTTGTTTATTGTGTCATGTATAAAATACATATAATTTATTTGCATTGTCGGGTTACATGTAACATGTACAAGTATATGATAAAAATCATCAAATGGACGTCGCCGAGACATGTAGACATATACATGTACATACTATACTATGCATACATTATCCATACATGGCGCAATTCAGATGAGGGGTAGCCCCAATATGAGTTGAAATGGGACGTTTACTAACTTATCATTAGCTGAAAGAGTATTTTTAATTGTTTTCGTAAAGCTGTTAAAGATCAGTACCATCTTCTACTTAATTGTCCACATTATACAGACCTTAGACAAGAAATGTTATATATTATGTGGAAATATATCAACATTGTGTGTCTCTATTATTTTACTTCACAATGTCAAGTCCAGAGGTTGTATGTATTTTTGCCAAAACCTGCAGATTTATTTTATAACGACGATAATAATCTATATATATAATCTTCTCTTTTTTTATTATAAAGTTTAATATATTTTATAGTCCATTTTAATGTATTAATATTTTATCTTGTATTTTATATATTGTAGTCTCTCATAACCCTCAACGGTTGGCTCTTAACCTATGTTGGATTTTATATGTGGTCGGTCTTTCAAAATGTTTTAGGGTAAAATTGATATCACAAATGAATTCACATCAAAATATGAACTGACTAGTTGATGTCGACTACTAAAACAACACGCTGGGGCTAATCCATTGTATAAATTCACCTTACATCACAGCTTGCCTCTTGTCGATCCGGCGTGTATTCCCGAATTCAAATTGTCGATCCCACGTGTATCCATACAGTCTGACTATAAGCCCAGTGACACATCCCGTCAGATTAACCTTTGACTTCAGTTTGACTTATTTATGCTGAAGCTTAATCCGACCAATCAAAGTTCGCCTCTCTTATTGAAACGTATTGAAACTTCAACATCAGATCACCTTCTATTCGTCTAGAACAGAGCATATATTGCACATAAAAAGCAGCTATTCTGCATTCCATACACTTTTTCTTAGGGGGTCATTGAATCAATAGGTCTGATCGAAGTGAGCCACAAGGGCTGCTTCATTTGTCCAGCGGAAATAGAAACGGCGTGCGCAGTTTACAGTCGTTAACAGCTTTATTTGACCGACTCATATAGACTGTTCGTCGATAGCTTGTTGATAAACCGACCACTTAAACAGGTGACCAATCTAGCAGCCCTTTTTGTAATCGGCAATCGGAAAGGCTCGAAAAACACTGGAAAACACTCGGAATTGTTTGTTTTCCGAGTACTGAAGATCAGAGATGTCAAAGCGAATTTGAGGTAAACCACAACCCTAATATGGGTCGAAATCGCCGATTGGTTGGTATGAATTGTGAGTCAAGACCGACCTGACAGCCAATATTATTGGGCTTAGTCAGATGGTATAACGTAACGTAGTGGAGCCTAATAACGATCTGATTTTAATGCAAATGTGCAAATGTTCTGTCGAAATATAGTTTTATACCCAAAACCTTCTTTAAACTGCACATTTAACCCATCAGTCATACCACTGTAGTCTTTTTAAACATGCGACTTTAATTATTAAGCGAAAATAAATATCTGTGATCCATAGGTTGTATGACCATTTAACAATTCGTGGAGTAAGTTATGAAGATGCAGAGAACATTTCAGAAAAAAACTGACTATGGAGGTTTCCCTGTCGAAGCACACAAGGAGACAAAAACGTGATGTCACCATAGGTTTACAAATTGGTAAAAATCTTGTGTTTCTATACAGGTGTGTGCCTAGTAACCTTTTATTCAACGCTTCTTTAGGAATTATTCATTGCTAGCAGTATTCACATGATTTTACAAATATGCCAAATCAGTTGCATGTGAGAAGAAACATTCTTCGGCGCATTCAAAACATGACAAATTTGTCATGAGATCAGTAACGTGTAATGTCGCGACTCTGTGATTATTAATAAAAAAAAATAACGTAATAAATAATAATAATAAAGTAGTTGCATGGATTAAATATTGAGCTGATGTGTGCACAAATTCAGTCAGATTTTGATAGCAGTGACAAATCAACGGCTCCTTACATCATTAGTCATATGAAAAACTGCAAAATGAAGCTACTTAGCTGAAAATATTCTTCTTATTATTATTATACTTCGATTTCCTTATTATTTTATCTATCTATAACCTATGTGGTATGATTTTTATATAAAGAGGGTATCTTTCTTGAATTAAATTTTCAAAATATAGAAAACACAAGTTATTAGAAAGAACGTAACAAAGAAAATACAATTGATGCGAATAATTAGTTCGATATCATTGGCATAGCTTATGGTTGATAATAAACTACCTCATACATGTAGTATTAGAAGAAATAGTACTGTTACAATAATGCAAAATATGTTTTATGAGACAAACATTTTCAAATAAATGAAATGTTCAACGTCCTCATAGGAACAATATTATCATTAGTTGTTTAAATTTACACTATCAAAACACAGATTTAAAGGCATCACAAATAGCACAAGTTGTATAATTCGTAAAGTTAGAACTATTGATGAACAAAATCAAATTTGATACTGAAAGTTGTGAAATTCATGAATTGCCCTTTTATGTTTATTCGTCAATGCTTATATATAAGAAAAATCATCAATACGTCCATTGAAGAAGTGACGGCAACTTTCCTACGCAATGCATACCTCGCGCCAGTCTATAACACTGACTAATATAATCTTGCCACATTTCCGTAATGTTTCTGTGCTAGCGAGCCAGATCCAACGTTGCATTTCAGATGAAGCATTCCGCTATATCAACGCCGAGAAGTGAAGGAAATGGTAGCCTACAAGACTTATTTTTACCAGTGAACGAGACTTGAACCATTAAATGTTAAATATTAAGACCTTAACCTCCAACGTTCAATACTATTCTAATACTTCTAAACATGCATTGTGATGCAGATGAAAAGGCGTAACAATGTTATTATTTTTCGGAATAAACAGTCCAGGATAAACATATGAAGATGGTTAATGTCTATTGTCATAGACTGTCACTTGCTTGTTTGTTGGCATGGCATGTTCAAGACATTGAGATGTCCAAGACATGCTGATCTTCGTTTAGAATTAAAGCAAAGATTTTATAATTTAAAGGCAGAATTTGATATTAATACAATCCTGTATGGAAACCCAAATCTTCCACAAACAGTCAATGAAAACATATTTCACCATGTTCATAAATTCATTGGAAAGAGTCAACGGTTCAAATAATACATTAATACTAATGTACGTATTTACCATATTCAAAGTGCATTTTGTCATAAGAATAACATTTCCAATTGTGTGTTGCCTTAATAATGTATATTACATGTTTACCCACTTCGTCACTTGTAGATTTCTTACTTTCTTGTTATGTATTCTAGCCTTGTAAAATAATTGTTGATAACCTGGAGAGGGCTTCTATAAGTTTCACAACTTGTGCCCAATTCATTTCTTAAATGAATAAAATATGTTTTCAATCAATCAAGACACATTTGCGCAGTTTTCATATATTTCATATGTATTGAGACATGCATTTATGCGTATTTTTAGATATTGATTGATGGATGCACGACTTTTGCACGATATTTTGTAAGAACTGCTCAGCAGGCAAAACAAACAATACGAATACGAACACACAGAAAACAAGCTTTGTAAAAACAAAATGTGCGACTGCAATAATCGCGGTAATATATATATAACACAATATTATACACACTGAACTAACGGGAAGAATAAATACAAAATTAGATTAACATTGATAATGCTTAACTGCGACATCTGTACAATACATTAGACGAATACCAATTACGACAGTAGCAGTACGCATACAGATCAAGTAATTCATACATCATCTTACAATTGTTTTGTAAAAACACCTTATTTCCCGTTTAAGCCTTCATTTAAAATACATAATTATAGTGTTTTTAAAAACATAACTCTAAATAAACATAATATAGGCAACATTGTTTAAACAATAAACAACATCTAGCTAGTAAGCGTCCGTGTTAAAGAACATTGTTGCAGATATAAAACATCTACATGTACCTATAATGTGCGCATCATTAGCATATACTCTTCTAAATACCTTTCGTGATGATATTTCACCAACATGTTTTAAAAGTGACGAATTTCCACCAAGTTATCAAAAGCTATCATTCTATTTCTCAGGCTCAAACACTGATGATTGTTACTTCACATATGTTTGTATGTCATAAAATGATAGATGTAAATAAAATCACACAGCCGCAATTGTTACATTTTTCACAAGCATGTTTTGCGAGAAATGTAACAAAGTTAAAGTTGTTACATTTTTCCTACTTGATGTACGAAAAATGTAAAAAAAAAAAATATTTGTTTTAAATGTTCGTACGTCACGTACGAAAAATGTAACAATTTTCAAGTTTGTAACATTGTTCGCAATTGTTACATTTTTCGTTGCAACAGGGCCCATTGAATAACAAACCTAGGGTAATTTTGTTTTTCAGCAGTTTCTCCCCCATTTCCCATGACACTCAACACTTTGTGCCTTTTGTGGTTTGTAGCCTACATTCTTCAAACTTCATTTGACTCTCTCAATGGAAACGGAATTTAGAATTTCATTTTCGAAACAGATGAACGATGGGTCGGTGTACCCACAAAACACATAGAAAAGCAAGAGGGCGACTTCATCAAGTATATTTTAATAATGTTTCGCCACCTGTGAGGGCGGCTTCATCATACAAAATTAAACAGAGAGCTACAGCTAAAGTACTAAAATGTGGTTGCCTGTTGATGATGTCACAAGGGTGTTTGTGATGTCACAATCACACTGAGTTGAGTGCATATCACATCACATACACCATTGTGACAAAATGTTACTAACATATCCTTGAAGAAGTTGCCTTCTTGTTTTTCTATGTGCCCGTTACTATCCTTTAGTGGGCCCATGTAGTTTAACAGGAATCAACTCCCTCAAGCTACCACGTGGACAAACGTCGCCTCTTTTTGAGAACTAAACACTGTGAGGCCTGGCTCAACCAAACTTAGTACATGTATATATAACAAGCATCATGTGCAGAAGTAGGGGTTTCAAATTCTTTGAATCTGTATTTATAGGGGTTTCCATGGAAACTGAAATTAGAAATCATTTCTGGAGTAGACTCAAAATCATAAAAGTTTTGATCAGCCAAACTTCGTTTGTGCAACAATCATCATAAGTAGATGCGCCTTTTGGTGTTTTCAACTTCTTCACAATTCTATTTTGTGTGGTTTCAATGAAAACATAACTTAGACTTTCGATTCCGGACCAGAGCAAATGGACCAGAGCAAATCACCCGTTCTAACTCAACCAACCATGGTATATTTAAGAAGCATCATGTGTAGATGTGACTTTTGGGTTTACAACTTCTTCAAATGTACCTTTTGGTTGTATCCATGGAAATCTAACTGTGAATTACGATCCGTGGGCAGTACTCAAGTTTTAGTTCAACCAGACTTGATATATTCAACATCATCCTTTTTCAATGGTAACAACGGTAATACAACATTTTAAACGCAAAGTATGAGAGTGACTTAAGATTAAAATTGGTTAAAAAATAAAGCATCGTGATTATTGTTCTGTACAACAACATTATAGCTTATGGATTGCAAATGCATAGGGTAATGTTATTCGAGATTTGTTTAATTAGAACTCAACTGACCAAAAACTGTACTTATTTACCTTAGCAGGCATTGTTCGTGTTTCCAAGTGCGCAATCCTAACATCAAGTGCCTAATGTTTACTATTTTGGCAGTAGTTTTAAAATATATACAGCTTTTGCCTACTGGTAAATGTACATTATTTTCAAGCGAGATTGCTGTGTCAATAACTCTTACCGTGTATTCGAGACAACTGTTTTCACTGCAGTAGTTCAATAAAATTATGAATTAATTACCGACCCCTCATCCTGTGAGAGTGTAGTACCTATTATATCAATGACCAAATTCAGGTTGAGAGTGATGAAGATTTCTTAGTGCGCTCAAGACAACATTTTCAAGTTCAAGCATGTTCAAAAGCTGAGTATTTATAATTACGTTTTATTTTTGGCTTTCAAATAACACAAGTCATAAATGTCCTTCAAAGACCATAAAGAAATAGCCGAATATGAAGAGATATGTTTTTCACTTTGCAGATATTTTCTTAAAGGCATCCTGGAAACCAGGGTATATTGTTTCGCTCGCTTCACTTTGAAACGTATCCCCTGGAGTTTTACAAGTGAAAAGGCTCGATACACTCTAAATATAACTACCAATCACAAAAAAGTATATGGCTTTTCTAAAGATCCAATCCTTTTATACACGCCCCTCCCCTTGGAATTTAGTGGGCAACAATGGCTGCCGTTCGTTATGACACTAAAGCTATATTTTCAAAAAAATATTGCATTATTCCACCTTTTCTGTGTATATTGTGGATTGCATATATGTATCATGAATTTGTTGGCAATATATAATGTTTGTCCATAAATGAATGTCTATTATGATTTTACGTTAAATCTAAACCTATCGGTGTTACTTCAAGGAAACATTGATTTCGATAAGTCATATGTTTTTCTCATATATATAATTTTCATTTAAACTGTCAGAATTCCTTAATACGTGAAAATAGATTATGTGCTTATCTAAATGCATATACTACCATAAGAATCCACACATGACAAACAAATATATCAAATTACCCTTTCTTGATAAAAATCGAAACAGGTTTATCACAACCTGAAGGACTTGTGTACCTAAACATTCACATCTATACCCATACCCACTGAAAAACTTCGTCGTTGAAAATATGGATACTGCAATGTGTACATGTAGTTCTATGCGTGAACAAATAACTGATGTTAACATATTGATAAAATATCCGATGAAATCTAACCATTGCAAAACAATCCCCATCAATCAATAAAACGAACGAACATGGTAATTTTCAATCAAGTATTTTATCTTCTATGACTATGGGTAATTGGTTGGTTGAGTAATGGAATGTTAACCATCTAAGGTAAATACACTTTTATTATAAATGGAAAATTTGAACAAATATGACCTGTAAAAAACGTGCGACAGTGCTGATAAATTCCCTTGTATATATTTGAACATGCTTTTACTTTTTTCACGCCATTTACCACAGGTTTTACCTTATATTATACTGTATTTACATTAATACTTTAAAAATTATTATTAATGTTTATATGTAAAGTAATATAAGTTTACAGATTTATAATCTCTAATTATCCAAATAACGGATGGCTTATCATTTTCATAGTTCATTGACTCGAATACGCATATATGTATGAGGCGAGACGGAAATACAACATCTGTCTGACTGTCTGTCTGTCTGTCTGTCTGTCTGCATTTAAAGAGCCATTATATACGTTATATGTATATTTTCCAAAAAATATTTTTAATTTGAAACACTAACATCCTTGATGGCTCTTTAAGACCCCATTGATCATGTATGTGCTAGAACCATGCAAGCATCTATTTAGGCACAGGTACTGGTGATAAACTAACCACTTACTTATGGTTACCTGCAACACGATACGATGTTATTTAGCAGCTAAATTGGCGACATATGACATTTAAAGGAGGGAGGGTATAAACACCTTACAATAAAAACATAACGAATATACTGTTATCTGGGCATTGGCTTAGTTGTAATGAACAAATAAACTTTTGAGTTTTTGAGTTTACATTTCGCAACACTCACGAATTCTGTGATCTTTTTATTACCTGCACAAAGGACATTCTATTCATTTGAACTATCAAAGCGTGCGTGACAGTACCATGTAATAACACATTTCATTGTGGAGTTCACCTAACTAAATTAAAGTCTCATTTTCCATTGCGCTCCTATTCGCTTCTGGATGAAAAAAATCATTGTTACCGTATTTCCTCTAATAGAACCCGGGCCTCCAATACAACCCGGGGGGTAAGGGGTGCTGAGGTAAATACAACCCGGGTCTCCAATAGAACCCGGGTCTCGATTAGAACCCGGGTCTTTATTAGTACCCGGTTTTACGTAACAACTGAATACTCTGTGTTGTAATATAAAATAGTTATACACTCGTTTTCGGGAGAAATATTGGTGTGACCGTGTGAGATTCAGCAAAACAGGTCCATGATAATAAATATCCGTCTTGTTCAATTAATTCTCCTTTTACAATAGGTCACCCCAAGAAGATTATAAACGTCAATTCATGTCTGAAAAAATATAACCCGGCCTCCAATACAACCCGGGTCTCTAATAGAACCCGGGGGGTAAGGGGTGCTGAATGAAATAGAACCCCGGGGTTGTATTAGAGGAAATACGGTAATCTAAATAAAGCTCTTCGAACCGCTTTCATTTAAGAAGACAAATATGTTATGGATGATCAACTTCTTTATTACCAATAGCGACGATTCGGTATAGATCCTTATACCGTTATCAAGCATATGGGAGAGATGATCATTAATAAAATATTTGTCTTCTTCATCACACCAACTCTCAAACAGTTGCTTTGATTAAAAACCTACAAACACATACCTTATGTTGATAAAACAATATATTGTAAGAATCATCAGTAGATGGTACAAATGTATATTCCACCGGTCCCAGGTGCTCTATTAACGCATGTCTTATATCTTTCATATAATAAACTTTCATATTCATAAACTGTTCATGCAGTTAGTGTGTAATATATCTGCCCAGTTTCAGAAAGATATGATGAATAGTTTGAGTTCTTCTCACTAAACTAATCTATCCCTAAGCAGAACATGATTTCAACTCGTTTCCATAGATACGAATCAAATTAAAATTTTAAGAAATCTGAAATTATCAAAAGGCACCACTTCAGTGAACAGTTAATACACATGCAATTTTTCAGAAAGATATGATGAATGGTTTTTGAGTTCTGGTCCGGAAAGAACCTATTTCTTCAAATAGACCATTTCCAACTCGTTAAAAACAGTTTTCAGAATTCTGAAAAAAGTACCACTTCAGATAGTGGGTAAAACACATGTAAAGTTTCATAGAGGTATGATGAATGTTTTTTTAATTCTGCTCCGTAAAGAAAATTATTATGGTCCATCAGTCGGATAGATGGATAGACGGATAGACTGACAGGGTGATGACTATATCCCATGGTATTGATAACTCTTTACAGGCTAAATTTAAGCAAAAACTATATATTGTTACATGACTTTGTTTTGTAGTTGATTCGATCAGGGATTTATTTCAAATCAACCTCTCACGAATAACAACATACTCTCCCAACAGAGGACGCTACAGTAATAGTTTCCTACACTTACCTCTGTTACAGGTCGACGCCTTTAAATACGAGATATAAATTGAGCATCAGTGGTGTTGATTCAAAATGAGCGTTCGGTATGTTCATGTAACCGTTAAAGGTGAGGTGAGGCGAGGTGAGGTGAGGTGAGGTGTCGTGAGGTGAGATGAGTTGGGGCTTAACGCCACTTCACTTATATCGCGGCTGCTAGTAGGCTATTATGACAGGGAGAAAGCTCGCAACGCAATGTGGCTATGTATTGCAGCGAAACCTGCGAGCATTGGCTGGAACTAGCGAACCATGGGTGATACTACGCTGAAATTCAGTGCACCCAAACCTTACTGCGTGTAGAACAGTTCTCTACTGCAGACAAAGATGCCGTCACATATGCTAAACATTATAAATTGTGTTATTTTATCGAGAAGCACTGACTGTTACCTAAAATTGCCATTTTGATCCTAGTCGGCTCAGTATACCGACGATATAAAGGTAAAAGTACCGATTTCTGAGCGAAAACCGGACAATGCACTGCGTGTGGCGTGTGTCAATTAGTCAAACGTAATTTTGGAAACTTATTTACAACAGACTAAAAAAAACTTTAAGTTGATAATGTTTAATAGGTCTTATAACTACTGTGCATGTAAATGGAAAGTGTAGTTTCGGTTTCTGCACAAGTATAATGATGTTGCTAGCTTTTAATTGAAAACTGGTAAATCTTATATATTTAGTAATTGGGGCGTTTCGATAAGACGGCAGTGACGTATCTAGGTCAACAGTTTCGCACATTCTGGTACCCGGAGTCTGTTGCGCTGCGTAACTGGCGACTGGCTTAATATAGACTCCGGCAACGTCCAGGGTGCTGTTCCACAAACCAATCTTAGCACTAAGATCAATCGTAAGCGCATCCCTTAACATTGGCTAAGATTGATTTTGGGGTTAAGATTGGTTAGTGGAACAACACCCAGGCCCATGGCCGCCTCCATGCGCAAAACCAGTATGGCGGCAATAGTGATATTTAACGCTGTGAACTTCGAGAAATGGTGTTTACGAGTTTTTCTTAGCATTTTCATCATTAGTTACACAATCCTTAGGGTATAGTGAATACATACATACATCTAAAACCGCCAAGAAAAAATTATAAAGCTCTCTACACAAGATTGAAAAATTTGTTGCTAGGCAACATATATACACAACAATTGAAACATATTTCAAACAGCTACAGTTTTGTTAGAAGTTGCTGTCATTTCAAAATTCTTTTTGGAAACATATAAAGACACATTGCCCTCAACGACCACTATAAAGGTTAAATCCGATCGCCATTTGATTAATCATTTTTATACAAAGTAAATGTAGAGACTTACGCAGCAATCTCGGTAAAATGTAAACAAAGAATATATTATAGGTCGCGCATCAACAGCAATATCGATGGGTACATTACCTACGCATTCTAAGTGTTAATCCAACACTAGGCCCACATGGTCCGTTTCATGCGACCACATAGCCATTTCATTGAATTATAACTTGACATGTTGATTCTGAACCAGGCGTCAACAACTGTAAGACATAGGGTGAAGACCAGAGTGGAAACTTCAGCCTATAATTTATCATTGAGTCCTTGCGGTTGGAATGTATGGAGCATAAATATCCACCTGAATTCAAGAGATCTTCTCTTGTTGGTGGTGATCTCTAACTCCGGGTTCTCTCGGTCATTTTTACCAAGCTTCTCAGAGTTGAAGTGAATAGAGACAGGCTTGTCTCTCTTGTGACTGATATCGGCAAGATGTTCAGAGAGCCTGATTTTGAACTCTCTTTTAGTTTCTCCAACATATTGTTTCTTACATTTTTTGCAAGTTAACAGATATACTACATTACGTGAGGTACACATAAAGTGGGGTTTTCTATATATCTTTTTACTGACACTACTGGTGAAGTGGTCTGAGGCATTGATCTATTTGCATAGTTTGCAATTATCTTTATGACAGTCTGTGTCAAGAAAGTTGACCCTCTTGCCACTGATTTTTGGTGCGGGTTTTGGGTAGGAAAGTGTTGCTCTAACTAGGTGATCTTTTAAGGTTGTATGCCGCAACATGTGGAGACTGAAAGACTTCTTTGCAAGTGTCAGAACCGCTGATGAGATGCCTGCGTTTCCTAATGATGGCATTGAGCTCCGTGCTCCATGCTGTAAGACATAGCTCAGTGAAACAGTATGTGAAGCTATCATCATGTGTAGATGTGTTTTGTTTTCTTTTGCACCTTGATTCCGGGAGCAAAAATCAAAATGCATTTTACAATGTCCCTTCAAGAACAGATCTTAACACTTGTTAGGCAAATATGAATGCATCTTTGGAAGTATATTATTTGTGCAGTATGCATAACTATTCCATCCATGAATAAAGCTCAATAATCGTTGTTCAATATATTTTAAACTTTCCCAAATTGACAGGGGTATAGTCGACTCTGTCTGCTTTCTATCTGCGCGTATTATGCTACTTGAAAGCTTGTCTCATACACTAAAAGGTTTAAGATACAGTGAACATTCACTCTTACTACTTTTAAACGTTACCTGACAGTTTTTTCATTACATTGTGTTTGAAATGGAAGGTGTCCAATAAAGCTATTTCAATATATTCAATATGTAATAGTCGTTGATGATGTAAATATGAAAACTTTGTAAACTTTGTTTCAAACGCACACTGACACAACAGTTATTATACCCCCTCTACGAAGAATATATTCACATTAGAATATTTTCACTCTAACAATATTAATGTTTAAAGTAAATATTGAGATTTTAATAATAGTTCAAAATGTCCTTGCTTCGGGCTGGTATGACCATGGTTCGGACATTTATTATTCATAAAGAAAAAAGAAGACAACTAGAAAGAAAAAATATAACTTTGACATTTGAGAAAATGAATAACTAATAGAGATGCAAAAGGCAGTTAGCTCGTTATTTCATTAGGGCTAATAAAGAGGTATCTGGTTAATACAAACTTCTTTGTTGTGTTACTGTCTGTCTGTTAGGTTGGTTGTTTGAGTGAACGTGCCATGAAATATTATAAGAATAATCAACGAGTTGCGAGGAATTACTGAATATAACTGAACTGTCCCGAGTTCATTTTGTGATAAACAATTTATAAAAACGTTGTTTGCTACTCAAATTAACAAAGCTACAGTGTCGGAGCCGAGTGTCATGGCGGGATAAATACAGACAGACAGTTTATTTTGCTCTCACATCGTACAATGCAAATAAAAATACATGTAAATATGAACATAAAATACATTGCCGAGCCACCCATTTAGGGTTATGAGAGACACACAGTAAAAACTAAAACCAATATTATATACAATAAATTACATAAAAGGATTTACATATCATTGTATAAACAAACACTGTTAAAGGGACACTTTAAAGGTCAAAAGTTACCCAGGGTGTTATTCTATCGAGAAGCAATTACTTGTCGAAAATTACCATTTTAGTGCCAATCTGTTCAGTATAGTTACATTTTTAAGATGTTTAGACTTGATGTATGATCGAAAACCGGACAATGTTCCGCGGCTGTCGCACATCAATTGTTCAAACGTAATTCTGAAAACTTATATGTAGCAGACTAAGAGACAGACATTGTTTGGTACTGTTCAATAGAACATATAACTGGTATACTTGTAAAATGTGCGCGTGAATTCGGCTCCTCATCGTGTATTAAGTCGCTGCTCGAGTTTCATTGAAAACAAGTTATTGTCAAATATTTGGCATTGGGGCATACATATGTAAGTCGAGTCAGATGATTTGGACGTAAATCGTTATATTTGATATTGTTGTGTGTATAAAATCTAAATACAATTTTTGAAAAACATGTAGTGTTCTTTAAATCAAATACGTTGTTGATATATATATATATATATATATATATATATATATATCCACCTGCCATGAAATATTATAAGAATAATCAACTTGTTGCTCGGAATAACTGATTACTGAACTGCTCATTATTGTGATAAACTCCGAGCTTTAGCTTAATAATTCATGAGGGACAGATACTTCCGAGCAACGAGTTGGTTATTATTTTTCCTATCAAAGTTCATTTTAATGCCAACAAATCGAAAAGCAAGACACGACAATACGATCTTAGATGAGACTGTACAATGTACATTGTATGTTCATACGCCATTCTTAAACTTTTCACGCCTTTAAAGGCGCTGTAGCACATTTTTCTTACTGAAATAAAAGTGATCTCGCGAAAAGGTAAATCAGTTTTACCATTGGCTAAATAATACTCCTGGATCAATAAAAAAAAAAGGTTCTAAAACGAATGTAAATTGTTCGGTTAAGCCATGGGAGTCCATTTTCCTTACAGGGCCATTTTAATGTGTTCACATTGAAATTGCCACTCGAAGGTAGATGAAGTGATCTCAAAGTAGAGTTTTGAATGTGGTATAATAGAATGGTCAATTATTTGCTGTCTGAAATCTCCAATTCGCATGAGACCTACAAATCTACCTCTCACACTGAAATGTTCCACACCTCTGTCGCTTCATAATCGCACCATTTTCTTTCAATAGGGTTACCGTTTTCTATGGACACTGCTTATCGGGTCGTGTAATGAGATGTTTTCCCCTCTAACATAACAATATATTGTATAAACTTTAAAGATAAATAGCAAATTTGAAAAAGAAAAATATGGAAAAAAGATTCTACAGCGCCTGATGCGCGTATCTTAATTATAAATAGCATGCTACTAACAGTCTTTTTGCAGCAAGATTCTTATGTAATTTTGTAACTTTATTCCCAAAAAGAATTTCATGGTCAATGACGTCATAAAACCTTGATGTCACGACTTTTGCATAATATTTCGCTTTGCAAATTGAGTACTGTAATTATGGTCTCGGAAACATAAGAGTGGTTAGCACGTTCGGCTTCGGATCAAGAGGTCAGGGGCACGGCAACTTTGTCTGCAGTCTACACGCAGTAAAGTTCTGGGTGCATTGCTACACTGAATTTCAGTGCACCCATGGTTCGCTAGTTACAGCCGTTGCTCGCAGGTTTCACCGCAATGCATAGCCAGTTGGCCTTGCGAGCTCTCTCTGTGCAATAATACTATAATATTATATAAGTGAAATATTCTCACCTCACCTCACCTCAGAAACATAGATTGAATATGAGGCACAACAAAGACTTTCTTGTCTTTGAAGGACATTTAGAAGTGGTATACATAAGAACAGGAATATTTTCTGGATAACAACTTCTTTAATGTGAAAATACACGACGTCTCGGAGTACATACTCTTTCTTCCTGCGAAAATTGCGATCTTTTGACGTAGACTACAGTATTCTTAGAGTATTCTTCCAAACTTTTGTCAATAGCATACTGACTTTCTGCTTCCATGGATGGTATGGAAAACTTCCTCTAACACAGAAAAATAAAAATGACAAAATTGTAAACACCTCCAGTAAACTTTGCGGCTTTGAGCATATTTCATTCCAGTTTCACCGTTATCAAGCAAATGATCATCATTGCTTGATAACGGTGTTAGGATCTACACCAAAACGTCACACTACTGCAATAAAGAAGTTGTTTATCCATAAAACTTGTTCTCCTTCATCTGACCAACTTCTAAATGCCATTGACAATGAAAGAAGTGATTCTTGACCTATAGAGGTAAAAAGAAGGCTCTAGCCATTCAATCAGAGCCATCGCACTTTATATATGAATATTATAAATTTCTACCATCTGGCATTTCAAACTAACAGAGCGTCAAAATCATTTGTCCCACACCATACAGTATACAAATTCTAAACCTCCACACCAAATAGAAACTACGTATCTCTTGAAACACGACATGGCTGATTAAAATATAACTTATTAAAAGCAATGTCATTAGTACCCATCATCACACTGTTCGTTATTATTGTTTTTATAGTGTATTCATGTACTGTTATTTTGTATTGTATACTACCAAAGACTCTTTGAATGTAAGACGAATTTCCCATCTGGGATAATAAAGTTAATCTTTTCTTTTCTCATCAATGGATGAAAAGTACATTGGTAAACTAATCAAAATGCAAATTGTATTTAGAAGAACTGTTATTCCCGTGAGCATTATGCAAACTTTAAAACCTGGCATATCTTTGCCCGCTTGGGTAAGAATAAGTTTTAGTTTTCAAATAATTTGAGGTTTGAGTTAAATTAAACCGGAATTGTACTTAACTCATAAGGACTGTTCACTTTACCGTCGCGAAATGACGAAACTTCGTATCAGTATGGCAAGATTACAAGTGGATACAGTAATGTTATAAGAACACTGCGATTGTGCAGAGTATGCAAGTTAGATAGCATTGAAGATGAATTTCATTTTGTCATGGTTTGTCAAGCCTTTCAAGACTTGAGATTTAAATATTTGCCGCTTGCTTGTACGCCATATGGTTTTTAAAATAGTTTCATCAATTTAATGGCATCATACAATACAAAGAATATTATTTCACTTCAGCTCTTTATCCACCATGCACTCTAAGATTCAATTATATATATATGGGTCGGAGGCCACACGTACCGAAATAAAGAATTGAATGGAGTTAAATTGTGTCTAAAACAATATACTCCCTGTTCCCTCTTGAATTGACTAAATTTGATAATGTCGACATCAGATTTCTCAAAGTGATTGCCTTACATTAAACACATAAACCAACATATTTTGATCATATCATATAAAATTTACATCTTGAAAAAGTTAATTAGAATGATTTGATATCATTTGATTGAAAATAAATGGACCATTGGTAATTAGTAAAATATATAAACTTTCTTTCCCGTTCAAACTGAGAATTTAGTTGACTCTGCTGGCGGTTGAATAGAATCGAGCTGGGTAAAGCTGTAAAGTTTCTTTATATACCAGCAATTGTGCTAACGTGTACAAATAGAGAATTTCTCCAAAGTTTATTCTGATATCAAATATATATATAAGGACTGTAACGTTACGTGCTGTGTCATGGGCGACGACATACCATAGTACAAACCATAGTATATTGACGATTATGTTGCTCCAAGCGATGAAATGATTTGAATGAAAATTTGGTAATTGTCAGCTTATCTATCTGCATTATAGGAAACGTAAAATGCACGGTACATAACGGAATGTAGGCCTAGCAAAGAAAGCAACTCCTAAATTTGTATTGTAAGAAACGTTTGTGAGATTCATTCCGACATTGTATAGATATTGTATGTCGGAAAAGGAAATCCTGGATCCACAAAGTTACCACCCTTGCCGTCAAAATGTCTATAAATGATGTTATGAATTATTCATCTATTGACTGTTTTATGCGCCATGTGAAATATAGATGTAATGTTACTGACGATGAACAGTGGTTCAGTGACCTGTGGAACGACAAAAAACTACAAAATGGAAATAAGTTAAGGACATATAGAAAGTTCAAAAAAGACAGGGAACCAGAGAACTATCTTTTCTACACTATGTCACGATATCAGCGAAAACTGTTAGCAAAACTCCGATGTGGTACCCTCCCATTATGTATAGAAACTGGCAGATATACCCGGCCACCGACACCTCTTGAATCGCGCTACTGCCCTTTCTGTACATCTATTGTCGAAGACGAAGAACATTTCCTGATAGACTGCTCTATGTATGCCGACATTAGATATGAACTTTTTAATAGTGACCTTTTACCTGATAACTTCATGAACTTCAACTCTACCCAAAAGTTAATAACTGTGATGCAGTGTTCCGGAATTCAGCAGAGTCTAGCTAACTGTATTGATAAGATGTTCCAGAGAAGAAAGAACCTGATTAAATAATTTTAATATAATTATTACAAATATATTGGTAACTTATTTTATTTTATGTTTATCATGTACATGTACCTTTATTTATACATGATTGTGAGTGCTTGAGTGTATGTGGGTAGATACATGTGTGAATATTGTATACGTATGTTTATGTATGTATATTGTGTATGTTTGTGTGTGTATGCGTGTATTTTGGTGTGTCGTGTGGGGGGGGGGGGGGGGGGGGGGGGGGGGGGGGGGGTGTCTGTGTCTGTGTCTGTGTATGAATGTGTAGTGGTGCGCACGTGTATGAGTGTATGAATATTCTTGTGTGAATGTGTGCATGTGGGCGTGTACTGATTCAAGTGTGATTATATATACATGAAGAAATGCATACATGTGTATATGCACATATTGTCAGTATGATTGATTGAATGTATGTACTGCACAGAATGAGTGTAGCTCTTGGTGACGCTAGTGTGAGTAATGTGTGTATGACTGAAGTGTGTGTGAGTGGGTCGGTGAATATGATGGAGTGGGTGTGTATATATGCTTTCATATAAATTTTTATATTTTAAACATACATGCAAAGTATATTTATAATATCTTAATTTCTATTTTAATATATTTAATGTAACTTTTTGTGTATTTATATTGCATTACTGCATTTGTCTCTTATAGCCTTTTGGCGGCTTGTACATTAATATTTTATCAACATGTGTATTAACAATGTGTATGTACGGGATGAGACGTTAATAAACAAATTCTCTCTCTCTCTCTCTCTCTCTCTATATACATTAATGGATGCTAGTGACATTTCGATCTCATAATAGATAGATACGATGTTAATAAGCCTAATTACGCCAATAGTTCGGAAACTTAGCCTTCATTCAAATAAAATTCTCAAATCATACAACATTTAACTTTATAGACAAATCCAATATTTTTCTTGTTCATTTATAGAGATTATTACCCGAGGAAGTGTGTCATATGACTTTTACTAAACGAGTGTGAATTTGTTTGTATTTCCCGCGCGAGAGCGAGGGTTATACATAAATTTGCACGAGTTTCGTAAAAGTCATATGGCACACTTTCGAGTGTAATAATTTCTGTATTACCCATTCTATTCCTTTTTGTTCGCGTAAAATCAGTCAAAAAACGACCCACTTCTCTGGCGACGGGAAGCGACAGTGACGTCCCGAACAATCATTTTATGACGTCAGAGACGACAAATACGGTGAAACAATGTTTGTTAGGCAAACGTGATACGTGCACATGTGCTCATATCAATAATATTAACTCGGTTATTTTTAACCCTATGGGTAATAAATAGACGCTAGAGAGCTGAAATTGTATGTATACAGACTCCTTGACCGCAAATATGGGTCACAGGAGTCACAACCTAACAAACTGTAATCATCTACTTTTCAGTGAAGTCATGTTGAGCTACATAGCCCATGGCTCTATTTCTCCAATTAAAAGTAAAGTAGGATTCGTGCCATTTATATATGTCCGGTGACTATATTTCCATAGAATTGCACGTTTATTTAGTCTCTGATAAATATTTTTCGTAGATATTTGTTTTAGTCCGATCCTACAAATATTTATAAAGTTTATAAGAAATCATCTTGGCTACAACCTCATAATGTATGTTAAATGTTCTATTGTTTGTTTAGGGAATGACAGTAACTTGTCAAGATTCAAGATTCATTTAATAAGCTCAATTCCCACCAACGGTGGTACAAGAGCAATACAATTATACAAACATATATACATAAATTAATCAAGACAGCAGAGAGAGACAAATATACACATACAGAGCCATGTAAATAAATATTCTCTATTATGTACATAAAATATTTACATCAAATAAACATTCATTCTTTTAGCAGTTCTTAAAGATAATGTTTATAAATTTTGCAAGTTTCTTTAGTACTCTAATATCGTTATTTGCCATTAGTTTTTTTAAATTTAATCAGGTTCGGCCAAGTGTAAAAACAGCTATCAATTAGTTATGATCTTTCATTATTCAGTTTTGGACATTTAAGTAAATAATGGTACTCGTCACCGATTGAAGGGGAGTTTCAGAACGTGCATATTCTATCATGTTTAACAATATTTTGCCAGCGTCCAATTTCTATGGGTCGCCTACTTTCTTTAATGAAGGAGATCTTGACCTTCAACAAGCTCTTTCTACATCTTCACAAAAGACAAATAAAGGTGAAGATTGTATTGGAGAACAGACCAGAAACGAATGCCTCACCGCAATTGGTCGGCGATTCAACCCAATAAAAGATATATGATTTTAATAATCCTTTTAATGACTGAGACTTTCATCCTGTGTTTAAAAGCCTTTTAAAGAATGAGACGTTTTAACTGAGTGTATGAGTACTGTTCATATATTTATCCTGTACAGAGACGTTTTTACTGACTGAGTAAATGCCCTTCAAAGACCTGAGTGAGTACTGTTCATATACTTATCCTGTTCAAAATCCCACTTCCACCTCCACGCGGTGAACAGGGGTTAACAGATTAAATTCTGGCCAACGGAAGGGGTTAAACTAATCCGCACAAACGAAGTAAAACAATCAGCTCATATGAAGTAAAACAATCCGCGCAAATGTAGTAAAACATTCCGCGCAAACGTCATCTTTTTTCCGCGCAAATGATACGCCGATCCGCGCAAACGTAGAACGCCGGGGTAGTCTATGGTTAGCGGTTCTAAATCGAAGTATTGGGGTTGAAATGGTTTTAGGAAGAAATAAATATCTTTCAAAACTTGGTAATTCTTTTAGAAGTTGGTAGTACTGTCCCTTTGAGCTAGACGTTACATCAGTACGCCAAGATTGATAAAATTGATCTGTTTGAAATTGATTCGATTCGCAGGAGTAACCAAGAGGTATTACATGCTGTTGGATTTTTAAATATATACGACAACCCACAAGTGTCTATTATATGTTTAACATATACTATCCATGGATTAGTACCAATATTATTAGTAAAATTGAAGGATATGAATGAATAGAGAACTTGAGATAACTTTACCTTTTCATTATTGCCCGCTGATTTATGCCAGTATGAGATCATTCTTTTTGCTATTTGAATTGACAAAGGAGTCCTACCGAGCTCTCCATAGAGCATATATGACGGGTAGAAGATTTTAAACCTGCAGCTTATTTCAGATTTCAAATGGGTTCTTTCAATTATGGACGTATTTTCATATCCCCATACATCCATACAATAAAATAGGTACAACTATGGCATCAAAGTGGCATATTTATATTTCGAGCTCTTTTTAATAGACAAAACATCGACTTTGAGGCGCTTTCTGCCATAGATTTCAACCCAGCTAACATTCTTCTATTTCGGTGAAACTTAACACCAAGGTAGACGTAATCATCAACTATATCTAAACGGGAGTTGCCAAACATAAATTTAAATTTGCAGTTTTTTGAGGGGCCACTTCCAAAAATTAGAATTTTCGTTTTCCAAATATTTACTTTTAGATTCCATTTAACACAGTACTTGGAAAAAGCGTTGAGGGAATTGTGAAGGCCTTCAGGGGTATCACTAAAGAGGGCGGTATCGTCTGCGTACCACAATGAAAGAAACGCTATAAACAAAGATATATCATCGCCTGTCCAACATATAGACCTACTCAGTTGTGACAACATTGCTATCTATGGGAAACCTTTTCATTCAATGTTAGCCTACACATGAAGGTAAATCTATTGACATTAGTTATAGTGTCTTCCGAAAAGTTAATTTAAGTTATGTACTTCAAGCTGGTATGATTTCCAAACAAACTGAACAGTGTAACATTAATCTAATCAGAATCTTATGAAATTTAAGTATCGTGCATTAAATGAACACGCAAGTCTATGGAAATAACATCACTGTAGGAACATACTGACACGGCCTGGGTCTTGTACATTGTTCAACATAGCTATAAGAAGGGCGAAGATTGTTACATGTGTTGGAAATGAGTCCTATAGTCCAGTGGTTACCTTTTCTATTATATTTATTTTCGTAGTACAGAGAATAATACTGGCTGGCTGGCTGATTTAGGCCTTGCAGTATTTCCCTATCCGGGCCCACTATATGTTTCAGGTGCAGCGATCCACTATATTGGCACAACAAAGCAAGGGAAATACCGCAAGGCTTAAATCAGCCAGTAATGGAGACTGGCAAGAGTTATGCCTTGCGTTTGGAAGTTTACAGTGAGACAGCGAGCGAGCTTCGAATAACGTTCGAAAAATCCATTTTTGACAACAGCACTGTGGAATTCATGCGGGTGTGAGATTTAGACAATGCTTCGCTGGTGATAATGGTCGTTATAAGTAAATAAATTTATATAGTGCAATGTTCAGGAACTGATACCTGCTCGTAACACTACAACATTATTAATCTGGACAGACATCATGAGTTTAAGCTCCCGGAGAAGTATTCTATGAGGTTGTCCCCTATGTTGTGTCGGTGCCTTATGTGAGAAAAACTGCTGTATATTTACATTTACTAATTTTACAACTTTGTAAGTATAAAATTAGACGTTAATTGAATATCCACAAATTAACACGTTTATTATCAAAGGCTCTCTTGTTGTGTCCAAGCAAAGCTTTTAACACTTGTACTGGTGAGGTGTGATGAGGTGATTTAGGGTATAACACAGCTTTAAAAAATAGTTCACTTTTATTATATAACGAGCAATCAAATACCGGGATTTATTACTCGCCCGTGTAAGATACTGCAGTGTAATATTAATATGGCAATATTAAACTAGTGTAATACCGCCGCACGTATGACGTCACAATAGTGTGCGGTTATGACGTCATAATGGGAGTAACGTCGTCACAATGGCATCGGGCTTGCGGGAATCATAGTTTCAGAGCCATGTCGGCTATTTTGCTGGATTATTGGTGGGCGAGTAATAAACAGAATACTAAACTTCCTTCTATTTAATACCATTTTTATTAAACTCGTGAATGATTTAGTATCAAACTCGCTTTCGCTCGTTTTATACAACATCATTAACTCGTTTAATAAAAATGGTATTAAATAGAAGGTCGTTTAGTATCCTCTATTTGTTATATGATTGCAGGTGAAATACCGGGATCTATCAATGAAATTAAACTGTGTTATCAGTCACTAGTGAAAATAACAATGGAACGTGTTATCAGTCACTAGCGACTGATATAACAATGACCTGACGTCATAAAAGAATGCTCCGACGTCATGACACGTTCATGACGTCACATTGTTGCTGGGGCAACAGGCTCATTCTGGAGCCGACGTAAATGCAAGTCGATTTCGGTGAATATGCAAGGATTTGGTCATATAATACATAGAAAATTTGTCTTTTCTTGACAAATACCACGTTTATCTCATCTCGTGATAATATAAACTTTCTACCTCACTCGATGGGATAAACATGGTATTTGTCAAGAAAAGCCAAATATCCTCTATTTATCAGTGAAATAAACTGTCTATCAAGCTACAGTGAAAGTAACTTATATTTTCACTGCGATCAGTGACTGATATAATTTGATGAATAAAATAAAAATAATAAAACAATGGTGTGAAGCAGTGAATTGGCTTATGACGTCACATTGTTACTGTGGTGACGGGCTGTTCCTAGCACCCGCTCAGCGTGAAAACGACCCTTTTCGGAGGTAAATACAAGGATACCAGCATATAATAAATAGAATATCAGTCAATTCTTGACAAATACCATGTTTATCTCATCTCGTGAGTCATGTATGCGATGAAACCTGTGAGCATCGACTGGAACTAGTGAACAGTGAGTAGTACTGCACATAAATTCAGTGTAGTATTGAACATGCACACTAACCTTACTGCATGTGGGAAGTTCTTAACAGCAAAGTTGCAGAGCCCCTGGCGGGATTCAAACTCCGGACCCCTTGATCCGAAGCGAAATACGCTAACCACTAGGCTATTCCACCTTCGAAATGTTTCAGTATTTCAAATGTTCAATGAATGTTATCAACACTTATGCAAATTTACACTACGTCCATTTTTTGGATGCGATGCGTTAATAATAATTGCATCAGAACGCAACATGTTATTTTCAATGAGTTGTCATACACTACGTCCGTTGTTTTCATGCGTTGTGATGCGATGCGAAAAAAATAGAACCTGTTCTATTTTATTCGCATCGCATTCAAAATCGCATTGGAATTCCATGTCGTACTTCATCATCTGAAGGGGTATTTCCCACCACGTGTAGTGTTGTGTAGAGATATATTTGTATTTAGGATAAAATATAGATATATGAGATTTATTGTTACATGCATAGTTTAAAATAAGTTTAGAAAGAGTTTTAGAGAATTCGGAGTTATTCACATCTGATAATATTCACCATCATCTGTCAGCATTTTTAGAGGAGGCATAAACAGAAAAACATCACGGATCGGAAACAATCTAGAAAATGTTATCTAACGTTGTGTAATGTGTTTCCGATTCAAGTATGGTTTATCATACATTTTGGGGGTTGAACAAGCCTGCTTGCACAAATAATGGGAGTTAAGTGTTTACACAGAAAAATGGTACTTCCCGTGATGTCCATTGTCCGGGAGATTATCAGATAAACGACAGATGCTTTGTGTTATTTTGAAGAAATATTAGGAAGTTATTTTACACAGTAAACTGATGGGTAATGTCCTGAATTATTAGATTATGAAAGCGTGGGTCGCTGACATTAGAATGACCGCATGAACTGTGAACTGTAAACTATGAACTGGTTACTGATTGGCTGAAGCAGAAATTAACCGTCTTGAATAATGATTATAAGGGTAGGTATTGTCTGAGAAAAGTCAGTTGTTGAGAGTTGAGGGTGTAGGTTCGAAGTTGACAAGCAGGCGGTGAAGAGTCCGATTCAGGGCAGATGGCCAGGGCGCCAATGCGGGCCTCGTAGTCTGAACAATGGGGTTCTACTCGTAGGAAGGAATAGGATAGGTAATCGTATACTGCGGTAGGACGGACCGGGTAACGTATATTTTGAAATGTTTATATGGTTATATGTGAAGGTATATATAATGTATGAGCTTTAAGTATTTTTTGTAATAAAATGTGAAAACGTATTGGATCTTTTAATTGCATAGATTAGTTTTGAAGAGGAGTACCTCTCGTGAGTCAAGCGAGGGGATTGAGTTCCCTCAAGGGAACACGGGAGACCTTAATATGACAGTAGGCAAAGCAGTCATACAAATAGTATGCCAACATACATCTGTACCTCAATATATACAAACATACATTCAGCTTTGTATACATACACACATGTGTACATATATGCATCTGTACCTACATACATGTACATACATTTGTTCATACCGTACATACATAATATTCTATACATAAAATCTGTACATACACCCATTGTACACACACCTACAGTAATTACATAATCTATACACATATACATATACATGTACATACATAACATATGGAACTAAACAATAAAATAATGATATTCGCATTAAAATCGCATGCAAAACGCGTGTAGTGTAAACCCCCAAATCGCATGCATCAGTAGTGTAACCCCGCCTCATGCAAATCATATATACAATATTTACAGTTGAATTTAGTTACTCCAATGTCCTAATATTTGACACAAGTTAAAGCTACCCTTGAGTTACTTCTTAATAGCTGGAAGTCACGGCGAGAGCAGGAAATAAACATATATGTCTTAAAGCTGAACGTCCGGGCGGGGCATGTAATATAAATAGTACTATAATCACACGATAATTACTGTAAACTCTTACTATCAGTTACAATCTTGTGAAATAAGGGCGGGATAGCGTAATGGTTAACGCGTCCGTAACGGTTCATCCTTGGTTCGAATCCCGCCAGGGACACGGCAATTTTGTCCGCAGTAGAGAACTGTTCTACACACAGTAAGATTTGGGTGCAATGCTACACTGAATTTCAGTGCAGTTCCATCCACGGTTCGTTAGTTCCAGCCGTTACTCGCAGGTTTCACCGCAATGCATAGCTACAAGCCTTTGCGAACTTTCTCCCTGCAATAATAGTAGTGATATAGGTGAAATAATCTTGAAAGCGGCGTTAAACCCTAACTCACCTCACCCCCATATGAAATACGATTGTATAACTGTTCTTTAGTCATAGATTATATTGTTATATTATATAAGTTAAACACATTTACATTGTATCGTAAATTGGTACGTCATTGTAGCGCAAAACAATGCATGTTACTGTACAATAAATTATATAATTTCAAATATATATAATTAGGTCATAATGAGTATACTGAACTCTGAACGCTAAACTCCACGTCACAAAGGGTATACTCAAAGCATATACATACTTTATCACCCTGATGTTTGGTCCGACATACGATTGATTCCTTTTTCATTGTCAAGTCACTGGGAGAATGCAACCCAGCTGCCAAATTTAAAGGCGCATTTAAAGTCTTACATTGCCTTCACTTCCATTACAGGTACTCAAATGTAAGCTAGCTACTGCTGGCGTGAACAGAGACACACTGTGAACGGGTCATTCACCCATTCGGCAAGCCACGCCGATTCTTGCTGAACTTCACTGATAGAGGTCAACTGAGCTAGACACAGAACCTGGTCCAGCATCAGTGGTTAGATATGAGTTAACGATTGAATTTTAATATCAATATTTTTGATACATTTGGATGCAAACTGAGCTTTTGAGACAGCCACCTCATTGTAAGATTATTAACTTATCGATGGCATTTAAGGGGAGTTTGTGCAAAGTCTACATTAGAAATGTTGTCTTCAATTTGGAAGCGATGAAATGTGATACACGATTCATTTTGGATAGAATATTGTGTTTTCGATTGTATCACAACCAAGTCTAGTGAATCTGATAGTCGGGCGAACTGTTTTGTGGGAGCGTCGGCTGCTGGGCGAGAATTGTGTGTTGCACATGCGCGAACGCATTAAAAGCTCCAGTAAGGGTTGACTCGGTGCACAGCAATTTTGAGTGTTACCTTGTCAGGTGTTTTATGTGTCCGTCGTTTGTGGTCGTTTTGACATAAATACATTTTTTTCATTTGAATTGATTATATGATTGTTATGTTTTGTGGGGTAAGTATAGGAGAATGTCCGAAAACTTGAGATTATTTTCGCATGAGGAGCGGGTTGGAGGCTGTCACTCTGCATGCAAAAATAATCTACAGTTATCGGATTTTCTCCTACTTAAAACAAAGTTCGACCTCGCAATACACCGAGCACGTGCATTAATAATGTTGAGTTGTTTCGATAAACGCGAACGCGGGACGCTGTGCTCAAACACAACTTTACACCTACAAGGTCTAACTATGGGAGAGTTGTTGGTATAAAAGGCAGTGACGGAGCAGATTTCGTGCATTCCGACTGTCAACTGCAAACAACAATGTCTTCACATTCCGACGACGGTATTTCCATCACCCAAAGTAGCTTTTCGATTTCAAGTGTTAATTCAGACTTTGAAAAATTGATCAATGAATCGTCAGAAGAAAACTTAAATTCCAATTTTAACCTTGACTCAAGTGAATTCTCTGACTCTGATTCAGCTTTAATCGAAGAGAGTCAGAAAGTAGGAATAGAACTTAATTCTAAAACCATATCTGAACAGCGAGATTTCGAATTAAAGGAAACAAACTCCCGCGACTCGAGGTTTGGTGAACCTCTGTCACCTTCAGAATTGCAAAAACTTTGCAACTCTAGATCTGCATATTCCGTCAACACAGAAAACAAAAGTTAATAGGCTTATCGTCTTTACAAGGCATGGGTTGAGGAGAGGAGCAGAAAAAAAAGACTGTAATTTCGAAATAAAGGTTGATATTTTGACTAGCGAAGGATTAGGCAAAATTAAATAAAACTTTGGTTTCCTTCATCTAGGAGGTGAGAAATCAGAAGGGGGAGGAATATCGCGGTAACACACTGTACGAGATAGTGAGCTCTCTCCAGTACTACATCAGGAATATCGTGGTAACACACTGTACGAGATAGTGAGCTCTCCCCAGTACTACATCAGGAATATCGTGGTAACACACTGTACGAGATAGTGAGCTCTCCCCAGTACTACATCAGGAATATCGCGGTAACACACTGTACGAGATAGTGAGCTCTCTCCAGTACAACATCAGGAATATCGTGGTAACACACTGTACGAGATAGTGAGCTCTCCCCAGTACTACATCAGGCGCAAAGGCATTCCAATAAATGTCTTTGAGTCTCCTTATTTCGCCGAATTAAGGAATACCCTCGATGCCAGAAGGAAGATGCTAGCACAGCAAGGAATAGGCATCGACACACGTCAGGCGTGCGTCATCAGTGTCAGTCAGGAGGATCAGCTGTGGGAAAAGAGACTGCTTGGCGAGGACACACCCCAGCAGCTGATAGAGGAATGTGTACTACCTATGAAGGTAGACGAGAGTGTCTTTCATGCACTATTTACAAATATATTAAACATTTTTATTTGAAATGTGTTTCCTACTTAAATACATTTCAACTTAAAGGGGCTGTAGCACGTTTTTTGCAAAATTTATTTTTTCAAATTTCCTATTTACAATTACAGTTTGTGTCATTTAAATTTACTTTAGAGGGTAAAACATCTTATTACATAAACCAATTATCCGTAGCAGTAATAACGGCGATGTGTATAAAGCAAAAATTGCATGGCGGCCATTTTATTGTGAACACATTTTATTATTTCGGATGACAAAAACAATTCCCATGGCTTTAATGAGCCACGTACACTCATTTTAAACTTGATTTTTCTAAGAGAGAAGGTTTTTATACTATTGGTGACATTATTTTTCAAATACATTTCATTGGATTATATCAGCGAAAAAAACGTGCTACTGCCCCTTTAACTATGTACATGTACTGTATAATGTAATACGTACAGCACACGTCACTTCAACAGGAATTTGTTGAGAAAATTTGTACAATGCCAGTGTATAAAATGTATATAGTGTGTACATAATGTATTTAACCCTTCGAGTTCCTATATTTTAACTTGTCATATGTCTGTAAACAATTTTATTTATTTCATATGGAGAATTGTAATTGTATGTGAAATAAATTTCCTTCTTGATAATAAAGACGTATCATATCTTACACTTGACTTCGTAATAACAATATTTGTGTTCAACTGTGACTCAACTGTGACTGGTGAGCTGGCGATGAACACCGCAACCTGAGGGTAGGCCCCAACTCTCAGTTTCAACACGGCAAGAAACAATTGCAATATACAGAGGATGCCTCCAAGACTAACCCGGGGGACTCGAACATCGCAAATTGGACAGAAAAATGTAACGATTCATCCAAACTAAGAACGCCCTGAAGATGTCTTGTCAGACTGTACCAGAAGTACATGTCATTGCGATGAGTGAACGAAATGAAATAGTCAGAATTTAAATTTGAATAATAGATAACTCATCTTTACTTCATAAGATTATGATGGTGGTTTGTCGACAATTAATACTTGTATTATAACAGTATATATGGTTAGGCATTTTGCATGTTTAATGTACTAGTTTGTATCATGGTATCAGAAAATTGCCTTTGAGTTACTAAAATGATTTCTATATTTTGTTTATGAAAAGCGTATTTTTGACTTATGATTTCTTACTCCCAATCGAAGAATGGTAAATATACCGCATTTTACCTCCGACCTATGAGATACGTCAGTGCCGACAGGTGGTTTTCCGACTGTGCTATCGGCACCCATCCACTGAGGGGTACTATAGGTACATATAGCTCATCGCAGAGAGGCAGGACATACATCTGTAGCAATCCGAGGCTACAAGGCGAGTTTGGAGACTGTTTTTGCGGGAGTGACAAACCTTAGGGACAACCCCTCTCAAACTTTCAAAATTGGATCTTCACTTCGTCTAACTAATATCCAGTTTCAAATATAGTATAGTGTATTCAAATATACAAATGTATGTAAATTACGTTCACCGTTATATTTGCATAATTATTGTACCTACAATAGTGTTCTGGAATCGGAGATCTATATCTTAAATCATATCTCGACTTATTACGTACTCGGTGTAAATTTAGATGTCATAAACTTAAAGTGACACTCTCAGATTTTCATCGCATTTAATTTATATTTACCAGAATACTATTTGAGTTGACTGAAGTCCACTCGACTATCATTTTCATACCTATTCATTACCAAGTGTCAACTATATGCAATTTAAAGTTCATATTTGTGGGACCAAGCCAAGATTTTGCGTTAGAATTAAGTATCATCGGGGTCATAACACCTATTGCATGATATTAAACTGAATTTGTCTCCCTAAATGCTTCAGTAAAAAATCTAAAATTACGTATACGTTTTCTCGATTGACGCGCGCCAATCAAAGCACATTGTCCGGTTTTCGAAAATTGTTGACGCATATATTTCTGCTACAATGAATCTGACCCCAAAATTGTTTTCTGTTTCAGTAAGTCTTTATGGGTGAAATAGCACATATAACGAAATTTGACTCACGTGATCCTTACACAAATCTTCAAGATAAAACAATACCGTTATGAAAAATTTATAAATCGTGTCGACTGAATTAAGTATACAAAGTCTACTTATAATTTTGTGCAAGATGAATTCCATTTTTACTTGTCTGAAAATTTGAATGTCGAATCTTGTTATGTTACCAAGGCGTTTTATGTCCATAAGACACATGGGAACTCGAAATTGTTAAAGGCTACACAGAATATTGAATACTACCAAAAAAAACTAGCAATATTTTTTTTTAAATCTATCCATGTGATATCTTCAATCATTATGAGTATTACATTGTGTATTTTGGCCATGTTTCTTTCAAATTCAGGGGCGGGATAGCTCAGTGGTTAGCGCGTTCGGCTTCTGATCAAGAGGTCCGAGGTTCGAATCCCGCCAGGGGCACGGCAACTTTATCTGCAGTAGAGAACTGTTCTACACGCAGTAAGGTTTAAGTGCAATGCTACACTGAATTTCAGCGTAGTACCACCCATGGTTCGCTAGTTCCAGCCGCTGCTCGCAGGTTTCATAGCCACATCAAACACAATGATAAACTTTAGTCTCTGGAACGAACCAAAGATATGATTTAATGAGATTGATTTACGACACATGGTTGCGTTTTATTGACATCCCTGGAGATTTTAGCTCATGAGTCACCCCCAAAAGGTTACAACAACTATGGGAGGATGAACATTAGTTGAAAACTATGGGACACCTAATTGATTTCGTAAAAATATAGGTCATTTCGCAAATCATCATACTTTAAAAAGAGTAAAACTAATGTTCACAAAACTGTTTAATGTATGATATAGTTGTAGATTTATGTCGAGTTTCTTAGTTCTATATTAGGATGTGTAACTGTTCTTCCTTACAGGGAATGTGAGTATGATGTTGAAAGGTGTAGTGTTCTTATATATTGTAGGCTTGTTATAAAAATGAGGATACTTATATTGCGCTTAATCCACAACACAAAAATCATGCTCAAAGCACTACACACATTATTACCCTGGTATAAGGACCAACATCGTTCCTGTTTCATTCTTAAACCCCTTTGGAGTATGCAACCTAGTTACCAATTAAGGGGCTTGAGGGATCACATTGCCATCTCTTTCAAACCAGGTACTCAATTGTACTGCTGAGTGAACAGAGGTACATATTGAATAAAGTCTTGGCCAAGGTATCCCCATAAGCCTCTCAACTCATGTCTCAGTGTGGGGCAGGTAATCCCCCCTTCACACTCTCAGTTTATCCAACAATGAGGCGGGTAACCCACCCATCCAGCGAGCCCCGCCCGTTGTTACTGAACTTCACTGATAGCAATTTTCTGAACTGTGGACAGGACCACGTGTTTTTAACTGTATGTGATTGCTCGGTAATTGTATGACGGGTGCAGATTGCCGTAATTTTATGATTTTTAAATGTTTATGACTAAAATATGTATTTACATTGTGCTGGTGTAATATTTATGAATAGTTTTTGCAATGTAGACCCGTGTGTAGTAATAAGCATGTTTATGCTTTGCAGTGTTTTGAATGGTGTATGTTTTAAGAAGTTTACTTATGGTAGTCTGATTGACATGTATTAATAGCGTAAACATGTGTGGTTCTAACGGGTACACAGATGTACTGGTGCTAGATACGGGTAGCGGTAGTGACGTCATCAGAGACGTTGTGGTGTACTGAGAACGGAGAACCTCAGGAGTGGTGTCGTGACGAGGACATTATGTAGCAGTGTTGGGACTGAGTGGACTGGGAGTGACCTTGGCCAGGTCGAGTTTGGCGTGAGTACGTCATGTGTGTGTGCCCTAGGAAGACCCTAGCCAGTTGCCACCTGTGAGTAAAGCTCCGTGTACTACTCAGCGTTGTACGAGGCTGACATTCGTGTGACCTCCGTGTGTACGACATGAGCAGAACCCGAGTGTGATAACATCAAAGATTGAACATTTTAATCAGTTGTATTCTTCCTTATATATGCAATGTTATAAATGACTCTGGTTGCACGAATCATGTAGTTCATTTGCATCTTTTGTGGAAGTGAAGCGTTTTGAGATAGTGTAATGATATTTTGATCTAGTAGAGTATAAATAGTGAATTAGTAATTTGACATACGGAATAATTTTCTTGTAGTTAGTATTAGCAATAGGATAGTTGATGGTATGAGTATGTAAATGAGTGACTTGTATGTGTTTAATGAGTATGTAGTGTCGTGAATCAAGTGTGTTGGAAAGGTCGAGGTCGAGGTCGATGCAAGATACGTGTGGATGGAGATGATTCTGAAATGGAGAGTGGCCGTGTGTGGGAGTTTGTCCGAATTATGAACCGTGTTGAAAATGTTGGATGAATGAGACACAGTGAGATTTGCTTATTCTTCTGAATAAACCTGGTTTAGTATTCTCAATCTGTGTTGTGTTATGAGGTTGGTGTAGATTTTCAGTGACATATTGTATTAATGTATCCGTCTGAGAATCTAATTGCATATTTTCAAATACGGTTTCAAAATATGTGTTTGAAAACATAACAGTCAGCTGATGACTCCATGTATGTATTATCTTGTAAACCTATTTCTTGTTATAAATTTCAGTCATGTCGATAACCCCCCCCCCCCCCCCCCCCCCCCCCCCCCCCCAAAAAAAACAACAAAAACAAAAAACAACAAAAAAACAATAACCAAACAGTCGCAAATCATATGAAGCTTTCGTAAATAAAACCCAAGTTTGCTATAAAAAGTTTGGAATGACCTTCATGCTGACAATTTACCCTCCGGTCTAAACAGCCATCAACCAGGACCCTGAAAAACGTAACTGATAAATTTTCCCCACAGGGGTTCGAATCACCATGGCAGTCCGGTTTTCGATCAGAGCTTCGTAGCCCAAGTGTCCTCCCTTGTGTCTTTATATCAATAGCGGGGATATTTATTTCTAAACCAATTTCTCTCAGATTTGGAATATAAGCTCACCACATCGTATATAAACAGTATATGATTGCAAAAATCTAGATTTTGAATTTTGAAAATATTGTCAAAACAGCGATTCGAACCAATGTGCTTTTCCCGCGATAAAGTGGCCTCGCTTTCGGCCATTTTTCGGCTAGCAGACGACAGATTACATGTGGCGGCCAGCCGGCCAGGTAGTAAGGGCACGTTATACAAATTTCATATATGCATGCTGTTCATATTCATAATGAAATTAAACATTTTACTTAAAGTTATAACAAATCGGTTTTTCTTTTCTTCACACATGTGTAGGCTACTGTCCAAAAGCTGTTTGTAATGTAATATGTTCTACTCCCTCAGTGAGTTTTGACGATAATGTTGTGAACAACACACATATGTGGTTGTCACTCGTGGTAACTTACACTTACAATTATAGTTACTTGAAAATGGTAAACTGCAAATATTGAACAACATTCATAATAACATATCACTGATAATCTCTTCAACTGAACTTGAATTGTTTTCATTGTCACTGTTGTTAATAGAAGGTAGGCTACAGTGAGAAACTGGTCTCTATCTTCAAAGTAATCTTTAAAGGTGAATCTATTGTGTTTTTTATACAATTTTATTTGGCTTTACTACGTTCTAGCTCACCACATGTGCTGTCTACAATACAAATGCATTCACTCAATTTGCATATTTATCCCCAATCGCCAAATATATCATAATTACTAGTTTAAAATTAAATTGAGTAACATCATTATGCATGTGCAGAAACCGAAATTGCACGCCCCATTAACATGCACAGTAGTTATATGACCTATAAAACATTATCAACTTAAATTTGTCTTTTTGTCTGTTATTAATAAGATTCCAAAATTTACATTTGACACATTGACGCGCGCCACACGCTGTGCATTGTCCGGTTTTCGATCAGAAATCACTACTTGTACCTGCATATTGTCAGTATGCTTAGTCTACTATCATCAAAACGGTAAGAGCAGGAAGATTTTCTGGATAACAACTTCTTTAATGTGAAAATACACGACGTTTCGGAGGAGATACTCACTCCTTCATCAGGTGGAATGTAAGGAAATAACAAAATATGGTACATTTATATAGCAAACAAAAAAATGGTGAGGAAACTCAATCAGGGATATTAACATGCATGTTAATCTCCTAACTTCCTTTACAGATGCACAGATGGTATTACTCTTCATAAATGCTAAATTAACGTACTCTCCAAACCAACTAAAAAACGTGCTACTGCCCCTTTAACTATGTACATGTACTGTATAATGTAATACGTACAGCACACGTCACTTCAACAGGAATTTGTTGAGAAAATTTGTACAATGCCAGTGTATAAAATGTATATAGTGTGTACATAATGTATTTAACCCTTCGAGTTCCTATATTTTAACTTGTCATATGTCTGTAAACAATTTTATTTATTTCATATGGAGAATTGTAATTGTATGTGAAATAAATTTCCTTCTTGATAATAAAGACGTATCATATCTTACACTTGACTTCGTAATAACAATATTTGTGTTCAACTGTGACTCAACTGTGACTGGTGAGCTGGCGATGAACACCGCAACCTGAGGGTAGGCCCCAACTCTCAGTTTCAACACGGCAAGAAACAATTGCAATATACAGAGGATGTCTCCAAGACTAACCCGGGGGACTCGAGCATCGCAAATTGGACAGAAAAATGTAACGATTCATCCAAACTAAGAACGCCCTGAAGATGTCTTGTCAGACTGTACCAGAAGTACATGTCATTGCGATGAGTGAACGAAATGAAATAGTCAGAATTTAAATTTGAATAATAGATAACTCATCTTTACTTCATAAGATTATGATGGTGGTTTGTCGACAATTAATACTTGTATTATAACAGTATATATGGTTAGGCATTTTGCATGTTTAATGTACTAGTTTGTATCATGGTATCAGAAAATTGCCTTTGAGTTACTAAAATGATTTCTATATTTTGTTTATGAAAAGCGTATTTTTTACTTATGATTTCTTACTCCCAATCGAAGAATGGTAAATATACCGCATTTTACCTCCGACCTATGAGATACGTCAGTTCCGACAGGTGGTTTTCCGACTGTGCTATCGGCACCCATCCACTGAGGGGTACTATAGGTACATATAGCTCATCGCAGAGAGGACGGGACATACATCTGTAGCAATCCGAGGCTACAAGGCGAGTTTGGAGACTGTTTTTGCGGGAGTGACAAACCTTAGGGACAACCCCTCTCAAACTTTCAAAATTGGATCTTCACTTCGTCTAACTAATATCCAGTTTCAAATATAGTATAGTGTATTCAAATATACAAATGTATGTAAATTACGTTCACCGTTATATTTGCATAATTATTGTACCTACAATAGTGTTCTGGAATCGGAGATCTATATCTTAAATTCTATCTCGACTTATTACGTACTCGGTGTAAATTTAGATGTCATAAACTTAAAGTGACACTCTCAGATTTTCATCGCATTTAATTTATATTTACCAGAATACTATTTGAGTTGACTGAAGTCCACTCGACTATCATTTTCATACCTATTCATTACCAAGTGTCAACTATATGCAATTTAAAGTTCATATTTGTGGGACCAAGCCAAGATTTTGCGTTAGAATTAAGTATCATCGGGGTCATAACACCTATTGCATGATATTAAACTGAATTTGTCTCCCTAAATGCTTCAGTAAAAAATCTAAAATTATGTATACGTTTTCTCGATTGACGCGCGCAAATCAAAGCACATTGTCCGGTTTTCGAAAATTGTTGACGCATATATTTCTGCTACAATGAATCTGACCCCAAAATTGTTTTCTGTTTCAGTAAGTCTTTATGGGTGAAATAGCACTTATAACGAAATTTGACTCACGTGATCCTTACACAAATCTTCAAGATAAAACAATACCGTTATGAAAAATTTATAAATCGTGTCGACTGAATTAAGTATACAAAGTCTACTTATAATTTTGTGCAAGATGAATTCCATTTTTACTTGTCTGAAAATTTGAATGTCGAATCTTGTTATGTTACCAAGGCGTTTTATGTCCATAAGACACATGGGAACTCGAAATTGTTAAAGGCTACACAGAATATTGAATACTACCAAAAAAAACTAGCAATATTTTTTTTTAAATCTATCCATGTGATATCTTCAATCATTATGAGTATTACATTGTGTATTTTGGCCATGTTTCTTTCAAATTCAGGGGCGGGATAGCTCAGTGGTTAGCGCGTTCGGCTTCTGATCAAGAGGTCCGAGGTTCGAATCCCGCCAGGGGCACGGCAACTTTATCTGCAGTAGAGAACTGTTCTACACGCAGTAAGGTTTGAGTGCAATGCTACACTGAATTTCAGCGTAGTACCACCCATGGTTCGCTAGTTCCAGCCGCTGCTCGCAGGTTTCATAGCCACATCAAACACAATGATAAACTTTAGTCTCTGGAACGAACCAAAGATATGATTTAATGAGATTGATTTACGACACATGGTTGCGTTTTATTGACATCCCTGGAGATTTTAGCTCATGAGTCACCCCCAAAAGGTTACAACAACTATGGGAGGATGAACATTAGTTGAAAACTATGGGACACCTAATTGATTTCGTAAAAATATAGGTCATTTCGCATATCATCATACTTTAAAAAGAGTAAAACTAATGTTCACAAAACTGTTTAATGTATGATATAGTTGTAGATTTATGTCGAGTTTCTTAGTTCTATATTAGGATGTGTAACTGTTCTTCCTTACAGGGAATGTGAGTATGATGTTGAAAGGTGTAGTGTTCTTATATATTGTAGGCTTGTTATAAAAATGAGGATACTTATATTGCGCTTAATCCACAACACAAAAATCATGCTCAAAGCACTACACACATTATTACCCTGGTATAAGGACCAACATCGTTCCTGTTTCATTCTTAAACCCCTTTGGAGTATGCAACCTAGTTACCAATTAAGGGGCTTGAGGGATCACATTGCCATCTCTTTCAAACCAGGTACTCAATTGTACTGCTGAGTGAACAGAGGTACATATTGAATAAAGTCTTGGCCAAGGTATCCCCATAAGCCTCTCAACTCATGTCTCAGTGTGGGGCAGGTAATCCCCCCTTCCCACTCTCAGTTTATCCAACAATGAGGCGGGTAACCCACCCATCCAGCGAGCCCCGCCCGTTGTTACTGAACTTCACTGATAGCAATTTTCTGAACTGTGGACAGGACCACGTGTTTTTAACTGTATGTGATTGCTCGGTAATTGTATGACGGGTGCAGATTGCCGTAATTTTATGATTTTTAAATGTTTATGACTAAAATATGTATTTACATTGTGCTGGTGTAATATTTATGAATAGTTTTTGCAATGTAGACCCGTGTGTAGTAATAAGCATGTTTATGCTTTGCAGTGTTTTGAATGGTGTATGTTTTAAGAAGTTTACTTATGGTAGTCTGATTGACATGTATTAATAGCGTAAACATGTGTGGTTCTAACGGGTACACAGATGTACTGGTGCTAGATACGGGTAGCGGTAGTGACGTCATCAGAGACGTTGTGGTGTACTGAGAACGGAGAACCTCAGGAGTGGTGTCGTGACGAGGACATTATGTAGCAGTGTTGGGACTGAGTGGACTGGGAGTGACCTTGGCCAGGTCGAGTTTGGCGTGAGTACGTCATGTGTGTGTGCCCTAGGAAGACCCTAGCCAGTTGCCACCTGTGAGTAAAGCTCCGTGTACTACTCAGCGTTGTACGAGGCTGACATTCGTGTGACCTCCGTGTGTACGACATGAGCAGAACCCGAGTGTGATAACATCAAAGATTGAACATTTTAATCAGTTGTATTCTTCCTTATATATGCAATGTTATAAATGACTCTGGTTGCACGAATCATGTAGTTCATTTGCATCTTTTGTGGAAGTGAAGCGTTTTGAGATAGTGTAATGATATTTTGATCTAGTAGAGTATAAATAGTGAATTAGTAATTTGACATACGGAATAATTTTCTTGTAGTTAGTATTAGCAATAGGATAGTTGATGGTATGAGTATGTAAATGAGTGAGTTGTATGTGTTTAATGAGTATGTAGTGTCGTGAATCAAGTGTGTTGGAAAGGTCGAGGTCGAGGTCGATGCAAGATACGTGTGGATGGAGATGATTCTGAAATGGAGAGTGGCCGTGTGTGGGAGTTTGTCCGAATTATGAACCGTGTTGAAAATGTTGGATGAATGAGACACAGTGAGATTTGCTTATTCTTCTGAATAAACCTGGTTTAGTATTCTCAATCTGTGTTGTGTTATGAGGTTGATGTAGATTTTCAGTGACATATTGTATTAATGTATCCGTCTGAGAATCTAATTGCATATTTTCAAATACTGTTTCAAAATATGTGTTTGAAAACATAACAGTCAGCTGATGACTCCATGTATGTATTATCTTGTAAACCTATTTCTTGTTATAAATTTCAGTCATGTCGATAACCCCCCCCCCCCCCCCCCCCCCCCCCCAAAAAAAAAAAACAACAAAAACAAAAAACAACAAAAAAACAATAACCAAACAGTCGCAAATCATATGAAGCTTTCGTAAATAAAACCCAAGTTTGCTATAAAAAGTTTGGAATGACCTTCATGCTGACAATTTACCCTCCGGTCTAAACAGCCATCAACCAGGACCCTGAAAAACGTAACTGATAAATTTTCCCCACAGGGGTTCGAATCACCATGGCAGTCCGGTTTTCGATCAGAGCTTCGTAGCCCAAGTGTCCTCCCTTGTGTCTTTATATCAATAGCGGGGATATTTATTTCTAAACCAATTTCTCTCAGATTTGGAATATAAGCTCACCACATCGTATATAAACAGTAGATGATTGCAAAAATCTAGATTTTGAATTTTGAAAATATTGTCAAAACAGCGATTCGAACCACTGTGCTTTTCCCGCGATAAAGTGGCCTCGCTTTCGGCCATTTTTCGGCTAGCAGACGACAGATTACATGTGGCGGCCAGCCGGCCAGGTAGTAAGGGCACGTTATACAAATTTCATATATGCATGCTGTTCATATTCATAATGAAATTAAACATTTTACTTAAAGTTATAACAAATCGGTTTTTCTTTTCTTCACACATGTGTAGGCTACTGTCCAAAAGCTGTTTGTAATGTAATATGTTCTACTCCCTCAGTGAGTTTTGACGATAATGTTGTGAACAACACACATATGTGGTTGTCACTCGTGGTAACTTACACTTACAATTATAGTTACTTGAAAATGGTAAACTGCAAATATTGAACAACATTCATAATAACATATCACTGATAATCTCTTCAACTGAACTTGAATTGTTTTCATTGTCACTGTTGTTAATAGAAGGTAGGCTACAGTGAGAAACTGGTCTCTATCTTCAAAGTAATCTTTAAAGGTGAATCTATTGTGTTTTTTATACAATTTTATTTGGCTTTACTACGTTCTAGCTCACCACATGTGCTGTCTACAATACAAATGCATTCACTCAATTTGCATATTTATCCCCAATCGCCAAATATATCATAATTACTAGTTTAAAATTAAATTGAGTAACATCATTATGCATGTGCAGAAACCGAAATTGCACGCCCCATTAACATGCACAGTAGTTATATGACCTATAAAACATTATCAACTTAAATTTGTCTTTTTGTCTGTTATTAATAAGATTCCAAAATTTACCTTTGACACATTGACGCGCGCCACACGCTGTGCATTGTCCGGTTTTCGATCAGAAATCACTACTTGTACCTGCATATTGTCAGTATGCTTAGTCTACTATCATCAAAACGGTAAGAGCAGGAAGATTTTCTGGATAACAACTTCTTTAATGTGAAAATACACGACGTTTCGGAGGAGATACTCACTCCTTCATCAGGTGGAATGTAAGGAAATAACAAAATATGGTACATTTATATAGCAAACAAAAAAATGGTGAGGAAACTCAATCAGGGAGATTAACATGCATGTTAATCTCCTAACTTCCTTTACAGATGCACAGATGGTATTACTCTTCATAAATGCTAAATTAACGTACTCTCCAAACCAACTAACTTCAGTTGTGAACTGAAAATTTGATAGGTGAGAGACTCTGTGTCCCCAGATTGGTATCTGAACAAAGGGCCAGAATAATATTAGATAACACGCAATATATGGTCATTCTGCAGTCAAATATGGAAAAGTGTAGCTGAGTATCACCTTATACGAACATTGAATTTTTTAATACATTATGGCAATGCTACAGCTCGTAGCTGCAGCAGACGCAATGTTTCAGCCAATCATATTGCTCAGATACGTCACGTTACCAAACTTGTAGCTTTTCCTCTTTGAATAGGGGTTACATTTTTCATTTATAGTAGCCTAAAGAAAGTAGTAACTTGTATACATTTTCATTCTCATGTATTGAAACAGAACTGACAGTTGTTTATCAGTATCTCTACTGCATTCACCACTAGCTTTAAGATAAGAGGAACCCATCATTCAAACCTCTGACCCTTACTCTAGCTGTTTAACCCCTCCTTCGCAAATTAAATGACATATCACTGAGGTCATATCAAAACAAAAAGTGTAATATATTTGACAGCAGAATGCCTTCTTATTCTACACATATCTCATTTGTTTATGTTTGTGACAGCCAATTATCCACTTTAACAAATGTCTATCAAGTTGCTCCACCTCTTTCTATGTGAAATGGACTAGGTTAAAGGTACATTCATTGTATTGTTTGGGGTCACATATATGCTCATTGCTCAACGTTATAAATTGTGTTATTTTATTGAGAAGTACTCACTGTTGCAGAAAATTGCAAAATTTGATCTTAGGCGGCTCACTATACCGGCGATATAAAGGTAAAAGTATCGATTTCTGATCGAAAACCAGACAATGCACTGTGTGTGGCTCGTGTCAATTAGTCAAACGTATTTTGGAAACTTATTTACAACAGACTAAAATAAAACTTTAAGTTGATAATGTTTAATAGGTCTTATGTAGTTTCGGTTTCTGATGTTGCTCGATTTTAATTGGAATCTAATAATTATTATATATTTGGCGATTGGAGATGAATATGCAAGTTGAGTGAAATCACATATTAAGTATGCTGGCATGTATTAAAGGCAAATACAATTTTATGAACACAATGGGTGCACCTTTTATGACTTGTGATTGCAGGAAAGTTGGTAGGCCTATTTGGTCCCTCTCACTTAAGATGAGAAGAACCCAACATTTCCTGAAAGGATGTCACAAAATGGGAGACAATTTCAGGTCACATGACCTGAATAAATAGGCTCTCCTAAAGCACATATATCACCAACTGGAGAATATGTGTGAACATTTGAAAGTAGCAATGTTCGTACAGACTCTATTTCTAAAAACATAAATGGAGATTTCCATGAATTTTAGGGATTTTCTAGTCACGTGACTGTGACGTCATTGTGGAGATCTATTTATAACATAGCCAAGCCCGTGGTCTATTTTCGCGGGAAAAGAAAGTAATCTTACTCAGATTGCTGGCTGAAAGTCATTAAGAAATAACATCACTGGTATCTTGATCTTTACTCTCTACAACACTCCCCCACGCACCTAAAATACGGAAAGGCTATAAATAGATGCCAGCCATATCCACTCGTTCAAGCTTTTGTCCTCCGCCGCCGGGGGAAATAGTATTCAACTCCGTCCATCAGTACCGTTTCTTGTTAGCGGGATATCTCATGAACCGCTGCACCTAGAGTCTTCAAATTTGGTACCAGTCTTCATTAGGAGAATACACCGACACCGATTTGGGTGACCTTGACCTTCATTTTAAGGTCACTACGAGACTCTGACCAGTTTTTAAAATGTTGTTAGCCCGATATAACAATAATTGAATCAAACATTTAATGGGCACTACTCAGTATAAGCTGTGTGTCCCTCCTTTTAGCTCATTTCTTAAATGCGGCGGGGGACATGGTCACGTTGGCGACAATTACTTGTTTAGCAATAAATACGAATTCAGGTGAGGTGAGTTGGGGTTATATTTGACTTTTATCACGGCTGATAGTAATATTGCAGGGAGAAGGCTGGAACCAACGAACCATGGGTGGTACTGCACTGAAATTAGTGCAACATTGCACCCAAAACTTACTGCATGTAGAACTGTTATCTACTGCTGACCCTGGCGGTATTCGAACCTCTTGACAAGAAAAACGAAAATAGCAACAGAACGATCTAGCTATCAAAGAATGGAAATACAGATAACTCACAAAAGAAATGTTATCATTGCAAAAAACAGTCCTCCTCGATCACTTAATAGTTCTAAAACGATTGGTTACTGATCTGTTAAGCAACGAGGATTCATTTCCCACCCTGGATTTATTAAAAGATGTTCTTAACTAAATTGGCCCAAGCAGTTTTCGTTTTATATGCGACAAGTCAAAAAATAAAACATATTTATTTTAACCCACGAGTGGTAAATATGTCTGAAACAACGTTACATCATGTCTCAACTAAATTTATTTTTGTGAAACTATTATCTGTTCAACTTTCTGGAAAAAAACCCTTTAAAAACCGCAATTTTTGGATCGGCCGAGATAGGAGAGTAAAAAGATCATTATATTATATTTTTGTTTTTGTTATATGACTTCATACAGTAATGAAGGGTCAAGGAGTACGTCTTTGCAAAACGTAAAACATTCAAACTTGTCTTTCTGCAGCAGCAGTATTTCGTTGTTTACTCTGTTGACAATGTGGCCATGTTTCCGTTTCCTTGGACTATAGACAAAATCTTAGCCTCAAGTGCTCAATAGGGGTATACAGGTTAACCTGCTGGACAAACTAACAGCCTTAAAATGAGACTTTATCCCTAAAATTCATAACATCGGCAAGCATATGCACATATCTAATATATGACACGAATATTAATTTACTGCTACTTCCTGGCCAGTTCAACTAAGCATAATACATCCTAGTCAAATACGCACATATAACCCTTACACACCTATCCTAACATCCTCAACATTTGTCTTTGTGCCTATCGACCCTTCAAGGCCATGTCGTTAACGTTTCGATCAACTCTCGACTCTAACGTCACTCAAGTATCATCAGATCAAAACGTATAATGTTTTTGTTGTTGATGTATTTTTACACACTGGCTCTTTTGTTTTATTTGGGTGTTCCTTTTTCATACTAACTTAAGTTGTCTGTAATGAACACCTGATACAGCCTTGAACACTTGATATGAGAGTGCTTATATTGTACTTATATTGTTTGTATATTTACTTTTGTTTTTTTTTCAAATCCAAGTGATTATAATTCGTAAAATAGCATTTCTCAACACAACCAAATCGCAAATACTTACGACGAAATGTGGGATCGAACTTGCAACCCTATGGTTTCTGGTCGGGTCTAACCATTACACCACGGAAGCAGGATGAGATGAGAGAGACTTCTTCATCACCAACTAAATAGTGTTTGATTTGTTTGGATTGAGACTGTCATAAAGTTTTTGAACAGTTATAGATTTTAATCTTCAACTGGTGTGCAAAATGTTTAGAATTATATGAAAGTGTGTATGATATTTGTATCAACCGGCGATATTCACAATGCAGTCAATTGAATTGGTTTGTACATTTCAGCGTTTTTAGACTCACGACTCATTCAGGCCTGTGCAAACTGACTGATATAGACACCGTTTTTTCGGACAAGGACAACCGTCGTTTTTACTCCAATATGTTTAACATAAGATCCCTAGAATTTAAACCAAAAGTCTTTTCATTCTGTATGTGGTTTGGTGTAGTGTTTAGCCAGTGTATAAAATAGTTACCGACCTCGACCTAACGGCCTCAGCGGTCATGATTCACGTGCGCGAGGGTCATCTAACTTGAACAACTCGGTCTCAGTCGGTAACTATTACTGAATGCATCTTTCTGTCAATGCATTGCCTATAAGCTAAACTAGTTTAATCACCATATGTTTCACTTTGTATTACACATGACCTCAAGAAGTATAAGGTTCCTTTGTATAAAACCAGATAAAACGGGAGGAATATAAATGTATCTGTATGTCTGCCCATGAACTAAGCTAACTTAGTGTTATACAGTGTTTCGCTATATGATACAAATACCCAAGAGGTATAAATGACATTCCTCTGTTGGATATAACTAAGATCATCAGAATGAAACTGTCTCGTGTAACGTGCACATATTAGAAATATGACACGAGGTTGGATTAACCGGACGGTATGGTTTCAATCCAGTACAATACAGGCAAACACACGTGTTGCTAATGGTGTGAGTATTGTGGATAAATGTATGATTCTGATGAGAATGATGGTAAATACTACATTATATTTACCTAGCACAAAGATCCACTTGTTCTCTTGATTCAACCTGCACATCACCAGGTCATCAGAGGACCTCTGCACCATGCCGTCTCTCCAGGGGAGACTGTCATCTGACAAACATTCAATAGAATTTAAACACAAAAGAGAATGAGATTTTAAACGCATTGCCAATATATAATAGTTTGATTTATTTAACTCATTATAGTTCAAAGTGGTATTAAATTAGTATACTTATGATATATAGTATATTTAAAATATTGAAATGAGTATCACTTTGTGTGTGGTACATTCTCGTGGCACTATCAAAAGTGCAAAACTCTATATGGCCATATAATTCATGAAAATAAGACTATGCTTTGTTTTGATTTTGGACCTTAAATACAATGTCTTAATGAATAATTCTAAACATACCGGGAACACATATATAGGGAATACTAAATGACATCCCGTAATAACATATTTATGAAACGAGTGAGTGTTTCAGTATTTAACGAGCGAAAGGGATTTAGATACCGATACCATTCAAGAGTTTCATAAATTTTATTAAATGGGACCGAGTTTAGTATTTTATTTATTACGCCCTGATTTAATTACACGAACTCGTCAATAAAAGGGAAAAATTTAATTGCGACCACGCCGCTGATATTGTGACGACATGTTTTAACCAGTATGACGTCACGTCAATCGCCAGCACATGATGTTATTACAAAATGTGTAATAACATTGTATATTTATTAAACCGTGATATTTTCCACGGGTGAGTAATAAACATTATTATTACCCATATGGTTGAAAATAACGAAGTTAATATTATTGATATGAGCACATGTGCACATGCATATGACATTTGCTTAGCAACCATTAATAGTTTCACCACGACTCCCCACGGTTTAAAGAAAACAGAAGCAACTTTCAGTATGTTAAGACATTTTGCACCAAACATTAAATATCATTCTTATATAAACAATAGAGAGATTGGTGATATTATATCACGTATTATAATAACCTTATTCATTTAGTCATGAAAAAAACCACGATTTTTCAGCTAGCCTCGTGGTGTAATGGTTAGTTCGTTCGGCCAGAAAACAAGAGGACACAGGTTCGATCCCAGGTTTCAAATGAAACATTTGTAAGTATCGTATATGTTCATATATAATCTGACATTTTATAAAGTATCATCACATAGATTTTGAAATTTAGAAAACCGACTCCATCGATTTCCTCAGCTGTTAAAAAGTGTAGGTATATCAGAAAAAGTGTAGGTGTATCGGCTAATACACCTACAATTGTAACAAAAGAAACCATAGCAACAAAACCGGAAGTGGGGTATAAATTTCAAGATCCTATGCTTCGTGTACAAAAGTTTCAATAACCTGGCGCCTGAGTATCTCACAGAAATCATCACACCTGATATCCCTTCTAGAGCCCTAAGATCAGAAAATCAGTGCTTGATCAAAGTGCCACCGTTCCAACTATCATCCTATGGAAACACATTCTTTCAATATGCCGCAGCTTTCTTTGGAACTCCCTTCCCATGGAAATCAAAAACTCTTACTCAAATGATGCCTTCAAGCCAGACTTATTTCTTTAGACAGGCTTATGATTAAATGTTCAGACTTTCTTCAATCTCCATCTGTATATACTCAACCTACTCTGTACATAATTTAGATAGGTTTTGTTGCGCCTCGAGCATGTATCAGTATATGGAAATGGCGCGATATAAATATCCATTATCATAATATTATTTATTCTCATTTATTCAAAACTGTCAATCACAAACCGTCTATTGTCCATCAGGATGATTAAAGTTTTAGAAAATCAGATGTATTTAATGGCCTCTGAGGGCAATACACAGGATGATGATGATTTATTAGTGAAGAAACTCTCAATTAAAAAATGTTATGTAAGATGAGTTTGGAAATGCATATATACATATGTCCTAAAACACTGTTAATATTTAACACATTATAATAATTTACTGTCAATAGTTATTTTGGGGATAATGACACGTTATTACTATGATCATATATACAGTATTGACATACTACACAGACTATTACCTTGGTCAGTGAGGTAGTCCAAGGGTGTGTGTCCGAGGGAGTTTTGTTTCTTCATGTCTGTTTCAGGGATCTGCTTCAGCTGCTGTTGCAAGTCATCAGCATTGATTCCTCGCCTCCGACATATGAAGTGGAGCGGTGTGTTTCCGTACATGTCAGCCTTGTCTCCCTGATGGATCAATGTCAGAATATCCTTTATCTGATGTGATCTCTTGAACAGAACATGGAGTGGTGTTACCCCATTGTGATCCTGTTTGTTGATGTCTCCCTTTGCTGTGTTGACAACTTGGCGGATTACATTAACGTCAACCTGTACGTTGCCACACAGGTGATGAAATGGTGTGGTACCATGTTCATCAGCTTTATTGAAGTCACCTTTCCCTTCCCTGATCACTAAATCCACAGTGTCCAGTTGAAGACCAGAGTATGCAGATATATGGTGCAGTGGGGTACTCTTATTCTGCTCACAATAGTTCAGGCCACCTTTACCCTCAGTGATTATCCATTTCATTTCTTCCGTTGTAAATGTTCGCCATTTTGAAAGGTAGTGAAGAGGTGTCTGTCCGAACTGATCCCATGTTTTATCATCTCCTCCTCCTTTAGTCATGATCACTCGTATCGTGTCCATGACGACTCGATGTTGTTCATCATCATACTCATCATCATCATCATCATCATCATCATCAGCAGCAGCAGCAGAAGGATCAGCATCAGTAGTTGAGTGCTTGGCCTGACAAATGTATTGAATAGGCGTTCGCCCTCTCCCATCCTGTAGGCTCACATCAGCTCCAGCCTTCACTAAACTCTGTACAGCAGTAAAATGTCCACTCTTCAGAGCTGTCCACAACATGGTTTCTCCATCCTTTCCTGGTTGGTTGATGAATCGTTTTGATCCATCCTGGAAACAAACACAGGGTCATTTACACTGTGTCTATTATCAATATGGTCTTTAAAGATACATACAAATTAGAATATAACGTTCTTTCATTTCATGCTTAATTAACTGTTGTGAACCATTTTGGTAATTGATGCCCCTTTACAGCAAAGATTACACTATATTTAATTAATGAATACAAATTTAAAGTTAAAGTCAAAAATAAAATACAGTAACCTTCCGATGAAAGATCAAATAACCAAATTTATCATACAATGAATGGTGTTCTGGGCAGGATAAAGGCGACGGATATTTTTCTATATCCGTTGGGGTCATATACTGATAAAAATGAAAATTACACTACCAAAACATGTTCATCCTGAGTTGAAATCTACCGAGCGAACATTTTATTAATACCCCCAGGTAACAAAGGCAGTTTGAGTCACATATTCATTTACCGAACGTCAATCTTCACTGTTCCATAATGTGACTTGTGTAAAGGGGATTTTAGAATTAGCTGCTTTAGGAGGTTCCTTACCAATTGAAGAAATCTCAAGAAATTGCTAATATTTCATTAGTTATATGAAAAACATATGCTAAATCCATTTCTGTAATAAAAACTAGTGGTCCCCGTGCTCGTTTTTTATATTTTTATTTTTGAGCTCCCACTACCATTTCACACTATCATTATGAAAACCAACAAACATATTTCATAATTATTTTTTCTCAATAGAAGGTTTATGGTTCAAATATATGCACAAAGAAAATGCAACCTTTTTTTATTTTGAAGTATTTTGACTTGAATTTAAAGTTCACAAAATAAATTTGTTTTCTGTTGAACATTCATAATTATATAACTTAATCTTAAGATTTGTAAGAAACTATTTGATAGAAATACTAGTACAAAACAAAATTAACCAAACAAAATCATATGTATCAAGATTAACGTGAAAAATAATTTGAAAAAAAACCCCATTCAACAATTCTAAAGTTTTAGTAGCAAGGGAGATACTTCTTACACATTAGATTATAGAGCAAAATGACAACATATATATATTGTTATCATAAAACAAATTCTTTATTGCACAATAATGATTCACTGATTTTATTATTATTATATTTCTAGACAGTTAAATTTTCCTTTCTGCATGACGAACACTGTTACTGAAAATGTACACTAAGGCTACAAGTATAACATTGTTATATATATTTGGGATAACGCTACCTTCAATTCTACAAATTATTGTACTTTTTTGGACCGATCCCCTTGACCCACACCCTCAGAGTAAGGCAACTATCGCCAGCACTGATCGTACCAACAGTTTACCACATGACAATCACTTCATCGTATGGTCAGTGCTGGCGATAGTTGCCTTACTCTGAGGGTGTGGGTTCGAGTCCCACATTGGACTCGGTCGAAAAAACTACAAGAATTTGTTCTATTGATGGTAATGCTATCCCAAATGTAACGGCATGTATTTCTAAGTTTTTCAAAGTGCACCAAGTTATGATATGAGATTAAAAAATCCTGTTATCTCAGTTTGTATCATCTGAGCAGGTTTAGTATTTAATTTAATTTAATCACTTAATTAATGTACATAATAAATACAAGAACAAATGTTTATAACTTACCCTCTATTCAATGACAATACCATGGTTAACATCAACATTATACAAATAGTATAAAACTATACAAAGAAAGAAACACGTAGTTGTTGGGGTTTTTTAATTTCAAAAACGAAAACCATACCTCTAGCATTTATATTCTCGTCAAAATATAATTAATATTGATAATAACATTAACTGACACCCTTACGTTTGGAAAGAATCAATTTTGCTTGTAAACGTTGACTTTGTTTTAATGTTTTTACAATAAGTAAAAAACACAACGCAATAAGTAACACCTTGCACGTGTAAAGTGTGCAGTACAAGGCTGCAGTGTAAGGCTATAGAAATGCAACTTGCCTTCGGAAAAAGGCATTCATTAAGAAGATGTTCCCAAGCTTAATTAGCATGTGACAATGTAGGAAAAGAGACAGATTGCGCAAGAAAGCAAACAGAACAAATAGTTTATCCGATATAACAAAATTAAAAAAGCAACGAGAAAAAGTTAATAATGTGAAGTATTATGCAAAGGAAAACTTTTATGCTAATATTGATAACTTCCTCCTTGATTCATATGTCGAAAATAAGAGTTCTTATTGGAAACTACTATGTGTTTTAGTGAAGCAATCTGGCTCTAGCACCTGCATACCGCCTCTTAAATATAACGATGATAAAGACAGTCCATCTTGCTTCTCTGATTTTGAATACTTCCAATCCATATCAACATTAGAAAATAACAATGTATGTCTACCGACATTCAATAAGCTAACAGGCGCTGTTTTCGATTCTCTCAGTATAAGGAAAGAGGAAATTGAAGATGTCAATAAATGTTTGCATGTGAAAAAAGCGTCCGGTCCCGACAAAATAAGCCATCAACTTTTGAAAAATGTTGTTCCCTCAATAAGTCATGTATTATGTTTATTGTTTAATATGTCTTTACAAACATGTGCGTTTCCATTTGAATGGAAAGTTGCCAATGTCATGCCTCTCTTTAAGAAAGGTGACCCAACTTTAAGGTCTAACTATATATCGATTTCACTTATCAGTTGTGTTGGTAAAGTGTTTGAAAGAGTTGTTTTTAAACATTTGTTCAATTATTTTCATACAAACAAACTTCAAAATACTATCCCCTATAGGTTCTTATTTTGTGGTATATATATATATATATATATATATATATATATATATATATATATATATATATATAAGAACTAACTACCCTATATCGCTACCGGCACAAATCCATACTATAGCGCTACCGACCTATATATTTTAAAAAATATTTTTGGAAAATAAATATTTCGGAACTTGGTTAGGAGAGACATTTTAAAATGATATGTCAACTAATTTTTTAGAAATAATTTTGTTTTCAAGATAAAGGTTTTTTGCCGGTAGCGCTAATGATTTCATAAGTATTGTATGACTATAGCACGACCAAAGCTAACATAAGTACAAATCGACTATATCGCTACCAGACTGGTGTCCTGCTTCCGCGCGCATGCAAACGTGTTTTCGACAAGAAACCAGTTTCCGGTTGATTCGCGTTTATTTTCCGGATCTACACGCGTGTTGTAAAAGTATACACCCCTCGAAACTTTGGATGGTTACTATTGGAGTATGTTATGGGAGATTATTCCGAGCGAAGCAAAGAGAATGGAGAACCAGAACAACATTGAGAACCAGAAGCGAGTTACATGAATGCCGATGATTGGACCTGCTCGGATCGGTTTTTCATAAGCCAAGTAAGGTAGGCCCCTATGCTAAATTCAGACAATTTTACAATCCATACAAGTCATTTAATTGGGTTGTAAACGCACTAGAAAAGTCATGAATGATCATGAGTGAAATTGTCACTGCAATTGTCGTGTTACCTGTTTCCGTGGTAATAAACTTCTGTTCTAGAGTAGAGCACGGACTTGCAGTGACGTGCCAAAAGTAGATCTTATTGCAACAATCTCCGTTTTCCCATAGGATCCCGTGTTAATTCAGTGTAGCATTGATAATTTTAATTATCTCATTTTTCAAAATATTTCACTGAAAATTTACATGGAAACAGGAAATATACTGTGCAACAGGCACCAAATTTCTGATTTTGGATACAACGTTATGTAAAACGGTTAAATTATTACTGAGGTACCGTGCCGTCATATGTTTCCGTGGTACTCATCATTCCGTGGTATTTCCTAGTGACGTCATTTCTCGCGAGCTGCGCACCAAAATGCGCCACCTAGCGATTGTTTACTTTGAGCAGTCGATCTCCACGGCTCCGAGCAGAGAATGTTTAGAATTTCGTCAATCTGCGTAAGTACAGTCTTCTACGAATGATAACTTACGTAATTTCCACTGTAGAACGTAATGCAAGCTTTTTCAATGTTTTTATCAAAATATACTTCATCAAAGTTTTCCAAACTTGGTTCGTCTGCTAGCTGACGTAAATACTCAAAATAATCACGTGACGTAAGAGGGGAATCCCTGCTCGATTTTTAAAACTATGAAAGCCCAAAAGGGTCATCCCTTAAGTTGATTTTTTATTGTTTACAGGATATTCCTGCGCGAGGAAAAAGGCAATATCGGCCTTATAGCCCAACACAGCTAAAGAATGCATATGTTGAAGTGGTGGAAAAGGGCTGTTCCGTATATAAGGCAGCAAGGATGTTTTCTGTCCCTGAACAGACACTCAGAGATCGGACTAACGGTATAACATCACCAGAATGCTTGTCGTCTGGCCCTGGTCCACTTCTTAACCAAGAAGAAGAAGCTCGCCTTGCCACTCACATCAAACTTATGGCATCAATGGGATAGGGCTATACAAGGGCTCAGGTTATCTCCCTTGGAACAGATTACGTCATCACTCTGAACAAACGTACCAAGCAAGAGAGTTTGTTGTCTTTGCAGTGGTTTTATTCGTTCATGGGAAGATGGCCTGAACTAAAACTGAGACGTCCTCGGACCCTTTCACAGCTACTTGCGACGGCAACATCAAAGGAGAGTGTTGAACGGTATTTCACTCAGCTAGAAGAAGTATTGAACAAGTATCAACTTAAGTCAAGCCCTGAACTGAGACGAGAAGGGGATTAACCTTACACACACTGCTCCACAAGTGGTTGGATACTCAACTGACGTACCAATTGAGATTTGTCCAGAAAAATCAGCTACAGTGACAGTTTTGGGATGTGGTAACGCCCTTGGTCAGAAGATACCCCCTTTCTTCATTTTTCCTGGAGCGCGTATGCGTGATGATCTTTTAGAAGGGGCCTCTGTTGGAACATCGGGTACCGTCAGTGAGAGTGGCTGGTCTAATTCTCAGATTTTTCAACGTTGGTTGACAGAGCACTTTTCAAGATACGCAAATGTCGGGGGTGAGAAGAAAGTTCTTCTACTCTATGATGGACATAGATCCCATATAACACCAATGCTGATCGACTTTGCCGTCTCAAGTGGGATAATCTTATATGTCTTGCCGCCTCATACCAGTCATGTCCTCCAACCCATGGATGTGGGGTGCTTTGGACCCTTCACAAAGACTTTCAGCGCTGAGTGTAGGAAATGGCAACGCTCCAATTCTGGGACAGTTAACAGATATAGGGTTTGCTCACTTGCTTGCAAGTCTTATGAACTTTCATTATCATCTATCAACTTGCAGAGTGCTTTCAGGAAATGTGGAATATATCCGTTTGACCCAAAAGCTATTGATATGTCATTCATCAAGCCATCAACCTTTGCTAAACAACAAAATGACAAGCCAACAGACGAACCAGTTATGACTGATTCCAACTCAAATTTCTTTGAAGATCACCTACCAGTCGTCACAATCAAGACATCAAAGCCACGGCGTTCCATTCACAAGATCGTTGGAGGTCAAGCCATCACCGAGCCTGGCATTTCATCTCAAGTTCGACAGTACGTCAGTTATTCGAGAAAGCCGACTTTGAAACAGGAGACATCAGCGACCAGCGACATCAGTCACAAGAAAAAGTCACAAAGAAGTCACAAGTCAGCCGCGGAAAATTCTTCACAGAAACCGTCTCGTCCACTTTCTTCAACATATCTTCAAAAGCTTACATCCCCCAAGACTGGACCATCAGGAAATGACAAGTTATTGATTTCAGACAGTAGCGAGTCCGACATGAGTGACACTGACGATGACAAGTGTTGTGTCTGTGGAAAGTTTCAGCCAGACGAACTACGTTGATGTCCTAATTTGGAATTCACGAAGTGGGGACAGTGTACGTTCAGCAACTGTGGTCATTGGGTTCACCTCAAATATTGTTCAACTACGACATTTCTGCGCCGTCATGATGAATTTCTCTGTGCATGTCACCAGGAAGAATAATTTGTATTTTTCATAAATTTTTCATAATTTCCAAAATGTCAATTTGGATCAGTTATTGACATAGCTTTTGAACTGTAAATACGTTTATAATGACTCTGATATCTGTTCCAATGTGTATTCTTATTGACTTTATTAATTATACAAACATTTTATCATATTTTGATCACCTAAAATCTTTAATGACAATTCGCGAGTGGAAATCTCCCAGTCGCGAGATTGTGACGTTTGATGGGCTACCGTACTTTGACTTTGGGGAAATACCACGGAAACATATGACGTCACTGTGACGCATCCAATATGGCGCCCTACCGTCTGCTGTCGACAGCGAGAAACATTTGGAGGGGAAAAACGTTATTATGACAGTAAATGATAACGAGGTTGGTGTTTTCATAGTTTATTATGCATTTATTGTTTGTCAGTACATACGCTTGTATCTAAAGCTGCTATTTGCTTAATACCACGGAAACCCATGACACGATGGTATGTCCATTTTTTCAGCCCTTTAGGTCTATACTTATATAATGATGGCAATGGGAAGGTGACGTTACTGTAAATATACCCAGTCAATATTTTGCCGTTCTCCAAAACCATGTTCAAAATTAATGAATTTGAAAATTATAAACATAATCGCAAGACTTTAGATTACAATAAAGTTTTCATTCACTGTCACGATCATGAAAATTATTTATGAGTACAGTCAGTGGCCATATTGCAAAATTATCTCATCTACAGACACATATCCTCCTTGCAATTTTGTTTCTGATGCGATAAAATAGGTGCAGCACCTATTTTTATCACATTGTATCGCATCACATTGACGCATCGAACGTAGTGTGCGCGACCTATGAAAAATACTGTGTGTTTTTTTTAATGCATCGCAAGAAAAATCTGACTTAGTGTGCGCCCAGCCTTATTTGGAGAGTAAGTTGTCCAAAGCAGTCAGCTCAAGAGAAACCGTCAATGTCTTTTTCCATTTATAATTTTTTATTCATAAGTATCTAAAAATGTATTTGTTAAGTGTTTTGCAAAAATAAGCATTCTTGATCAGCACTGGGGACAGCTTATCAGGTCCTACCATACCCAGGTACATATATAAGGATAAATCTAACACATAAAAATATATTCAATCACTCATGTGTATTTATGGTTTGGACTAATTTATAAAGTTCAACAAGTTTTCCTTTCAACACAGCTTTCCTAATAACCTTAAAAAAAAGAGAAAAAGTGTTGCAACCCTCTATGTGTGAGATTTCAAAGGTCCTTTTGGTTAAAAGACCCATACTAAAGTTTAATCAGTTGAATAGGAAGAATGGAAAGTCATACATTTAAACAACCAATATTCACCTTCTGTTCTCAACATAACAATATTTGTTTTCAGACATCAAATAACCAAAATTGTAACACTGCATATTAATCAAATGCAGTGAAACATCTTGTAAGCTTATATAATTCTATCATATCATAGAGTACAATTATGTTTACTGTCAAAATGTTACATATGATTCAAATAATATGGCATTGCTTATGTTGTAGATATAGAAGTTCAACAAAACGAGTATCCGGGTAGGGTAATAGGGGGTCGGGTACCCAGTATAGGGTGTAACAATACATCGAACTATCGATGCATCGCAATAGTTGGCTTGGCAATAGTACTATATCGATAGTACATACAAAAATACTATCGCTATCGCAATATAGAGGTTAACTGTCGATACTATCGAAACTATATTGAATTTCCCTTAATTATGTCCCCCGAAATTTTTTTGGGGAGACATAATGTTTTCACCTCTGTCCGTCATTCCGTTATTATGTTTATGTCCCCCAAAAAAAATTTCAGGAGACATAATGTTTTCGCCTCCGTAATTTGGTATGTGGTTAGACCTAGTGGTGGAGTGGTGCCTTTTGCTATTTTGGTTATTCTGAATTTTCTCTGGTTTCCATGGAAACAATTTGAACTTAGTGCATATTGAGGGTAGGGACCTTTTCCGGCCTCTATCTCCAAAACCATTCAATATTTTTTCACCAAACTTTGTATTTGCTTTGACCTAGTGACTAGTGATGGTGGCACGTGGTCCTCTGCATAGCTCAGTCGACCGCTATCAGTTAAGTTCAGCAACAACGGGCGTGGCTCGCTGGATTGGGGGGTTACCTGCCTCATTGCTGAATGAAAACTGAGAGTTTGAAGGGTGATTCCCTGCCCCACACTGAGACATGAGTTGAGAGGCTCGTGGTGTCACCTTGGGCAAGGGACTTTATTCGAAATGTGCCTCTGTTCACTCAGCAGTACAATTGAGTACCTTGTTTGGAAGTGCAGGCAATGTGACAGATAACCTTGGAGCGCCGTAATTGGCAGCCCAGGTTGCATACTCCAAAGGGAGTTGAGAATGAAAAAGGAACGATGTTGGTCCTTACACCAGGGTAATAATGTGTGTAGCGCTTTGAGCATGGCCCTTTGTGTTGTGGAGTTCAGCGCGATATAAGTATCCTCATTATAGAGTGGTGCCTTTTGCTACTTTGGCTATCCAGATTTTTTTATTTCTCGTTATTAATTCAGTATTGAACTTAGTGCTTAGCATAAGTGAAAAATAAGGGTAATATGACTAGGTTGGATTGAAAGTTGGAGCGGGGGACATCACAGTGCATCACATGCACATATTTCTAGTTCCGAAATGCTTTCTTTTCCGGGCCATATCTAAAAAACCCTTCAATATTTTTTCACAAAACTTGGTATGTGGTTAGACCTAGTGGTGGAGTGGTGCCTTTTGCTATTTTGGTTATTCTGAATTTTATATTTTTTCTGGTTTCCATGATAAGGTCCCGGGGGTCACAACCTTAAAAACTTTCTTCTCCAGTACCAAAAGGTCTAGAGAGCTGAAAAGTTTTGTGCAGACCACTTGGCTAATGGGGATTCTAAATTGAAGAGTTAGTGACCTTGTTACTCGATAGCTGAAATGTTGTGTGCAGATTTCTTGACCAATAGTGAGTCTAAGTTGTATAACCTATTTTCGACTTCTTCCAGTTTGAAATGCTCTAGAACAATACAGTTTCTAATGAGCTACAGAGCCCATGGCTCTATTTTTATGAATCCGAATGTGACCATATGTCATTACATCTATCCTTTGAAAACCTTTTTATGCCCCCTTATGCCCCCGAATCTGAGATTCCGGGGGTATATTGTTTTTCACCTGTCCGTCTGTCTGTGTGTTTGTCCACAAAAACTTTAACCTTGGCCATACACTTTGGATTGCTCAGAGCTAGGACTTTCATACTTGGCATGTGCATACCTTGTGATGAGACCTTTCAGATGAGGTCATCATATTTGACCTTGTGACCTTGACCTTGCCGCAATTGACATTTTCAGAAAACTTTAACCTTGGCCATAACTTTAGTATATCCGGGGGCATCCGTGTTTAACAAACACATCTTGTTCTTTAGTTTTCGAGAGCTTTCATTATATTTGTATCATAGAAATTAGGCAAGATAGAACTTATTTTAAGTCTTATGCTGAAGAGTGATGTAACTGGGGGTTTCAGGTTCCACTCACTGTTTTCCACAGTACACAAGCAGCAGAGAGAGTAATGTGTAATGTTATGCAATGATCAGGCTAAAGGCCACACTCCATACAGGCAGCGCGCAAGCAGCGCTGGACGTATCAGTGAGTTGGCGCATTGACTTTGTGCCTCTGTTCGAGCAGCGCGTTACCGCATCAAATACAAAACTCACCACAATCATATCACTGACATCGTCATACAGGATAAGAGAACAGGGGTAATAATTGGGGGATATTATTTTGGGAGACCAAAAAACAAGATTATAACACAAATACAAGCCTGTGGTAGAATTGATATACTTCATGTTTAATCTAACAATTCTTTTTTTAACTTTTCATTTTTGGATCTCCATCATTACAATTCATTTAAACAGTTCAATACATACACATGCTAAATACATATACTATAAAGATACATGCGGAGTCTGAAAACAGGCATTTATTATTTAATTTAAGTTTAATATTGATTCTGTTCAGATTTGCAAAATGTACATATTTTTTGTTTTTATATTTCATTTTTGCTAACAAATCATTTGCAGGTAGAAACCTATGAAGTATACTGTATTGTAATCTAATAGTTCTTGTCACTCATTAGTGAAAATAGAAGAAGCAGTCAGACACTGTTTAAAACAGTCTTATTGCAAAACTTTCAATGATGTTTTCGAAGCTGCGTCGATGGTTGACAACACATTGGACTTACAGTGCAATGTATATAGTAACATTAACATGGGATTTCTTACAGTAATAGCCACATCAACCGTGTAATAGGCGTCGTTTAATTCATTTATTGAAAATATAAATAATATCAATTAGACACAATTTTAAACTGATATGTTAGCAGTAATTGAACTAGGATATCTTAAAGCCGAATATGTGTATGAAAGGGTTGCGCTGTTATTGAATATAAATTTAATATAAAATTGATATTCTTCATTGCCATCATATTTTATTTATATGCAGCCAGAATGTGCGAACAGAGAAGATTACCGAGACCCCTTTATCGATTTTTCTCAAATATTTAGACCAAACATACAGAGAATAATTTGTTATGTGTAGTATTCAAATGCTGCAGTCAATTAATAAGGGTTTGGACATTATATGTGGATACATTGTAATGTCAAATACAAACAAATAAATATTAACTGGTTTAAGATCGAATTAATAGCAATATTTAATTCAGTCTTGGTCATGTTGCAATGGCGGATCAAATTTTTTTGCATTGGCTGGTATGGGAAAACAAATTGTGGACCCCCCCCCCCCCCATTTTCAATTGGTGGACCCCCCCCCCCCCCCCCCCCCCCCCCTCCCTTTCAAAATTCCTGGATCCGCCACTGTGTTGTTAAAATGTTTTATCAGATGAACATAATTTGAACATTTTGAATAAGATATATCATGTTTCAAGCCAGGGCAATTGTCAGTCCTTTTCAGTACTTTACTTTATTATGTCTGCTGTCATAGAGTAGGTGTTTATCTACCTCAGTGATAAATAATTCATCATTAATTTCAATAATGTGTGTCGTAAACATCTAATATTCTTTTAAAATTACCAAAAACAGGTGTATTCTTGTCAATCGGAAGAGGGGGATTCCCCGGTGGGTCAGCACGTCAAGCAGCAAAAATCACTTTTTTCGTGATTCAGAAATGTTGACGCTGACGCGCTGCTTGAATGGAGGGACATATAGTATAATAACTAAATCTATTTATTTTGTCATGACGTGACACGCAGCGCTGCTTGCGCGCTGCCTGTATGGATTGTGGCCTTAAGCCGCTTCTTTTTATGTAACAGTTAAACTAAGCGAGGTAATATATAGACAAATGCATGTTTGTTTAGTATTTGAAGGATTGGTACAATGGTTAAGGACATTATTTCTTACAGTTGAGGAGAAAATGCTTTTAAGACTTTGTCTAAGCTATTCAATTGTTAACACATAGACTTTTTTATGAATGAAGAATTATGCTTGACCATTTCACACCAAAGTGTAATGTTTCTCTCTCCCTGTCTCCCCATCCTCCTTTCCCTCTCTCTGTAGGGGATTGTTTTGGGCTGATGATTGGTCAGGGAAAATAGGAGATGTAGGGAAACATGGTAAAAATATATTACGGGTGCTCCACTGATTTTGTTATAAAGGTTATAAGTAAACCTGTATTGAAAGCAAAACCTGTTGAACTTAGCAAATTTGTCCAAACCAATTTAAAAAAAATATATGTTTTGTACCGGTAGATAGGGCTGTGTATTGCCTCAAATTTTGTATTGCGATACGTATTGCTGAACTGTAATGTACTGCAATATGTACCACAATATATTGCAAGATCCTCTGACAATGAGATATTTCTCTAGAAACCATTTTAACTAGTGCCAATGATATTTCAACATACTTAATAAACTCTACGTTCAACAAGATACTTATTTTTGCAGTTAAAAAAAACACCTTTGATAAAATTACTTTTAGATCTTTAAAAAGATCATTTGTAATACAGTCCAACACACATTCTTGCACTTGAAAATAATTTTCATAATACAAGTTAAGCCAGTAAATGTGCGTTTTACAAGATAAATGAATAAATTTGACTTAATATTTGTTGGTGCAATATATTGATATGAAAATCGTATTGCAATACGCGTATTGCACAACTCTGTATTGCAATATATTGGTATTGCAATAATATTGCACAGCCTTACCGGTAGATATAATACCTAGTGAGCTGCAGAGCCTATGGCTCTGTTTTTTCTCTTTCCATGGCAACATGTTTTGACAATTCTCATTTAGTACGGTAAGGTAAAAACTTGAATTAAATTGGGGGAAGGAGCAAAAACACCTTATAGTTTTAATTATTTACTGTTAAAACTGATTATGTGTGGGGCCGGGGGGGAAGCCATCTCTTCTGATGGATCTTGTTGAAAAGCCTTTGTTATGTTGACCAGAATGTATGAAAGCTTGCATATTTTTCAATTTGAAAGGCAATTGTTTTTGTTATTTGGCAATATTATTTAATAATTTCTTGCTGATTTTATGTTTGGTTTAACTTTTGGCTCACATGGAGGATCAATGTTTGTTCATTTCGGCTTCCCCTCTAAGATATACAATAGTTACACGATTACATGTTTACAAGACTTGAGAAGAGATTTGTATTGTTTCTCTCCAAATTTTGTAATATTTTGTTTTATGATTTGAGGAATATGTTTATTACATTTTAATTGGGAGGATCACATTTTCTTCTATTTCTTTGCAGGAATTGATACTTGGACAACCATTTTTGTCAAAATTTAGTGTCAAGATATGTTTTTGTTATCCACTGACCACAGAGGCGTGTATCACTTAGAAACAGCATTTGAAAGACATATCCCTATATAGACCCTACCCTATTACTATATATATACGAAGAAGACCCTGGAACGAGGATAGTGATATTCCAGGTCAACTTAATGTCAAGGTCATGAATGGCTGACAAGGCTGTAGGTGAATTCGCATTGGCAATGCTTTGAGACATAATACAGTCGGAGTTTCACTCTGCGGTTCGAATCTGCCGATTCATATGTGATGTCAACATTGCTGGAATTAAAAAACAATTTTAAAAGGTGAGTTTTCGCTGATTTTCGTGAGGTAGCGATTATGGACTGTCTTTGTCGCATGAAATAATGATCCGATTGTGACCATTTATAGCTCATTTTGTAGGGAAATCCTGTGCAACTGACCAAGACTAGAAACTTTTCAGGGCTATGGATTGTGCATTGTATTAAAAACATTTCTATTAATTTCAGTCATGAACTCTTCATCATCGAACAATATAAACCCTGATGAGCTACAGAGCCCATGGCACTTAGACAATATATCCCTGACAATAATTTCCAGTTTATTATCTAGGTCACCTTTATATTCTCAACTTGAATATTCTAAAGTTCACTGTTCACACATGTATCATGTCTTACCAACAACATTGTTAATATTTTCCTGAAAGTTATCATGGAGCTGCAACAATGTTGTACACATATCAACAAAGTGAATGTTACTGTCTTGCAGTGTACTTGGACTAACAAGAAAAGCCTTTAAAAAGGCATGGTTGGAGGCATCTTGTTAAGGCTAAAATATATTATAAAAAGGATATGTATGTCATATGTACATATAGCAAAATGAAGCCTGCATTATGGTCATTTTGGGGGATAAAAGCTTTGATTACTAATCATACAATTAGTTATTCAATTCAAAAGTCGCAAATAAAAGAATTTCACCTCGATCATTTAAGTTGTGTATATGCTTTTCAATTTACATACATTATTTATTCATAAATAAAATAAAATTATATATTATATATAATCTATCATTTGAAAATGAAAGTGAACATTCAACTTCCCTGATTTATTTTAAAGCGCACCTCCCGGGTGCTTTTGCTTAAATTTTGAAGTAGGCATATATTATGAAATTGATCAAAACGTTGTTGAGAGTTGTGTCATTGTTAGATTCCAGCAATATGAATATGTAGGCCTATTTTCCCTGAAACAAGCAGTCAACCATTTGTTAAACATTTGCAAATTTAAAGTGTACCAATTCGATTGATTATGAAGCATATTCTGTTTATCTGTGGAAGGAAGGCATATGGACCTTTTTTAATTCAAGGATAATGGCCCGCTATCCTCATGCTTGGTGCTTTCAGTTTGGACATAAATATGGTTCTATCCAATATGTGCTTATACATGTACGAGCTTCACTATCATTAATTCAATAACAGTACATTGAGTACCATTATGCAAGTCTGATTGGCATTGGAAATATTGACAACTGAGTGGAAGGTTGGTGTGTGGTATAAGTGTAAAGTACACGTACACATTGGTCAATGTGTGGTACAAGTGTAAAGTACACATACACATTGGTCAATATGTGGTACAAGTGTAAAGTACACCTACACATTGGTCAATGTGTGGTACAAGTGTAAAGTACACCTACACATTGGTCAATGTGTGGTACAAGTGTAAAGTACACATACACATTGGTCAATATGTGGTACAAGTGTAAAGTACACATACACATTGGTCAATATGTGGTACAAGTGTAAAGTACACGTACACATTGGTCAATATGAGGTACAAGTGTAAAGTACACATACACATTGGTCAATATGTGGTACAAGTGTAAAGTACACGTACACATTGGTCAATATGAGGTACAAGTGTAAAGTACACATACACATTGATCAATATGTGGTACAAGTGTAAAGTACACATACACATTGGTCAATATGAGGTACAAGTGTACAGTACACCTACACATTGGTCAATATGTGGTACAAGTGTAAAGTACACCTACACATTGGTCAATATGTGGTACAAGTGTACAGTACACATACACATTGGTCAATATGTGGTACAAGTGTAAAGTACATATACACATTGGTCAATATGTGGTACAAGTGTAAAGTACATATACACATTGGTCAATATGAGGTACAAGTGTAAAGTACACATACACATTGGTCAATATGTGGTACAAGTGTAAAGTACGCATACACATTGGTCAATATGTGGTACAAGTGTAAAGTACACATACACATTGGTCTATATGTGGTACAAGTGTAAAGTACACATACACATTGGTCAATATGTGGTACAAGTGTAAAGTACACATACACATTGGTCAATATGTGGTTCAAGTGTAAAGTACACATACACATTGGTCAATATGTGGTACAAGTGTAAAGTACATATACACATTGGTCAATATGTGGTACAAGTGTACAGTACACATACACATTGGTCAATATGTGGTACAAGTGTAAAGTACATATACACATTGGTCAATATGTGGTACAAGTGTAAAGTACATATACACATTGGTCAATATGTGGTACAAGTGTAAAGTACACATACACATTGGTCAATATGTGGTACAAGTGTAAAGTACACATACACATTGGTCAATATGTGGTACACGTGTAAAGTACATATACACATTGGTCAATATGTGGTACAAGTGTACAGTACACATACACATTGGTCAATATGTGGTACAAGTGTAAAGTACACACACACATTGGTCAATATGTGGTACAAGTGTACAGTACACCTACACATTGATCAATATGTGGTACAAGTGTAAAGTACACATACACATTGATCAATATGTGGTACAAGTGTAAAGTACACATACACATTGGTCAATATGTGGTACAAATGTCGAGTACACATACACATTGGTCAATATGTGGTACAAGTGTAAAGTGCACATACACATTGATCAATGTGGAACAAGTGTAAAGTACACATACACATTGGTCAATATGAGGTACAAGTGTACAGTATACCTACACATTGGTCAATATATGGTACAAGTGTAAAGTACACCTACACATTGGTCAATATGTGGTACAAGTGTACAGTACACCTACACATTGGTCAATATGTGGTACAAGTGTACAGTACACCTACACATTGATCAATATGAGGTACAAGTGTAAAGTACACATACACATTAGTCAATATGAGGTACAAGTGTAAAGTACACATACACATTGATCAATATGTGGTACAAGTGTAAAGTACACATACACATTAGTCAATATGAGGTACAAGTGTAATGTACAAATACACATTGATCAATATGTGGTACAAGTATAAAGTACACATACACATTGATCAATATGAGGTACAAGTGTAAAGTACACATACACATTGGTCAATATGTGGTACAAGTGTAAAGTACACATACACATTAGTCAATATGAGGTACAAGTGTAAAGTACACATACACATTGATCAATATGAGGTACAAGTGTAAAGTACACATACACATTGGTCAAAATGTGGTACAAGTGTAAAGTACACATTCACATTGATCAATATGTGGTACAAGTGTAAAGTACACATACACATTAGTCAATATGTGGTACAAGTGTAAAGTACGCATACACATTAGTCAATATGAGGTACAAGTGTAAAGTACACATACACATTGATCAATATGAGGTACAAGTGTAAAGTACACATACACATTGGTCAATATGTGGTACAAGTGTAGAGTAAACATACACATTGGTCAATATGTGGTACAAGTGTAAAGTACACATACACATTGATCAATATGTGGTACAAGTGTAAAGTACACATACACACTGGTCAATATGTGGTACACGTCTAAAGTACACATACACATTGATCAATATGAGGTACAAGTGTAAAGTACACATACACATTGGTCAATATGTGGTACAAGTGTAAAGTACACATACACATTGGTCAATATGTGGTACAAGTGTAAAGTACACATACACATTGGTCAATATGTGGTTCAAGTGTAAAGTACACATACACATTGGTTAATATGTGGTACAAGTGTAAAGTACACATACACATTGGTCAATATGTGGTACAAGTGTAAAGTACACATACACATTGGTCAATATGTGGTACAAGTGTAAAGTACACATACACATTGGTCAATATGTGGTATAAGTGTAAAGTACACATACACATTGGTCAATATGAGGTACAAGTGTAAAGTACACTTACACATTGGTCAATATGTGGTTCAAGTGTAAAGTACACATACACATTGATCAATATGTGGTACAAGTGTAATGTACACATACACATTGATCAATATGTGGTACAAGTGTAAAGTACACATACACATTGATCAATATGTGGTACAAGTATAATGTACACATACACATTGGTCAATATGAGGTACAAGTGTAAAGTACACATACACACTGGTCAATATGAGGTACAAGTGTAAAGTACACATACACACTGGTCAATATGTGGTACACGTCTAAAGTACACATACACATTGATCAATATGAGGTACAAGTGTAAAGTACACATACACACTGGTCAATATGTGGTACACGTCTAAAGTACACATACACATTGATCAATATGAGGTACAAGTGTAAAGTACACATACACATTGGTCAATATGTGGTACAAGTGTAAAGTACACATACACATTGATCAATATGTGGTACAAGTGTAAAGTACACATACACATTGGTCAATATGTGGTACAAGTGTAAAGTACACATACACACTGGTCAATATGTGGTACAAGTGTAAAGTACACATACACATTGATCAATATGTGGTACAAGTGTAAAGTACACATACACATTGGTCAATATGTGGTACAAGTGTAGAGTAAACATACACATTGGTCAATATGTGGTACAAGTGTAAAGTACACATACACATTGGTCAATATGTGGTACAAGTGTAGAGTAAACATACACATTGGTCAATATGTGGTACAAGTGTAAAGTACACATACACATTGATCAATATGTGGTACAAGTGTAAAGTACACATACACACTGGTCAATATGTGGTACACGTCTAAAGTACACATACACATTGATCAATATGAGGTACAAGTGTAAAGTACACATACACATTGGTCAATATGTGGTACAAGTGTAAAGTACACATACACATTGGTCAATATGTGGTACAAGTGTAAAGTACACATACACATTGGTCAATATGTGGTTCAAGTGTAAAGTACACATACACATTGGTTAATATGTGGTACAAGTGTAAAGTACACATACACATTGGTCAATATGTGGTACAAGTGTAAAGTACACATACACATTGGTCAATATGTGGTACAAGTGTAAAGTACACATACACATTGGTCAATATGTGGTATAAGTGTAAAGTACACATACACATTGGTCAATATGAGGTACAAGTGTAAAGTACACTTACACATTGGTCAATATGTGGTTCAAGTGTAAAGTACACATACACATTGATCAATATGTGGTACAAGTGTAATGTACACATACACATTGATCAATATGTGGTACAAGTGTAAAGTACACATACACATTGATCAATATGTGGTACAAGTATAATGTACACATACACATTGGTCAATATGAGGTACAAGTGTAAAGTACACATACACACTGGTCAATATGAGGTACAAGTGTAAAGTACACATACACACTGGTCAATATGTGGTACACGTCTAAAGTACACATACACATTGATCAATATGAGGTACAAGTGTAAAGTACACATACACACTGGTCAATATGTGGTACACGTCTAAAGTACACATACACATTGATCAATATGAGGTACAAGTGTAAAGTACACATACACATTGGTCAATATGTGGTACAAGTGTAAAGTACACATACACATTGATCAATATGTGGTACAAGTGTAAAGTACACATACACATTGGTCAATATGTGGTACAAGTGTAAAGTACACATACACACTGGTCAATATGTGGTACAAGTGTAAAGTACACATACACATTGATCAATATGTGGTACAAGTATAATGTACACATACACATTGATCAATATGTGGTACAAGTGTAAAGTACACATACACATTGATCAATATGTGGTACAAGTATAATGTACACATACACATTGGTCAATATGAGGTACAAGTGTAAAGTACACATACACACTGGTCAATATGTGGTACACGTCTAAAGTACACATACACATTGATCAATATGAGGTACAAGTGTAAAGTACACATACACATTGGTCAATATGTGGTACAAGTGTAAAGTACACATACACACTGGTCAATATGTGGTACACGTCTAAAGTACACATACACATTGATCAATATGAGGTACAAGTGTAAAGTACACATACACATTGGTCAATATGTGGTACAAGTGTAAAGTACACATACACATTGGTCAATATGTGGTACAAGTGTAAAGTACACATACACATTGGTCAATATGTGGTTCAAGTGTAAAGTACACATACACATTGGTTAATATGTGGTACAAGTGTAAAGTACACATACACATTGGTCAATATGTGGTACAAGTGTAAAGTACACATACACATTGGTCAATATGTGGTACAAGTGTAAAGTACACATACACATTGGTCAATATGTGGTATAAGTGTAAAGTACACATACACATTGGTCAATATGAGGTACAAGTGTAAAGTACACTTACACATTGGTCAATATGTGGTTCAAGTGTAAAGTACACATACACATTGATCAATATGTGGTACAAGTGTAATGTACACATACACATTGATCAATATGTGGTACAAGTGTAAAGTACACATACACATTGATCAATATGTGGTACAAGTATAATGTACACATACACATTGGTCAATATGAGGTACAAGTGTAAAGTACACATACACACTGGTCAATATGAGGTACAAGTGTAAAGTACACATACACACTGGTCAATATGTGGTACACGTCTAAAGTACACATACACATTGATCAATATGAGGTACAAGTGTAAAGTACACATACACACTGGTCAATATGTGGTACACGTCTAAAGTACACATACACATTGATCAATATGAGGTACAAGTGTAAAGTACACATACACATTGGTCAATATGTGGTACAAGTGTAAAGTACACATACACATTGATCAATATGTGGTACAAGTGTAAAGTACACATACACATTGGTCAATATGTGGTACAAGTGTAAAGTACACATACACACTGGTCAATATGTGGTACAAGTGTAAAGTACACATACACATTGATCAATATGTGGTACAAGTATAATGTACACATACACATTGATCAATATGTGGTACAAGTGTAAAGTACACATACACATTGATCAATATGTGGTACAAGTATAATGTACACATACACATTGGTCAATATGAGGTACAAGTGTAAAGTACACATACACACTGGTCAATATGTGGTACACGTCTAAAGTACACATACACATTGATCAATATGAGGTACAAGTGTAAAGTACACATACACATTGGTCAATATGTGGTACAAGTGTAAAGTACACATACACATTGGTCAATATGTGGTACAAGTGTAAAGTACACATACACACTGGTCAATATGTGGTACACGTCTAAAGTACACATACACATTGATCAATATGAGGTACAAGTGTAAAGTACACATACACATTGGTCAATATGTGGTACAAGTGTAAAGTACACATACACATTGATCAATATGTGGTACAAGTGTAAAGTACACATACACATTGATCAATATGTGGTACAAGTGTAAAGTACACATACACACTGGTCAATATGTGGTACACGTCTAAAGTACACATACACATTGATCAATATGAGGTACAAGTGTAAAGTACACATACACATTGGTCAATATGTGGTACAAGTGTAAAGTACACATACACATTGATCAATATGTGGTACAAGTGTAAAGTGCATATACACATTGGTCAATATGTGGTACAAGTGTAAAGTACACACACACATTGATCAATATGAGGTACAAGTGTAAAGTACACATACACATTGGTCAAAATGTGGTACAAGTGTAAAGTACACATACACATTGATCAATATGTGGTACAAGTGTACAGTACACATACACATTGATCAATATGTGGTACAAGTGTAAAGTACACCTACACATTGGTCAATATGTTGTACGAGTGTAAAGTACACACACACATTAGTCAATATGTGGTACAAGTGTAAAGTACACATACACATTAGTCAATATGTGGTACAAGTGTGAAGTACACATACACATTGGTCAATGTGTGGTACAAGTGTAAAGTACACATACACACTGGTCAATATGTGGTACAAGTGTAAAGTACACATACACATTGATCAATATGAGGTACAAGTGTAAAGTGCACATACACATTGGTCAATATGTGGTACAAGTGTAAAGTACATGTACACATTGATCAATATGTGGTACAAGTGTAAAGTACACATACACATTGGTCAAAATGTGGTACAAGTGTAAAGTACACATACACATTGATCAATATGTGGTACAAGTGTAAAGTACACATACACATTGATCAATATGTGGTACAAGTGTAAAGTACACATACACATTGATCAATATGTGGTACAAGTGTAAAGTACACATACACATTAGTCAATATGTGGTACAAGTGTAAAGTACACATACACATTGGTCAATGTGTGGTACAAGTGTAAAGTACACATACACACTGGTCAATATGTGGTACAAGTGTAAAGTACACATACACATTGATCAATATGAGGTACAATTGTAAAGTACACATACACATTGATCAATATGTGGTACAAGTGTAAAGTACACATACACATTGATCAATATGTGGTACAAGTGTAAAGTACACATACACATTGGTCAATATGTGGTACAAGTGTAAAGTACACCTACACATTGGTCAATATGAGGTACAAGTGTAAAGTGCACATACACATTGATCAATATGTGGTACAAGTGTAAAGTACACCTACACATTGGTCAATATGAGGTACAAGTGTAAAGTGCACATACACATTGATCAATATGTGGTACAAGTGTAAAGTACACATACACATTGATCAATATGTGGTACAAGTGTAAAGTACACATACACATTGGTCAAAATGTGGTACAAGTGTAAAGTACACATACACATTGATCAATATGTGGTACAAGTGTAAAGTACACATACACATTGATCAATATGTGGTACAAGTGTAAAGTACACCTACACATTGATCAATATGTGGTACAAGTGTAAAGTACACATACACATTGGTCAATATGAGGTACAAGTGTAAAGTACACATACACATTGGTCAATATGTGGTACAAGTGTAAAGTGCACATACACATTGATCAATATGTGGTACAAGTGTAAAGTACACACACACATTGATCAATATGAGGTACAAGTGTAAAGTACACCTACACATTGGTCAATATGTGGTACAAGTGTAAAGTGCACATACACATTGGTCAATATGTGGTACAAGTGTAAAGTACTCATACACATTGATCAATATGAGGTACAAGTGTAAAGTACACATACACATTAGTCAATATGAGGTACAAGTGTAAAGTACACATACACATTGATCAATATGAGGTACAAGTGTAAAGTACACCTACACATTGGTCAATATGTGGTACAAGTGTAAAGTACACATACACATTGATCAATATGTGGTACAAGTGTAAAGTGCACATACACATTGACCAATATGTGGTACAAGTGTAAAGTACACATACACATTGATCAATATGTGGTACAAGTGTAAAGTGCACATACACATTGGTCAATATGTGGTACAAGTGTAAAGTGCACATACACATTGATCAATATGTGGTACAAGTGTAAAGTACACATACACATTGATCAATATGAGGTACAAGTGTAAAGTACACATACACATTGATCAATATGTGGTACAAGTGTAAAGTACACATACACATTGGTCAATATGTGGTACAAGTGTAAAGTACATATACGCATTGGTCAATATGTGGTACAAGTGTAAAGTACACGTACACATTGGTCAATATGTGGTACAAGTGTAAAGTACACGTACATATTGGTCAATATGTGGTAAAAGTGTAAAGTACACATACACATTGATCAATATGTGGTACAAGTGTAAAGTACATATACACATTGGTCAATATGTGGTACAAGTGTAAAGTACACATATACAGTGGTCAATATGAGGTACAAGTGTAAAGTACACATACACATTGATCAATATGTGGTACAAGTGTAAAGTACACATACACATTGGTCAATATGAGGTACAAGTGTAAAGTACACATACACAGTGGTCAATATGAGGTACAAGTGTAAAGTACACATACACATTGATCAATATGTGGTACAAGTGTAAAGTACATATACACATTGGTCAATATGTGGTACAAGTGTAAAGTACACATATACAGTGGTCAATATGAGGTACAAGTGTAAAGTACACATACACATTGGTCAATATGTGGTACAAGTGTAAAGTACACATATACATTGGTCAATATGAGGTACAAGTGTAAAGTACACATACACAGTGGTCAATATGAGGTACAAGTGTAAAGTACACATACACATTGGTGAATATGTGGTACAAGTGTAAAGTACACATACACATTGGTCAATATGTGGTACAAGTGTACAGTATACCTACACATTGGTCAATATGAGGTACAAGTGTACAGTATACCTACACATTGGTCAATATGTGGTACAAGTGTAAAGTACACATACACAGTGGTCAATATGTGGTACAAGTGTAAAGTACACATACACAGTGGTCAATATGAGGTACAAGTGTAAAGTACACATACACATTGGTCAATATGTGGTACAAGTGTAAAGTACACATACACAGTGGTCAATATGAGGTACAAGTGTAAAGTACACATACACATTGGTCAATATGTGGTACAAGTGTAAAGTACACATACACAGTGGTCAATATGAGGTACAAGTGTAAAGTACACATACACAGTGGTCAATATGAGGTACAAGTGTAAAGTACACATACACAGTGGTCAATATGAGGTACAAGTGTAAAGTACACATACACATTGGTCAATAAGTGGTACAAGTGTAAAGTACATATACACATTGGTCAATATGTGGTACAAGTGTAAAGTACACATACACATTGGTCAATATGTGGTACAAGTGTAAAGTACACATACACATTGGTCAATATGAGGTACAAGTGTACAGTACACCTACACATTGGTCAATATTTGGTACACGTATAAAGTATACATACACATTGGTCAATATGTGGTACAAGTGTAAAGTACACATACACATTGGTCAATATGTGGTACACGTATAAAGTATACATACACTTTGGTCAATATGAGGTACAAGTGTAAAGTACACATACACATTGGTCAATATGTGGTACAAGTGTAAAGTACACATACACATTGGTCAATATGAGGTACAAGTGTAAAGTACACATGCACAATAGCAGACGACCCAGTTGTCATACAGAAGAGATTGGGGAACTCAAGCACTCACCTATAGGGGATTCTTAATATTGCCTCATGAATATTAATGAGGCATATGGAACCGCGTGCGCTAAATCGAAAACGAGGCTAAGGCCGCTTCCAAACCCGGAAGTACCATTCACATAGCATTGACAAGTCGGTAGCTCTTCTAAATAACACTTACTATTATTAAAAATAATGATACAATCACTAGGACAACTTTCAAGATCGATGCATCTGTCGAGTACAATGTATCTCCAATTACCAACGCCCAGGATACTATTTTACATGCAAGGCGATGTTTTTCGAATAATTTACGGTAGGATTTCCTCGTTGTGTTTACCGTCATTTTGAACTGTAAATCTGTCAAACTCGTAAACGTTGTTGTTTCAGTGCTCTTATTTAAACAAATACGAATGAAAATTTACACCCTACCCATGCATGCCAAGAAATCATTGTATATAGTCACTTGGTGGGAAGAAACTGTTCAAGTCTTAGCCATCATTCAGCTAAACAGTCAGCTCTTGTGACATGTATACGAACTGCAAAGGGGTCATTCAGTGCAACTCACTGTAAACGAACCAAATTATTGTTTTTAAAAAAATCGATTTGGAGTCTAAATTAGTCTAATTATTACAGGTTATTTTACGTTCTCATGTTGAAGCAGTAAAGCAGATATTATAATTCAATCAAATATATATAATCTGTTCTAGTTTTAAAAAATATTTTTTTATTAAGTCATTTGTATGTCTGCAGTAGCAACATAATTTTAAACAATGAACCTAACGTTCTTATTTGAATTAAAAAATACATAAACATCTTTAGCAATTAATCTATTATAGCTTTATTTAATTAATAGTTGGAAAGTTATCAATGATCAGTATAAAGTAATCAATGTTATCAATGTGATGAGGATTCTAATTTGTGAGCACATGTAGATATGTGAATAAGCTTTGAAAATTAAACAGATGTTTAAAAAAATATTTCATAAGAAAAGAATTTCTACCTACAAACATAGTATTTAGTTTATTTAAGAAGCTGATAACAGTACACAAAATCAATTAAATGAATGATGGAACCCTTTACAAAACAGGAAATAAATAGTTGTAGTTTATGATCTGTGGTAATAAATTAAAATAAACATTAACTAAAAGGAGTGAGACTAATTCAAAAGTTAGGAGATATGTTATTTTATATTGTACTTCAAAGTTGTGAGTTATTGTTTTTTAAATATTGAATGCTTACTTTATATTACATGAATTTAATTTATTTACTGAATTCTATTCATTTCAAAATAAGGAAACAATCTCCCAGTGCTAATGTGATATTATAGTATAATAATTATACCCCATGCCACACATGGCATGACGATTTGAATACCCTATGTAATACGTACCCACATACCTATTTGCAATCAGGGTCCCCTTTTTACTTTATGAATTATTCTAGAATAATATTAAAGTCAGAATAGAAAGCATTCTGTGGGATTGTGTATCTTTAAAAGGTTTTTAAATAATTAATAAATTAAATAAAATTAATAAAAATAATGTACATTTGAATTAATTTAAATTTTATTTGTATTTAAAAAATAGATATAATTTTTTTCTCAAACATGACCACCACCTCCTTGAGCACAATCTATCATATGTATGCTGATGACACACAGCTTGCCAACAGTTTCCAGACCAATACATCATCTCAACAATCTGCCATCAACAACATGGAACAGTGTCTTGACCAAGTTAAATCCTGGATGGGTGAAAACTGTCTTAAACTGAACGATGACAAGACAGAGGCTATGATCATCGGCCCCCCTCAACGTCTTCAAAAGGTAAATGTAGATCACCTGAAGATAGGCGATGCTCATATTCCATTCTCTCCTGCTGTGAAGAATCTGGGAGTGCTACTGGACTCATCACTGAGCATGGATAGACAAGTCAGTGAAATCATCAAGAAATGCTACTGCCATATCAGATCCATTGGAAGAATCCGACATCTGATAACTGACACAGCTGCAGCAACGCTTGTCAGATCACTAATCCTGAGTCGCCTGGATTACTGCAACAGCGTCTTGATTGGAACATCACCTGAGAACATCAAACGTCTGCAGAAGGTACAGAACACTGCAGCCAGGATTGTTGTGAAGGCCAAAAGGGATTCCCACGTGTCACCTATCCTACATGAACTTCACTGGTTACCCGTCAATCTCAGGATTGATTTCAAAGTCCTTGTACTGGTCCACAACTGCGTGTATGAAAGAGCACCAGAATACCTGCAGGACCTGATCACACTGTACACACCCTCAAGGCTCCTGCGCTCCAGTTCCAAACTTCAACTTGACGTCAAGCAACCAAGGATGAAGACATTTGGTTATAGGACATTTCACTATGCAGCAGCCAAACTGTGGAATCAGCTTCCCGTTGATCTGCGATCAGTAGAGAGCAGCGAACTTTTCAAGAAAAAACTGAAAACCCATCTTTTTAGTCAATTTCTTGGACATTGTTAGCGCTTTGAGCATGCATGCATGGAACCCAGCGCTATAGAAGCAGATATATTATTATATTATTATTATTATTATTTATATATTGTGTATTGAAACATGCATATACATGTGCATTTCATATTATATTTCATCATTATCCAGGATGACATGTACTTGTTACTTTCAAACATTAACCTCAAATAAATTCAATTTAAAAAAATTATTTGTTGGTTATTGTTATTTTAGTGATGGCTATATCTAAGTATATGGTTTAATATGAGTAATTAGTATTTAAGTTAGTAATTAGCAAATAATTATTTTCCTTATATTAGTTTTGTCCTGCTTTTAATTGTATTCCCACTAAGAACAGAAAACACTTGGTAGGCTTTTGCATCACACAAAAGATTAAATAATGTGCATTTCTACTTCTAATCATGTATTATTTGTAGTTTAATCATACAAATACAAGCACAATCTATCATGTAGGATTGTGTATTGAAACATCCATGTGTACACATTTCACAATATATTTCAATCATTTTCCAGTATGACATGTACTTGTTACTTCCAGACATTAACCTCAATTAATGTATATTTCATTTCTATTTTGTCGGGTTTTTTTTTTTATGGAAAATAACTATAACTAGGTAAGTGGTTTAAATAATAATTTTCTTATTTAATGTTTGGCCTGCTTTAAATTTTGCTCCCAAGGTCCTGCATGAATAAATAATCAAATAGTACCTATACATTATAAAGATCAACTTATGTTTAATTGAAGCTTGTAACTCAGGCTTTTTAAATAAACTGATAGTTATGATTTAATGTGTCCTGCAGTACATGTGTAAATAAGTTTAGTAGACTCTACTGATGCAATGCATGGAAATGACTGACAATATTATGATCATAGATTAATACATATATATTTTTAGTTTTATAATATATATTAGTTCTTGATTTAAATGAATATTTATGATTTATTTGAATATCTAATTTCTTGAAAATATTCTGATCATTTGGTCTAAAAGAATTTAAATATATAGGTCTGGTTGCACTTTGCTTTCAATTAATATTGTGTTCATTTTGGGGATGGAAGTGGGCAGCAGCTTCAAGAGGTTTATTAGTTTCTGCCGTCGGTCATTGATCCACTAATTACAGGTTCCCAACTTTGGGATTATTATAAATTTAATGGAGGTTTATTTTGCCGAATGATTACGAAAAAAATGGACATTATTAGCCAAAAAAGAAATTCAAATTCATCCTGTTTACGGGCCGATGACAAAACCAAAACTCTTGAACTTGCCACGAGTAAAACTATTCAAAACAAACGTTGTTTACCGCTAAACCTGAAACAATAACCATTAGTTTTGTCATATTTTATTGTCAAAATCGCTTTTTTAAAATCTTGCATTGTTGGAATACAATATAAACAAACCTATTCATTCAGTTCCTGTCGAAAGAAACCGAAACGCAAGCAGCACTTACGGCCGATATGCAACCATTACGCGAACCGGGAAAAAAGAAGCGGCCTTAGCCTTGTTTTCGTTTCGAAAGGTCATAGGTCGTATGCATGCATAAATTTTGAGAATCCCCTATTGTGAACATGAACCAGTCCTAATCAAACTGTCTTATCCTATATGTCGCGTAACTATATCAATACTAAATTTGCTGAAACGCAGGTACATATCCCTTATAAATGTCGGTACCCTTATAGTAATAAACCTGTCACTTAAACAGGCTGGGTGATTGTATCCAGTGATTGTATGTTAAAGGAAGTGTCCAGTAAGTGACTACACAAGGTCTGCAGTAAAGGTCCGCGGAGCGATAGGGATAGACAGAAAGAAAGAATGACTCGTTACACAAATATATATTCACTTTCACTCTGGGATCTAAACGATTCCCAAGTGACCCCTTCATGGTTCAACTCTTTTCTCATCTGATTGAGTACTGGGAGATCTGGTGTGGAGATGAGAAAGGAGTGACCATTGCCAGTCTAAAATACAGCATACAGGAGTGGGTTGGGGGGGGGGGGGGGGGGGGTGACAAAAATTCCTACCCAACAAAGAGGGCACCCCCTAGCCTCTTACTGCCAACACAACCAGGAGGGCGGCCATAGTCTCTGACCGCCAACTTGTCCAAGCCAAACTACCAACGCCTTGATCGGTCAAATCCAAAAAGAGGCTGATTTCAGGTTTCACCGCTAGGCGTCGCTGAGGATCCAAGGATATCCAAGGTGTTAAGGATAGTGGGCCTCACCCCCAAGTCTCATAGGAAGGCATGGTCTAAGCTGTCCCTATCTGCTTTCTCCTTATACTCTGCCTCCACCTCCCCATCGCAATTTGACAAAGCAGCCAATCTACCCGCAATAACCCCCGCGTCTGACAACTTAGCTACCTGACAGTAATACTGCGAGCTTTTTTCTGTAAACCAACCGATATGGCTCATAAGGTCCCCCACATTTCTTGCTGCCCCAGAAAGTGTCATAGCCACAGCACAACCTGCCCGGAAGCTATGGGGTGTCTCTCCTTCATAGATGCCCAATGTAAGCAGATATCCCCTCAACCGCTCATATATGACAGAATATGAGACAGGTTGGTCTAAAACTCTTCCTGACTCCGAAACAATTCGGAAATCAAATCTCAAATCAACTTGCCACTCTTGAAGGGTGTTCATGTAGCGTTCAAGGGCAAACACAGGACAAATCTGCAGGTCTTTGCACCTTTTCACCACAAAGTCATTGCATCCCCCTCAGGACTTTACCAAACGTGTGTCTGAAACAAAGGCCAGAGTTATCCTGCAGCCTCCTAACTTCCTGACACAAAGTCAACGACAAATCCCCTGCCCTGTCACCTGCAAAGAATAAAAGTTTCAGCACAGCCTGGTTTAAGTAAATCTCTCCCTTGATGAAATGTCCGGTCGTGAGATTTGACGATCTATGTATACAGCGACCTGCCTTTACTTAGTAAGAAAAATGGGTTTCGCCTGCTTTGGAACCAGGTGTGCCCTAGGCTGCTCTTCTTTGATCGATCTCAAATACAACCTGCCCTTGCTGGATTTCCATGTGCTTGTCGCTCGTCCCAGCCCTTGCCCCGACCATGTGCCTTGAAAATACCTGCCAACCTGTTTATCATCCCCTCAACGGTACCTGAAGCTAACCTGACCGGACATCCACAGTCATGAATTCCCCTTTCGCCAATATAGCAACAATCCACTGAATGCACCTGTGTTTTCCCTTCCCTGTCTTTGTATACCAGAAACCTACAAACATCAGATGGGGTGCAAGTTTGCATAGTCACATTTCTATGATAAGGGGAAAGTGTCAAGAACATTGTAAAAATTTCGTCAAGGTTAACCCTCCTTCTAACAGATGATGACTGCAGAGTCTTTTCATCTAGCTGCCTGAGCCTGACTGACGTCAATAGCCTCCCAATCAATATCACCTGGCTCCTGCAATCATGAGAAACTAAGTCTAAATACGCGAAGAGGCCAAGACAATGAATTATCAGCTGTAAAACCCCTTTTAGATGGCGTCTCGATTACCCCTTTTTGCCCACCCATGCCCAGCTGGATAGAATCTACAGAACAAGACACCAAACTGGTCCACCATACTGCCTCATGATGGGTACAACCATCGAGCATCCACTCACCCTGTTCTCTCTTAGAAAACACAAAACTGGGAAAATGAGAGAAACTGGTGGGCATACATAATAATTCTCGCCTTTGCCTAACTGTTGAGAAAACACATTTACCCCTGCCGAGCCAGTAGTGGGCCAGGAAGTATAGTGCTTCAGAGGTAACCCTGACTGAGATCTTATCACATTCGAGTCCAACGCCATAAGGTCTACCGTGTGTGGTCCGAAAGCCGAATCCACAACATACCAAGAGGCTGGGGATAGCCTTGAATCAGCCACGGACAACAATCTGCAGGGGGCATCTGCCACATTGGCCGCTGAAGGGACATACACTAGACGGAGATCCATATTGCCTTTAAGCATAAGCTGGAACACCTCCTTTCATTCAAACTTCTATCCCTACCCCCTTGATTTGCCCATGCCGCCAGTACCGCCTAATTGTCCACTAACACATCCACTCTGTGATCAACCAACGAGTCCCTCAAAGATGTCGGCATCCTCAGCTTCCTTCAAATGTATCGGTCTTGTGTGCCCATCCCCCCAGTAGTCTCCTATGGATAAACCCTAACTCTCACCAGTAACCACCATAGCCCCATATCTGTACAGCGATGCGTCTGTCGCCACAACAACTTGCTTATGTAGCTCTAATCTCCATTTTGCACAACCATCCCATGTGTCTATAAAGCGCCAATACTCAATTTCCCCCCTTAATGGGACTGAAATTGTCACCACTCTACTATTCCTAGACCCTCTAGATATAGCAGTGTTCACCTCTCTACAATATAACCTTGCTCCAGGAATCACCAATGACACTGACACACATTTACCCGCGAAACGCTGAAGTGTCTTTACATTTACCTCTGAGCCTGACAATATTGACTCTCGCAGCTCAATAAATGTCTGCCTTTTGTCCTCTGGTAGTAGATATGCCTCCCTGTTTGAATCAATAAGGAAACCTAAGTATCGCAGACAGGAAGAAGGGACTAGCACACTCTTCTTGAGTGACAAAGTGTAGCCCAGAGAGAATAAGGTATACCAAGTGACCTCAAATGAGAAGTTGCCACCATTCCTATTGACTGATAAATTATGCGGAGGCTTTCCAGCCAAATGGTAGAGCAGTATAAGACATAATCCACCCCCCAAATTGTATCCCAAAGTATGTGTGTGACTCCTCAGTCAACAGGATATGACTGTATCCGGATTTGTCATCACATGACACCATCCTTGCATCCTTTGCTATCATCCTATGAGTATCTTTTAACATGTCAAGCTTAAACAGCAAGTCTTTAACCCATAAATTAATATATCTCTCATCGTTACACATCCGAGGCTTAGATGGCTCAATGACGATAGGCATTATTACCTTGGGCAAAGTCTGACATTCCCCTACCCTACCCCAGACCCTTATAGACCCATCTTTTATTCTCTCTGACAGCTCTGAAGCTATAAATTTCCCAAAAGGCTGCTATTTTGAAAATTCCGTCCTTTCGGTATGTCATAGTTGTAGGACCTACCCTGGAAATTTCCCTTGAAATGTCGAAAGAAGCTAACTGCATCGACCTTTCCCTGTATCCAAGATAAAACCTGACCATTCTTATCGTCAGATATATTCTCCCATTCCTGTACATGCTTATGTACTTCACCAGCTTCAAAATTATCAGGATCCCTAACCTGCAAAGACTTAACATCTCCCATCTTCCTCACGTCAACACTATCACTGGCTGGGGAAAAGGTATCACCCCCAAGTGTCAACCATACTGGGGGCTTTCTAACAGCATTCAAAGCGTCTGAAGGATCAAACTTCACCTCTCTCCCACCCTGGAACCTCAATCCGTTCGTCTACTTCCTCAGGTGTGAAACTCACCTGTGGAAAATTACCATAAAATTACCACAAATAAGGGAATTCAAATAACCAAAGCACCCAAAATTGACAACATGGGGGTCCAACCTTTTCCCCAGCCCACGTGAATCAAAAGATCCACTGAGACTAAGATGTCCCGTGCCGGAAGGCTAACGATGACACTTAGGAATGCACCAATATAAAACTGGAAACATGCAACTTCAACTAAGTAAACAGTCTGAAAACCTTATAACTAACAATTCATCTAAAACCTATTAAATCTTTGTCATGGCTGACTTCATAGCATCACAGTCCTTCACCTGATGCGACAAACTGTCGCAGAAATGACAAGCCCCCCGTCTGGGCATCCCTCGAGCACTCTGACCCTGGGAGCCCCCAAAGTAACCCTGGGATCCCCCCAAATTGGACCGGAACCCCCGCCCACCCTCAAAATAGGGGTTGGGGTGCAAGAAAGGATAACCCACCCCCTGGAATATAATGAGGTGAGGGCTGAGGCCCATAAGTATTGTGAAGTGGGGACACCATATCTGTTTTACCCTTGTCAGAATCCCGTTTAAACTCTGTATCAATTATTAATAGGCTCTGAGTCCACCCGTCTCAGCTTAATGCACTTTGCCAGTGCTCTAGAAACTGCATCAGAGGTTGTCCCTCCCAACACCTGTAACACTAAGCTAGCGATGTCTACCTTCCCCTGGTGTTTCGACGCCTGGTGGCATAACTCCGAAAAAGTTTGAGCCTCCCCATGCCCAGTTCTACCCGCCACCCTAGCCAGTTCATCTAGCGTTACTAAAATTAACGCCTCACTCGGCGCATCCTGCAGGGCAAGCGCCCTCACCTTGTCCCTCAGGGAAGAAACCTCGTCCCGTGCCTCCTCCTCCGGCCTCAACACCCGGTGCTCCAACTCCAACCTGGATTTCTTCTTCCCTGGCTCGTCATCAAGCGACTGCGGGTCTGGGATTTCCTGAGATGTGCCCTGAAAAACACATAGCAACTAGGTGAAACAACAAATCATAATATTGAGTCAGAGTGGCCCAGTAAACATCATCTTCCAAAACAAGCTTCTGATATTGCAATACTGTCAACCATAGGCTTCAAATCCATAGGCCAATATACAACAAGTGACCCCCACTTATTATTATAGGCAACAGGTCAGCTTAGGAGTACCAGGTCCAGGATATGTCAAAGAGAATTTAAAAGAATGAATGAAAATGGTCTTGTCAACTTTATAGCAAATAATTATTATCCAAAATTATGAAATAATTCAATTGCAATCAACCGAAAATAATTACGATGTTTTACAAACAGCATGCTATTCACAAATCAGTAAAGTCAAGGTAGTGTTGTATGTTTTCATTGACCCTCTGTTATGGAAAATTATAAAGGCAAAATGTAAAAGTTGTGCTCCATAATATCACAGAAATATCATCAATAACTATGATACTGCCTCATATGCTTCACTAGTATGCTCATTACATCGCATGCAAGACAACCACTATTATTGTTTAGTATTTGCTTGCTCCGCGCGTATAACATTAGCTTGTAAAGTTTCTTGGATTTTCCGAAACTGCAGTGCGAAATTATGCACTTGAATTGGTCCATGTCTGCTCATGGAGGTGTAAAACGGCTTTGAATTGAAAAATCTTATGTTTACTAACATTCAGACTCAGAATAACACAACGGTCGTTTCTATTTTAGATGTTTAGAAAAAATCTCTTTTCGCAGTAAAAGGGGATAATTATTTCGGATAACCCACAGGGTCACGTGGTTACAAATTTGTTACAGCCGTGTTCGTTGGTCATATGCTTTTTCCAAAGTATGAAGAGGCCATGCATGATTGGTCGAAAGTTTATTTTGAATATTCCAACAGTAATATAGCGTGAAATCCAACTGCGTATCAGGTTGGAGGCGGTTTGCTTCATATGCTGTGGGCATTCTTAATATTGCCTCATGAATATTAATGAGGCATTAGAAACGGAGTAACAAAATAAAAAATGAGGCTAAGGCTGCAAAGACAACACAGAAATACCATTCACATAGCATTGACAAGTTGGCAGATGTTTTACAAAAAGCTCTTACTTTTGCTGAATATTATGATAAAATCACTTGGCAGAAGTTCAGGCTGGATGCATCTGTCGATTATCTTATTACAACAGCCTATGATGCTATTTTACCTGCTAGGTAAGTTTTCATGAATTATTTACGGTGGTACTTCTCGTTGTGTTTACTGTCATTTTGCATTGTAAGTCTGACAGACTCTTGTAATCCAGTGCTCCAAACAAACAACAAATATGAATGAAAATTTACACTCGGTTCATTTGAACCATGAACAAATTATATATTTATGCTTACTGGGTGAGAATAAACTCCTAAATTCTTAACCATCTCTCAACAAAACCGTCAGCTCTTGTAAAAAGACACACAGGGGCTTGTATTGCTGAGAAACAGTTCCTAGGTCCAATACTTTAATAAGATACACCTTATACTTTTATTTATTTTACCAAGGAACTGTTTATATTCAGCAATACAAGCCCCTGTGAAAAGACAAGCCTCGGGGTCAGTTAGTGCAGGGCAAAATGTAATCAATGACATGTTTTAACAAAATAGGAGTCTAAATGGATTTGAATAAATGAAAGGCCACTACCCACTTGCAGTAAAGTAGATATATTAGGCCAATAATTTAGATAATTTACATAAACAATCAAAGCTAAATCAATGTCTTCAGTAATAAAACAAAAAACATTAGGTTCTCACTTATTTGTAAGAAATACATAAAAACATGTTGAGCAATTAATCTATAATTGTGGCTTTAATTAAGGATGTGAGGCAAGTTTGTACTTAGTAAAAGTCGGTATTCAAATTTATTATTGTGATGTGTTAACATATTGATTGGGATGTTAGATGTTAATGTTATAAATAATTTGTTTAAAATGTTTAAATAAACAATATTTCATGAGAAAATGAATTATACCTAAGAACCTATTATTTTGGTTATTTTACAAACTGTACAAAAGTCCATAAAAATCACTGATGAAACTTTTTATACCCCGCTACAAAGTAGTCATGCAACTCAGGCACTTGAACAGTTCAATGTTTCAAAGCTTGATACATGTAAATCACTATGATGCATATATCTGCCTTTTGTATTGTTTTATACTATCATTTGCTGATAATTTATGCAAATTTCTAATGTTTTTTTTGCTTTAAACCGTTTGAGAGGCAGATTTGCTTTGTCACATATTTTGTTCCATTCATAACTCAGACAATAATCGGTCAAATATTTCGAAACTTGATACAAGTAAATCACTATGATGTGAACATCTGCCTTTTGCATATTTCATACCCTCTTTTCAAGTCTTTTGCATAATTTATGAAAATTTTCTCAGTTTTTTAAAGCTCCTAAAGCACGCTTACAAGTGTATCTACATACAGTCGCAACCCGTAAAGTATAATTTCACGAGACCATGAAAAAGTCATTACTTTCCCGATATTTTACTTATCCAACATCGAAAACGAAAAAGTCTTCTGCATGTGGTGTATATGCTAACTTACACTAGGAAGACCCTCTACAGTGACATGCTGAGATTTTTTAAAGGTACTTTGTCGACATAGCAGCTGAACGATTTTCATCTGTTAATAAGAAACAGGGATACAGTATGAGGTTTCCCCTTTTCCCGCTGGGAAATTTTGCTGGAGCCGAGAAATCCAGCCCCAGTAGAACAGAGGTTAGAATTAGAAATTTTATCTACCCTGAGGTGTGGTCTGACAACTTATAAAGTAAATTAGAGATTTGTTGACTATGTGGCCTCTCAAACTCTCCTAAACTCCTTGTGCAGATGCTTTGTTCTGACCTATGAGGATTATAAATTTTACATTTTCAACCTACATGTATAAGGTATAATTTATAACCTGATGAGCTACAGAGCCCATGACTTTATTTTTGTGAGAGCACTTTATTTCACCAAGAAAGGCGTGTTACAACGCCTTTAAAGCTTTGATATGTAGTGTTGGCATTTGAGACCTTCAAAATCATTTTTGATTTTGGCAGCCATCCATCTATTGATTGTCAATAAATCAATTGAACAATTTTGTTGGTAAAGTTTCCTATGTTGTTGGTGTTGTGCCTGTATGATTATAGCGTGTTACACCATATTATAAATCTTTAAACTGGTTGAAGATACCTCAATTTTGTTGCCCTTTGGTAAGTATTTTCCGACTCAGTGATCAATGCAATTTGTAACAGACATTTCATTCTTCAGATCAGTCTTTGTCTATATTTGATATGGTTTATTTTTATTTTTCAGATAGTGGTAGGCAGGGATGCAGAAATCGGTCTATTTGCCAGACATGTGAGATTGTGAATCCAGTTTGACGGAATTGAAAATAGACCTATCGGACATTTGAAAAGTCAGTTGACCGATTGAAGAAAATCAAAAGGAAAACAGAAAATTTTGGATCAAAGATGAAATGTCAGACTGGCAAAAATTTGAATCTGCAACCCTGGTGGAAGGCATCTATAATGACACAAGTTGACCAAATCTGTATTCCTTGTTGGTAATAAAGCATTTTCTCTGTTTAGATTTGCGGTTTCATGTTCATACCCCTGACCAACAGTTTGGGGGTTTAAAGTAATACCAAAGAGTCCAACTGTCCACCTTTTAAATCGACCAATAACAAAACTTTTCATAGGATTCTTTTCAAATGTCTTCTAGACCACTAGCAGAGGTGCAGTACCATGTTACCAAATATTTTGTGGGAAGGTACCTTGCACCTAGAGGGTCAATATTTGTTCATTGGGCTACAGTAAGTAATTGTTGGGGAGTTTAATTGGCGGAGATGTTGGCTGGGTGCATTTTATAGTTACAGGCTAATGTATTGTTTATTGAAACATGTTCTTTTTTGCATGTTTTGAAATTAATGGTTTGCATGTTTGTGCCTTTAAATTAGCCATGAGCTGTGTAGCTCGTCAGTACTGAAATATAGTACAGTAATGATTTATTATCTAAGATTGAAGATGAAAAAAAATAGAGCCATGGGCTTTCATGTCTTCCTGGCTTTCATAGTTAATTTTTACATTTTATTTAACACCCTGCCACGCCCATTTTTGAGAAGTTATTTTTACCAAATGAACAAACTATAGTATATATATGTTATAAAGATGTAATTCTGAAAATTTGAGCTTTCTGTGCAAATAGTTTTGGAGAAGAAGTCGTTTGAGGGGGGTCTAAATCATATTATACTTCTAGCCAAAAGATTCATTTATCTTTCAAGTATCAAACAACATGCCCTTCGGGGAATCAAGTTACACATTTCAATTTGTCCGTGTATGAATCATGTATTAATAGCATATATGTGTAAACGGGAATATCCTCTTGAATTTCGTTTCCACAAAAGATAACCCGATAGAACCCTCCTTTTAACAACTGTTTAAATTAGAAAAAGAGATTTATATTATGTAATTATAACTGCTTCAAAAGATATGTCTCCACCAGATTTCAGCATTCTAGTGTTTTCTGTTCACTCAAAGTAGTAATAATAGAACCATGGGCTCTCTAGCTATCCTGCTTGATAGTGACTTATGTTGTTGACTAAAAATTGCAAAAAATAAACTTAGTTCTATCTTGCTTAATATTCTATGATACAAATATACTCATGGTAAAAATGGTTGACACCCCCTAAAAGTTATAGGAATGAAATGTTATATAAACAATGTAACGTATCAGTTTCGATTATTTTTTTAGGAAAACATGTAATTGCTGGATTACTTTTTGAGAATAGTGTCCTTGAGCATTTGCTATTTCTCCACCTGTACTTTAATATACCAAATTAAGGTAAGTATCAGAAAATTAAATTTAGTCAAAAGAGTTCTTTCTTTGTGTCTTGAGATCTTGGCATTGGTACATTGTTACAGTGTTTGAGTGTTCTCATTTCGGTTATAATAAATAAGTGAAAGTTGCATTTGAAAAAAAGTTCTACTGAATTCAAATATGCTCAAAATTGTTCATGGAGTCTTAGCCGCACACAATACATACATTGCAAGTATTTCATAGGTTATCATTTTTTTTTTGTGCCATTTACTTTTGAAAATACCATTATATCGAACAATATTAACAGTCCATGCATTTAATTTGCTAAAAATCAATTTTCTGTTTATGTCTGATTTTGGGTATTTTTGGATTCAGTAGAATATTATTTTCAAATGCATCTTTTACTTATTTATTATAACCAAAATGAGAATACTCAAACACTGTACCAATGTACCAATTCCAAGATCTCAAGACACAAGGAATGAACTTTTTTGACTAAATTTCATTTTTCTGATATTTCCCTTTCTTTGGTATTTTAAAGTACAAGTGGAGAAATAGCAAATGCTCAATGTCACTATTCACAACAATTACATCATGTAGTTACATATTTTACCAAAACACTAATCGAAACTGGCACGTTACGTTGTTTATATAACATTTTATCCCTGTAACTATTAGGGGGTGTCAACCATTTTTACCATGAGTATATAAAGAAAGTTGTGTAATATTGGTAAATTACTAAAATGTTTTAAATTACAATAGCAGGGATCACTTTAGGCAGGAATTTGGAGATAATTACCCATTAATGTAGCAAGATACATAAAGAATACTGACAAAGGGAGAAAATCCCATTGCAAAAATGTAAAATTCTTGAAATCTTGAATAATTATTTAGAAATATCCCATTAATTTATCTGAAAATCCCATTGTGTAAGGCAAAGGGGAGATTATTTTCCCTTTGACACTCTGCTCCAGGGTGATCCTTGCAATAGAATATATATATATTCCCCAATACAAAACAATACAAATCAATTTTCAAGTGAGTATACTGTATGAATCCTACTTAGAAGTGGAAAAGGCTTGACCAAAACCCAAACAAACTGAGACCTCCCCCCCCCCCCCCCCCCCCCCCCCCCAAGACAGGCGGAAGGGTGGGGGAGATAACGATATGGAACACACGCTTTAAACTTTAAATTTGAAACTCTTGATAACACAGATGATATCCTCAAAAGTAGAGTGTCATAATTGGCTGGTCTTATCTCAATAAAAAGTACATTAAACAGGAAATAATTTGTATATTCTCAGGACATTTAGAAACATTGTTTGTAAAGCAATCGTCACATTCAGTAATGTGTGACAAGGGTAACTTGCAAGAGAAACACGTGCAGCACATGGGTTGTTATGGCGACTTGCGCTAGAGACGAGCCTTCACGCTTCTGAAGCGCCAACTGTTTGCGTAGTACGTTTTACGCAAAAAAGGGGATTCTGTTTATATATGTCAGATACCCTTAGCGCGCGCTCGTCAATGTGGTACATTGTCGTGACATGAAAATTATTTAACATATGCCATGTTGTAGATAAAAGATTTCTCTGGCGAATGACGTTATAAGTATATTTTCCAAAAATTTGAAACACTAACATCCTTGATGGCTCTTTAAAGAAAACACTGCCCAGGTTTCTGGATATCTCCTATTGCTGGTTCATGAGAAGAAGTCGTTTGAAGTTTTAAGGGTGAGCCCCCTGCAACGTTCATATTTCATAATTTATCTCAACCAAATTTCAAACTTGTATCTCTATCCTACAAAGATGTTAATGACAAAATTTCATATTCCTATATCAAGCGCTTTCGGAGAAGAAGTTGTTTAAAGGTTTTACTTTTAACGTTGGAATTCGTGATGAACAAACTTGACCCCCTAGGTGATGGGTACTCACCCACTTAATTACAGCTTTCGGGGTGTAGCAGTTCTGGAGGAACTGTCATGTCATGTCATGTCAGCCTTTTGCATGCTTTATAGTTGTGTTTCATCATATAGCCAGTCAGCCAAGGGTAAACAAAACAGTCTGATTATAATCGACGGTTTTCCGTGGAATAAAAATTGCAAAATAGTGCATCTACCGGGATACGAACTCATATCGGTCGTAGGTTCCACGCCAAACCGTCTGAAAACAGCCTGTAGACTCGCGTGTTCGAGCGCATTTCAAGTAGCCAATCAAAAGAAGCCCAACAAATGCTTTCGGTGCGAGAAGCTAGGGGCAGATAACTCCAAACATCTATCATTTGGTCTGTTCCGAATGCTTTCAAAACAGTGACCGTGTAAAAACCGCGTTGTGATTGATCAGCTATTTGACTGGGCTTTGGCTGTGCTAAACTGGTTCGGAACATGCGCCTATACGGGTTGTTCTCAGACCTTGTGGAGAGGAATCTACAGAATCTGTTCGTATCCCGGTTGATGCATAATTTTGCAAATTTTATTCCTCGGAACAAGGTCGATTTTAATCAGACTGAAACAAAAATAATGACTTTTTGGTTGGACAAACAGACCTTGACAGGTGCCAATAATTATTGCAAATTCAAATAGTACTAACTCTGCCAGATAGGAGGTTCATTCAACTAAATGCAGTTAAAATGGCTCAAAGTAATTTAAAGGCACAAAAAAAGCAAACAACAGCATTATTTAATTCTATGCAGCTCACTGACTGCACTAGGTAAGGGGGAAAAAGTAAAAGAATAAAACTTTAAATTCATAAGTCTTAAAAAGATCATATTGTCCAAATTTGAGTTTCCTAGCATTACTCGTTCCTCGAGTGAAATTTAAGGTATGAGTTTAATGCACTCATATTTGAGGAGGGATTCCTACTATACCCATATTTGATGGGGTCAAGTCCAAATGAACAAACTTGAATCAACATGTAAGAAAGATATTATTCTTAAAATTGAGCTTACTATGCCAACTGGTTTTGGAGAAGGTGATTTGGGGTTTAACACAGCTTTCAAGAGTATTTCATTCATATTGCAGCTGCTATAGCACTGTGACAGGGGAAAAGCCTGCAATGCCACGTGGCTATGCATTGTGGTGAAATGTGCGAGCATAACCTTGAACTAGCAAACCATGGGTGGTACTATGCTGAAATTCATTGCATTGCACCCACAAATTACTCCGTATAGGCAGTTCTCTACTGCAGACAAAGTTGCCGTGCCCCTGGCGAGATTCGAACCCTGGAACTCTTGATCAAAAGCTGAACTCCTAAACACTACTTCTTCACAAGAACCACTGATTCAAGAAACTTATTTTCATTTTCTTCTCAAAAACAGAAAGTTCTAGAAAACTAAAATCTTGTGTACAGACTCATTAGCAATTAATGTTGATTCAAAATTGTAGATCATGTGACTGTTCGAACCATAAGGACAAAACAAAAACATGTAATTCTTGTGTTTTGAATCTGGTATCAGGTAACTTGATTGCTTTCCTGATAAAAAAAATTTCAGTCAATGTCCGCAAACACAGTCTGTCAAGGCAACCTTGTTTTACTGCTCCCTGTTTTTTCCATAGATTTGTATGTTAATTAATTTAGTCTAGGATAAATAATTTTCACAGAATAGATTCGGATTGGATCAATGTCAAATTTTTCAGCTTGATTTGAAATCATATTATCAGTTTGAATTACATGATTTTAATTAACTTTTCTGACGACAATTTATGTCATCTGATTTACCTACATGTCACATGATGTGTACATAAAATAAAAATTGTTTTCACGACTACAACGGTCATTCCAAACAGAAAACAGAAAATTTAAAATAAATTATGAGGTTGCAACCAAGATATTAGTCTTCACAAAATTGACAAGTGTGAAAAGGATCATCATCAACAAAAATACTGTCAACAAAAATGATCTATTCTAGACATTCAAGTCTACTGCATGGAAATAAAAATAATGTCGCTGTCCGAATATTTCTTACATGACTCTGGAGTACAGTACCTGGCCAAAAGTGAGTCATCAAAGCTGAAATCCCCATAGACGTTCATGTTGAATTAATCGTTGGAAGAATAATTTTCATAAATATAGAGAAGAAGTCCTTGAAAGTTTGCTATTATTGTACACAGCAAGGAAATCCTTTCTGCTATTCAAACGAAAGTACCTTTTACCTTTCCATTGATAAGTTTTTGAATGACAAATGATTAAGGGACACATGCACAGCTTTTTATACCGCTGCTCCATTGACCGCCATGTTCAACCTGATAAATATGCTTTTATTTTCGGACCTTTTTTGTTAAAAAAGCTGCAGTTTTCATTATAATCATCCAAATGTATTATGGAAATTATGGATATGTAGCTGAGATGATTTCTTAATTTGTAGATAGACCTTTTGTAAGCAACTCGGCCAATAAACAATTAATGAAAATTATTTTTCCAACGATTAATTAAAATGAAGGTCTATGATACGACTCAATGGGAATTACGGGTTTGATGACTCACTTTTGGTACTGCATGTACTGTAGACACACATACTGGATACAAAGTGGATACACATGACAGTAGTCAAAGCCGGCTACCCTACGAAAATTATAGAACAATTATTTTCATGAGTGCTCTGCCCTGCAAAAATCAAGAATCGTAGCCATCAACTCGGCCGCCAGCAGGTGGCCTGCTAAATGTGACGCACATTTCCGAGTAGACGTGTCTAGTAGCTGTTGCAAGAATAATTTTCATAAATTAAATAAAAGCCCCTTTGCTGTCATATTTTGCGGACATATTGGGAATCATCCCATCTACAGTACATAATTACCTTTCATCAATCACTTGATTAGTTTACGAATGACATGTGTTTAAACATCGTATGTACCACTTGTGATTCCAATGTCACAATGACGGCCATGTTAAACTAATCGGCATGTTGTAGCCCTACAGTCCTGTGTGTTGTTTGATAAGAGGTAGATTTCTTAAGAAGTGTCAGAAAATATTATGGAAATTTTGTATCTGTAGCCGAGATGATTTCCTATAGTTTGGTAAAGATTTCAGAATGAATCGACAAGCAACAAATTCATGAAAATTATTCTCGCAACAGCTATTAAACACGTTCATGTCTAGGGCCTACTGTATCGGAATATTACGGTACGTTATGTCCAGGCGAGGAGACGTCGACGATCGAGTTGTCACGCACTTGTCAAAATTCTCAAACTTGCAGATTCTACCTAGATCTAGTGATTGAAATATGAAAACACTCATCTGTATATGTGATATGTATTTGGAGATTTACTGGGAAAGATATGAATAATTACTACTGTAGAGCTACAGTAGGCCTATCTATAACACACATATATTAAAATTGACTTGAAAACAAGGGTTTTACGGACTTAATTGTCCGAACTAACCGAAGTGTAAATGAAGGTCTGGCGATAGGCCAACAATTTTAGATTAATAAGTGTACACATGGCATAATGCGATGTGAGAAAAGTACAAACTATAGACACATAAAGCAGATGATGTTTTATTTACCTTTGGCCTTCATCGTTATTCGATCATGTCACTCGTTGTCTCATCCTCATGTCGGGCTAGGACAGTTTAAATATCGAGACATGTGCAGTCAATGCAGATGTCCTCGTCGAAAATGTTAGCGATTTAGATGACACAAATCTTTGTTTTTTTGTTTAAAGCTGCACTTTCTACCAATGATAGAATATGTTAACTTACCTTGCATATATGTTGTTATTGTAGCTCACTACAAAGTTTTACGGAGATATATGTTTTCTAAGCTGATTTTTCGAAGTTTTTCTAAGGTCGCGCTATAGGGAGGAAATCCGGTAAGCACGATATAGCTCACAAAATATCGGATTTTTTCAACCGTCCAAAAAAAACAAAAATACGAGCTCAATGTTTTAAGTAAGTTTGTGGAATCGATAATTAAGTAACTACAGACGGCTTCATGTAAATGTTATAATTTTGGTCAAGGGAATGTGACGTTAGAGTCGACGGAACGTTAGCGCTACCGGCCTCGGTCACGATAAAGATCTCTGTGCCGTAAAACCGTACTTTAGCGCGACCGCCGGTAGCGCTAAAGGGTAGTTAGTAAATACATATATATATATATATATATATATATATATATATATATATATATATATATTCTTTGCTGAGGGATGCAGCTCTCGCTGATGATGTAGCTCTTGGCGATTGGGTTTCCCACAGAAAGACAAAACACTAAGTGTCTCTCTATCTTGTCTTTATTAGAGGTGAGAGCGGGCCACCTAGCATGGCGACGCCGTCCTGTTGTTCTGGCGTTACAGCTCAGCCTTTCCGAGTAGGGGCGGCATATTTCATATATATATATATATCCTTATTAACATATATAAGTGATTCTACCAATTTACTGGACACTCACGGCCATTGGTACTTTAATTCAATCGATACTAGCTCGTGAGTCACGGCCGTACGAGAGATATCGTTTTAGTCATAGTTGCTATGAGTCATCTAATCATCTTAACCAATTCTTTAATGTCATATTTTATTTACAAAATGGAGAGACTTTTCATCTATATCTATTGAAAAAATATTCACCAAATATGGTTATATTACTCACATTTGAATCACACAACAAATCACATGTAGATATCTATATTTCACATTCTAACATCATTTCTCATCAATCATTACATTATTATTTTATTTGTTTACAATTCACTAACATTTTATACCAATATATATTTATTGTAATTTCAGGCATATATGTATTATTCTATATAGGTGATAATACCAATCTGGCTTTCAGCCTGGACATTCAACTGTACAGCAGCTAATAGAAATATATCATCAGATTTGTGAATCTTTAGATAGAAAAGAAAATTACTGTATGGTGTTTTGTGATGTGTCAAAAGCATTCGATCGGGTTTGGCACAGAGGTTTGTTATTAAAACTTGAAAAATATGGTATACACAGGCAGTTATTGGAATGGTTAACAAGTTACATAAGTAAATGCAGTCAGAGCGTGTTTGTAAATGGATCAATTTCTAAACCAAGAATACTCCAAGCTAGTATCCCGCAAGGGTCAATTCTAGGCCTTTTCTTATTTATTGTGTACATATGTACATACATGATATAGCAGATGAGTTAGATTGTCTAACGCGTCTTTTTGCTGATGACTCGTCACTTGGTTGCTCATCAGTGAACAATAGTGAAATAGAAATGAAGCTGAATGCTAATTTATGCAAGCTTAACATGTGGGGTAAAAAGTGGTTATTCAGATATAACCCAGACAAAACCGAAGCTGTGCTATCTTCGCTGCAATGTACATCTTTACTTTGATGGAGTTGAAGTTCAAATGGTTGAGAAGCATAAACACATTGGCGTAATTTTAGCAAGAAATGGGAAATCGGTAGACCATATCGAAACTATTATAAAAAGAGTTTCAAAGATGGTAACCTTCCTCCGAAGCCTAAAATATGAATTAAGTAGAGATACTCTTAAAAATATTTATGTTATGTTTATGAGACCGCATCTCGAATACTCATGCGAAGTCTGGGATGGGTATACACAAGATCAAGTCAACAAATTAGAGCAAATACAGTTACAAGCAGTAAGGATTATTACTGAATTACCCAAATATACATCTAAGACTTCTTTTATACTTTGAATCTGGTTTGGAACCACTACAAGAACGTCGGAGAAAAAGAAAATTAAACTTCATGTACAAAATCCAAAATCAAATGGCTCCCCATTATCTTACTGACTTACTTTCCCAAAACATCGGTTCAAAAAGTAATTACAATCTACGTAACTGCCAAAATATTGCAACTTCTTACACCAGACTTAAACAGTCAAAGGAATCTTTCTTTCCATCTGCAATATGTTCATGGAATAAGCTATCAAATAATATCCGCAAATCAGAAAGCGTTCCAGTATTTAAAACATGTATAACTGATAAGTGTGCCTCTGCTCCACGATATTTTTCTTATGGTATACGAAAATTAAACATTTTCCACTCAAAACTATGTTATGCTGTCGGCACATTAAATTTTGATTTAAACAACATTGGAATGAAACCTGATCCAAAGTGTATGTGTGGTGATAATGTTGAGAACTCTTACAATTTATTCACGAGACCAAACGATTTGTGTAACACATTTCTACTTATGTATCAGTTCTTTAAACGTTAGGTTTCTTCTTGCAATTCTGTCTTGTCCAGTACTTGTCATCCTTTTCTTACGAATGTAATGTTATATATTGTAAATACCAAGGATAGGGTATCCTAAGTTGGACAACTTGTTCCCAATCATTTTCATTGCGAAAAAATATGTTTAAACCAACATGTGACGTCTTGACGCTCCCACAAGGAACAAGAAGACTGCAAGCTGAAGAATCCCTTATCCCTATTGACCACATGTGAATGTCAAAATAGCTCAAGAAGAGATAATACCAAGAACTCGAACTCACTAACGGCAGCATTTCTATAAAAAATAGTTGAGAATAAGTCTCAAAATGTGTGCATTATGTTTTTTTAGGAATAGAGGTTTATCCATACCCTCGCGGAAATATGTTTTATTTTACCACCAAGGTGTGTTTAACGGTCATTCTAGGACATGTTTAACGGTCATTCTAGGAAATGTTTAATGGTCATTCTAGGACATGTTTAACGGTCATTCTAGGATATGTTTAATGGTCATTCAGGGACATGTTTAACGGTCATTCTAGGACATGCTGAATGACGTTATCGTCACCTATATTCGCACTTAATTTGTTACCTATGTGTTATCCCAATAACATACATATGTCAGGCTAGTGATGAATTTATATTACCTTGTATGATTAACTGATAATTGTTTTTCTACTAGCACTCTTATATATACACGTTAATTGATCGACCTGCTGTGAAGTCCTTTTTTTACGTTTAAGTAGGTAAATTCGGTGATCCCCTATTGATATTTCTGAATTCCTTTGTTCATTCAAACGGGAACATCATAACTATTACAGTTTTAGCAACTTCTATTATATGTGTGATATTCCCGCTCAATATGTGGAAACCGAAGATAAAAATGCTGTTTTTCTTCATAAAGTGCTCAATATAACTTTATTTCACATATCTCCGTATATGATTAATTTGTAGCTGAAAGGATACTAAGTTTAATCGTTGAAAGCACATGCTGTATTTAGGTAGAACAAATTGCTTTAGAATAACAGAATTTGCCGAAGGGAGTATTACTATTAATGCCGATAAGTCTGTAAATCGTTTGGTGACCCAGCATTTTCTTTAATTTTTGGATAAAAAACATAATAAACATGTTATTTTGAAAAAAAAAAGTTTCTAATTTAGTTTGTTTGGCGAGAAAAAAAATGCAAAATGTGTACTATTGAAGGTAGTATTATCCCAATGTAACAATGTTAAGCTTTAGGTTTGGTAGTTGAAGAAATATGTTTAGGATGAATACTCTAGTAAAACGCATACATACGTCACATAAAGCCAGTAGTTCAAACAGCGTTTATATTCAGCTCTTTAGGGATTAATTGTAACCTATAAACACACACAAAAAGTCAATCCATTGTATCCCCCTCTCTTTTAAACCTCCCCTCTGCACAAACGCATTCAGTCCCTTTAACGTATCCACCTCTCATTTACCACACCCCTCCACAAAACACATACAGACCCTCCAACATATCATCCTCTGATTTAATAATAACGTATCCCCTCTGATTTACTACATCCCTCTACACAAACACATACAGTCCCTCCAACGTATCCCCTCTGATTTACTACATCCCTCTACACAAACACATACAGTCCCTCCAACGTATCCCCTCTGATTTACTACATCCCTCTACACAAACACATACAGTCCCTCCAACGTATCCCCTCTGATTTACGACACCTCGCTGCACAAACACTTACAGTCCCTCCAACGTATCCCCTCTGATTTACTACATCCCTCTACACAAACACATATCGTCCCTCAAACGTATCCCCTCTGATTTACTACATCCCTCTACACAAACACATACAGTCCCTCCAACGTATCCCCCTCAGATTTACTACATCCCTCTACACAAACACATACAGTCCCTCCAACGTATCCCCCTCTGATTTACTACATCCCTCTACACAAACACATATCGACCCTCAAACGTATCCCCCTCTGATTTACCACAATCCTCTACACAAACACATACAGTCCCTCCAACGTATAACCTCTGATTTACTACATCACTCTACACAAACACATACAGTCCCTCAAACGTATCCCCCTCTGATTTACTACATCCCTCTACACAAACACATATCGTCCCTCAAACGTATCCCCTCTGATTTACTACATCCCTCTACACAAACACATACAGTCCCTCCAACGTATCCCCCTCTGATTTACTACATCCCTCTACACAAACACATACGGTCCCTCCAACGTATCCCCCTCTGATTTACTACATCCCTCTACACAAACACATATCGTCCCTCAAACGTATCCCCCTCTGATTTACCACAATCCTCTACACAAACACATACAGTCCCTCCAACGTATAACCTCTGATTTACTACATCACTCTACACAAACACATACAGTCCCTCAAACGTATTCCCCTCAGATTTACTACATCCCTCTACACAAACACATACAGTCCATCCAACGTATCCCCTCTGATGTACCTCACCCCTCTACACAAACACATACAGTCCCTCCAACGTATTCCCCTCTGATTTACGACACCCCTCTACACAAACATATACAGATCCTCCAATGTATCCCCTCTGATTACCACACCGCTCTACACAAAAACAAAAAGTCGTTCCAACGTATCCCCTCTGATGTACCACACCCCTCTACACAAACACATACAGTTCCTGCAACGATTCCTCCTCTGATTTAATAATAACGTATCCCCCTCTGATTTACTACATCCCTCTACACAAACATATACAGTCCTTCCAACGTATCTTCCTCTGATTTACCACAACCCTCTACACAAACACATACAGATCCTCAAACGTATCTCCCTATGATTTACCACAACCATCTACACAAACACATACAGTCCCTTCAACGTATCTCCCTCTGATTTATTACATCCCTCTACACAAACACATACAGTCCCTCCAACGTATCCCCCTCTGATTTACTACATCCCTCTACACAAACACATATCGTCAATGCAACGTTTCCATCTCTGATTTACCAAAACCCTCTACACAAACACATACAGTCCCTCCAACGTATCTCCCTATGATTTACCACAACCCTCTACACAAACACATAAAGATCCTCCAACGTATCCCCCTCTGTTTCACTACACCCCTCTACACAAACACATACAGTCCCTCAAACGTATCTCCCTATGATGTACCACAACCCTCTACACAAACACATACAGATCCTCAAACGTATCTCCCTCTGATTTACCACAACCATCTACACAAACACATACAGTCCCTTCAACGTATCTCCCTCTGATTTATTACAACCCTCTACACAAACACATACAGTCACTCCAACGTATCTTCCTCTCATTTACTACAACCCTCTACACAAACACATACAGTCCCTCCAACGTATCTCTCTATGATTTACCACACCCCTCTACACAAACACATACAGATCCTCAAACGTATCTCCCTATGATTTACCACAACCCTCTACACAAACACATACAGATCCTCCAACGTATCTCCCTATGATGTACCACACCCCTCTACACAAACACATACAGTCCCTCCAACGTATCTCCCTATGATGTACCACAACCCTCTACACAAACACATACAGATCCTCAAACGTATCTCATTATGATTTACCACAGCCCTCTACACAAACACATACAGATCCTCCAACGTATCTCCCTCTAATTTACTACACCCCTCTACACAAACACATACAGATCCTCCAACGTATCTCCATATGATTTACTACAACCCTCTACACAAACACATACAATCCTTCCAACGTATCTCCCTATGATGTACCACAACCCTCTACACAAACACATACAGATCCTCAAACGTATCTCCCTATGATTTACCACAACCCTCTACACAAACACATACAATCCCTCCAACGTATCTCCCTATGATTTACCACAACCCTCTACACAAACACATACAGATCCTCCAACGTATCTCCATATGATTTACCACAGCCCTCTACACAAACACATACAGATCCTCCAACGTATCTCCATATGATTTACCACAGCCCTCTACACAAACATAAACACTCCTTCCAACGTATCTCCCTATGATGTTCCACAACCCTCTACACAAACACATACAGATCCTCCAACGTATCTCCATATGATTTACCACAGCCTTCTACACAAACACATACAGATCCTCCAACGTATCTCCATATGATTTACCACAGCCTTCTACACAAACACATACAGATCCTCCAACGTATCTCCATATGATTTACCACAGCCCTCTACACAAACATAAACACTCCTTCCAACGTATCTCCCTATGATTTACCACAGCCCTCTACACAAACACATACAGATCCTCAAACGTATCTCCATATGATTTACCACAGCCCTCTACACAAACATTAACAGTCCTTCCAACGTATCTCCCTATGATGTACCACAACCCTCTACACAAACACATACAGATCCTCCAACGTATCTCCCTCTGATTTACCACAGCCCTCTACACAAACACATACAGATCCTCCAACGTATCTCCCTCTAATTTACTACACCCCTCTACACAAACACATACAGATCCTCCAACGTATCTCCATATGATTTACTACAACCCTCTACACAAACACATACAATCCTTCCAACGTATCTCCCTATGATGTACCACAACCCTCTACACAAACACATACAGATCCTCAAACGTATCTCCCTATGATTTACCACAACCCTCTACACAAACACATACAATCCCTCCAACGTATCTCCCTATGATTTACCACAACCCTCTACACAAACACATACAGATCCTCCAACGTATCTCCATATGATTTACCACAGCCCTCTACACAAACACATACAGATCCTCCAACGTATCTCCATATGATTTACCACAGCCCTCTACACAAACATAAACACTCCTTCCAACGTATCTCCCTATGATGTACCACAACCCTCTACACAAACACATACAGATCCTCCAACGTATCTCCATATGATTTACCACAGCCTTCTACACAAACACATACAGATCCTCCAACGTATCTCCATATGATTTACCACAGCCTTCTACACAAACACATACAGATCCTCCAACGTATCTCCATATGATTTACCACAGCCCTCTACACAAACATAAACACTCCTTCCAACGTATCTCCCTATGATTTACCACAGCCCTCTACACAAACACATACAGATCCTCAAACGTATCTCCATATGATTTACCACAGCCCTCTACACAAACATTAACAGTCCTTCCAACGTATCTCCCTATGATGTACCACAACCCTCTACACAAACACATACAGATCCTCCAACGTATCTCCCTCTGATTTACCACAGCCCTCTACACAAACACATACAGATCCTCCAACGTATCTCCCTCTAATTTACTACACCCCTCTACACAAACACATACATTCCCTCCAACGTATCTCCCTATGATGTACCACAACCCTCTACACAAACACATACAGATCCTCCAACGTATCTCCATATGATTTACCACAGCCCTCTACACAAACACATACAGATCCTCCAACGTATCTCCATATGATTTACCACAGCCCTCTACACAAACATAAACACTCCTTCCAACGTATCTCCCTATGATTTACCACAGCCCTCTACACAAACACATACAGATCCTCAAACGTATCTCCATATGATTTACCACAGCCCTCTACACAAACATTAACAGTCCTTCCAACGTATCTCCCTATGATGTACCACAACCCTCTACACAAACACATACAGATCCTCCAACGTATCTCCCTCTGATTTACCACAGCCCTCTACACAAACACATACAGATCCTCCAACGTATCTCCCTCTAATTTACTACACCCCTCTACACAAACACATACAGATCCTCCAACGTATCTCCATATGATTTACCACAACCCTCTACACAAACACATACAATCCTTCCAACGTATCTCCCTATGATGTACCACAACCCTCTACACAAACACATACAGATCCTCAAACGTATCTCCCTATGATTTACCACAACCCTCTACACAAACACATACAGTCCCTCCAACGTATCTCCCTATGATTTACCACAACCCTCTACACAAACACATACAGATCCTCCAACGTATCTCCATATGATTTACCACAGCCCTCTACACAAACACATACAGATCCTCCAACGTATCTCCATATGATTTACCACAGCCCTCTACACAAACATAAACACTCCTTCCAACGTATCTCCCTATGATGTACCACAACCCTCTACACAAACACATACAGATCCTCCAACGTATCTCCATATGATTTACCACAGCCTTCTACACAAACACATACAGATCCTCCAACGTATCTCCATATGATTTACCACAGCCTTCTACACAAACACATACAGATCCTCCAACGTATCTCCATATGATTTACCACAGCCCTCTACACAAACATAAACACTCCTTCCAACGTATCTCCCTATGATTTACCACAGCCCTCTACACAAACACATACAGATCCTCAAACGTATCTCCATATGATTTACCACAGCCCTCTACACAAACATTAACAGTCCTTCCAACGTATCTCCCTATGATGTACCACAACCCTCTACACAAACACATACAGATCCTCCAACGTATCTCCCTCTGATTTACCACAGCCCTCTACACAAACACATACAGATCCTCCAACGTATCTCCCTCTAATTTACTACACCCCTCTACACAAACACATACATTCCCTCCAACGTATCTCCCTATGATGTACCACAACCCTCTACACAAACACATACAGATCCTCCAACGTATCTCCATATGATTTACCACAGCCCTCTACACAAACACATACAGATCCTCCAACGTATCTCCATATGATTTACCACAGCCCTCTACACAAACATAAACAGTCCATCCAGCGTATCTCCCTATGATTTACCACAACCCTCTACACAAACACATACAATCCCTCCAACGTATCTCCCTATGATTTACCACAACCCTCTACACAAACATAAACAGTCCTTCCAACGTATCTCAGTATGATGTACCACAACCCTCTACAAAAACACATACATATCCTCAAACGTATCTCCCTATGATTTACCACAGCCCTCTACACAAACACATACAGTCCCTCCAACGTATCTCCCTCTGATTTACCACAAACCTCTACACAAACACATACAGTCCCTCCAACGTATCTCCCTATGATTTACCACAACCCTATACACAAACACATACAGTCCCTCCAACGTATCTCCCTATGATTTACCACAACCCTCTACACAAACACATACAATCCCTCCAACGTACCTCCCTCTGATTAACCACAACCCTCTACACAAACACATACAGATCCTCCAACGTATCTCACTATGATGTACCACAGCCCTCTACACAAACACATACAGATCCTCCAACGTATCTCCCTATGATTTACAACAACCCTCTTCACAAACACATACCGATCCTCCAACGTATCTCCCAATGATTTACCACAATCCTCTACACAAACACATACAGTCCCTCAAACGTATTCCCCTCAGATTTACTACATTCCTCTACACAAACACATACAGTCCCTCCAACGTATCCCCTCTGATGTACCTCACCCCTCTACACACACACATACAGTCCCTCCAACGTATTCCCCTCTGATTTACGACACCCCTCTACACAAACATATACAGATCCTCCAATGTATCCCCTCTGATTACCACACCGCTCTACACAAAAACAAAAAGTCGTTCCAACGTATCCCCTCTGATGTACCACACCCCTCTACACAAACACATACAGATCCTCCAACATATCTCCCTCTGATTTAATAATAACGTATCCCCGTCTGATTTACTACATCCCTCTACACAAACATATACAGTCCTTCCAACGTATCTTCCTCTGATTTACCACAACCCTCTACACAAACACATACATATCCTCAAACGTATCTCCCTATGATTTACCACAACCATCTACACAAACACATACAGTCCCTTCAACGTATCTCCCTCTGATATATTACATCCCTCTACACAAACACATACAGTCCCTCCAACGTATCCCCCTCTGATTTACTACATCCCTCTACACAAACACATATCGTCAATGCAACGTTTCCATCTCTGATTTACCAAAACCCTCTACACAAACACATACAGTCCCTCCAACGTATCTCCCTATGATTTACCACAACCCTCTACACAAACACATAAAGATCCTCCAACGTATCCCCCTCTGATTCACTACACCCCTCTACACAAACACATACAGTCCCTCCAACGTATCTCCCTATGATGTACCACAACCCTCTACACAAACACATACAGATCCTCCAACGTATCTCCATATGATTTACCACAACCATCTACACAAACACATACAGTCCCTTCAACGTATCTCCCTCTGATTTATTACAACCCTCTACACAAACACATACAGTCCCTCCAACGTATCTTCCTCTCATTTACTACAACCCTCTACACAAACACATACAGTCCCTCCAACGTATCTCTCTATGATTTACCACACCCCTCTACACAAACACATACAGATCCTCAAACGTATCTCCCTATGATTTACCACACTCCTCTACACAAACATAAACAGTCCTTCCAACGTATCTCCCTATGATGTACCACAACCCTCTACACAAACACATACAGATCCTCAAACGTATCTCCCTATGATTTACCACTACCCTCTACACAAACACATACAATCCCTCCAACGTATCTCCCTATGATTTACCACAACCCTCTACACAAACACATACAGATCCTCCAACGTATCTCCATATGATTTACCACAGCCCTCTACACAAACACATACAGATCCTCCAACGTATCTCCATATGATTTACCACAGCCCTCTACACAAACATAAACAGTCCTCCCAACGTATCTCCCTATGATGTACCACAACCCTCTACACAAACACATACAGATCCTCCAACGTATCTCCATATGATTTACCACAACCCTCTACACAAACACATACAGATCCTCCAACGTATCTCCATATGATTTACCACAGCCCTCTACACAAACATAAACAGTCCTTCCAACGTATCTCCCTATGATTTACCACAGCCCTCTACACAAACACATACAGATCCTCAAACGTATCTCCATATGATTTACCACAACCCTCTACACAAACACATACAGATCCTCCAACGTATCTCCATATGATTTACCACAGCCCTCTACACAAACATAAACAGTCCTTCCAACGTATCTCCCTATGATGTACCACAACCCTCTACACAAACACATACAGATCCTCCAACGTATCTCCAAATGATTTACCACAACCCTATACACAAACATATACAGATCCTCCAACGTATCTCCCTCTAATTTACTACACCCCTCTACACAAACACATACAGTCCCTCCAACGTATCTCCCTATGATGTACCACAACCCTCTACACAGACACATACATATCCTCCAACGTATCTCCCTCTAATTTACTACACCCCTCTACACAAACACATACAGTCCCTCCAACGTATCTCCCTATGATGTACCACAATCCTCTACACAAACACATACAGTCCCTCAAACGTATCTCCATATGATTTACCACAGCCCTCTACACAAACACATACAGTCCCTCCAACGTATCTCCCTATGATTTACCACAACCCTCTACACAAACCCATACAGTCCCTCCAACGTATCTCCCTATGATTTACCACAACCCTATACACAAACACATACAGTCCCTCCAACGTATCTCCCTATGATGTACCACAACCCTCTACACAAACACATACAGTCCCTCCAACGTATCTCCCTATGATTTACCACAACCCTATACACAAACACATACAGTCCTTCCAACGTATCTCCATATGATTTACCACAGCCCTCTACACAAACACATACAGTCCCTCAAACGTATCTCCATATGATTTACCACAGCCCTCTACACAAACACATACAGTCCCTCCAACGTATCTCCCTATGATTTACCACAACCCTCTACACAAACCCATACAGTCCCTCCAACGTATCTCCCTATGATTTACCACAACCCTATACACAAACACATACAGTCCCTCCAACGTATCTCCCTATGATGTACCACAACCCTCTACACAAACACATACAGATCCTCCAACGTATCTCCATATGATTTACCACAGCCCTCTACACAAACACATACAGATCCTCCAACGTATCTCCATATGATTTACCACAGCCCTCTACACAAACACATACAGTCCCTCCAACGTATCTCCCTATGATGTACCACACCCCTCTACACAAACACATACAGTCCCTCCAACGTATCTCCCTATGATGTACCACAACCCTCTACACAAACACATACAGATCCTCCAACGTATCTCCATATGATTTACCACAGCCCTCTACACAAACATAAACAGTCCATCCAGCGTATCTCCCTATGATTTACCACAACCCTCTACACAAACACATACAATCCCTCCAACGTATCTCCCTATGATTTACCACAACCCTCTACACAAACATAAACAGTCCTTCCAACGTATCTCAGTATGATGTACCACAACCCTCTACAAAAACACTTACATATCCTCAAACGTATCTCCCTATGATTTACCACAGCCCTCTACACAAACACATACAGTCCCTCCAACGTATCTCCCTCTGATTTACCACAACCCTATACACAAACACATACAATCCCTCCAACGTATCTCCCTATGATTTACCACAACCCTCTACACAAACACATACAGATCCTCCAACGTATCTCCATATGATTTACCACAGCCCTCTACACAAACACATACAGATCCTCCAACGTATCTCCCTATGATTTACAACAACTCTCTTCACAAACACATACAGTCCCTCCAAAGTATCTCCCTATGATTTACCACAACCCTCTACACAAACACATACAGATCCTCCAACGTATCTCCCTATGATTTACCACAACCCTCTACACAAACACATACAGATCCTCCAACGTATTTCCCTATGATTTACCACAACCCTCTACACAAACACATACAGTCCTTCCAACGTATCTCCCTATGATTTACCACAACCCTCTACACAAACACATACAGTCCCTCCAAAGTATCTCCATATGATTTACCACAGCCCTCTACACAAACACATACATATCCTCCAACGTATCTCCCTATGATTTACCACAGCCCTCTACACAAACACATACAGTCCTTCCAACGTATCTCCCTATGATTTACCACAACCCTCTACACAAAAACATACAGATAATCCAACGTATCTCCCTATGATTTACCACAGCCCTCTACACAAACACATACAGATCCTCCAACGTATCTACCTATGATTTACCACAACCTCTACACAAACACATACATTCCTTCCAACGTTTCTCCCTATAATTTACCACAACCCTCTACACAAACATAAACAGTCCTTCCACCGTATCTCCATCTGATATACCACACCCCTCTACACAAACACATACAGATCCTCCAACGTATCTCCAAATGATTTACCACAACCCTATACACAAACACATACAGATCCTCCAACGTATCTCCCTCTAATTTACTACACCCCTCTACACAAACACATACAGTCCCTCCAACGTATCTCCCTATGATGTACCACAACCCTCTACACAGACACATACATATCCTCCAACGTATCTCCCTCTAATTTACTACACCCCTCTACACAAACACATACAGTCCCTCCAACGTATCTCCCTATGATGTACCACAACCATCTACACAAACACATACAGTCCCTCCAACGTATCTCCCTATGATGTACCACAACCCTATACACAAACACATACAGTCCCTCCAACGTATCTCCATATGATTTACCACAGCCCTCTACACAAACACATACAGTCCCTCCAACGTATCTCCCTATGATGTACCACACCCCTCTACACAAACACATACAGTCCCTCCAACGTATCTCCCTATGATGTACCACAACCCTCTACACAAACACATACAGATCCTCCAACGTATCTCCATATGATTTACCACAGCCCTCTACACAAACACATACAGATCCTCCAACGTATCTCCATATGATTTACCACAGCCCTCTACACAAACATAAACAGTCCATCCAGCGTATCTCCCTATGATTTACCACAACCCTCTACACAAACACATACAATCCCTCCAACGTATCTCCCTATGATTTACCACAACCCTCTACACAAACATAAACAGTCCTTCCAACGTATCTCAGTATGATGTACCACAACCCTCTACAAAAACACATACATATCCTCAAACGTATCTCCCTATGATTTACCACAGCCCTCTACACAAACACATACAGTCCCTCCAACGTATCTCCCTCTGATTTACCACAACCCTATACACAAACACATACAATCCCTCCAACGTATCTCCCTATGATTTACCACAACCCTCTACACAAACACATACAATCCCTCCAACATACCTCCCTCTGATTTACCACAACCCTCTACACAAACACATACAGATCCTCCAACGTATCTCCATATGATTTACCACAGCCCTCTACACAAACACATACAGATCCTCCAACGTATCTCCCTATGATTTACAACAACTCTCTTCACAAACACATACCGATCCTCCAACGTATCTCCCTATGATTTACCACAACCCTCTACACAAACACATACAGATCCTCCAACGTATCTCCCTATGATTCACCACAACCCTCAACACAAACACATACAGATCCTCCAACGTATTTCCCTATGATTTCCCACAACCCTCTACACAAACACATACAGTCCTTCCAACGTATCTCCCTATGATTTACCACAACCCTCTACACAAACACATACAGTCCCTCCAAAGTATCTCCCTATGATTTACCACAGCCCTCTACACAAACACATACATATCCTCCAACGTATCTCCCTATGATTTACCACAGCCCTCTACACAAACACATACAGATCCTCCAACGTATCTACCTATGATTTACCACAACCTCTACACAAACACATACATTCCTTCCAACGTTTCTCCCTATAATTTACCACAACCCTCTACACAAACATAAACAGTCCTTCCACCGTATCTCCATCTGATATACCACACCCCTCTACACAAACATAAACAGTCCCTCCAACGTATCTCCCTATGATTTACCACAGCCCTCTACACAAACACATACAGTCCCTCCAACGTATCTCCCTATGATGTTCCACATCCCTCTACACAAACACATACAGTCCCTCCAACGTATCTCCCTATGATTTACCACAGCCCTCTACACAAAAACATACAGATAATCCAACGTATCTCCCTATGATTTACCACAGCCCTCTACACAAACACAAACAGATCCTCCAACGTATCTCCCTATGATTTACCACAGCCCTCTACACAAACACATACAGATCCTCCAACGTATCTCCCTATGATGTACCACAACCCTCTTCACAAACACATACAGATCCTCAAACGTATCTCCTTATGATTTACCACAACCCTCTTCACAAACACATACAGTCCCTCCAACGTATCCCCCTCTAATTTACTTCAACCCTCTACACAAACACATACAGTCCCTCCAACTTATCTCCGTCTGATTTACTACAACCCTCTACACAAACACATACAGTTCATCCAACGTATCCCCCTCTGATTTACTACAACCCTCTACACAAACACATACAGTCCATCCAACGTATCTCCCTATGATTTACCACAACCCTCTACACAAACATAAACAGTTCCTCTAACGTATGTCCCTCTGATTTACTACAACCCTCTACACAAACACATACAGTCCCTCCAACGTATTCCCCTCTGATTTACTACAACCCTCTACACAAACACATACAGTCCCTCCAACGTATCCCCCTCTGATTTAATACAACCCTCTACACAAACACATACAGTCCATCCAACGTATCACCCTATGATTTACCACAACCCTCTACACAAACACATACAGTCCATCCAACGTATCCCCCTCTGATTTACTACAACCCTCTACACAAACACATACAGTCCATCCAACGTATCTCCCTATGATTTACCACAACCCTCTACACAAACATAAACAGTTCCTCAAACGTATCTCCCTATGAATTACCACAAGCCTCTACACAAACACATACAGTCCCTCCAACGTATCTCCCTCTAATTTACTACATACCTCTCCACAAACACATACAGTCCCTCCAACGTATCCCCCTCTGATTTACTACAACCCTCTACACAAACACATACGGTCCCTCCAACGTATCTCCATATGATTTACCACAACCCTCTACACAAACACATACAGTCCATCCAACGTATCTCCCTATGATTTACCACAGCCCTCTACACAAACACATACAGTCCCTCCAACGTATCTCCCTCTGATTTACCACAACCCTCTACACAAACACATACAGTCCCTCCAACGTATCTCCCTATGATTTACCACAACCCTCTACACAAACACATACAGTCCCTCCAACGTATCTCGCTATGATTTACCACAACCCTCTACACAAACACATACAATCCCTCCAACGTATCTCCATCTGATTTACCACAACCCTATACACAAACACATACAATCCCTCCAACGTATCTCCATATGATTTACAACAGCCCTCTACACAAACACATACAGATCCTCCAACGTATCTCCCTATGATTTACAACAACCCTCTTCACAAACACATACCGATCCTCCAACGTATCTCCCTATGATTTACCACAGCCCTCTACACAAACACATACAGATCCTCCAACGTATCTCCATATGATTTACCACAGCCCTCTACACAAACATAAACAGTCCTCCCAACGTATCTCCCTATGATGTACCACAACCCTCTACACAAACACATACAGATCCTCCAACGTATCTCCATATGATTTACCACAGCCTTCTACACAAACACATACAGATCCTCCAACGTATCTCCATATGATTTACCACAGCCCTCTACACAAACACATACAGATCCTCAAACGTATCTCCATATGATTTACCACAGCCCTCTACACAAACATAAACAGTCCTTCCAACGTATCTCCCTATGATGTACCACAACCCTCTACACAAACACATACAGATCCTCCAACGTATCTCCCTCTGATTTACCACAGCCCTCTACACAAACACATACAGATCCTCCAACGTATCTCCCTCTTATTTACTACACCCCTCTATACAAACACATACAGTCCCCCCAACGTATCTCCCTATGATTTACCACAACCCTCTACACAAACACATACAGTCCCCCCAACGTATCTCCCTATGATTTACCACAACCCTCTACACAAACACATACAATCCCTCCAACGTATCTCCCTATGATGTACCACAACCCTCTACACAAACACATACAGATCCTCCAACGTATCTCCATATGATTTACCACAACCATCTACACAAACACATACAGATCCTCCAACGTATCTCCATATGATTTACCACAACCCTCTACACAAACACATACAATCCCTCCAACGTATCTCCCTATGATGTACCACAACCCTCTACACAAACACATACAGATCCTCCAACGTATCTCCATATGATTTACCACAACCATCTACACAAACACATACAGATCCTCCAACGTATCTCCATATGATTTACCACAACCCTCTACACAAACACATACAATCCCTCCAACGTATCTCCCTATGATTTACCACAACCCTCTACACAAACATAAACAGTCCTTCCAACGTATCTCAGTATGATGTACCACAACCCTCTACAAAAACACATACATATCCTCAAACGTATCTCCCTATGATTTACCACAGCCCTCTACACAAACACATACAGTCCCTCCAACGTATCTCCCTCTGATTTACCACAACCCTCTACACAAACACATAAAGTCCCTCCAACGTATCTCCCTATGATTTACCACAACCCTATACACAAACACATACAGTCCCTCCAACGTATCTCCCTATGATTTACCACAACCCTCTACACAAACACATACAATCCCTCCAACGTACCTCCCTCTGATTTACCACAACCCTCTACACAAACACATACAGATCCTCCAACGTATCTCCCTATGATGTACCACAGCCCTCTACACAAACACATACAGATCCTCCAACGTATCTCCCTATGATTTACAACAACCCTCTTCACAAACACATACCGATCCTCCAACGTATCTCCCTATGATTTACCGCAATCCTCTACACAAACACATACAGTCCCTCCAACGTATAACCTCTGATTTACTACATCACTCTACACAAACACATACAGTCCCTCAAACGTATTCCCCTCAGATTTACTACATTCCTCTACACAAACACATACAGTCCCTCCAACGTATCCCCTCTGATGTACCTCACCCCTCTACACACACACATACAGTCCCTCCAACGTATTCCCCTTTGATTTACGACACCCCTCTACACAAACATATACAGATCCTCCAATGTATCCCCTCTGATTACCACACCGCTCTACACAAAAACAAAAAGTCGTTCCAACGTATCCCCTCTGATGTACCACACCCCTCTACACAAACACATACAGATCCTCCAACATATCTCCCTCTGATTTAATAATAACGTATCCCCCTCTGAGTTACTACACCCCTCTACACAAACACATACAGTTCCTGCAACGATTCCTCCTCTGATTTAATAATAACGTATCCCCGTCTGATTTACTACATCCCTCTACACAAACATATACAGTCCTTCCAACGTATCTTCCTCTGATTTACCACAACCCTCTACACAAACACATACAGATCCTCAAACGTATCTCCCTATGATTTACCACAACCATCTACACAAACACATACAGTCCCTTCAACGTATCTCCCTCTGATATATTACATCCCTCTACACAAACACATATCGTCAATGCAACGTTTCCATCTCTGATTTACCAAAACCCTCTACACAAACACATACAGTCCCTCCAACGTATCTCCCTATGATGTACCACAACCCTCTACACAAACATAAACAGTCCTTCCAACGTATCTTCCTCTGATGCACCACAACCCTCTACACAAACACATACAGATCCTCAAACGTATCTCCCTATGATTTACCACAACCATCTACACAAACACATACAGTCCCTTCAACGTATCTCCCTCTGATTTATTACAACCCTCTACACAAACACATACAGTCCCTCCAACGTATCTTCCTCTCATTTACTACAACCCTCTACACAAACACATACAGTCCCTCCAACGTATCTCTCTATGATTTACCACACCCCTCTACACAAACACATACAGATCCTCAAACGTATCTCCCTATGATTTACCACAACCCTCTACACAAACACATACAGATCCTCCAACGTATCTCCCTATGATGTACCACACCCCTCTACACAAACACATACAGATCCTCAAACGTATCTCCCTATGATTTACCACACTCCTCTACACAAACATAAACAGTCCTTCCAACGTATCTCCCTATGATGTACCACAACCCTCTACACAAACACATACAGATCCTCAAACGTATCTCCCTATGATTTACCACTACCCTCTACACAAACACATACAATCCCTCCAACGTATCTCCCTATGATTTACCACAACCCTCTACACAAACACATACAATCCCTCCAACGTATCTCCCTATGATTTACCACAACCCTCTACACAAACACATACAGATCCTCCAACGTATCTCCATATGATTTACCACAGCCCTCTACACAAACACATACAGATCCTCCAACGTATCTCCATATGATTTACCACAGCCCTCTACACAAACATAAACAGTCCTCCCAACGTATCTCCCTATGATGTACCACAGCCCTCTACACAAACACATACAGATCCTCCAACGTATCTCCATATGATTTACCACAGCCCTCTACACAAACATAAAAAGTCCTTCCAACGTATCTCCCTATGATTTACCACAGCCCTCTACACAAACACATACAGATCCTCAAACGTATCTCCATATGATTTACCACAGCCCTCTACACAAACACATACAGTCCCTCCAACGTATCTCCAAATGATTTACCACAGCCCTCTACACAAACACATACAGTCCCTCCAACGTATCTCCCTATGATGTACCACAACCCTCTACACAAACACATACAGTCCCTCCAACGTATCTCCCTATGATGTACCACACCCCTCTACACAAACACATACAGTCCCTCCAACGTATCTCCCTATGATGTACCACAACCCTCTACACAAACACATACAGATCCTCCAACGTATCTCCATATGATTTACCACAGCCCTCTACACAAACACATACAGATCCTCCAACGTATCTCCATATGATTTACCACAGCCCTCTACACAAACATAAACAGTCCATCCAGCGTATCTCCCTATGATTTACCACAACCCTCTACACAAACACATACAATCCCTCCAACGTATCTCCCTATGATTTACCACAACCCTCTACACAAACATAAACAGTCCTTCCAACGTATCTCAGTATGATGTACCACAACAATCTACAAAAACACATACATATCCTCAAACGTATCTCCCTATGATTTACCACAGCCCTCTACACAAACACATACAGTCCCTCCAACGTATCTCCCTCTGATTTACCACAACCCTATACACAAACACATACAATCCCTCCAACGTATCTCCCTATGATTTACCACAACCCTCTACACAAACACATACAATCCCTCCAACGTACCTCCCTCTGATTTACCAAACCCCTCTACACAAACACATACAGATCCTCCAACGTATCTCCATATGATTTACCACAGCCCTCTACACAAACACATACAGATCCTCCAACGTATCTCCCTATGATTTACAACAACTCTCTTCACAAACACATACCGATCCTCCAACGTATCTCCCTATGATTTACCACAACCCTCTACACAAACACATACAGATCCTCCAACGTATCTCCCTATGATTTACCACAACCCTCTACACAAACACATACAGATCCTCCAACGTATTTCCCTATGATTTACCACAACCCTCTACACAAACACATACAGTCCTTCCAACGTATCTCCCTATGATTTACCACAACCATCTACACAAACACATACAGTCCCTCCAAAGTATCTCCCTATGATTTACCACAGCCCTCTATACAAACACATACATATCCTCCAACGTATCTCCCTATGATTTACCACAGCCCTCTACACAAACACATACAGATCCTCCAACGTATCTACCTATGATTTACCACAACCTCTACACAAACACATACATTCCTTCCAACGTTTCTCCCTATAATTTACCACAACCCTCTACACAAACATAAACAGTCCTTCCACCGTATCTCCATCTGATATACCACAAACCTCTACACAAACATAAACAGTCCCTCCAACGTATCTCCCTATGATTTACCACAGCCCTCTACACAAACACATACAGTCCCTCCAACGTATCTCCCTATGATGTTCCACATCCCTCTACACAAACACATACAGTCCCTCCAACGTATCTCCCTATGATTTACCACAGCCCTCTACACAAAAACATACAGATCCTCCAACGTATCTCCCTATGATTTACCACAACCCTCTTCACAAACACATACAGATCCTCAAACGTATCTCCCTATGATTTACCACAACCCTCTACACAAACACATACAGTCCCTCCAACGTATCCCTATCTAATTTACTTCAACCCTCTACACAAACACATACAGTCCCTCCAACTTATCTCCGTCTGATTTACTACAACCCTCTACACAAACACATACAGTCCCTCGAACGTATCCCACTCTGATTTACTACAACCCTCTACACAAACACATACAGTTCATCCAACGTATCCCCCTCTGATTTACTACAACCCTCTACACAAACACATACAGTCCCTCCAACGTATCTCCCTATGATGTACCACAACCCTCTACACAAACACATACAGTCCCTCCAACGTATCTCCCTATGATGTACCACAACCCTCTACACAAACACATACAGTCCCTCCAACGTATCTCCCTATGATGTACCACAACCCTCTACACAAACACATACAGATCCTCCAACGTATCTCATTATGATTTACCACAGCCCTCTACACAAACACATACAGATCCTCCAACGTATCTCCATATGATTTACCACAGCCCTCTACACAAACACATACAGTCCCTCCAACGTATCTCCCTATGATGTACCACACCCCTCTACACAAACACATACAGTCCCTCCAACGTATCTCCCTATGATGTACCACAACCCTCTACACAAACACATACAGATCCTCCAACGTATCTCCATATGATTTACCACAGCCCTCTACACAAACACATACAGATCCTCCAACGTATCTCCATATGATTTACCACAGCCCTCTACACAAACATAAACAGTCCATCCAGCGTATCTCCCTATGATTTACCACAACCCTCTACACAAACACATACAATCCCTCCAACGTATCTCCCTATGATTTACCACAACCCTCTACACAAACATAAACAGTCCTTCCAACGTATCTCAGTATGATGTACCACAACAATCTACAAAAACACATACATATCCTCAAACGTATCTCCCTATGATTTACCACAGCCCTCTACACAAACACAGACAGTCCCTCCAACGTATCTCCCTCTGATTTACCACAACCCTATACACAAACACATACAATCCCTCCAACGTATCTCCCTATGATTTACCACAACCCTCTACACAAACACATACAATCCCTCCAACGTACCTCCCTCTGATTTACCAAAACCCTCTACACAAACACATACAGATCCTCCAACGTATCTCCATATGATTTACCACAGCCCTCTACACAAACACATACAGATCCTCCAACGTATCTCCCTATGATTTACAACAACTCTCTTCACAAACACATACCGATCCTCCAACGTATCTCCCTATGATTTACCACAACCCTCTACACAAACACATACAGATCCTCCAACGTATCTCCCTATGATTTACCACAACCCTCTACACAAACACATACAGATCCTCCAACGTATTTCCCTATGATTTACCACAACCCTCTACACAAACACATACAGTCCTTCCAACGTATCTCCCTATGATTTACCACAACCATCTACACAAACACATACAGTCCCTCCAAAGTATCTCCCTATGATTTACCACAGCCCTCTACACAAACACATACATATCCTCCAACGTATCTCCCTATGATTTACCACAGCCCTCTACACAAACACATACAGATCCTCCAACGTATCTACCTATGATTTACCACAACCTCTACACAAACACATACATTCCTTCCAACGTTTCTCCCTATAATTTACCACAACCCTCTACACAAACATAAACAGTCCTTCCACCGTATCTCCATCTGATATACCACAAACCTCTACACAAACATAAACAGTCCCTCCAACGTATCTCCCTATGATTTACCACAGCCCTCTACACAAACACATACAGTCCCTCCAACGTATCTCCCTATGATGTTCCACATCCCTCTACACAAACACATACAGTCCCTCCAACGTATCTCCCTATGATTTACCACAGCCCTCTACACAAAAACATACAGATCCTCCAACGTATCTCCCTATGATTTACCACAACCCTCTTCACAAACACATACAGATCCTCAAACGTATCTCCCTATGATTTACCACAACCCTCTACACAAACACATACAGTCCCTCCAACGTATCCCTATCTAATTTACTTCAACCCTCTACACAAACACATACAGTCCCTCCAACTTATCTCCGTCTGATTTACTACAACCCTCTACACAAACACATACAGTTCATCCAACGTATCCCCCTCTGATTTACTACAACCCTCTACACAAACACATACAGTCCATCCAACGTATCTCCCTATGATTTACCACAACCCTCTACACAAACATAAACAGTTCCTCTAACGTATCTCCCTCTGATTTACTACAACCCTCTACACAAACACATACAGTCCCTCCAACGTATTCCCCTCTGATTTACTACAACCCTCTACACAAACACATACAGTCCCTCCAACGTATCCCCCTCTGATTTACTACAACCCTCTACACAAACACATACAGTCCATCCAACGTATCAACCTATGATTTACCACAACCCTCTACACAAACACATACAGTCCATCCAACGTATCCCCCTCTGATTTACTACAACCCTCTACACAAACACATACAGTCCATCCAACGTATCTCCCTATGATTTACCACAACCCTCTACACAAACATAAACAGTTCCTCAAACGTATCTCCCTATGATTTACCACAAGCCTCTACACAAACACATACAGTCCCTCCAACGTATCTCCCTCTAATTTACTACATACCTCTCCACAAACACATACAGTCCCTCCAACGTATCCCCCTCTGATTTACTACAACCCTCTACACAAACACATACAGTCCCTCAAACGTATCACCCTATGATTTACCACAACCCTCTACACAAACACATACAGTCCATCCAACGTATCTCCCTATGATTTACCACAGCCCTCTACACAAACACATACAGTCCCTCCAACGTATCTCCCTCTGATTCACCACAACCCTCTACACAAACACATACAGTCCCTCCAACGTATCTCCCTATGATTTACCACAACCCTCTACACAAACACATACAGTCCCTCCAACGTATCTCCCTATGATTTACCACAACCCTCTACACAAACACATACAATCTCTCCAACGTACCTCCCTCTGATTTACCACAACCCTCTACACAAACACATACAGATCCTCCAACGTATCTCCATATGATTAACAACAGCCCTCTACACAAACACATACAGATCCTCCAACGTATCTCCCTATGATTTACAACAACCCTCTTCACAAACACATACCGATCCTCCAACGTATCTCCCTATGATTTACCACAACCCTCTACACAAACACATACAGATCCTCCAACGTATCTCCCTATGATTTACCACAACCCTCTACACAAACACATACAGATCCTCCAACGTATTTCCCTATGATTTACCACAACCCTCTACACAAACACATACAGTCCTTCCAACGTATCTCCCTATGATTTACCACAACCCTCTACACAAACATAAACAGTCCTTCCAACGTATCTCCCTCTGATGTACCACACCCTTGTACACAAACACATACAGTCCCTCCAACGTATCTCCCTATGATTTACCACAGCCCTCTACACAAACACATACATATCCTCCAACGTATCTCCCTATGATTTACCACAGCCCTCTACACAAACACATACATATCCTCCAACGTATCTACCTAAGATTTACCACAAACTCTACACAAACATATACATTCCTTCCAACGTTTCTCCCTATAATTTACCACAACCCTCTACACAAACATAAACAGTCCTTCCACCGTATCTCCATCTGATATACCACACCCCTCTACACAAACATAAACAGTCCCTCCAACGTATCTCCCTATGATTTACCACAGCCCTCTACACAAACACATACAGTCCCTCCAACGTATCTCCCTATGATTTACCACAGCCCTCTACACAAAAACATACAGATAATCCAACGTATCTCCCTATGATTTACCACAGCCCTCTACACAAACACAAACAGATCCTCCAACGTATCTCCCTATGATTTACCACAACCCTCTTCACAAACACATACAGATCCTCAAACGTATCTCCCTATGATTTACAACAACCCTCTACACAAACACATACAGTCCCTCCAACGTATCTCCCTCTGATTTACTACAACCCTCTACACAAACACATACAGTCCCTCCAACGTATCCCCCTCTAATTTACTTCAACCCTCTACACAAACACATACAGTCCCTCCAACTTATCTCCGTCTGATTTACTACAACCCTCTACACAAACACATACAGTCCCTCCAACGTATCCCCCTCTGATTTACTACAACCCTCTACACAAACACATACAGTTCATCCAACGTATCCCCCTCTGATTTACTACAACCCTCTACACAAACACATACAGTCCATCCAACGTATCTCCCTATGATTTACCACAACCCTCTACACAAACATAAACAGTTCCTCTAACGTATCTCCCTCTGATTTACTACAACCCTCTACACAAACACATACAGTCCCTCCAACGTATTCCCCTCTGATTTACTACAACCCTCTACACAAACACATACAGTCCCTCCAACGTATCTCCCTATGATGTACCACAACCCTCTACACAAACACATACAGATCCTCCAACGTATCTCCATATGATTTACCACAGCCCTCTACACAAACACATACAGATCCTCCAACGTATCTCCATATGATTAACCACAGCCCTCTACACAAACATAAACAGTCCATCCAGCGTATCTCCCTATGATTTACCACAACCCTCTACACAAACACATACAATCCCTCCAACGTATCTCCCTATGATTTACCACAACCCTCTACACAAACATAAACAGTCCTTCCAACGTATCTCAGTATGATGTACCACAACCCTCTACAAAAACACATACATATCCTCAAACGTATCTCCCTATGATTTACCACAGCCCTCTACACAAACACATACAGTCCCTCCAACGTATCTCCCTCTGATTTACCACAACCCTATACACAAACACATACAATCCCTCCAACGTATCTCCCTATGATTTACCACAACCCTCTACACAAACACATACAGATCCTCCAACGTATCTCCCTATGATTTACAACAACTCTCTTCACAAACACATACCGATCCTCCAACGTATCTCCCTATAATTTACCACAACCCTCTACACAAACATAAACAGTCCTTCCACCGTATCTCCATCTGATATACCACACCCCTCTACACAAACATAAACAGTCCCTCCAACGTATCTCCCTATGATTTACCACAGCCCTCTACACAAACACATACAGTCCCTCCAACGTATCTCCCTATGATTTACCACAGCCCTCTACACAAAAACATACAGATAATCCAACGTATCTCCCTATGATTTACCACAGCCCTCTACACAAACACAAACAGATCCTCCAACGTATCTCCCTATGATTTACCACAACCCTCTTCACAAACACATACAGATCCTCAAACGTATCTCCCTATGATTTACAACAACCCTCTACACAAACACATACAGTCCCTCCAACGTATCTCCCTCTGATTTACTACAACCCTCTACACAAACACATACAGTCCCTCCAACGTATCCCCCTCTAATTTACTTCAACCCTCTACACAAACACATACAGTCCCTCCAACTTATCTCCGTCTGATTTACTACAACCCTCTACACAAACACATACAGTCCCTCCAACGTATCCCACTCTGATTTACTACAACCCTCTACACAAACACATACAGTTCATCCAACGTATCCCCCTCTGATTTACTACAACCCTCTACACAAACACATACAGTCCATCCAACGTATCTCCCTATGATTTACCACAACCCTCTACACAAACATAAACAGTTCCTCTAACGTATCTCCCTCTGATTTACTACAACCCTCTACACAAACACATACAGTCCCTCCAACGTATTCCCCTCTGATTTACTACAACCCTCTACACAAACACATACAGTCCCTCCAACGTATCTCCCTATGATGTACCACAACCCTCTACACAAACACATACAGATCCTCCAACGTATCTCCATATGATTTACCACAGCCCTCTACACAAACACATACAGATCCTCCAACGTATCTCCATATGATTAACCACAGCCCTCTACACAAACATAAACAGTCCATCCAGCGTATCTCCCTATGATTTACCACAACCCTCTACACAAACACATACAATCCCTCCAACGTATCTCCCTATGATTTACCACAACCCTCTACACAAACATAAACAGTCCTTCCAACGTATCTCAGTATGATGTACCACAACCCTCTACAAAAACACATACATATCCTCAAACGTATCTCCCTATGATTTACCACAGCCCTCTACACAAACACATACAGTCCCTCCAACGTATCTCCCTCTGATTTACCACAACCCTATACACAAACACATACAATCCCTCCAACGTATCTCCCTATGATTTACCACAACCCTCTACACAAACACATACAGATCCTCCAACGTATCTCCCTATGATTTACAACAACTCTCTTCACAAACACATACCGATCCTCCAACGTATCTCCCTATGATTTACCACAACCCTCTACACAAACACATACAGATCCTCCAACGTATCTCCCTATGATTTACCACAACCCTCTACACAAACACATACAGATCCTCCAACGTATCTCCCTATGATTTACCACAACCCTCTACACAAACACATACAGATCCTCCAACGTATCTCCATATGATTTACCACAGCCCTCTACACAAACACATACAGTCCCTCCAACGTATCTCCCTATGATTTACCACAACCCTCTACACAAACACATACAGATCCTCCAACGTATCTCCCTATGATTTACAACAACTCTCTTCACAAACACATACCGATCCTCCAACGTATCTCCCTATGATTTACCACAACCCTCTACACAAACACATAAAGATCCTCCAACGTATCTCCCTATGATTTACCACAACGCTCTACACAAACACATACAGATCCTCCAACGTATTTCCCTATGATTTACCACAACCCTCTACACAAACACATACAGTCCTTCCAACGTATCTCCCTATGATTTACCACAACCCTCTACACAAACACATACAGTCCCTCCAAAGTATCTCCCTATGATTTACCACAGCCCTCTACACAAACACATACATATCCTCCAACGTATCTCCCTATGATTTACCACAGCCCTCTACACAAACACATACATATCCTCCAACGTATCTCCCTATGATTTACCACAGCCCTCTACACAAACACATACAGATCCTCCAACGTATCTCCCTATGATTTACCACAGCCCTCTACACAAACACATACAGATCCTCCAACGTATCTACCTATGATTTACCACAACCTCTACACAAACACATACATTCCTTCCAACGTTTCTCCCTATAATTTACCACAACCCTCTACACAAACATAAACAGTCCTTCCATCGTATCTCCATCTGATATACCACAGCCCTCTACACAAACACATACAGTCCCTCCAACGTATTTCCCTATGATGTTCCACATCCCTCTACACAAACACATACAGTCCCTCCAACGTATCTCCCTATGATTTACCACAGCCCTCTACACAAAAACATACAGATAATCCAACGTATCTCCCTATGATTTACCACAGCCCTCTACACAAACACAAACAGATCCTCCAACGTATCTCCCTATGATTTACCACAGCCCTCTACACAAACACATACACATCCTCCAACGTATCTCCCTATGATTTACCACAACCCTCTTCACAAACACATACAGATCCTCAAACGTATCTCCCTATGATTTACCACAACCCTCTACACAAACACATACAGTCCCTCCAACGTATCCCCCTCTAATTTACTTCAACCCTCTACACAAACACATAAAGTCCCTCCAACTTATCTCCGTCTGATTTACTACAATCCTCTACACAAACACATACAGTCCCTCCAACGTATCCCACTCTGATTTACTACAACCCCCTACACAAACACATACAGTTCATCCAACGTATCCCCCTCTGATTTACTACAACCCTCTACACAAACACATACAGTCCATCCAACGTATCTCCCTATGATTTACCACAACCCTCTACACAAAAATAAACAGTTCCTCTAACGTATCTCCCTCTGATTTACTACAACCCTCTACACAAACACATACAGTCCCTCCAACGTATTCCCCTCTGATTTACTACAACCCTCTACACAAACACATACAGTCCCTCCAACTTATCCCCCTCTGATTTACTACAACCCTCTACACAAACACATACAGTCCATCCAACGTATCACCCTATGATTTACCACAACCCTCTACACAAACACATACAGTCCATCCAACGTATCCCCCTCTGATTTACTACAACCCTCTACACAAACACATACAGTCCATCCAACGTATCTCCCTATGATTTACCACAACCCTCTACACAAACATAAACAGTTCCTCAAACGTATCTCCCTATGATTTACCACAAGCCTCTACACAAACACATATAGTCCCTCCAACGTATCTCCCTCTAATTTACTACATACCTCTCCACAAACACATACAGTCCCTCCAACGTATCCCCCTCTGATTTACTACAACCCTCTACACAAACACATACGGTCCCTCCAACGTATCTCCCTCTTATGTACCACACCCCTCTACACAAACACATACAGATCCTCAAACGTATCACCCTATGATTTACCACAACCCTCTACACAAACACATACAGTCCATCCAACGTATCTCCCTATGATTTACCACAGCCCTCTACACAAACACATACAGTCCCTCCAACGTATCTCCCTCTGATTTACCACAACCCTCTACACAAACACATACAGTCCCTCCAACGTATCTCCCTATGATTTACCACAACCCTCTACACAAACACATACAGTCCCTCCAACGTATCTCCCTATGATTTACCACAACCCTCTACACAAACACATACAATCCCTCCAACGTACCTCCCTCTGATTTACCACAACCCTCTATACAAACACATACAGATCCTCCAACGTATCTCCATATGATTTACAACAGCCCTCTACACAAACACATACAGATCCTCCAACGTATCTCCCTATGATTTACAACAACCCTCTTCACAAACACATACCGATCCTCCAACGTATCTCCCTATGATTTACCACAACCCTCTACACAAACACATACATATCCTCCAACGTATCTCCCTATGATTTACCACAACCCTCTACACAAACACATACAGATCCTCCAACGTATTTCCCTATGATTTACCACAACCCTCTACACAAACACATACAGTCCTTCCAACGTATCTCCCTATGATTTACCACAACCCTCTACACAAACATAAACAGTCCTTCCAACGTATCTCGCTCTGATGTACCACACCCCTGTACACAAACACATACAGTCCCTCCAACGTATCTCCCTATGATTTACCACAAACTCAACACAAACACATACAGATCCTCCAACGTATCTCCCTCTGATATACCACAGCCCTCTACACAAACACATACAGATCCTCCAACGTATCTACCTAAGATTTACCACAAACTCTACACAAACACATACATTCCTTCCAACGTTTCTCCCTATAATTTACCACAACCCTCTACACAAACACATACATATCCTCCAACGTATCTACCTATGATTTACCACAGCCCTCTACACAAACACATACAGATCCTCCAACGTATCTACCTAAGATTTACCACAAACTCTACACAAACACATACATTCCTTCCAACGTTTCTCCCTATAATTTACCACAACCCTCTACACAAACACATACATATCCTCCAACGTATCTCCCTATGATGTACCACATCCCTCTACACAAACACATACAGTCCCTCCAACGTATCTCCCTATGATTTACGACAGCCCTCTACAAAAAAACATACAGATAATCCAACGTATCTCCCTATGATTAACCACAGCCCTCTACACAAACACAAACAGATCCTCCAACGTATCTCCCTATGATTTACCACAGCCCTCTACACAAACACATACAGATCCTCCAAAGTATCTCCCTATGATTTACCACAACCCTCTTCACAAACACATACAGATCCTCAAACGTATCTCCCTATGATTTACAACAACCCTCTACACAAACACATACAGTCCCTCCAACGTATCTCCCTCTGATTTACTACAACCCTCTACACAAACACATACAGTCCCTCCAACGTATCCCCCTCTAATTTACTTCAACCCTCTACACAAACACATACAGTCCCTCCAACTTATCTCCGTCTGATTTACTACAACCCTCTACACAAACACATACAGTCCCTCCAACGTATCCCACTCTGATTTACTACAACCCTCTACACAAACACATACAGTTCATCCAATGTATCCCTATCTGATTTACTACAACCCTCTACACAAACACATACAGTCCATCCAACGTATCTCCCTATGATTTACCACAACCCTCTACACAAACATAAACAGTTCCTCTAACGTATCTCCCTCTGATTTACTACAACCCTCTACACAAACACATACAGTCCCTCCAACGTATTCCCCTCTGATTTACTACAACCCTCTACACAAACACATACAGTCCCTCCAACGTATCCCCCTCTGATTTACTACAACCCTCTACACAAACACATACAGTCCATCCAACGTATCCCCCTCTGATTTACTACAACCCTCTACACAAACACATACAGTCCATCCAACGTATCTCCCTATGATTTACCACAACCCTCTACACAAACATAAACAGTTCCTCAAACGTATCTCCCTATGATTTACCACAAGCCTCTACACAAACACATACAGTCCATCCAACGTATCTCCCTCTAATTTACTACATACCTCTCCACAAACACATACAGTCCCTCCAACGTATCTCCCTATGATTTACCACAAGCCTCTACACAAACACATACAGTCCCTCCAACGTATCTCCCTCTAATTTACTACATACCTCTCCACAAACACATACAGTCCCTCCAACGTATCCCCCTCTGATTTACTACAACCCTCTACACAAACACATACGGTCCCTCCAACGTATCTCCCTCTTATGTACCACACCCCTCTACACAAACACATACAGATCCTCAAACGTATCACCCTATGATTTACCACAACCCTCTACACAAACATAAACAGTTCCTCAAACGTATCTCCCTATGATTTACCACAAGCCTCTACACAAACACATACAGTCCATCCAACGTATCTGCCTCTAATTTACTACATACCTCTCCACAAACACATACAGTCCCTCCAACGTATCTCCCTATGATTTACCACAAGCCTCTACACAAACACATACAGTCCCTCCAACGTATCTCCCTCTAATTTACTACATACCTCTCCACAAACACATACAGTCCCTCCAACGTATCCCCCTCTGATTTACTACAACCCTCTACACAAACACATACGGTCCCTCCAACGTATCTCCCTCTTATGTACCACACCCCTCTACACAAACACATACAGATCCTCAAACGTATCACGATAGGATTTACCACAACCCTCTACACAAACACATACAGTCCATCCAACGTATCTCCCTATGATTTACCACAAGCCTCTACACAAACACATACAGTCCCTCCAACGTATAACCCTCTAATTTACTACATACCTCTCCACAAACACATACAGTCCCTCCAACGTATCCCCCTCTGATTTACTCCAACCCTCTACACAAACACATACGGTCCCTCCAACGTATCTCCCTCTTATGTACCACACCCCTCTACACAAACACATACAGATCCTCAAACGTATCTCCCTATGATTTACCACAGCCCTCTACACAAACACATACAGTCCATCCAACGTATCTTCCTATGATTTACCACAACCCTCTACACAAACACATACAGATCCTCCAACGTATCTCCCTATGATTTACCACAGCAATCTACACAAACACATACAGTCCATCCAACGTATCTCCCTATGATTTACCACAACCCTCTACACAAACATAAACAGTCCCTCAAACGTATCCCCCCTCTGATTTACCACAACTCTCTACATAAACACATACAGATCCTCAAACGTATCCCCCTCAGATTTACAACATCCGTCTATACAAACATAAACAGTCCCTCCAACGTATCTCCCTATGATTTACCACAACCCTCTACACAAACACATATCGTCCCTCCAACGTATCTCCCTCTTATTTACTACATCCCTCTACACAAACACATACAGATCCTCCAACGTATCTCCCTATGATTTACCACAGCCCTCTGCACAAACACATACAGTCCCTCCAACGTATCTCCCTCTGATTTACCACAACCCTCTACACAAACACATACAGTCCCTCCAACTTATCCCCCTCTGATGTACCACAACCCTCTACACAAGCACATACAGATCCTCCAACGTATCTCCCTATGATTTACCATAACCCTCTACACAAACACATACAGTCCCTCCAACGTATCTCCCTATGATTTACTACATCAATCTACACAAACATAAACAGTCCTTCAAACGTATTTCCCTCTGATGTACCACACCCCTCTACACAAACACATATCGTCCCTGAAAGGTTTCCTCCTCTGACTACCTAAGCCCTATATGCACAAACAGATCCTCCAAACAATCTCCTTCTGATTCACCACAACCCTGTACACAAACACATACATATCGACCCTCAAACGTATCACCCTCTGATTTATTATATCCCTCTACACAAACACATACAGATCCTCCAACGTATCCCATCTGACGTACCACAACCTTCTACACAAACACATACAGTCCCTCCAACGTATCCCCCCAGATGTACCACAGCCCTCTACACAAACACATATCGACCCTCAAACGTATCACCCTCTGATTTATTATATCCCTCTACACAAACACATACAGATCCTCCAACGTATCCCATCTGACGTACCACAACCTTCTACACAAACACATACAGTCCCTCCAACGTATCCCCCCAGATGTACCACATCCCTCTACACAAACACATATCGACCCTCAAACGTATCACCCTCTGATTTATTATATCCCTCTACACGAACACATACAGATCCTCCAACGTATCCCATCTGACGTACCACAACCTTCTACACAAACACATACAGTCCCTCCAACGTATCCCCCCAGATGTACCACATCCCTCTACACAAACACATATCGACCCTCAAACGTATCACCCTCTGATTTATTATATCCCTCTAGACGAACACATACAGATCCTCCAACGTATCCCATCTGACGTACCACAGCCCTCTACACAAACCCATATCGACCCTCAAACGTATCACCCTCTGATTTATTATATCCCTCTACACAAACACATACAGATCCTCCAACGTATCCCATCTGACGTACCACAACCTTCTACACAAACACATACAGTCCCTCCAACGTATCCCCCCAGATGTACCACATCCCTCTACACAAACACATATCGACCCTCAAACGTATCACCCTCTGATTTATTATATCCCTCTACACGAACACATACAGATCCTCCAACGTATCCCATCTGACGTACCACAACCTTCTACACAAACACATACAGTCCCTCCAACGTATCCCCCCAGATGTACCACATCCCTCTACACAAACACATATCGACCCTCAAACGTATCACCCTCTGATTTATTATATCCCTCTACACAAACACATACAATTCCTTCAACGTATCCCCCTCTGATTTACTACAAGCCTCTACACAAACACATATCGTCATTGCAACATTTCCTCCTCTGATTACCACAACCCTATACACAAACACATATCGTCAATGCAACGTTTCCATCTCTGATTTACCAAAACCCTCTACACAATCACATACAGTCCCTCCAACGTATCTCCCTACTATGACTTACCACAACCCTCTACACAAACACATACAGTCCCTCCAACGTATCTTCCTCTGATTTACCACAACCCTCTACACAAACACATACAGTCCCTCCAACGTATCTCCCTCTGATTTACCATACCCCTCTACACAAACACATACAATTCCTTCAACGTATCCCCCTCTGATTTACTACAAGCCTCTACACAAACATATATCGTCAATGCAACATTTCCTCCTCTGATTACCACAACCCTATACACACATACAGTCCCTCCAACGTATCTTCATCTGAATTACCACAACCCTCTACACAAACACATACAGTCCCTCCAACGTATCTTCCTCTGATTTACCACAACCCTATACACAAACACATACAGTCCCTCCAACGTATCTCCCTCTGATTTACTACAACCCTCTACACAAACACATACATATCCTCCAACGTATCTTCCTCTGATTTACCACAACCCTCTACACAAACACATACAGTCCCTCCAACGTATCTCCCTATGATTTACTACATCCCTCTACACAAACACATACAGTCCCTCCAACGTATCCCATTCTGATTTACTACATCCCTCTACATAAGCACATATCGTCCATGCAACGTTTCCTCCTCTGATTTACCACAACCCTCTACACAAACACATACTGTCCCTCCAACGTATCCCCCTCTGATTTACTACATCCCTCTACACAAACATAAACAGTCCTTCAAACGTATTTCCCTCTGATGTACCACACCCCTCTACACAAACACATATCGTCCCTGAAAGGTTTCCTCCTCTGACTACCAAAACCCTATATGCACAAACAGATCCTCCAAACAATCTCCTTCTGATTCACCACAACCCTCTATACACAAACACATATCGACCCTCAAACGTATCACCCTCTGATTTATTATATCCCTCTACACGAACACATACAGTCCATCCAACGGATTCCCCTCTGATTTACTACATCCCTCTCCACAAACACATACAGTCCTTTCAACGTATCCCCTCTGATGTACCACAATCCTCTTAACAAGCACATACAGTCCCTCCAACGTATCCTCCTCTGATTTACCACAACCCTCTACACAAACGTATACAGTCCCTCCAACGTATCCCCCTCTGAATTACCAAAACCATCTACACGAACACATACAGTCACTCCAACGTATCCCCCACTGATTTACTACATCCCTCTCCACAAACGCATACAGTCCATCCAACGGATCCCCCTCTGATTTACTACATCCCTCTCCACAAACACATACAGTCCTTTCAACGTATCCCCTCTGATGTACCACAATCCTCTTAACAAGCACATACAGTCCCTCCAACGTATCCCCCTCTGATTTACTACATCCCTCGACACAAACAGATACAGTCCCTCCAACGTACCCCCCTCTGATTTACTACAACCTTTACACGAACACATACAGTCCCTCCAACGTATCCCCCTCTGATTTACCACATCCCGCTACACAAACACATACAGTCCCTCCAACGTACCCCCCTCTAATTAACTACAACCCTCTACACGAACACATACAGTCCCTTCAACGTATCCCCCTCTGATTTACCACATCCCGGTACACAAACACATACAGTCCCTCAAACGTATCCCCCTCTGATTTACTACATCCCTCGACACAAACAGATACAGTCCCTCCAACGTACCCCCCTCTGATTTACTACAACCTTTACACGAACACATACAGTCCCTCCAACGTATCCCCCTCTGATTTACCACATCCCGCTACACAAACACATACAGTCCCTCCAACGTACCCCCCTCTAATTAACTACAACCCTCTACACGAACACATACAGTCCCTTCAACGTATCCTCCTCTGATGTACCACAACCTTCTACATAAACCAACACATTCCACAGAAACGTATCCACCTCTGATTACCCCCGCCCTCTGCACAAACAGATACTGGTCCCTCCGACAAATACCTCTCTGATTTAACACATCCGTCGACACAAACAAATACAGTCCCTTCAATGTAAACCCCTCTGATTTACTAGATCCCTCTACACAAACACATACAGTCCCTCCAACGTATCCCCCTCCGATTTACCACAATCCTCTACACAAACATATACAGTCCCTCAAACGTATTCTCCTCTGATGTACCACAACCCTCTACACAAGCACATACAGTCCATCCAACGTATCCCCCTCTGATTTACTACAACCATCTACACAAACAAATACAGTGCCTCCAACGTAACCCCCTCTGATTTACTACATCCCTCTCCACAAACACATACAGTCCCTCCAAAGTATCCCCCTCTGATTCACCACATCCCGCTACACAAACACATACACTCCCTCCACCGTATCCCCTCTGATTTACTACATCCCTCTACACAAACACATAAAGTCCTTTCAACGTATCCCCTCTGATGTACCCCAATCCTCTTAACAAGCACATACAGTCCCTCCAACGTATCGCCATCAGATTACCACAACCGTCTACACAAGCACATACAGTCCCTCATAAGTATCCCCCTCTGATTGACTAAATCTCTCTTCACAAAAACATACAGTCCCTTCAACGTATCCCCTCTGATGTACCACAAGCCTCTTAACAAGCACATTCAGTCCCTCCAAAGTATTACCCTCTGATTTACTACATCCCTCTACACAAACACACACAGTCCCTCAAACGTATCCTACTCTAATTTACCACAACCATCTACTCATTAGCATACAGTCCCTCCAACGTATCCCCTCTTATGTACCATAACCCTCTATACAAACACATATAATCCCTCCAACATATCCTCCTCTGATTTACGACACCCCTCTACACAAACACATTTCGTCCCTCCAACGTAACCCCCTCTGATTTACTACATCCCTCTACATAAACACATACAGTCCCTCCAACGTATCCCCGCTGATGTACCACAACCCTCTACACAAACACATACAGTCCCTCCAACGTACCCTCTTCTGATTTACTACAACCATCTACACAAACACATACAGTTCCTTGAACGTATCCCCTCCGATGTACCACAACCCTCTGAACAAGCACATACAGTCCCTCCAACATATCCCCCTCTGATTTACTACATCCCTCTACACAAACACATACAGTCCCTTCAACGTATCCCCCTCTGATTTACTACATCTCTCTACGCAAACACATACAGTCCATCCAACGTATCCCCTCTGATGTACCACAACCCTCTACACAAACACATACAGTGCCTCCAACGTATCCCGTCTGATTTACTACATCCCTCTACACAAACAAATACAGTCCTTTCAACGTATCCCCTCTGATGTACCCCAATCCTCTTAACAAGAAAATACAGTCTCTCCAACGTATCCCCCTCTGATTTACCACAACACTCTACACAAAGACATACAGTCCCTCAAACGTATCCTCCTCTGATGTACCAGAACCCTCTACACAAACACATACAGATCCTCCAACGAACCTCTCTCTGATTTAATAATAAGGTATCTCCCTTTGATTTACCACAACCTTCTACACAAACACATACAGTCCCTCCAACGTATCCCCTCTGACGTACCACAACCCTCTACACAAACACATATCGACCCTCAAACGTATCACCCTCTGATTTACTACATCTCTCTACACAAACATATCCAGTCCCTCCAACGTATCCCCCTCTTATCTACTACATCTCTCTACACAAACATATCCAGTCCCTCCAACGTATCCCCCTCTGATGTACCACAATCCTCGTAACAAGCACATGCAGTCCCTCCAACGTATCCAACTCTGATTTACTAAATGCCTCTACAAAAACACATACAGTCCCTCCAACGTATCCCACTCTCATTTACCACAACCATCTACACAAACACATACAGTCCCTCCAACGTATCGCTATCCGATTACCACAACCGCCTACACAACCACATACAGTCCATCCAAAGTATCCCCCTCTGATTTACTATATCCCTCTCCACAAACACATACAGTCCCTCCAAAGTATCCCCCTCTGATTCACCACATCCCGCTACACAAACACATACACTCCCTTCAACGTATCCCCCTCTGATTTACTACATCTCTCTACGCAAACACATACAGTCCATCCAACGTATCCCCTCTGATGTACCACAACCCTCTACACAAACACATACAGTGCCTCCACCGTATCCCCTCTGATTTACTACATCCCTCTACACAAACAAATACAGTCCTTTCAACGTATCCCCTCTGATGTACCCCAATCCTCTTAACAAGCACATACAGTCCCTCCAATGTATCCCCCTCTGATTTACCACAATCCTCTACACAAAGACATACAGTCCCTCAAACGTATCCTCCTCTGATGTACCAGAACCCTCTACACAAACACATACAGATCCTCCAACGTGCCTCTCTCTGATTTAATAATAAGGTATCTCCCTTTGATTTACCACAACCTTCTACACAAACACATACAGTCCCTCCAACGTATCCCCTCTGACGTACCACAACCCTCTACACAAACACATATCGACCCTCAAACGTATCACCCTCTGATTTATTATATCCCTCTACACGAACACATACAGTCCCTCCAACTTATCCTCCTCTGATTTACCACAACCCTCTACACAAACATATACAGTCCATCCAACGTACCCCCTCTGATTTACTACAACCCTCTCCACAAACGCATACAGTCCATCCAACGGATCCCCCTCTGATTTACTACATCCCTCTCCACAAACACATACAGTCCATCCAACGGATTCCCCTCTGATTTACTACATCCCTCTCCACAAACACATACCGTCCCTCCAAAGTATCCACGTCTGATTCACCACATCCCGATTCACGAACACATACAATCCCTCCAACGTACCCCCTCTGATGTACCACAACCATCTACACAAACACATACAGTGCCTCCAACGTATCCCCTCTGATTTACTACATCCCTCTACACAAACACATACATTCCTTTCAACGTATCCCCTCTGATGTACCACAATCCTCTTAACAAACACATACAGTCCCTCCAACGTATCTCTCTATGATTTACCACACCCCTCTACACAAACACATACAGATCCTGAAACGTATCTCCCTATGATGTACCACAACCCTCTACACAAACACATACAGATCCTCCAACGTATCTCCATATGATTTACCACAGCCTTCTACACAAACACATACAGATCCTCCAACGTATCTCCATATTATTTACCACAGCCCTCTACACAAACATAAACAGTCCTTCCAACGTATCTCCCTATGATTTACCACAGCCCTCTACACAAACACATACAGATCCTCAAACGTATCTCCATATGATTTACCACAGCCCTCTACACAAACACATACAGATCCTCCAACGTATCTCCCTCTGATTTACCACAACCCTCTACACAAACACATACAGTCCCTCCAACGTATCTCCATATGATTTACAACAACCCTCTACACAAACACATACAGATCCTCCAACGTATCTCCATATGATTTACCATAGCCCTCTACACAAACATAAACAGTCCTTCCAACGTATCTCCCTCTGATTTACCACAACCCTCTACACAAACACATACAGTCCCTCCAACGTATCTCCATATGATTTACCACAGCCCTCTACACAAACACATACAGATCCTCCAACGTATCTCCATATGATTTACCACAGCCCTCTACACAAACACATACAGATCCTCCAACGTATCTCCATATGATTTACCACAGCCCTCTACACAAACACATACAGATCCTCCAACGTATCTCCCTATGATTTACCACAGCTCTCTACACAAACATAAACAGTCCATCCAACGTATCCCCCTCTAATTTACCACAACCCTCTACACAAACACATACAGTCCCTCCAACGTATCTCCCTATGATGTACCACAACCCTCTACACAAACACATACAGATCCTCCAACGTATCTCCAAATGATTTACCACAGCCCTCTACACAACCACATACAGATCCTCAAACGTATCTCCATATGATTTACCACAGCCCTCTACACAAACATAAACAGTCCATCCAGCGTATCTCCCTATGATTTAACACAACCCTCTACACAAACACATACAATCCTTCCAACGTATCTCCCTATGATGTACCACAACCCTCTACACAAACACATACAGATCCTCCAACGTATCTCCAAATGATTTACCACAGCCCTCTACACAACCACATACAGATCCTCAAACGTATCTCCATATGATTTACCACAGCCCTCTACACAAACATAAACAGTCCATCCAACGTATTTCCCTATGATTTACCACAACCCTCTACACAAACACATACAATCCTTCCAACGTATCTCCCTATGATGTACCACAACCCTATACACAAACACATACAGTCCCTCCAACGTATCTCCAAATGATTTACCACAGCCCTCTACACAAACACATACAGATCCTCCAACGTATCTCCCTCTAATTTACTACACCCCTCTACACAAACACATACAGTCCCTCCAACGTATCTCCCTATGATGTACCACAACCCTCTACACAAACACATACAGATCCTCCAACGTATCTCCATATGATTTACCACAGCCCTCTACACAAACATAAACAGTCCATCCAGCGTATCTCCCTATGATTTACTACAACCCTATACACAAACACATACAATCCCTCCACCGTATCTCCCTATGATTTACCACAACCCTCTACACAAACATAAACTGTCCTTCCAACGTATCTCAGTATGATGTACCACAACCCTCTACAAAAACACATACATATCCTCAAACGTATCTCCCTATGATTTACCACAGCCCTCTACACAAACACATACAGTCCCTCCAACGTATCTCCCTATGATGTACCACAACCCTCTACACAAACACATACAGATCCTCCAACGTATCTCCCTATGATTTACCACAGCCTTCTACACAAACACATACAGATCCTCCAACGTATCTCCATATGATTTACCACAGCCCTCTACACAAACATAAACAGTCCTTCCAACGTATCTCCCTATGATTTACCACAGCCCTCTACACAAACACATACAGATCCTCAAACGTATCTCCATATGATTTACCACAGCCCTCTACACAAACACATACAGATCCTCCAACGTATCTCCCTCTGATTTACCACAACCCTCTACACAAACACATACAGTCCCTCCAACGTATCTATATATGATTTACCACAACACTCTACACAAACACATACAGATCCTCCAACGTATCTCCATATGATTTACCATAGCCCTCTACACAAACATAAACAGTCCTTCCAACGTATCTCCCTCTGATTTACCACAACCCTCTACACAAACACATACAGTCCCTCCAACGTATCTCCATATGATTTACCACAGCCCTCTACACAAACACATACAGATCCTTCAACGTATCTCCATATGATTTACCACAGCCCTCTACACAAACACATACAGATCCTCCAACGTATCTCCATATGATTTACCACAGCCCTCTACACAAACATAAACAGTCCATCCAGCGTATCTCCCTATGATTTACCACAACCCTCTACACAAACACATACAATCCTTCCAACGTATCTCCCTATGATGTACCACAACCCTCTACACAAACACATACAGATCCTCCAACGTATCTCCAAATGATTTACCACAGCCCTCTACACAACCACATACAGATCCTCAAACGTATCTCCATATGATTTACCACAGCCCTCTACACAAACATAAACAGTCCATCCAGCGTATCTCCCTATGATTTAACACAACCCTCTACACAAACACATACAATCCTTCCAACGTATCTCCCTATGATGTACCAGAACCCTCTACACAAACACATACAGATCCTCCAACGTATCTCCAAATGATTTACCACAGCCCTCTACACAAACACATACAGATCCTCCAACGTATCTCCCTCTAATTTACTACACCCCTCTACACAAACACATACAGTCCCTCCAACGTATCTCCCTATGATGTACCACAACCCTCTACACAAACACATACAGATCATCCAACGTATCTCCATATGATTTACCACAGCCCTCTACACAAACATAAACAGTCCATCCAGCGTATCTCCCTATGATTTACTACAACCCTCTAAACAAACACATACAATCCCTCCACCGTATCTCCCTATGATTTACCACAACCCTCTACACAAACATAAACTGTCCTTCCAACGTATCTCAGTATGATGTACCACAACCCTCTACAAAAACACATACATATCCTCAAACGTATCTCCCTATGATTTACCACAGCCCTCTACACAAACACATACAGTCCCTCCAACGTATCTCCCTCTGATTTACCACAACCCTCTACACAAACACATACAGTCCCTCCAACGTATCTCCCTATGATCTACCACAACCCTCTACACAAACACATACAGTCCCTCCAACGTATCTCCCTATGATTTACCACAACCCTCTACACAAACACATACAATCCCTCCAACGTACCTCCCTCTGATTTACCAAAACCCTCTACACAAACACATACAGATCCTCCAACGTATCTCCATATGATTTACCACAGCCCTCTACACAAACACATACAGATCCTCCAACGTATCTCCCTATGATTTACAACAACTCTCTTCACAAACACATACCGATCCTCCAACGTATCTCCCTATGATTTACCACAACCCTCTACACAAACACATACACATCCTCTAACGTATCTCCCTATGATTTACCACAACCCTCTACACAAACACATATAGATCCTCCAACGTATTTCCCTATGATTTACCACAACCCTCTACACAAACACATACAGTCCTTCCAACGTATCTCCCTATGATTTACCACAACCCTCTACACAAACATAAACAGTCCTTCCAACGTATCTCCCTCTGATGTACCACACCCCTGAACACAAACACATACACTCCCTCCAACGTATCTCCCTATGATTTACCACAGCCCTCTACACAAACACATACATATCCTCCAACGTATCTCCCTATGATTTACCACAGCCCTCTACACAAACAAATACAGATCCTCCAACGTATCTACCTATGATTTACCACAAACTCTACACAAACACATACATTCCTTCCAACGTTTCTCCCTATAATTTACCACAACCCTCTACACAAACATAAACAGTCCTTCCAACGTATCTCCCTATGATTTACCACAGCCCTCTACACAAACACATACAGTCCCTCCAACGTATCTCCCTATGATATACCACATCCCTCTACACAAACACATACAGTCCCTCCAACGTATCTCCCTATGATTTACCACAGCCCTCTACACAAAAACATACAGATAATCCAACGTATCTCCCTATGATTTACCACAGCCCTCTACACAAACACAAACAGATCCTCCAACGTATCTCCCTATGATTTACCACAGCCCTCTACACAAACACATACAGATCCTCCAACGTATCTCCCTATGATTTACCACAACCCTCTTCACAAACACATACAGATCCTCAAACGTATCTCCCTATGATTTACCACAACCCTCTACACAAACACATACAGTCCCTCCAACGTATCTCCCTCTGATTTACAACAACTCTCTTCACAAACACATACCGATCCTCCAACGTATCTCCCTATGATTTACCACAACCCTCTACACAAACACATACACATCCTCTAACGTATCTCCCTATGATTTACCACAACCCTCTACACAAACACATATAGATCCTCCAACGTATTTCCCTATGATTTACCACAACCCTCTACACAAACACATACAGTCCTTCCAACGTATCTCCCTATGATTTACCACAACCCTCTACACAAACATAAACAGTCCTTCCAACGTATCTCCCTCTGATGTACCACACCCCTGAACACAAACACATACAGTCCCTCCAACGTATCTCCCTATGATTTACCACAGCCCTCTACACAAACACATACATATCCTCCAACGTATCTCCCTATGATTTACCACAGCCCTCTACACAACCAAATACAGATCCTCCAACGTATCTACCTATGATTTACCACAAACTCTACACAAACACATACATTCCTTCCAACGTTTCTCCCTATAATTTACCACAACCCTCTACACAAACATAAACAGTCCTTCCAACGTATCTCCCTATGATTTACCACAGCCCTCTACACAAACACATACAGTCCCTCCAACGTATCTCCCTATGATATACCACATCCCTCTACACAAACACATACAGTCCCTCCAACGTATCTCCCTATGATTTACCACAGCCCTCTACACAAAAACATACAGATAATCCAACGTATCTCCCTATGATTTACCACAGCCCTCTACACAAACACAAACAGATCCTCCAACGTATCTCCCTATGATTTACCACAGCCCTCTACACAAACACATACAGATCCTCCAACGTATCTCCCTATGATTTACCACAACCCTCTTCACAAACACATACAGATCCTCAAACGTATCTCCCTATGATTTACCACAACCCTCTACACAAACACATACAGTCCCTCCAACGTATCTCCCTCTGATTTACTACAACCCTCTACACAAACACATACAGTCCCTCCAACGTATCCCCCTCTAATTTACTTCAACCCTCTACACAAACACATACAGTCCCTCCAACTTATCTCCGTCTGATTTACTACAACCCTCTACACAAACACATACAGTCCCTCCAACGTATCCCACTCTGATTTACTACAACCCTCTACACAAACACATACAGTTCATCCAACGTATCCCCCTCTGATTTACTACAACCCTCTACACAAACACATACAGTCCATCCAACGTATCTCCCTATGATTTACCACAACCCTCTACACAAACATAAACAGTTCCTCTAACGTATCTCCCTCTGATTTACTATCACCCTCTACACAAACACATACAGTCCCTCCAACGTATTCCCCTCTGATTTACTACAACCCTCTACACAAACACATACAGTCCCTCCAACGTATCCCCCTCTGATTTACTACAACCCTCTACACAAACACATACAGTCCATCCAACGTATCACCCTATGATTTACCACAACCCTCTACACAAACACATACAGTCCATCCAACGTATCCCCCTCTGATTTACTACAACCTTCTACACAAACACATACAGTCCATCCAACGTATCTCCCTATGATTTACCACAACCCTCTACACAAACATAAACAGTTCCTCAAACGTATCTCCCTATGATTTACCACAAGCCTCTACACAAACACATACAGTCCCTCCAACGTATCTCCCTCTAATTTACTACATACCTCTCCACAAACACATACAGTCCCTCCAACGTATCCCCCTCTCTATGTTACAACCCTCTACACAAACACATACGGTCCCTCCAACGTATCTCCCTCTTATGTACCACACCCCTCTACACAAACACATACAGATCCTCAAACGTATCACCCTATGATTTACCACAACCCTCTACACAAACACATACAGTCCATCCAACGTATCCCCCTCTGATTTACTACAACCCTCTACACAAACACATACAGTCCATCCAACGTATCTCCCTATGATTTACCACAACCCTCTACACAAACATAAACAGTTCCTCAAACGTATTTCCCTATGATTTACCACAACCCTCTACACAAACACATACAGTCCTTCCAACGTATCTCCCTATGATTTACCACAACCCTCTACACAAACATAAACAGTCCTTCCAACGTATCTCCCTCTGATGTACCACACCCCTGTACACAAACACATACAGTCCCTCCAACGTATCTCCCTATGATTTACCACAACCCTCTACACAAACACATACAGATCCTCCAACGTATCTCCCTATGATTTACCACAACCCTCTACACAAACACATACAGATCCTCCAACGTATTTCCCTATGATTTACCACAACCCTCTACACAAACACATACAGTCCTTCCAACGTATCTCCCTATGATTTAACACAACCCTCTACACAAACATAAACAGTCCTTCCAACGTATCTCCCTCTGATGTACCAAACCCCTGTACACAAACACATACAGTCCCTCCAACGTATCTCCCTATGATTTACCACAGCCCTCTACACAAACACATACATATCCTCCAACGTATCTCCCTATGATTTACCACAGCCCTCTACACAAACACATACAGATCCTCCAACGTATCTACCTATGATTTACCACAAACTCTACACAAACACATACATTCCTTCCAACGTTTCTCCCTATAATTTACCACAACCCTCTACACAAACATAAACAGTCCTTCCACTGTATCTCCCTCTGATATACCACACCCCTCTACACAAACATAAACAGTCCCGACAACGTATCTCCCTATGATTTACCACAGCCCTCGACAAAAACACATACAGTCCCTCCAACGTATCTCCCTATGATGTACGACATCCCTCTACACAAACACATACAGTCCCTCCAACGTATCTCCCTATGATTTACCACAGCCCTCTACACAAAAACATACAGATAATCCAACGTATCTCCCTATGATTTACCACAGCCCTCTACACAAACACAAACAGATCCTCCAACGTATCTCCCTATGATTTACCACAGCCCTCTACACAAACACATACAGATCCTCCAACGTATCTCCCTATGATTTACCACAACCCTCTTCACAAACACATACAGATCCTCAAACGTATCTCCCTATGATTTACCACAACCCTCCACACAAACACATACAGTCCCTCCAACGTATCTCCCTCTGATTTACTACAACCCTCTACACAAACACATACAGTCCCTCCAACGTATCCCCCTCTAATTTACTTCAACCCTCTACACAAACACATACAGTCCCTCCAACTTATCTCCGTCTGATTTACTACAACCCTCTACACAAACACATACAATCCCTCCAACGTATCCCACTCTGATTTACTACAACCCTCTACACAAACACATACAGTTCATCCAACGTATCCCCGTCTGATTTATTACAACCCTCTACACAAACACATACAGTCCATCCAACGTATCTCCCTATGATTTACCACAACCCTCTACACAAACATAAACAGTTCCTCTAACGTATCTCCCTCTGATTTACTACAACCCTCTACACAAACACATACAGTCCCTCCAACGTATTCCCCTCTGATTTACTACAACCCTCTACACAAACACATACAGTCCATCCAACGTATCACCCTATTGTGGCAGGCAGTTCTGACGTGTATATAACTTTTAACTGTTAATAAACTTGTTTGAATATAATGTCTTTAGTTTTATTTCATGTGTTTTTAAGGGTTTCATGTCAGTATTTTAGTAAGCAATAAGCATAGCATCTTTAGCCTTAAATCTATTTCGTAGTGGGAGTATTTATATTAGTAAGGGAGGTTGGGCAAGTCTATGTCACTGTCAATCTGTTTCATGTGTCCTAACCCAATCCCCTTGGCTAATTCAAATCACTGCACATGCACGACCTTGTCGATTTCACGCGCTAGCCACATCAGCACAGATCACTGATCACAGCACAGAGCACGACAAACGACAATTATATCAGGTTAGTTATAAATAATTGCTAATCTATCTTAATAATCATTATTTGTATGATAAAGTAACTTATCTATGTTACGTTAAGTTATATCTTATATCTCAAATATGATTAATTGTCAGTATTAGTTAATCTTTGATGTTTTGGTGATCATGTCGCCATCTTGTAATGGTAATAATAATCAATAACATATTATAAACATAAGGGTAAATTAACGTTTATCTTATGGCTTAAACACTTTTTTCTTTTACTTGCTCTGTATGAATGTTGTATGAATGTGATTCGGTAAGTTGCTAACGTATTTATACTTTTCATTTACTCATGAAGTGTGTGAGCGCCATTTTCCTTGTATATATACTTATGTGTTATGTCCGCCAGTTGAGTTAATTATGTCATTGTTTAATTAGGAATGTTCTCTGGACGTATGAGAGTCCTTGGCGGCCGGACATAATGCCTCAGCGCCACACGCAGGGTAAGGTGTTTTAAATATGTATATGTGTATTAGATTTTATAAAAAGGTTTTACATGTATATTGTATGATACGCAAGTATGTGAGTCAGTACCATGAACCTAACGTTGTGGTAATGAATTTAATCTTATAACAGCATCATATCCCCTGGTATAATAGTAGTTATATAAGTAGATCATGTTGGTTATGTTTTCATGAAGGATTATCTCCCTTACTGAATGTATTAACATTAACCAATATCATGTTTCATATTATTATCTCTATTGACTTCCAAGTTGTAGTTATCAGTGTAATGGTGTATGTTTGTTTATCTATTACACCTGAGATGTATTTGCATAACATGTAATTATGAAGGTGTATCTATTGCTTTGTAACTGTGAATTCTGCAATTATTGAATAATTGTGAATGTATTGATATTTGTATGACATATTTTATATTGTATTATGTATGTATTGCAGGGTATCGTTTTGTGTCCGGTTTACTGCAATAAACCAACTCACACCCGTGACCCGTGTTTGGACTTATCTCTCCCCCACTCACACCCGGTTACAAAAATGGAGCCCCCAGTGAGGAATTGCCACAAGTAGCCGGCCAGGATTCGGAGTTGGTGTCCACCGCAGTACGTTGTGTCAACGTCTGAGTCGTCTGTCGTTCGGACCATATAGGAACTCAGGATCACCGATACAGGCATGTGACCATAGACTGACATTCCAAAGAATTTTCATTGTGACACTTATACTGTGAAATGAAGTCATGATCATATAACAGTGACACTTCGTAAATTACCTTAAAAAATATCCATTATCTGCATTTTGTTATTGTTTATTATCTCCCTTTGTTGATAAATTATGTAACTGTATTTCCTTGTATAATTGCTTGTATACATTTCATATTTATTTAATTTTGTAAACTTGTAGGAAATATGTAATACCGGTTTGTATTTGTGTCTGTTTCACTTACGTCATCAGCATTTTTTGACTTTATGTTTTTGTGAATATTTGTTTACAAATCGCTATGACGTAGTTCTTTGTTTACAATTTGAACCTCTTTGGTGATCACCCGGGTTTTTGAAATTGTATTGTTTCATGCTTAGTTACATTATGTAGGCCTACATTAAGATTAGTTTTAGTGTATATTTAGATTAGTTAGTACATATCTATTTCATTATTATTTCTACAGATAAGTTTAAAATGTCTTAGTTAGTTAGTTAATTAGTTAATTAGTTAGTTAGTTGTAGTAGTTAACTTTGAGAGCTTTCAATTTAGATAGTGTATTTATTTTTGCATCTTACAAGTGATAATGATGTGAGTGTGTGTTTGGATGTGACGTGCTTCTACTCTCCTCTTCAATAATTAATATCAAATAAATAAATTAATTAGGTTATTGTAAATAAACGTTAACCATGTAAGTGTTTATTTTCTGACTGCTTAACGACCGACTGCCTTAGCACTCATTTGCACTTAGATCTCATTACTTACACTAGCATGCCTTAGTTTATTCCCTTGTGTCTTGTCTTTATTCTTTCGGGGAACTGTAATTACTTGGGGTTAGTGTACAATTTATGGGGGTTTATCATTTCATCATAGTTTAAATTAAATATTAATTTGTATATTTTACTTGCTTTAACTTATTCAACACTCCACATAAACATTATATATATATCCCCAGTTCAATTTATGTTTCAGATTTACAAAATGTCCTAAACAATACATTGCCCTCTTGTGTTTCAGATTTGCAACATGTCCTAAAGTAAATCACACACACACACATCCTTTGCGTGTTATTATTCCCTTAATTTAGCATTATATATAAAGCTTATCCAACCATTAATTTATAAATTTAGTAATAGATAGAGGACGAGTAGCAGTACATTATCGGGATATAAATGTACGGGTTTGAGAGGGTTGGGCGAGGCGTCAGCCGAGCCTAACCCTCTCAAACCCGTACATTTATATCCCGATAATGTACTGCTGCGAGTTCTCTATCTATCTTAGAGCACAGTCAAATGCTTGAGTCGTCAAGAAAATGTCTTAAAATGAATTTATTTCAAATATTTTGTCAACAAATTTGGGAAACATTCTCTCGAACGCAACATGCAAAACATTGACATCTCTCATTTCATATGCAAATGTTAGGGACATTGACGTCATCTTCGGCACTGTGAGCACTGAATTTCTGAAATTGTCCGAGGTGCATGATGCGTACATTTTATATAAAGCGTACGAGTCGTGCTACAGCATAAGCGTCGTGCTTGAATCACGCACATGCATGATTTAAGCACGTTTTTATTCAGCAACATTGAGCAGTAATACATTTCATTGCCTATAAAGACGGAGTGGTTTGTGGAATGAATCAGTTCACACAATGGCTTCATCATGGACAGTCCAAGAACAAGTACACTATTCATTCAGGAAAGGTAACTTTACTTTTTTACTCCTTACTTTTCAAACTCTCTAATTTAAAAATTCAAACTAATTTTCATTAAATTGGTTTATTTAATAACAGTTATTGTTTTTTTGTATTTCAAATTTTTTACCAACACGTTAAGTTGGTTGTTGAGCTGTATTTATCAATATGCGAGTTGTTATATCAATTGTTGCATATGCTAGTGTGCATCCCGTCTTTATTGCATATAAATTATTTCAGGTTACTGTAGCAAAGGAACTGTCTGTAGGAAAGAATGTAACGTCGTACTGGACATCGCTCGGACGCTGTGTGACGATACAGGAGTTTCAGTGAGACGACAATGCAGTCTCCATCCTCTAACACTCCAAGAAGGTAATTTTATATCACTTTCTTATTTCTCATTTTTATGTCGTTCTATATAACTTTTGATATTATTTTTTATATCGTGGTTGAAAATATATAAAACATTGGTAACATGGTTTGATGCTTGTCATTGTTTCACTTACTCATGATCTAAATAAAATACACTTGAAAAATCCCAATTGAACTCCCATTACTTACTTTATTTACATGCTTTTATTCTTCTTTTAGGAATATCAAGCTCCTTAATATAGAAGACCCCCATCAACAGAAGCGACTATTTCCTTTCGGAAAGGGAACACAGCAGGTCATTTGTCAATGTAATACGCGTTTAACTGTGTGTTGTCTCCATACATAAAACAATCAGTTGACAGTGTTTGTTGTTTTTATGAAAGTCTGTGAACCAGTTTATGAGCATGATACCCGAACGCAACCAGACAACCGTACATCTATCGGGATATAAATGTACTCCACGTGACCACAATACACTCAAATGATTGGACGAAAGCATTTGACTGTGCTCTAATTATAGTTCAAGTACATTCACCCTTCAAATTTGTGTACATTACTCGTATTCTCCATTTCTTCATTATTCACTACAATCTACACACATTGTTTATTCTGTGAATTTGAGAACTGGTCATGATTGGTGAGTGCAATGTAATTTGCTTGTGATCTTTATGTGAAGTCCCTCCTGGACTTAGTGTGTTAGTCCCTCCTGGACTTAGTGTGTCTAGTCCCTCCTGGACTTAGTGTATCTAGTCCCTCCTGGACTTGTTTGTGATTGGTCATCTTCAGATTTTCACTCACCATGGATCTGGGACAGGAGGAAATGAAGTCTCTCCTGACAGTGTTTCAGAAGATGGGAATGTCACCTGAAGTGGACTCTCCAGCAGCATTCAAGGCCTGGATTGACAAAGCTGCCACACAGGAGGAGCCATTAGTTAAGGATGAACCACTCCATAGTCCCACCATTCCAACTTCCAAGGGCCCATCAGCTTCATCGACCACTTACAGTCATTTTCCCAAGTTGCCATTCTTCAGTGGAGAGATTGGGAAGGACACACCTTACGATCTCTGGAAGTATGAGGTTGACTGTCTCCTACAGTCGAAGACACATTCTTCGGACGTTGTGCTTCAAGCAGTTAGGAAGTCCCTTCGTGGTGAAGCTGCGCTGTGTGCTATGAAGCTCGGACACACTGCTTCAATTCCGGATATAATCCATAAACTTCGAAGTGCCTTTGGGACATTGAGACGAAAGGAGACCCTCATGTCTCAGTTCTACGGAAGCAAACAAGGAGAACATGAGGATGTGTCGGCATGGGGTTGTAGGTTGGAGAATCTGATGTACCAGATCGCTCAGCAGCGCTTCATATCAGGGGCTGAACAAGATGAGATGCTGAGGAGCAAGATGTGGGATGGACTACACCCAGCATTGAAGAGTGTTGCTGCCCACAAGTACGATTCCATCTTCAACTTTGACGAGCTACGGCTGTGCTTGAGGGAAGTAGAGTTTGACTTGCGAAGGGAACAGCCATTCGGATCCAAGAAAACAGCTTCAGCGAAGATGGTAACGGCTCAAGAGTCTACTACACCCACCATCAAAGAAAAGGTTCTTGATCTCAAAGCGATGATGATGGATATCAAGGCAGAGTTATCGGAGTTAAAGGAGCAACGAACATCGGCGCAAGTTCTACTTCACCAGTCTTCTTCATCCCATCCACCACAGGATCAGACTAAAAGAAGATGGAAGAAACAGGGCAAACGGAATGGACCGCCCCAACAACCATTCTATCCACAAGTGCCCCAGCAGCCATCTGTTCCACATCCATCTACTTATCCACAAGTAACTCCTGTGCAACCTGAAATACCTATGGCACCGTTCCAACCTCAAGAACAATATGGATTCCAAGGACAAGTAGATCACTCGGAGCCTATCTACTGCTACAGGTGTGGATATCCAGGACACATCGCTGTTGGATGTAGAGTGAGACTGGATCATCAACGGAAGCCTTTAAACTGGGACAGGCCTATGGGACGGGGTCACCCTTAGGTTATAGTGGAAGACCCAAGCAGACGTGTATCCCAGATGGACTAGTAGGTGACTCTACAGAGGTCGATATACAGATTGAGGATGTGCCAGTACGAGCCCTACTAGACACTGGAGCAACGGTTTCAATTATGTCAGAGACATTTTACCAGACCAACTTTAAGTCATTACCCTTAGAGCCGATAGGTGATATTCTGGACATTGAGTGTGCCGGTGGGGAACAACTTCCATACATGGGTTTTCTCAAGGTCAATGTCAAGGTCTACTGTGGAGGGATCAATAGTGACGATCCTGTGTCATGCCTCATGCTTGTTGTGCCAGATACGAGGTATAACGCCAAGGTACCTGCACTTCTTGGGACCAACGTGCTTCGTTATCTGTTGGATCAATGCAAGAAACAGCATGGAGTGAGATTCCTTCAGCGAGCTAACCTTCACACGCCGTGGTATCTCGTCTACAGAACCATCACCTTACGTGACAAAGAGCTGGAGAAGCGAGACCATTGTCTTGGATTAGTTCGGAGTATCAACAACAAGAGTCTGATCATTCCACCAAACACATCTACTGTCATCAATGGACAAGTGACTAAGGGATTCAAGCTTCCTGTGACGTGTGCTTTACTTCAGCCTACTGCTGGTACTTCCTTCCCTCAGGATCTTGACATAGCACCGTCGATCATCTCCTACAACTACGACCATCCAGAAGCTATTGATGTACATGTGTCTAATATTACTACCAACACAGTTGTTGTCCCTCCAAGAGCTCTTTTGTGTAGACGTTGATAAATCAGGATTAACTGAGGAGCAGCTACTACAGGGCCTTGATGTTATCAACAAGTTCAGCAACATCTTCTCACGTCATGATGATGGCATAGGATGCAGCAACATGGTTCGCCATAGGATTGACATAGTTGATGATATGCCTTTCAAGCAAAGACATCGTCGCATTCCTCCCGCCATGTATGATGAAGTTAGGAATCATCTACAGACACTTTTATCAGCTGGAGTAATCAGAAAGTCCCACAGTCCTTGGGCATCCAATGTAGTGCTAGCCAAGAAGAAGGATGGACGCCTGCGCATGTGCGTGGATTTTCGCCAGCTCAATGAACGGACTATTAAGGACTCGTACGCTCTGCCCAGGATTGAAGAACTGTTGGATTGTCTCGGTGGGAATATGTTCTTTTCGGTCCTGGATATGAAGTCGGGTTACCACCAAGTAGAGATAGAGGAATCGCATAAACAGAGAACAGCCTTCACCGTTGGACCACTCGGATTTTTCGAATACAACCGAATGCCTTTTGGATTGTCAAATGCACCAGCAACTTATCAACGGTTAATGGAGCAATGTCTGGAAGGTCTGCATCTGAATATCTGCCTAATCTATCTCGACGACTTGATCATATTCTCAAGAACTTATGAGGAGCATCTAGAACGTCTCCAACAGGTATTTCAACGTATCCAAGAGTCAGGACTGAAGCTTGCTACCCAGAAATGCAAGTTCTTCAAGAGGAAGGTTCGATACGTGGGGTACATTGTCTCAGAAGATGGCATCGAGGCAGATCCTGATAAGATTGACAAGGTACAGCAATGGCCAACACCAACCACGCCTGAGGAAGTGCGAAAGTTCCTTGGATTCGCTGGTTACTACCGGAAATTCATCAAGGACTTTTCAAAGATTGCCAAACCACTGTCTCAGCTGATACCTAAATCTGCCTCAAAGAGATCCAAATCATCCAAGGACGTCAATTGGATATGGGGCGCGGAACAGGAATGTGCCTTCAACGAGCTGAAGCATCGTCTCTCCATGCCGCCAATCCTTGGTTATGCTGACTGCACTAAGCCCTTCGAGCTACACACAGACGCCAGTGGACATGGATTGGGAGCCGTTCTCTATCAAGAACAGGGAGGACAGCCACGGGTTGTTGCCTACGCCAGCAGAGGTCTTGGTAGCTCTGAGAGAAACTACTCGGCACACAAGCTTGAGTTTTTGTGTCTCAAGTGGGCGATCTCGGAGAAGTTCCATGACTATCTGTGGGGCAATAACTTTGTTGTTGTAACTGACAACAACCCACTGACCTATGTGTTGACAAGTGCTAAGCTTGATGCTACGGGACACCGTTGGCTTGCCGCCCTCTCCAGCTACAACTTCAGCATTAAGTACCGCCCAGGGAAAGCCAACATGGATGCTGACGCTCTGTCACGATTACCAGTCGAGCAAGATACAGACAACATGGAACAGATTACTAAGGATTCTGTCTCAGCTATATGGCAGTCTGTTCACGTTGACAACTTAGTGGAAAGCCTGTGCCTTTCTATGGATGTGGTTGAAGATGATGACCTCGACTTAACCGATGACAGATGTGACCAAAACGCCAGAGATTGGAGAAAAACTCAAGGTAAAGACGATCTACTGTCTGACATCATAACGCATTTGAGGAATGGCACAAGACCTGATAGGACCAAGCATCCAAGGGATTCCTCTATGTCAGCTTTATTGAAGAATTACCCTCAGTTCAAGCTAAAGCGAGGAGTGCTCTACAGAGTAACCAGTGTCAGTGGAGTGGATAGAGAACAGTTGGTTTTACCTTCTAGAGTACGGACAGCAGCTTTGAAGAGTCTCCATGACAATGTTGGACATCCCGGCAGGGACAGGACTATCTCATTACTTCGAGACAGATTCTACTGGCCTGGGATGGGAAACGACGTGGAACTTCATATACAGAATTGTCAGCGTTGTCTTAGGAGGAAAACTACAACTAACATCCGAGCTCCACTCAACAACATCAAGACATCAGAGCCTCTGGAATTAGTATGTATGGACTTCTTGTCATTGGAACCTTCAAAAGGAGGAATTGAGAACGTCTTGGTTATCACAGACCATTTCACTCGGTACGCGCAGGCCTATCCCACCAGGAACATGACTGCAAAGACTACAGCCGAGACGTTCTTCAATAATTTTGTTGTCCACTATGGCCTACCCAAAAGGATACATTCCGACCAAGGTGCCAACTTCACAGGAAAGCTTATGGAAGAACTGTGCCGATTGCTCAAGATTGACAAATCAAGAACCACACCTTATCATCCAATGGGTAATGGAATGACAGAACGGTTCAACCGCACCCTGTGTGACATGCTTGGGACCTTGGAACCAGAACAGAAGAAGAACTGGAAAGCACACGTAGGACCACTTGTACACGCCTACAACTGTACTCGCCATGAGTCTACCTCAATGGCGCCATTCTACTTAATGTTTGGCAGGCATCCAAGATTACCCATAGATCTTGCCTTCGGATTGGACATTGAAACTAAGGACAGGAAGTCGACCACAGAGTATGTCAAGCAACTCAAAAAACGCTTAAAGGAAGCATACGACCTTGCTTCAGCAGCAGCGGACAAGTCTCGACAGAAGCAGAAGATACAGTATGACAAGAGAGCAAGAGCTGCTATGCTAGAACAAGGAGACCGTGTGCTTGTAAAGATTGTGGCCTTTGACGGAAGGCATAAGTTGGCTGACAAGTGGGAGGAGGATTTATACGTAGTGCTTCGCCAACCCAATCCATCCATTCCAGTTTTTGAAGTTGGTAAGGAGAGTGGAGAGGGAAGGAAGAGAGTGTTACATAGGAACCTACTACTGCCAGTTAGCTCCATGCCTCTGGAAGTGCCAGTACAGGAACAAGCTATAAAACGACGAGTTCTACCACCTGTGCCTAGACCTAGGAGTAAGAAACCAGAGATCACGATCAAAGAGGATCTGTCTGATGACGAGCAGTCAGTTGTGGGCTACACCCGTGCTTCAGAATCTTCAGTGTCCAATGAGAATTCAGTGGATCGGCCAACTGAAGAGGAGTCTATCGAGTCTGTGGAAGGAGATGGGACTCCTACCGAAGACGGGGAGGAAGAAGAGCCGGCTGATGCTGCTGATCTAGACGATGGGCAGGACCAGGACAGACCCGAGGCAGCAGGTGGAGAAGATGGCAGAGTTGAACATCCCAATTTGCAGCCAGTAGAGGACCAGGAGGACACTTCTCAACCACGGCGGTCCACCAGGACCAGGACACAGCCAAGCTGGATGAGAAGTGGTGAATACGTTCTCTCTGCCAATACTACTGTTGATACCGGACAACCAGAGTGGCTCGCCAGAGCGAATTACCTCAGCTCCCTCATAGCTGATGACAGGTTCCGGGATCAGCGACACAGACTGTCTGATGCAATTCTCGACATCGTCAGCGGCAAGAGCAAATGACGAGACGTCATTTGTCGATGGAGGGAAGTATGTGGCAGGCAGTTCTGACGTGTATATAACTTTTAACTGTTAATAAACTTGTTTGAATATAATGTCTTTAGTTTTATTTCATGTGTTTTTAAGGGTTTCATGTCAGTATTTTAGTAAGCAATAAGCATAGCATCTTTAGCCTTAAATCTATTTCGTAGTGGGAGTATTTATATTAGTAAGGGAGGTTGGGCAAGTCTATGTCACTGTCAATCTGTTTCATGTGTCCTAACCCAATCCCATTGGCTAATTCAAATCACTGCACATGCACGACCTTGTCGATTTCACGCGCTAGCCACATCAGCACAGATCACTGATCACAGCACAGAGCACGACAAACGACAATTATATCAGGTTAGTTATAAATAATTGCTAATCTATCTTAATAATCATTATTTGTATGATAAAGTAACTTATCTATGTTAAGTTATATCTTATATCTCAAATATGATTAATTGTCAGTATTAGTTAATCTTTGATGATTTGGTGATCATGTCGCCATCTTGTAATGGTAATAATAATCAATAACATATTATAAACATAAGGGTAAATTAACGTTTATCTTATGGCTTAAACACTTTTTTCTTTTACTTGCTCTGTATGAATGTTGTATGAATGTGATTCGGTAAGTTGCTAACGTATTTATACTTTTCATTTACTCATGAAGTGTGTGAGCGCCATTTTCCTTGTATATATACTTATGTGTTATGTCCGCCAGTTGAGTTAATTATGTCATTGTTTAATTAGGAATGTTCTCTGGACGTATGAGAGTCCTTGGCGGCCGGACATAATGCCTCAGCGCCACACGCAGGGTAAGGTGTTTTAAATATGTATATGTGTATTAGATTTTATAAAAAGGTTTTACATGTATATTGTATGATACGCAAGTATGTGAGTCAGTACCATGAACCTAACGTTGTGGTAATGAATTTAATCTTATAACAGCATCATATCCCCTGGTATAATAGTAGTTATATAAGTAGATCATGTTGGTTATGTTTTCATGAAGGATTATCTCCCTTACTGAATGTATTAACATTAACCAATATCATGTTTCATATTATTATCTCTATTGACTTCCAAGTTGTAGTTATCAGTGTAATGGTGTATGTTTGTTTATCTATTACACCTGAGATGTATTTGCATAACATGTAATTATGAAGGTGTATCTATTGCTTTGTAACTGTGAATTCTGCAATTATTGAATAATTGTGAATGTATTGATATTTGTATGACATATTTTATATTGTATGTTGTATGTATTGCAGGGTATCGTTTTGTGTCCGGTTTACTGCAATAAACCAACTCACACCCGTGACCCGTGTTTGGACTTATCTCTCCCCCACTCACACCCGGTTACACTATGATTTACCACAACCCTCTACACAAACACATACAGTCCATCCAACGTATCCCCCTCTGATTTACTACAACCCTCTACACAAACACATACAGTCCATCCAACGTATCTCCCTATGATTTACCACAACCCTCTACACAAACATAAACAGTTCCTCAAACGTATCTCCTTATGATTTACCACAAGCCTCTACACAAACACATACAGTCCCTCCAACGTATCTCTCTCTAATTTACTACATACCTCTCCACAAACACATACAGTCCCTCCAACGTATCCCCCTCTGATTTACTACAACCCTCTACACAAACACATACGGTCCCTCCAACGTATCTCCCTCTTATGTACCACACCCCTCTACACAAACACATACAGATCCTCAAACGTATCACCCTATGATTTACCACAACCCTCTACACAAACACATACAGTCCATCCAACGTATCTCCCTATGATTTACCACAACCCTCTACACAAACATAAACAGTTCCTCAAACGTATCTCCCTATGATTTACCACAAGCCTCTACACAAACACATACAGTCCCTCCAACGTATCACCCTCTAATTTACTACATACCTCTCCACAAACACATACAGTCCCTCCAACGTATCCCCCTCTGATTTACTACAACCCTCTACACAAACACATACGGTCCCTCCAACGTATCTCCCTCTTATGTACCACACCCCTCTACACAAACACATACAGATCCTCAAACGTATCTCCCTATGATTTACCACAGCCCTCTACACAAACACATACAGTCCATCCAACGTATCTTCCTATGATTTACCACAACCCTCTACACAAACACATACAGATCCTCCAACGTATCTCCCTATGATTTACCACAGCAATCTACACAAACACATACAGTCCATCCAACGTATCTCCCTATGATTTACCACAACCCTTTACACAAACATAAACAGTCCCTCAAACGTATCCCCCTCTGATTTACCACAACCCTCTACATAAACACATACAGATCCTCAAACGTATCCCCCTCAGATTTACTACATCCCTATACACAAACATAAACAGTCCCTCCAACGTATCTCCCTATGATTTACCACAACCCTCTACACAAACACATATCGTCCCTCCAACGTATCTCCCTATGATTTACCACAGCCCTCTGCACAAACATATACAGTCCCTCCAACGTATCTCCCTATGATTTACCACAGCCCTCTGCACAAACATATACAGTCCCTCCAACGTATATCCCTCTGATTTACCACAACCCTCTACACAAACACATACAGTCCCTCCAACTTATCCCCCTCTGATGTACCACAACCCTCTACACAAGCACATACAGATCCTCCAACGTATCTCCCTATGATTTACCATAACCCTCTACACAAACACATACAATTCCTTCAACGTATCCCCCTCTGATTTACTACAAGCCTCTACACAAACACATATCGTCATTGCAACATTTCCTCCTCTGATTACCACAACCCTATACAGAAACACATATCGTCAATGCAACGTTTCCATCTCTGATTTACCAAAACCCTCTACACAATCACATACAGTCCCTCCAACGTATCTCCCTATGATTTACCACAACCCTCTACACAAACACATACAGTCCCTCCAACGTATCTCCCTCTGATTTACCACAGCCCTCTACACAAACACATACATATCCTCCAACGTATCTCCCTCTGATTTACCACAACCCTCTACACAAACACATACAGTCCCTCCAACGTATCTCCCTCTGATTTACCATACCCCTCTACACAAACACATACATATCCTCCAACGTATCTCCCTCTGATTTAATAATAAGGTATCTCCATATGATTTACCATAACCCTCTACACAAACACATACAATCCCTTCAACGTACCCCCCACTGATTTACTACAAGCCTCTACACAAACATATATCGTCAATGCAACATTTCCTCCTCTGATTACCACAACCCTATACACACATACAGTCCCTCCAACGTATCTTCATCTGATTTACCACAACCCTCTACACAAACACATACAGTCCCTCCAACGTATCTTCCTCTGATTTACCACAACCCTCTACACAAACACATACAGTCCCTCCAACGTATCTTCCTCTGATTTACTACATCCCTCTACACAAACACATACATTACCTCCAACGTATCCCATTCTGATTTACTACATCCCTCTACATAAGCACATATCGTCCATGCAACGTTTCCTCCTCTGATTTACCACAACCCTCTACACAAACACATACTGTCCCTCCAACGTATCCCCCTCTGATTTAATACATCCCTCTACACAAACATAAACAGTCCTTCAAACGTATTTCCCTCTGATGTACCACACCCCTCTACACAAACACATATCGTCCCTGAAAGGTTATCTCCTCTGACTACCAAAACCCTATATGCACAAACAGATCCTCCAAACAATCTCCTTCTGATTCACCACAACCCTGTACACAAACACATACAGATCCTCCAACGTACCTCTCTCTGATTTAATAATAAGGTATCTCCCTTTGATTTACCACAACCTTCTACACAAACACATACAGTCCCTCCAACGTATCCCCTCTGACGTACCACAACCCTCTACACAAACACATATCGACCCTCAAACGTATCACCCTCTGATTTATTATATCCCTCTACACGAACACATACAGTCCCTCCAACTTATCCTCCTCTGATTTACCACAACCCTCTACACAAACATATACAGTCACTCCAACGTACCCCCTCTGATTTACTACAACCCTCTCCACAAACGCATACAGTCCATCCAACGGATCCCCCTCTGATTTACTACATCCCTCTCCACAAACACATACAGTCCCTCCAAAGTATCCCCCTCTTATTCACCACATCCCGATTCACGAACACATACAATCCCTCCAACGTACCCCCTCTGATGTACCACAACCATCTACACAAACACATACAGTGCCTCCAACGTATCCCCTCTGATTTACTACATCCCTCTACACAAACACATACATTCCTTTCAACGTATCCCCTCTGATGTACCACAATCCTGTTAACAAGCACATACAGTCCCTCCAACGTATCCCCCTCTGATTTATTACATCCCTCTACACAAACACATACAGTCCCACAAACGTTTCCTCCTCTGATGTACCACAACACTCTTAACAAACACATACAGTCCCTCCAACGGACCCCCTCTGTGATTTACAACCCTCTACACGAACACATACAGTCCCTCCAAAGTATCCCCCTCTGATGTACCACAACCCTCTACACAAACACAGACAGTGCCTCCACCGTATCCCCTCTGATTTACTACATCCCTCTACACAAACACATACAGTCCTTTCAACGTATCCCCTCTGATGTACCCCAATCCTCTTAACAAGCACATACAGTCCCTCCAACGTATCCCCCTCTGATTTACCACAACCCTCTACACAAAGACATACAGTCCCTCAAATGTATCCTCCTCTGATGTACCACAACCCGCTACACAAACACATACACTCCCTTCAACGTATCCCCCTCTGATTTACTACATACCTCTACACAAACACATACAGTCCCTCCAACATATCCCCCTCCGATTTACCACATCCCGGTACACAAACTAAAATCGTCCCATCAACGTTTCCCCTTTGATTAACAACACCCCTCTACACAAGCACACACATTCCCCCGAAACGTATCCGACTCTGATTACCCCCGCCCTCTGCACAAACAGATACTAGTCAGTCCAACAAATACCTCTCTGATTTACCACATCCGTCGACACAAACACATACAGTCCCTCCAACGTATCCCCCTCTGATTAACTACGATCCTCTACACAAACACATACAGTCCTTCAAACTTATCCCCTCTGAGGTACCACAACCCTCTACACAAACACATATCGTCCCTCCCACGTATCACCCTCTGATTTACCACAACTCTCTAAACAAACTTATACAGTCCCTCACACGTATATTCCTCTGATGTACCACAACCCTCTACAAGAACACATACAGTCCCTCATAAGTATCCCCCTCTGATTTACTACATCCCTCTCCACAAACACATACAGTCCATCCAACGTATCCCCCTCTGATTTCCTACAACCATCTACACAAACACATACAGTCCCTCCAACGTACCCCCCTCTGATTTACTACATACCTCTACACAAACACATACAGTCCCTCAAACGTACCCTCCGCTGATGTACCACTACCCTCTTAAAAACACATACAGTCCCTCCAACGTACCCCCTATGATTTACTACAACCCTCTACACGAACGCATACAGTCCCTCAAACGTACCCTACTCTGATTTACTACAACCCTCTACACGAACACATACAGCCCCTCCAACTTATCCCCCTCTTATTTACTACATCCCTCTACACAAACACATACAGTCCCTAAAACGTATCCTCCTCTGATGTACCACAACCCTCTAAAGAAACACATACAGTCCATGCAACGTATCCCCCTCTGATTTACTACAACCGTCTACACAAACACATACAGTCCCTCCAACGTCCCCCCCCCCCCCTCTGATTTACTAAACCCCTCTACACGAACACGTACAGTCCCTGTACAGAACAACGTATCGCCATCCGATTACCACAACCGTCTACACAAGCATATACAGTCCCTCCAACGTATTCCCCTCTGATTTACCACAACCCTCTACACAAGCATATACAGTCCCTCACACGTATCCCCTCTGATGTACCACAATCCTCTAAACAAGCACATACAGTCCCTCCAACGTATCCCCCTCTGATATACTACATCCCTCGACACAAACAGATACAGTCCCTCCAACGCATCCCCCTCTGATTTACCACAACTATCTACACAAACACATACAGTCCCTCCAACTTATCGCCATTCGATTACCACAACCGTCTACACAAGCATATACAGTCACTCACACGTATCCCCTCTGATGTACCACACTCATCTAAACAGGCACATACATTCCCCCCAACGTATCCCCCTCTGATTTACCACAATCCCCTTAAGAAGCACATGCAGTCCCTCCAACGTACCCCCCTCTGATTTACTACATACCTCTACACAAACATATACAGTCCCTCAAACGTACCCTCCTCTGATGTACCACAACCCTCTTAACAAACACATACAGTCCCTCCAACGTACCCCCTCTGATTTACTACAACCCTCTACACGAACGCATACAGTCCCTCAAACGTACCCTCCTCTGATTTACTACAACCCTCTACACGAACACATACAGTCCCTCCAACTTATCCCCCTCTTATTTACTACATCCCTCTACACAAACACATACAGTCCCTAAAACGTATCCTCCTCTGATGTACCACAACCCTCTAAAGAAACACATACAGTCCATCCAACGTATCCCCCTCTGATTTACTACAACCATCTACACAAACACATACAGTCCCACCAACGTATCCCCCTCCGATTTACCACATCCCGGTACACAAACACATACAGTCCCTCCAACGTCCCCCCCCCCCCCCCCCCCCCCTCTGATTTACTACAACCCTCTACACGAACACATTCAGTCCCTCCAACGTATCCCCCTTTGATTTACTAAACCCCTCTACACGAACACGTACAGTCCCTCAAAAGTACCCACCTCTGATTTACTACAACCCTCTACACGAACACGTACAGTCCCTCAAACGTATCCCCTCTGATTTACTACATCCCTCTCCACAAACACATACAGTCCCTCCAACGTATCGCCATCTGATTACCACAACCGTCTACATAAGCAAATACAGTCCCTCCAAAGTACCCCCCTCCGATTTACTACATCCCTCTCCACAAACACATACAGTCCCTCTAATGTTTAGCCCTCTTATTTACTAAATCTCTCTACACAAACACATACAGTCCCTCCAACGTATCCCCTCTGATGTACCACAATCCTCTTAACAAACACAAACAGTCCCTCAAACGTATCCCCCTCTGATTTACCACAACCATCTACACAAACACATACAGTCCCTCCAACGTTTCGCCAACCGATTACCACAACCAACTACACATTCACATACAGTCCCTCCAACTCGTCCCCTCTGATGTACCACAACCCTCTATACAAACACATATAATCCCTCCAACGTACCCTCTTCTGATTTACTACAACCATCTACACGAACACATACAGTCCCTTGAACGTATCCCCTCTGATGTACCACAATCATCTAAACAAGCACATACAGTCCCTCCAACGTATCCCCCTCTGATTTACCACAACCATCTACACAAACACATACAGTCCCTCCAACGTATCGCCATCCGATTACCACAACCGTCTACACAAGCATATTCAGTCCCTCCAACGTATTCCCCTCTGATTTACCACAACCCTCTACACAAGCACATACAGTCCCTTACACGTATCCCCTCTGATGTACCACACTCATCTAAACAGGCACATACATTCCCTCCAACGTATCCCCCTGTGATTTACTACATCCCTCTACACAAACACATACTGCCCTCCTGTTAAATGATAACAGGCGCTGCGTTAATGTTCACATGTTTAATCGTCGCCATGTTGATACAATGGTGCAGGTCAAACAATGCCCCATCAAATAGAGGTACACAGAAACGGTGTTCCGTTAGATTGGAACCCACACCTTTACATCTCCCCCTTTAAGTAATTATTGTATATATTGAACAAATGTACATGTATTTAACAAGTAACAAACCCGTAATAAAAGTGATAACCATTCACTCAATTATACAAATAATATAATCATGCTGTCTTCATTCACTCATGAACATAAGCATAAATAATGATTTGCTTCTAAACTGGATTTCAACATTAACAAAAATCAAGTCATTGTTTCAAGTAACTTGATTAACAGTCATATCTAGACGGGGTTTTCACCACTCGTCCACTCCTTGTGGTTTTCACAGCGGTTTGTCCTCATATTGCTTCACAGTAGTTTTGGGTGAAGCAATTTCGATTTGAATAAGAATACAGACACATCTTGCCCAGGTTCAAGTTCTTTCTTCACCGTAGACTTCTTGTCGTACTGATGTTTCATGTCATCTTGCCTACGCTGCAGGTGCTCTACGTTGTCGTCGTCACTTAGTAGTCTCTCGAGTTTTCTGCTGCAAGGTAATTGCGTTCGATATTACTGCTGCTACTACGGATCTTCACCTGACGCGTCGGCTTTCTTCAGAGAGTTTTTCACAGTTTGTACCATGCGTTCTATGTGTCCGTTGCTCTGCGCATATGTTGGTGAGCTCGTTACATGCTTGACTCCCCATTGCATGCAAAAGGTTGCGAACTCATTACTGCTGAACTGTGGACCATTGTCAGCGAATACAGACTTCAAATGTTGGATAACCATGGTTGATGTTGTGGAGTCTAGCTTTCTGCAGACAGGAAATTTGCTGTAGTAGTCAGATATCAGCAAATATTGGTGATGCTTGAAGTCAAATAGATCTGCACCAATCTTCTACCATGGGTAGATAGGAACGTTGTGAGGATGAAGATGTAGACATCGAATTGCATGGATCTTCATTTAGCAAATAACCCAAGAGGGAAAAGTAAGATACAACGGCAACAAACGCTCAATTGCACAAGATACTGTTAATTCTCTTGCCCAGCGAAGAGGAAAAACTATTTGTCTGATGTTAACAGGGTTGAATTATCTGGATGAATAGTGAGATAATTGCCAGGTCACATGGTCCTAGGATGCATAGAATGGGATCTGTGCCAAAAATGAAAACATGTTGACTTGTAACCATGCAGGTCTCGAAAAGTCGAGTTCAATGATGCAAAACTTACATTTTAATCCTGTTAATCTTAACTTTCCATTCTCAACTTTACAAAGTTGAAATGTAATTCTAGAAATTCCATTTTTGGCACATATCCCCTTCAATAAGGATGGAAAGGTGTAGCCAATACTGTCAAATGTTACAGTTCAATGGAGAGTGGAGATGACAACATCCTTGAGACTTTGATTTTCATTTCTGAAGAGAAATCATACATCTAAACAGTGTTATGTAAAGAAGATTCGTTCCCACAGTGATTGTAGTAGGACCCATTATCCGCTGATCCATACAGAATAGAGGAATTTGAGATAGAGGCCCATGAGCCTGACAAGACAGTACTTCAGCGTTCCATTCCTTAATCAAATTAGTTGTTATCGTTCAGTCACATGAAATACTTCTAGTTAAGGAGGAACTTCCATATGAACCGGTGGCAAAGAGAACAAGACTGGGCTGCTGCATCGTTGGAGCTCATGAAAATGAAAGCTGCCAGTGTGATTTTTGTACAGGAAAGGGACATCCATAGACTATATGAATTAGAGACACTGGGAGAGCAATCACCAAATTGTTCTTGTCCAAAGATAAATATGTCAAGCGAGGAGAGTTTATGTTGTTTGATTCATCTTGCAGAAGAGAGCATGGCTGTCATATTATAGTCATACACTGAAAAAGGGAAATACAGGAATTGCCTAACAACTATAACATGGCAAAAAAAAAGAAGTTTGCTGAAGAATCTGTGGAAGGTAGAACTGAATTCAGCGCTAGGGAGAGATAAACTCCTGGTTGGAGGGAATACAAGTCGATCTGCTCCACCATGGCGTCTACAGGCCAGAGAAGATGAACATCGCTCTCAGAGTTGTTTTTGATCTGGCATCAACGTGTCACTCATATATATACAAAGAACCATCTCTATTTGACAGCTTGTTTCAAACCTATTGAGATTCAGAGAAAACATTGCGATATTTCAAAACGTACCTGCAAATAAGACTAATTGACTGATATACAAAGGTGCATATACACTCTGCAAATAAAGAAACGCACAGGTGTTGGAATAATTTAAATTCACATATCTTTTCACAAAATATGATTTCGATAATGTAAATGTTTGGATATGATAACCAGTGTCATTCATTATGTGTGAAGCATGAAAGATCGACGAAAATTGCCTTTGTGAACTTTATATGTGAAACTTGAAAATAGTGCATAAATCGTGCATCCAGAAATGATTCAAACGCAATGCACGTGAATTGTGCAGGAAACATGATAAGAAACATTGACTATAAAAGGCCAACAAAAACTGCTCATTTCACTGAAGAATGTGACGACTTATACGACTTGTGAAAATGCCAAGGTTCAATGCAGAAATCGTAATATAATTATTGGTCGTTTAGAAGTAGGTGAATCACAATCTAGTGTTGCAGGACGATTCAACGTCCACCACAGCATCATATCTCGGCTATTGGACCCCTACAACCGCTTCAACACGACAAAAGACATCCTAGAAGTTGCAGGCCAAGGGTAACTACTTCCGCGCAGGATCGCTTCATCCGCGTATATATCACCTTCGTCATCGGTTTGCTGTTGCCTTTCACATGGTCGACCAAATGCCCGGACTACGTTCAAATCACATCTCAGACCATCAGGAACCATCTCCGTGAAGCAGGTTTTCGTCCTTATCGACCCAAAGTTGCACCAGTTTTTCGACGTCTGCACCGACGACGACGTGGAGATGAACGTTTTTCCCGAAATTGTTAACGACAGGTTGACGATTTGTTGGGGGCAGTATTATGATGTGGGTTACAATGTCCTATGCTGGAACAAGTCAACTGGTGATTGTCCAGGGCAACCTAGGCGAATCGTTATATGAACCACATTCTGTGACCCCACGTCCTTCCACTTATTGACCGCCAGAGGGAGTTGTTCCAGCACGACACGTCCTCATACAGCACATTTGAAAAGTGCCTATCTAGCGAATGAGAACGTCAGTGTTCTCCCCTTGGCTTCTAAATCACGGGATCTCAGTCCTATAGAACACTTACGGGATACGTTGGATAAACGTGTGCGACAATGTCAACAACCACCTCAGACACTTGCACAGCTTGCCAACGTGTTGCAGCAGGTATGGCAACGAATTCTCCAGGCAAACATCCACAGACTTGTGGAATCAGTTCCTAGACGCAGAGCTGTGGTTGCTGCAAGAGGTGGTGTAACTAGGTTACTGACTTTAACGCCCCCTAGTGTCATTCAGGGAACAGTGACTTGACCTGGACATGACTCTTACTAACAATTGTACATTAAATTGAATGTGTGCCGATTTTCAGTCACTTGTATTAATTTATAATCAATTTATGCAGGGTTTACTCTGTCCAATAAATATCGACATATTTCACCTAATTTCTTGTTTTGCAGAGTGTATATTTATAGTGTAACTTAGATGTTTCATAGAAGCCTGTTATTTACAGACTGCTGAGTGTTATCTTTGGAGATAAAGCATCTCCATATAATACAATCTTAGAGATCAGAAGTACCATCAATTTAGATAGTGAACAAATCTAACATTGTTACATATGGGTTAACACTACCTTCAATAGTAAACATTATTTTCTTTTCCGGGTCGAGTCATTTAAGGGATTCCGACTCACACTATCTGATCCAGGTTACTATTATTGATTCAAACCCACACACCCTATCGCCACAACTGACCGTACCAACAGCTAACCATACGAGCATGAGGCCCCGTCATGATCAACAATTCACACATTATACTTCACCCCACTCCTCGATTTACCTAATTCCTCTACACAAACACATACAGTCCCTCTCGCTTATCCCCTCTGATTTACCCCACCCCTCTCAAAAAGAACTGGCAAGCAGATTCCACAAGTTTGTTTCTTGTAAGTCCCTCCAACTTATCCCTCTCCATTTACTCCTCAGCCAAGTATCCCTAACATTATTATCCCTTATCCACTTATCACTCACAGTTATTTCCCCTCATTTATCCTTCTACCACCTATCCCTCTGCTGTATTTGCCACTTCAATTTACCGCTCTCCCACTTTTCCTCCAGCCATGTATTACTCTGACCATTATCCCTTTCCAAGTAATCTCCCCCACTCATCTCTTTCCAATTATTCTTCTCTCCATTGCACAACTCACCTTATCAGGATCCGCAATACCACTACCAGTATACACGCAGGCAGCCAACAGTTCCTTGCAGAAGTCCTCGTTCTCACAGATTTTGTATCTGAACACGCTGTAGTATCCCTCCAGAATCTCTGGTTGGAATCTTCCAGCTAGAACTTCCAGTACTTTTGGAACAGGTTTCACGTTGATTTGTGTCGGTGACTTCTGTTTTTCGTCTGATGTCAGAGTTAGCTTCTGTCTAATAACGGAGAGGGTTGCATATTGTACACAAAACAACGGGTCTGTATTACAGATGATACTCAGTACACTTTCGTAGATTGATGGATGGGCAAAAACACACACTCCATTCTTCCATACAGTGATGTAGCTGCCTTCTTGCTCACCTTCAACTTTCAACAAGGAGCTTCGTCTTGTATGATCTTCCAGTGAGTAAGCATCAAACTGTCCATTGTTCATTATCATAAGTTCAAAAAGATCTTTACAGTTCTTATTATACAAATACTCTGTAGTGATATCAAGGAACTTCAGCGGTGTTTTAAAGAACTCTTCAATGTCAAGGTCACTCTTCTTAGCTTTCAGTTTGGGATACAGCATGCTGCAGTGGGGAAAGCCATGCGCAATGTCAAGGTCAGCTACTCTCTGTTTGATTTCTGGACTTACTTTCAGATTACTTTGTTCCAGATAGTAGTCAAGTATTTGAAGTCTTTCATCGTTGATTTTCACTGAACTTAGGTCAACAACATTATCAGAATCAAGGAATTTGTCTTGAAAATGTCCCAGGAAGACCCGAGCTTCATTCACCACGTTCTTCCTGCTGATGAATATGACTTTTGTTTGGTTTCCAATAATAGTGAATTGTTTATGGATATCGTTCATCACAGTTTTCCATTTATCAATTAAAACCAGGTCCGAAGTGAAAGCACCGAATCTGTCATCAAACATAATTACACGGTCTTCATTAGACTTTAACAGTTGTCTGTATTCGTCAGGCTCTTCTATGTTGTATACGCTCCTCTTTCCCCGAAGTTGTTTGAGCACCAGGTATCCCAGAGTTGTCTTCCCATCTCCAGCATTACCTGTTATAGTCACCCAGTTCACCCCACTCTGCAGCTTATCAACCACTGTGTCTACAGCAGATACATGGATCATACCAGAGGTCAGGCAATCGATTTCATTTTGAGTTCTTCCTGCAAATAAGAGTGGTGTATAGATTATCATAAATGAAATCAAGTAAAATAGAATAAGCAGCATCCTTATTGGTAAACATGTTGATGTACAAGTGTTTATTAAATTGGAAGAACACAAGCGTAGGTAATTGTAAAAAAAAATCAAACTTTTGTATTGCCCGAGCGAGAGCCCTAATAATTTTGTAACTTTTGTCAAACATGCTTCTTTGCGATTTCAGAGTGAGCGCTGAAGAATAATGAACTGTAATGAGTTATGCACTTGTGACTGATAGTGGTCGAAGTAAACGGAAGTGTCCAGTGTTGACATGTGAGCGATGGGAAAGTTTCGCGGCATGAATTTACAAAGACGTCGTTTAACCCAGTTTATGATAATAAGAAACACTACAGATCCTCTAACTAAATATATTCGAGCATAGTTTTTAGAATAGAAAGACTATAGTTTTACTATTGAAAGAATTCTAAATCGATCTAAAGTGATTCACAGCAAGAGCGGGTGACATTCAAATTTATGCTCTCCTACACAGTAAAAAGTGTATTCTAGCTATTGAATTAACACTTTTTTAGATACATGCTTTGCTCATATATGAAGAACCTTTACATTATGCATATATGTACATTTAAACGATAAGATCTCAAATCATTTAATTAATCTGTCAAAACATGTATTGATGTGCTACATGAAAGAATGGCATGTGCGAGTTACTGACACTGACGACAACTTTATTACGGTCTATGGTTAAAAGTAGCAATACCTAAAAGAATAATCTAAAATGAATGCATAAAAACAAATTAGTATGTCAACAGGATCAACCAATCTGAAGTTGAACAACATTTCGTCTCAGTTCAGTAGAAAAAACGGTAACTCTGTACAGCATTGACCACAAAGTCAATAGAGATGTTGAGATATATCTATGAAGTTGGACTCTTTATTTTCGGAGTTGTATCATTTTATTAATGTATTTCCACCAAAACTATTAGAATCGTTGACTTTTGGGAAATTGGATAAAGATTGTACCTGTCTTAGAAGGGAAACTCATTACTTATGCAATGTATTTAAGCAGAATTGTACGATTTTCGGTGCATTTGAAATGTTATTGATAACAACTTTTATGATTATCACTTCCGGTAGCGATGCACATGGGATAGGACGTGTGTAACAACCGCTCCGCTCATCCAATGTAATCCAACGCAATCTCCTGAAATAATATGCCAACTTTACGTAAAGATAGAAAGAACAAAACCTCAACTGAACCACTAAAATCACATAAACTGAAAGAATTAACTACGTATTTGAAAACAACAGAAAACGAGCGAGAAGAAATAACAGAAAATACGTCAACCGCCATGTCTGACAGTGAAAACTAGGGCTGTAACGATTCATCGATACCTACGATACAATCGTAGCTTGGGAAATCGTGATTATTGTATCGTGAGCTTCCTGTATCGTGATACACTAAAAACAGATTTCACTTACCGGTACTTAAAAATGAAATGAAAAACTAAGTGAACACTATAAAACCAGCTAGTGTTGTGCAGTAACAGTAACTACAGTAAGCATGAAGCAATCTGTTTCATAAATAACTTTTTTTAGAAAAAAAAACTGTTTTAATCTTCGACTTTCGATCATCTCATAACACAAAATTTCCACCATCTTGAAAATTTCACAAAATATGCCTGAAGTTATACTTTAAACAATGTATCTTGATACATTCTGTATCGCCTGTCTGTATCGTGATACATATCGTATCGTGAGATTTCCCATGATACTCAGTCCTAGTGAAAACATTCCGACTCTCTGAAGGAACAAACTATAGATATTTCTAAGGAAATATCAGAATAAAGAAGATGATTGATGTCTTGGAAACTGTAAACTTTAATTCTGAAAGCATTGTGTCAAATAAAACTGAAATAGACGAACTGCGTGACGAGATGAAAAAAATGA